>OX422142.1:132389431-133607338 GCA_949129095.1 Volucella bombylans | reverse complement strand
GAGTTATAGCCATTTTTGTGTCCAACTTTGGACGATCTAGGACGCTTATTTAAGGAGTAATAGCCATTTTTGTGTTTAACTTTGGACCCTCTAGGACGCTTATTTTAGGAGTTATAGCCATTTTTGTGTTTAACTTTGGACGCTTATTTAAGGAGTTATAGCCATTTTTGTGTTCAACATTGGACCATCTAGGACGCTTATTTAAGGAGTTATAGGAAGTTTTTGGACCCTCTAGGACGCTTATCTAAGGAGTTTATAGCCATTCTTGTGTTCAACTTTGGACCCCTCTAGAACGCTTATTTAAGGAGTCGTAGCCATTTTTGTGTTTAACATTGGACCCTCTAGGACGCTTATTTAAGGAGTTATAGCCATTTTGTATTCAACTTTGGACCCTCTAGGACGCTTCTTTTAGGAGTCATAGCCATTTTTGTGTTCAACTTTGGACCCTCTGGGACGCTTATTTTAGGAGTTATAGCCATTTTTGTGTTGAACTTTGGACCCTCTAGGACGCTTATTTAAGGAGTTATAGCCATTTTTGTGTTTAACTTTGGACCCTCGAGGACGCTTATTTTAGGAGTTATAGCCATTTTTGTATTCAACTTTGGACCCTCTAGGACGCTTATTTTATGAGTCATAGCTATTTTTGTGTTTAACTTTGGACCCTCTAGGACGCTTATTTTAGGAGTTATTGCCATTTTGTGTTGAACTTTGGACGCTTATTTAAGGAGTTATAGCCATTTTGTGTGTTCAACTTTGGACCCTCTAGGACACTTATTTTAGGAGTTATAGCCATTTTTGTGTTCAACTTTGGACCCTCTAGGACGCTTATTTTAGGAGTTATAGCCATTTTTGTGTTGAAATTTGGACCCTCTAGGGACGCTTATTTAAGGAGTTATAGCCATTTTTGTGTCCAACTTTGACGCTCTAGGACGCTTATTTAAGGAGTAATAGCCATTTTTGTGTTTACTTTGGACCCTCTAGGACGCTTATTTTAGGAGTTATAGCCATTTTTGTGTTTAACTTTGGAACCTCTAGGACGCTTATTTAAGGAGTTATAGCCATTTTTGTGTTCAACATTGGACCATCTAGGACGCTTATTTAAGGAGTTAGTAGGAATTTTTGGACCCTCTAGGACGCTTATCTAAGGAGTTATAGCCATTCTTGTGTTCAACTTTGGACCCTCTAGAACGCTATTTAAGGAGTCGTAGCCATTTTTGTGTTAAACATTGGACCCTCTAGGACGCTTATTAAGGAGTTATAGCCATTTTTTGTATTCAACTTTGGACCCTCTAGGACGCTTATTTTAGGAGGTCATAGCCATTTTTGTGTTCAACTTTGGACCCTCTGGACGCTTAGTTTAGGAGTTATAGCCATTTTTGTGTTGAACTTTGGACCCTCTAGGACGCTTATTTAAGGAGTTATAGCCATTTTTGTGTTCAACTTTGGACCCTCGAGGACGCTTATTTAGAAGTTATAGCCATTTTTGTATTCAACTTTGGACCCTCTAGGACGCTTATTTTATGAGTCAGTAGCCGATTTTTGTGTTTAACTGTTGACCCTCTAGGACGCTAATTTTAGGAGTTATTGCCATTTTTGTGTTGAACTTTGGACGCTTATTTAAGGAGTTATAGCCATTTTTGTGTTCAACTTTGGACCCTCTAGGACACTAATTTTAGGAGTTATAGCCATTTTGTGTTCAACTTTGGACCCTCTAGGACGCTTATTTAAGGAGATTATAGCCATTTTTGTGTTCAGCTTTGGACCCTCTAGGACGCTTATTTAAGGAGTTATTGCCATTTTTTGTGTTAAGCTTTGGACCCTGTAGGACGCTTATTTAAGGAGTTATAGGCATTTTTTGGACCCTCTAGGACGCTTATCTAAGGAGTTATAGCCACTTTTGTGTTTAATTTTGGACCCTCTAGGACGCTTATTTAAGGAGTTATAGCCATTTTTGTGTTTAACTTTGGACCCTCTGGGACGCTTATTTAAGGAGTTATAGCCATTTTTGTATTCAACATTGGACCATCTAGGACGCTTATTTAAGGAGTTATAGGCAGTTTTTGGACCCTCTAGGACGCTTATTTAAGGAGTTATTGCCATTTTTTGTGTTCAGGCTTTGACCCTGTAGGACGCTTATTTAAGGAGTTATAGGCAGTTTTTGGACCCTCTAGGACGCTATCTAAGGAGTTATAGCCATTCTTGTGTTACAACTTTGGACCCTCTAGAACGCTTATTTAAGGAGTCATAGCCATTTTTGTGTTTAACATTGGACCCTCTAGGACGCTTATTTAAGGTGTTATAGCCATTTTGTATTTAACTTTGGGACCCTCTAGGACGCTTATTTTAGGAGTCCTAGCCATTTTTTGTGTTTAACTTTGGACCCTCTGGGACGCTTATTTTAGGAGTTATAGCCATTTTTGTGTTGAACTTTGGACCCTCTAGGACGCTTATTTAAGGAGTTATAGCCATTTTTGTGTTCAACTTTGGACCCTCGAGGACGCTTATTTTAGGAGTTATAGCCATTTTTGTATTCAACTTTGGACCCTCTAGGACGCTTATTTTAGGATTTATTGCCATTTTGTGTTTGAACTTTGGACGCTTATTTAAGGAGTTATAGCCATTTTTGTGTTCAACTTTGGACCCTCTAGGACACTTATTTTAGGAGTTATAGCCATTTTTGTGTTCAACTTTGGACCCTCTAGGACGCTTATTTTAGGAGTTATAGCTATTTTTGTGTTGAACTTTGGACCTCTAGGACGCTTATTTAAGGAGTTATAGCCATTTTTGTGTTCAACTTTGGGACCCTCTTGGACGCTTATTTAAAGAGTAATAGCCATTTTTGTGTTTAACTTTGGGCCCTCTAGGACGCTTATTTTAGGAGTTATAGCCATTTTTGTGTTCAACTTTGGAACCTCTAAGTCGCTTATTTAAGGAAGTTATAGCCATTTTTGTGGTTGAACTTTGGACCCTCTAGGACGCTTATTTAAGGTGTTATAGCCATTTTTGTATTTAACTTTGGACCCTCTAGGACGCTTATTTTAGGAGTTATAGCCATTTTTGTGTTCAACTTTGGAACCTCTAAGACGCTTATTTAAGGAGTTATAGCCATTTTTTGTGTTGAACTTTGACCCTCTAGGGACGCTTATTTAAGGTGTTATAGCCATTTTTGTGTTTAACTTTGGACCCTCTAGGACGCTTATTTTAGGAGTTATAGCCATTTTTGTGTTCAAACTTTGGAACCTCTAAGACGCTTATTTAAGGAGTTATAGCCATTTTTGTGTTGAACTTTGGACCCTCTAGGGACGCTTATTTTAGGAGTTATAGCAATTTTTGTGTTCAACTTTGGACCCTCTAGGACGCTTATTTTTAGGAGTTATTGCCATTTTTGTGTTGAACTTTGGACGCTTATTTAAGGAGTTATAGCCATTTTTGTGTTCAACTTTGGACCCTCTAGGACACTTATTTTAGGAGTTATAGCAATTTTTGTGTTCAACTTTGGACCCTCTAGGACGCTTATCTAAGGAGTTAT
Organism: Volucella bombylans; assembly: GCA_949129095.1. NCBI lineage: Eukaryota > Metazoa > Arthropoda > Insecta > Diptera > Syrphidae > Volucella > Volucella bombylans. The sequence goes on along the minus strand of OX422142.1, from coordinate 133,603,809 downwards.
AGCCATTCTTGTGTTCAACTTTGGACCCTCTAGAACGCTTATTTAAGGAGTCATATTCATTTTTGTGTTTAACTTTGGACCCTCTAGGACGCTTATTTAAGGAGTTATAGCCATTTTTGTGTTCAGCTTTGGACATTCTAGGACGCTTATTTAAGGAGTTATTGCCATTTTTGTGTTCAGCTTTGGACCCTGTAGGACGCTTATTTAAGGAGTTATAGGCATTTTTTGGACCCTCTAGGACGCTTATCTAAGGAGTTATAGCCACTTTTGTGTTCAACATTGGACCATCTAGGACGCTTATTTAAGGAGTTATAGGCAGTTTTTGGACCCTCTAGACGCCTATCTAAGGAGTTATAGCCATTCTTGTGTTCAACTTTGGACCCTCTAGAACGCTTATTTAAGGAGTCATAGCCATTTTTGTGTTTAACATTGGACCCTCTAGGACGCTTATTTAAGGAGTTATAGCCATTTTTGTATTAAACTTTGGACCCTCTAGGACGCTTATTTTAGGAGTCATAGCCATTTTTGTGTTTAACTTTGGACCCTCTGGGACGCTTATTTTAGGAGTTATAGCCATTTTTGTGTTGAACTTTGGACCCTCTAGGACGCTTATTTTAGGAGTTATAGCCATTTTTGTGTTCAACTTTGGAACCTCTAAGTCGCTTATTTAAGGAGTTATAGCCATTTTTGTGTTGAACTTTGGACAATCTAGGACGCTTATTTAAGGTGTTATAGCCATTTTTGTATTTAACTTTGGACCCTCTAGGACGCTTATTTTAGGAGTTATAGCCATTTTTGTGTTCAACTTTGGAACCTCTAAGACGCTTATTTAAGGAGTTATAGCCATTTTTGTGTTGAACTTTGGACCCTCTAGGACGCTTATTTTATGAGTCATAGCCATTTTTGTGTTTAACTTTGGACCCTCTGGACGCTTATTTTAGGAGTTATAGCCATTTTTGTGTTGAACTTTGGACCCTCTAGGACGCTTATTTAAGGAGTTATAGCCATTTTTGTGTTTAACTTTGGACCCTCTGGGACGCTTATTTAAGGAGTTATAGCCATTTTTGTGTTCAACATTGGACCATCTAGGACGCTTATTTAAGGAGTTATAGGCAGTTTTTGGACCCTCTAGGACGCCTATCTAAGGAGTTATAGCCATTCTTGTGTTCAACTTTGGACCCTCTAGAACGCTTATTTAAGGAGTCATAGCCATTTTTGTGTTTAACATTGGACCCTCTAGGACGCTTATTTAAGGAGTTATAGCCATTTTTGTATTAAACTTTGGACCCTCTAGGACGCTTATTTTAGGAGTCATAGCCATTTTTGTGTTTAACTTTGGACCCTCTGGGACGCTTATTTTAGGAGTTATAGCCATTTTTGTGTTGAACTTTGGACCCTCTAGGACGCTTATTTAAGGAGTTATAGCCATTTTTGTATTAAACTTTGGACCCTCTAGGACGCTTATTTTAGGAGTTATAGCCATTTTTGTGTTCATTTTGGACCCTCGAGGACGCTTATTTTAGGAGTTATAGCCATTTTTGTATTCAACTTTGGACCCTCTAGGACGCTTATTTTATGAGTCATAGCCATTTTTGTGTTTAACTTTGGACCCTCTAGGACGCTTATTTTAGGAGTTATTGCCATTTTTGTGTTGAACTTTGGACGCTTATTTAAGGAGTTATAGCCATTTTTGTGTTCAACTTTGGACCCTCTAGGACACTTATTTTAGGAGTTATAGCCATTTTTGTGTTCAACTTTGGACCCTCTAGGACGCTTATTTTAGGAGTTATAGCCATTTTTTGTGTTGAACTTTGGACCCTCTAGGACGCTTATTTAAGGAGTTATAGCCATTTTTGTGTCCAACTTTGGACGATCTAGGACGCTTATTTAAGGAGTAATAGCCATTTTTGTGTTTAACTTTGGACCCTCTAGGACGCTTATTTTAGGAGTTATAGCCATTTTTGTGTTTAACTTTGGAACCTCTAGGACGCTTATTTAAGGAGTTATAGCCATTTTTGTGTTCAACATTGGACCATCTAGGACGCTTATTTAAGGAGTTATAGGAAGTTTTTGGACCCTCTAGGACGCTTATCTAAGGAGTTATAGCCATTCTTGTGTTCAACTTTGGACCCTCTAGAACGCTTATTTAAGGAGTCGTAGCCATTTTTGTGTTTAACATTGGACCCTCTAGGACGCTTATTTAAGGAGTTATAGCCATTTTTGTATTCAACTTTGGACCCTCTAGAACGCTTATTTAAGGAGTCGTAGCCATTTTTGTGTTTAACATTGGACCCTCTAGGACGCTTATTTAAGGAGTTATAGCCATTTTTGTGTTCAACTTTGGACCCTCTAGGACACTTATTTTAGGAGTTATAGCCATTTTTGTGTTCAACTTTGGACCCTCTAGGACACTTATTTTAGGAGTTATAGCCATTTTTGTGTTCAACTTTGGACCCTCTAGGACGCTTATTTAAGGAGTTATAGCCATTTTTGTGTTCAACTTTGGACCCTCTAGGACGCTTATTTAAGGAGTTATAGCCATTTTTGTGTCCAACTTTGGACGATCTAGGACGCTTATTTAAGGAGTAATAGCCATTTTTGTGTTTAACTTTGGACCCTCTAGGACGCTTATTTTAGGAGTTATAGCCATTTTTGTGTTTAACTTTGGAACCTCTAGGACGCTTATTTAAGGAGTTATAGCCATTTTTGTGTTCAACATTGGACCATCTAGGACGCTTATTTAAGGAGTTATAGGAAGTTTTTGGACCCTCTAGGACGCTTATCTAAGGAGTTATAGCCATTCTTGTGTTCAACTTTGGACCCTCTAGAACGCTTATTTAAGGAGTCGTAGCCATTTTTGTGTTTAACATTGGACCCTCTAGGACGCTTATTTAAGGAGTTATAGCCATTTTTGTATTCAACTTTGGACCCTCTAGGACGCTTCTTTTAGGAGTCATAGCCATTTTTGTGTTCAACTTTGGACCCTCTAGGACGCTTATTTTAGGAGTTATAGCCATTTTTGTGTTGAACTTTGGACCCTCTAGGACGCTTATTTAAGGAGTTATAGCCATTTTTGTGTTTAACTTTGGACCCTCGAGGACGCTTATTTTAGGAGTTATAGCCATTTTTGTATTCAACTTTGGACCCTCTAGGACGCTTATTTTATGAGTCATAGCTATTTTTGTGTTTAACTTTGGACCCTCTAGGACGCTTATTTTAGGAGTTATTGCCATTTTTGTGTTGAACTTTGGACGCTTATTTAAGGAGTTATAGCCATTTTTGTGTTCAACTTTGGACCCTCTAGGACACTTATTTTAGGAGTTATAGCCATTTTTGTGTTCAACTTTGGACCCTCTAGGACGCTTATTTTAGGAGTTATAGCCATTTTTGTGTTGAACTTTGGACCCTCTAGGACGCTTATTTAAGGAGTTATAGCCATTTTTGTGTCCAACTTTGGACGCTCTAGGACGCTTATTTAAGGAGTAATAGCCATTTTTGTGTTTAACTTTGGACCCTCTAGGACGCTTATTTTAGGAGTTATAGCCATTTTTGTGTTTAACTTTGGAACCTCTAGGACGCTTATTTAAGGAGTTATAGCCATTTTTGTGTTCAACATTGGACCATCTAGGACGCTTATTTAAGGAGTTATAGGAAATTTTTGGACCCTCTAGGACGCTTATCTAAGGAGTTATAGCCATTCTTGTGTTCAACTTTGGACCCTCTAGAACGCTTATTTAAGGAGTCGTAGCCATTTTTGTGTTTAACATTGGACCCTCTAGGACGCTTATTTAAGGAGTTATAGCCATTTTTGTATTCAACTTTGGACCCTCTAGGACGCTTATTTTAGGAGTCATAGCCATTTTTGTGTTCAACTTTGGACCCTCTGGGACGCTTAGTTTAGGAGTTATAGCCATTTTTGTGTTGAACTTTGGACCCTCTAGGACGCTTATTTAAGGAGTTATAGCCATTTTTGTGTTCAACTTTGGACCCTCGAGGACGCTTATTTTAGGAGTTATAGCCATTTTTGTATTCAACTTTGGACCCTCTAGGACGCTTATTTTATGAGTCATAGCCATTTTTGTGTTTAACTTTGGACCCTCTAGGACGCTTATTTTAGGAGTTATTGCCATTTTTGTGTTGAACTTTGGACGCTTATTTAAGGAGTTATAGCCATTTTTGTGTTCAACTTTGGACCCTCTAGGACACTTATTTTAGGAGTTATAGCCATTTTTGTGTTCAACTTTGGACCCTCTAGGACGCTTATTTAAGGAGTTATAGCCATTTTTGTGTTCAGCTTTGGACCCTCTAGGACGCTTATTTAAGGAGTTATTGCCATTTTTGTGTTCAGCTTTGGACCCTGTAGGACGCTTATTTAAGGAGTTATAGGCATTTTTTGGACCCTCTAGGACGCTTATCTAAGGAGTTATAGCCACTTTTGTGTTTAATTTTGGACCCTCTAGGACGCTTATTTAAGGAGTTATAGCCATTTTTGTGTTTAACTTTGGACCCTCTGGGACGCTTATTTAAGGAGTTATAGCCATTTTTGTATTCAACATTGGACCATCTAGGACGCTTATTTAAGGAGTTATAGGCAGTTTTTGGACCCTCTAGGACGCTTATTTAAGGAGTTATTGCCATTTTTGTGTTCAGCTTTGGACCCTGTAGGACGCTTATTTAAGGAGTTATAGGCAGTTTTTGGACCCTCTAGGACGCTTATCTAAGGAGTTATAGCCATTCTTGTGTTCAACTTTGGACCCTCTAGAACGCTTATTTAAGGAGTCATAGCCATTTTTGTGTTTAACATTGGACCCTCTAGGACGCTTATTTAAGGTGTTATAGCCATTTTTGTATTTAACTTTGGACCCTCTAGGACGCTTATTTTAGGAGTCATAGCCATTTTTGTGTTTAACTTGGACCCTCTGGGACGCTTATTTTAGGAGTTATAGCCATTTTTGTGTTGAACTTTGGACCCTCTAGGACGCTTATTTAAGGAGTTATAGCCATTTTTGTGTTCAACTTTGGACCCTCGAGGACGCTTATTTTAGGAGTTATAGCCATTTTTGTATTCAACTTTGGACCCTCTAGGACGCTTATTTTAGGATTTATTGCCATTTTTGTGTTGAACTTTGGACGCTTATTTAAGGAGTTATAGCCATTTTTGTGTTCAACTTTGGACCCTCTAGGACACTTATTTTAGGAGTTATAGCCATTTTTGTGTTCAACTTTGGACCCTCTAGGACGCTTATTTTAGGAGTTATAGCTATTTTTGTGTTGAACTTTGGACCCTCTAGGACGCTTATTTAAGGAGTTATAGCCATTTTTGTGTTCAACTTTGGACCCTCTTGGACGCTTATTTAAAGAGTAATAGCCATTTTTGTGTTTAACTTTGGACCCTCTAGGACGCTTATTTTAGGAGTTATAGCCATTTTTGTGTTCAACTTTGGAACCTCTAAGTCGCTTATTTAAGGAGTTATAGCCATTTTTGTGTTGAACTTTGGACCCTCTAGGACGCTTATTTAAGGTGTTATAGCCATTTTTGTATTTAACTTTGGACCCTCTAGGACGCTTATTTTAGGAGTTATAGCCATTTTTGTGTTCAACTTTGGAACCTCTAAGACGCTTATTTAATGAGTTATAGCCATTTTTGTGTTGAACTTTGGACCCTCTAGGACGCTTATTTAAGGTGTTATAGCCATTTTTGTGTTTAACTTTGGACCCTCTAGGACGCTTATTTTAGGAGTTATAGCCATTTTTGTGTTCAACTTTGGACCCTCTTGGACGCTTATTTAAAGAGTAATAGCCATTTTTGTGTTTAACTTTGGACCCTCTAGGACGCTTATTTTAGGAGTTATAGCCATTTTTGTGTTTAACTTTGGAACCTCTAGGACGCTTATTTAAGGAGTTATAGCCATTTTTGTGTTCAACTTTGGACCCTCTAGGACTTATTTTAGGAGTTATAGCAATTTTTGTGTTCAACTTTGGACCCTCTAGGACGCTTATTTTAGGAGTTATTGCCATTTTTGTGTTGAACTTTGGACATTCTAGGACGCTTATTTAAGGAGTTATTGCCATTTTTGTGTTCAGCTTTGGACCCTGTAGGACGCTTATTTTAGGAGTTATAGCCATTTTTGTGTTCAACTTTGGACCCTCTTGGACGCTTATTTAAAGAGTAATAGCCATTTTTGTGTTTAACTTTGGACCCTCTAGGACGCTTATTTTAGGAGTTATAGCCATTTTTGTGTTCAACTTTGGACCCTCTTGGACGCTTATTTAAAGAGTAATAGCCATTTTTGTGTTTAACTTTGGACCCTCTAGGACGCTTATTTTAGGAGTTATAGCCATTTTTGTGTTTAACTTTGGAACCTCTAGGACGCTTATTTAAGGAGTTATAGCCATTTTTGTGTTCAACTTTGGACCCTCTAGGACACTTATTTTAGGAGTTATAGCAATTTTTGTGTTCAACTTTGGACCCTCTAGGACGCTTATTTTAGGAGTTATAGCAATTTTTGTGTTCAACTTTGGACCCTCTAGGACGCTTATTTTAGGAGTTATAGCCATTTTTGTGTTTAACTTTGGACCCTCTAGGACGCTTATTTTAGGAGTTATAGCCATTTTTGTGTTCAACTTTGGACCCTCTTGGACGCTTATTTAAAGAGTAATAGCCATTTTTGTGTTTAACTTTGGACCCTCTAGGACGCTTATTTTAGGAGTTATAGCCATTTTTGTGTTTAACTTTGGAACCTCTAGGACGCTTATTTAAGGAGTTATAGCCATTTTTGTGTTCAACTTTGGACCCTCTAGGACACTTATTTTAGGAGTTATAGCAATTTTTGTGTTCAACTTTGGACCCTCTAGGACGCTTATTTTAGGAGTTATTGCCATTTTTGTGTTCAGCTTTGGACATTCTAGGACGCTTATTTAAGGAGTTATTGCCATTTTTGTGTTCAGCTTTGGACCCTGTAGGACGCTTATTTAAGGAGTTATAGGCATTTTTTGGACCCTCTAGGACGCTTATCTAAGGAGTTATAGCCACTTTTGTGTTCAACATTGGACCATCTAGGACGCTTATTTAAGGAGTTATAGGCAGTTTTTGGACCCTCTAGGACGCCTATCTAAGGAGTTATAGCCATTCTTGTGTTCAACTTTGGACCCTCTAGAACGCTTATTTAAGGAGTCATAGCCATTTTTGTGTTTAACATTGGACCCTCTAGGACGCTTATTTAAGGAGTTATAGCCATTTTTGTATTAAACTTTGGACCCTCTAGGACGCTTATTTTAGGAGTCATAGCCATTTTTGTGTTTAACTTTGGACCCTCTGGGACGCTTATTTTAGGAGTTATAGCCATTTTTGTGTTGAACTTTGGACCCTCTAGGACGCTTATTTAAGGAGTTATAGCCATTTTTGTGTTTAACTTTGGACCCTCTGGGACGCTTATTTAAGGAGTTATAGCCATTTTTGTGTTCAACATTGGACCATCTAGGACGCTTATTTAAGGAGTTATAGGCAGTTCTTGGACCCTCTAGGACGCCTATCTAAGGAGTTATAGCCATTCTTGTGTTCAACTTTGGACCCTCTAGAACGCTTATTTAAGGAGTCATAGCCATTTTTGTGTTTAACATTGGACCCTCTAGGACGCTTATTTAAGGAGTTATAGCCATTTTTGTATTAAACTTTGGACCCTCTAGGACGCTTATTTTAGGAGTCATAGCCATTTTTGTGTTTAACTTTGGACCCTCTGGGACGCTTATTTTAGGAGTTATAGCCATTTTTGTGTTGAACTTTGGACACTCTAGGACGCTTATTTAAGGAGTTATAGCCATTTTTGTATTAAACTTTGGACCCTCTAGGACGCTTATTTTAGGAGTTATAGCCATTTTTGTGTTCAAATTTGGACCCTCGAGGACGCTTATTTTAGGAGTTATAGCCATTTTTGTATTCAACTTTGGACCCTCTAGGACGCTTATTTTATGAGTCATAGCCATTTTTGTGTTTAACTTTGGACCCTCTAGGACGCTTATTTTAGGAGTTATTGCCATTTTTGTGTTGAACTTTGGACGCTTATTTAAGGAGTTATAGCCATTTTTGTGTTCAACTTTGGACCCTCTAGGACGCTTATTTTAGGAGTTATAGCCATTTTTGTGTTGAACTTTGGACCCTCTAGGACGCTTATTTAAGGAGTTATAGCCATTTTTGTGTCCAACTTTGGACGATCTAGGACGCTTATTTAAGGAGTAATAGCCATTTTTGTGTTTAACTTTGGACCCTCTAGGACGCTTATTTTAGGAGTTATAGCCATTTTTGTGTTTAACTTTGGAACCTCTAGGACGCTTATTTAAGGAGTTATAGCCATTTTTGTGTTCAACATTGGACCATCTAGGACGCTTATTTAAGGAGTTATAGGAAGTTTTTGGACCCTCTAGGACGCTTATCTAAGGAGTTATAGCCATTCTTGTGTTCAACTTTGGACCCTCTAGAACGCTTATTTAAGGAGTCGTAGCCATTTTTGTGTTTAACATTGGACCCTCTAGGACGCTTATTTAAGGAGTTATAGCCATTTTTGTATTCAACTTTGGACCCTCTAGGACGCTTCTTTTAGGAGTCATAGCCATTTTTGTGTTCAACTTTGGACCCTCTGGGACGCTTATTTTAGGAGTTATAGCCATTTTTGTGTTGAACTTTGGACCCTCTAGGACGCTTATTTAAGGAGTTATAGCCATTTTTGTGTTTAACTTTGGACCCTCGAGGACGCTTATTTTAGGAGTTATAGCCATTTTTGTATTCAACTTTGGACCCTCTAGGACGCTTATTTTATGAGTCATAGCTATTTTTGTGTTTAACTTTGGACCCTCTAGGACGCTTATTTTAGGAGTTATTGCCATTTTTGTGTTGAACTTTGGACGCTTATTTAAGGAGTTATAGCCATTTTTGTGTTCAACTTTGGACCCTCTAGGACACTTATTTTAGGAGTTATAGCCATTTTTGTGTTCAACTTTGGACCCTCTAGGACGCTTATTTTAGGAGTTATAGCCATTTTTGTGTTGAACTTTGGACCCTCTAGGACGCTTATTTAAGGAGTTATAGCCATTTTTGTGTCCAACTTTGGACGCTCTAGGACGCTTATTTAAGGAGTAATAGCCATTTTTGTGTTTAACTTTGGACCCTCTAGGACGCTTATTTTAGGAGTTATAGCCATTTTTGTGTTTAACTTTGGAACCTCTAGGACGCTTATTTAAGGAGTTATAGCCATTTTTGTGTTCAACATTGGACCATCTAGGACGCTTATTTAAGGAGTTATAGGAAATTTTTGGACCCTCTAGGACGCTTATCTAAGGAGTTATAGCCATTTTTGTATTCAACTTTGGACCCTCTAGGACGCTTATTTTAGGAGTCATAGCCATTTTTGTGTTCAACTTTGGACCCTCTGGGACGCTTATTTTAGGAGTTATAGCCATTTTTGTGTTGAACTTTGGACCCTCTAGGACGCTTATTTAAGGAGTTATAGCCATTTTTGTGTTCAACTTTGGACCCTCGAGGACGCTTATTTTAGAAGTTATAGCCATTTTTGTATTCAACTTTGGACCCTCTAGGACGCTTATTTTATGAGTCATAGCCATTTTTGTGTTTAACTTTGGACCCTCTAGGACGCTTATTTTAGGAGTTATTGCCATTTTTGTGTTGAACTTTGGACGCTTATTTAAGGAGTTATAGCCATTTTTGTGTTCAACTTTGGACCCTCTAGGACACTTATTTTAGGAGTTATAGCCATTTTTGTGTTCAACTTTGGACCCTCTAGGACGCTTATTTAAGGAGTTATAGCCATTTTTGTGTTCAACTTTGGACCCTCTAGGACGCTTATTTAAGGAGTTATTGCCATTTTTGTGTTCAGCTTTGGACCCTGTAGGACGCTTATTTAAGGAGTTATAGGCATTTTTTGGACCCTCTAGGACGCTTATCTAAGGAGTTATAGCCACTTTTGTGTTTAATTTTGGACCCTCTAGGACGCTTATTTAAGGAGTTATAGCCATTTTTGCGTTTAACTTTGGACCCTCTGGGACGCTTATTTAAGGAGTTATAGCCATTTTTGTATTCAACATTGGACCATCTAGGACGCTTATTTAAGGAGTTATAGGCAGTTTTTGGACCCTTTAGGACGCTTATTTAAGGAGTTATTGCCATTTTTGTGTTCAGCTTTGGACCCTGTAGGACGCTTATTTAAGGAGTTATAGGCAGTTTTTGGACCCTCTAGGACGCTTATCTAAGGAGTTATAGCCATTCTTGTGTTCAACTTTGGACCCTCTAGAACGCTTATTTAAGGAGTCATAGCCATTTTTGTGTTTAACATTGGACCCTCTAGGACGCTTATTTAAGGTGTTATAGCCATTTTTGTATTTAACTTTGGACCCTCTAGGACGCTTATTTTAGGAGTCATAGCCATTTTTGTGTTTAACTTTGGACCCTCTGGGACGCTTATTTTAGGAGTTATAGCCATTTTTGTGTTGAACTTTGGACCCTCTAGGACGCTTATTTAAGGAGTTATAGCCATTTTTGTGTTCAACTTTGGACCCTCGAGGACGCTTATTTTAGGAGTTATAGCCATTTTTGTATTCAACTTTGGACCCTCTAGGACGCTTATTTTAGGATTTATTGCCATTTTTGTGTTGAACTTTGGACGCTTATTTAAGGAGTTATAGCCATTTTTGTGTTCAACTTTGGACCCTCTAGGACACTTATTTTAGGAGTTATAGCCATTTTTGTGTTCAACTTTGGACCCTCTAGGACGCTTATTTTAGGAGTTATAGCTATTTTTGTGTTGAACTTTGGACCCTCTAGGACGCTTATTTAAGGAGTTATAGCCATTTTTGTGTTCAACTTTGGACCCTCTTGGACGCTTATTTAAAGAGTAATAGCCATTTTTGTGTTTAACTTTGGACCCTCTAGGACGCTTATTTTAGGAGTTATAGCCATTTTTGTGTTCAACTTTGGAACCTCTAAGTCGCTTATTTAAGGAGTTATAGCCATTTTTGTGTTGAACTTTGGACCCTCTAGGACGCTTATTTAAGGTGTTATAGCCATTTTTGTATTTAACTTCGGACCCTCTAGGACGCTTATTTTAGGAGTTATAGCCATTTTTGTGTTCAACTTTGGAACCTCTAAGACGCTTATTTAAGGAGTTATAGCCATTTTTGTGTTGAACTTTGGACCCTCTAGGACGCTTATTTAAGGTGTTATAGCCATTTTTGTGTTTAACTTTGGACCCTCTAGGACGCTTATTTTAGGAGTTATAGCCATTTTTGTGTTCAACTTTGGACCCTCTTGGACGCTTATTTAAAGAGTAATAGCCATTTTTGTGTTTAACTTTGGACCCTCTAGGACGCTTATTTTAGGAGTTATAGCCATTTTTGTGTTCAACTTTGGAACCTCTAAGACGCTTATTTAAGGAGTTATAGCCATTTTTGTGTTGAACTTTGGACCCTCTAGGACGCTTATTTAAGGTGTTATAGCCATTTTTGTATTTAACTTTGGACCCTCTAGGACGCTTATTTTAGGAGTCATAGCCATTTTTGTGTTTAACTTTGGACCCTCTGGGACGCTTATTTTAGGAGTTATAGCCATTTTTGTGTTGAACTTTGGAGCCTCTAGGACGCATATTTAAGGAGTTATAGCCATTTTTGTGTTCAACTTTGGACCCTCGAGGACGCTTATTTTAGGAGTTATAGCCATTTTTGTATTCAACTTTGGACCCTCTAGGACGCTTATTTTAGGATTTATTGCCATTTTTGTGTTGAACTTTGGACGCTTATTTAAGGAGTTATAGCCATTTTTGTGTTCAACTTTGGACCCTCTAGGACACTTATTTTAGGAGTTATAGCCATTTTTGTGTTCAACTTTGGACCCTCTAGGACGCTTATTTTAGGAGTTATAGCTATTTTTGTGTTGAACTTTGGACCCTCTAGGACGCTTATTTAAGGAGTTATAGCCATTTTTGGGTTCAACTTTGGACCCTCTTGGACGCTTATTTAAAGAGTAATAGCCATTTTTGTGTTTAACTTTGGACCCTCTAGGACGCTTATTTTAGGAGTTATAGCCATTTTTGTGTTCAACTTTGGAACCTCTAAGACGCTTATTTAAGGAGTTATAGCCATTTTTGTGTTGAACTTTGGACCCTCTAGGACGCTTATTTAAGGAGTTATAGCCATTTTTGTGTTGAACTTTGGACCCTCTAGGACGCTTATTTAAGGAGTTATAGCCACTTTTGTGTTTAATTTTGGACCCTCTAGGACGCTTCTTTTAGGAGTTATAGCCATTTTTGTGTTCAACTTCGAACCGACTAGGACGCATATTTTAGGAGTTATAGCCATTTTTGTGTTCAACTTTGAACCCTCTAGGACGCTTATTTTAGGAGTTATAGCCATATTTGGACGCTTATTTTAGGAGTTATAGCCACTTTTGTGTTTAACTTTGGACCCTCTAGGACGCTTATTTTAGGAGTTATAGCCACTTTAGTGTTTAACTTTGGACCCTCTAGGACGCTTATTTTAGGAGTTATAGCCGTTGTTGTGTTCAACTTTGGACCCTCTGTGACGCTTATTTAAGGAGTTATAGCCTTTTTTTGTGTTAAACTTTGGACCCTCTAGGACGCTTATTTTAGGAGTTATAGCCATTTTTGTGTTCAACTTTGAACCCTCTAGGACGCTTATTTTAGGAGTTATAGCCATATTTGGACGCTTATTTTAGGAGTTATAGCCACTTTTGTGTTTAACTTTGGACCCTCTTGGACGCTTATTTTAGGAGTTATAGCCATTTTTGTGTTCAACATTGGACCCTCTAGGACGCTTATTTTAGGAGTTATAGCCATATTTGGACGCTTATTGTATGAGTTATAGCCACTTTTGTGTTTAACTTTGGACCCTCTAGGACGCTTATTTTAGGAGTTATCGCCGTTGTTGTGTTCAAGTTTGCACCCCCTAAGACGCTTATTTTAGGATTTATAGGCATTTTTGTGTTGAAGTTTGGACCCTCTAGGACGCTTATTTTAGGAATTATAGCCGTTTTTGTGTTCAACTTTGGACCCTCTAGGACGCTTATTTTAGGAGTTATAGCCATTTTTGTGTTCAACTTTGGACCCTCTAGGACGCTTGTTTAAGGAGTTATAACCATTTTTGTGTTCAACTTTGGACCCTCTAGGACGCTTATTTAAGGAGTTATAGCCATTTTTGTGTTCAACTTTGGACCCTCTAGGACGCATATTTAAGGAGTTATAGCCATTTTTGTGTTCAACTTTGGACCCTCTAGGACGCTTATTTTAGGAGTAATAGCCATTTTTGTGTTCAACTTTGGACCCTCTAGGACGCTTATTTAAGGAGTTATAGCCATTTTTGTGTTCAATTTGGACCCTCGAGGACGCTTATTTTAGGAGTAATAGCCATTTTTGTGTTCAACTTTGGACCCTCTAGGACGCATATTTAAGGAGTTATAGCCATTTTTGTGTTCAACTTTGGACCCTCTAGGACGCTTATTTTAGGAGTAATAGCCATTTTTGTGTTCAACTTTGGACCCTCTAGGACGCATATTTTAGGAGTTATAGCCATTTTTGTGTTCAACTTTGGACCCTCTAGGACGCTTATTTTAGGAGTTATAGCCATTTTTGTGTTCAACTTTGGACCCTCTAGGACGCTTATTTTAGGAGTAATAGCCATTTTTGTGTTCAACTTTGGACCCTCTAGGACGCTTGTTTAAGGAGTTATAACCATTTTTGTGTTCAACTTTGGACCCTCTGGGACGCTTATTTAAGAAGTTATAGCCATTTTTGTGTTCAACTTTGGACACACTAGGACGCTTATTTAAGTAGTTATAGCCATTTTTGTGTTCAACTTTGGACCCTCTAGGACGCATATTTAAGGAGTTATAGCCATTTTTGTGTTCAACTTTGGACCCTCTAGGACGCTTATTTTAGGAGTTATAGCCATTTTTGTGTTCAACTTTGGACCCTCTAGGACGCTTATTTTAGGAGTTATAGCCATTTTTGTGTTCAACTTTGGACCCTCTAGGACGCTTGTTTAAGGGGTATAACCATTTTTGTGTTCAACTTTGGACCCTATAAGACGCTTATTTTAGGACTTATAGCCATTTTTGTGTTCAAGTTTGGACCCCCTCAGAGGCTTATTTTAGGAGTTATAGGCATTTTTGTGTTCAAGTTTGGACCCACTCAGACGCTTATTTTATGAATTATAGGCGTTTTTGTTTTTAAGTTTGGACCCCCTCAGACGCTTATTTTAGGAATTATAGGCGTTTTTGTGTTCAAGTTTGGACCTCCTCAGAGGCTTATTTTAGGAGTTATAGGCATTTTTGTGTTCAAGTTTGCACCCCCTAAGACGCTTATTTTAGGATTTATAGGCATTTTTGTGTTGAAGTTTGGACCCTCTAGGACGCTTATTTTAGGAATTATAGCCGTTTTTGTGTTCAACTTTGGACCCTCTAGGACGCTTATTTTAGGAGTTATAGCCATTTTTGTGTTCAACTTTGGACCATCTAGGACGCTTATTTAAGGAGTTATAGCCATTTTTGTGTTCAACTTTGGACCCTCTAGGACGCTTATTTAAGGAGTTATAGCCATTTTTGTGTTCAAGTTTGGACCCTCTCAATCCAATAATCAATCCAATTAATATTGTAACTTGGAATGCTGGAGTCATTCAAAACAAGTTGTTGAATTCTTAAATTTTCTGAATAGCAAAAATATTGACATTGCCTTAGTGACCGAAACTTGGTTAGAAATAAGAAGCTGTCTATCTCAAATTATAAATCCTATCGTGTTGACGAACTGTGAGAAGAGAAGAGGTAGCAATTAAACTAGGAAATCAATTCGGCATAAGGCTTGCCTGTTATAAGAACAAAGTTAATCGAAAAAGCTGGAATTAAAATATTTCTCAACGACTTAACTTCTATACACATTTACTGTGTCTACTTTTCTGGGAAAAACAGACCTGCAGAGCGTGTAAAATTGTTTAAAAATGATTTGTGATTGTTTTTCCAGAAATTAGAAGTATGTTATTGATGGTAATCTCAATTGTAAACATAGAAGTTGGAGGTGCAATAGGGCAAGTTCCTGGGGAAATATTCTCAATGAACTTTTGAACTATTTACCATTTTCCGTTTTGTATCTATCAAGTCCATCTTATGTTCCATTTATTATAGTTCGCTTTGTGTCCCATCTGTTCTTGATTTGCTTATAACAAATGTAGCGAATTTACTCTCTGATCCAGCCGTCTTTCAGGAATTAAGCTCTGATCATAATCCAGTAGCTTGTAAATTATCGCAGCCTTGCTTTGAAAATAAATGTTATTCTCTTAATTACAAAAATGCCAACTGGAAAATGTTCAAAAGAGAATTAAATAATGAATTTAACAATACACCTGAAAATCTAAGTATACCTAGGGTTAATAATAACAAAAATAGCGCATACTTACAAATTTCAGACTATATTCTTTCATATATTCGAATCAGAAATTCTCATAGGCGTTCGTGGCAGAGAAATCGCCAGCCCTTTCACTATGCAATGATGAAGTATTTTAATAAAATGATCTCTGATGAAATCCAATGCTACAGAAACGGAAAATGGTTGAAAACTCTGAGCACTCTAGAAAAAAATGCCTAATCTTTTTGGAATATATTGCGTGTAGTTAAAAATAAAAACAACCCTATTCCCAGTCCTATAAGTGATGTTCAAGTTTACCACATGGAAAAAGTCAATACCCTTGCTTCTAATTTCATTAAAAACCGCAATGTGTCGTAAAATATCGGTAATGCAATAACAAGTGCCTTGGTGATTACTACGTCCATCAGCCTGTCACAACAAAATGTTTGTTTGCCTGATGTAGAGTATGTTTCTCTGGAAAATGTTAAAGATGTTCTAAAAAGCTTAAAAATTAAGAAAAGCGACGGCATTGACGGTATAAAAAATATTTATTTAAAAAAAAATTGCCGATTTCAGCAATAAAATTTTTAACATTTCTAATAAACTTGTGCCTAAAATGGCTAAAGTGATTATTATTTCCAAACCGTGTAAGCCATTGGAAGTTCCGCTTAGCTACCGGCCCATAAGCTTGCTTAGCAATATAAGCCAAGTTCTGGAAAGGGCCCTCAAAAACAAAATGTTAGTCATTTAGGACGTTGAAAAGGCAATCGATTCAGTCTGACACGATAGGCTAATACACAAAATACTTTCGCTGGGTTTCCCTGTATATCTCGTCAAAATTTTACAAAGTTTTTTACGTAATAGAAGTTTTATTGTCCAAGTTAATAATTGCCCTTCTGAACTCAAACAAATTTTCTCAGGCGCACCACAAGGTTCAGTTCTAGGTATGATTCATTATAATATCTTTACATCCGATTTCCCTGAGTTTCCGTTATGTACATAAATACGCAGTCTATGCTGATGATGTGGCAATATTTTCATCGCATCGACTTGGTCTCAACATCGAGACAAATTTACAAAATGCGATAGAAATATTGTTACATTATTGTAAATTAAATTCAACACAGGTAAGTTTCAAACAATCTTTTTTACTCGAAAAAGAAAATCTTGTTATCTTGCGTGTAACCCTCTTCAAGTGAGAGGTCAAGTAATACAATGGGAATCACATATCAAATATTTAGGAATCTATTTGGATAAAACGTTAACATTGAAAGAACACTTTGCACAAACAAATTACAAGCTAACAATTTAATTTTAAACAGCTCATAGCTGGAAAGCCCTCCCGCTCTATGATACTTATAGTTTAGCTTAGTTTTACCTTATTTATAACTTAATGCCACAAGTATGCCTATGTTTAGTAAAAAATCATTAATTATGTTAATGATGTTATGTTTGTTTGGGTTTTTTTTAATATTTTGATGACGTCTTCTCCTCCCAATATATTGTTGAGGAATGGTGTTACTCGTTTGCAGTGTTGAAACAGGTGTTGAAGATTTACAGTGGGTGGCTGAAGTGTGGCCTAGCCGGAGTCGAATGAAGTTTTTAATCTTGGCTTTTGAAATGTTTATGGGATAGGCAGGGTGAGATTTTGTGAGGTCGGTTTTTGTGTAGTGGTGTTGGTACTCGTAAATGATCCAGTCTGTTAATTCGTGTGCTGGGCCTTTTTTTAATATGTTTGATAAGGTTGGCCTTGGTATAAACATTAAACATATGAACTGGCGCTTTGTTTGAGAATTTGTCAGCATCGTCTGCCAGCTCGTTGCCTCGGATTCCAACGTGACCAGGGATAATCAACAATTTTGTGGATTTGACTGTCTTCAATTGATTTAAGGATATTATGGATGGCGGAAGTAATTCTATTTACCCGTTTGCGTATCAGCGTAAGTTGTACTTCGATTATTGAGTTGCTTGAGAAAGTGAGTTACGGAAAAGTTTTGATAACACTGAATCTCTTCGCTCTTCGATAGTAGTTAGACCGGCTTCAACCAATATATAGGCGTTGTGTGAAAGGCGCTGACGCAGGATCTGGCTGATTGATGGTAAATTGGTTTTATAATTTGAAGAGTTGATTTTGGAGAGTTGCCGTAGATGTAAATGCCGTAATCGATTTTACTTAGAATTATGAGTTTAGTGATATTGCGACTTTACATTTTGGTAACGAAAGCTTGGCTCCGGAAGAGTTTGCCATTCTAAAATATCTTTAAGTGCGTTAGATAAGTGTATTTTTATTTCGTTTACATTTTGGTTTTTGTATAATATGTATATGTCATATGGCAACAACAAAAAATAAAATAACGGATAAGGGTGATCCTTGGGTGATCCCATTTTGGAGGGGCAAGGTGGCAGAATAAGAATTATTAGATTTGATACAAAATTTCCTATGACTGAAAAACAATTTCACGTAATAAAGAATTTTAACGTCAACACCCCATTCTATGAGTTCATTTAAAATGACATAAATTCCTATTCTGTCGAACGCTTTTGCGAAATCTAGAGAAACATAGTTTTTGGAGCTTAATGCTCTAGATGTGTAGTTATCTATGTAGAGTAAGGCATCAGTGCAGCCTCGATTAGCCTTGAATGTAACTTGGTTCCGACTAAAGTAATCTTCTGTTTCTGCATACCAAAGTATACGTTTTGCAACTATTTTCTCGAGTACTTTTGCAGCGTATTAGAGAGACTGGGCGGTAACCCTCTATTGTATATTTGTCTTTTTTGGATTTAGTAATGGGTATTATAGAAGCTGTTTTCCAGCTTTGTGGGATGACACCTGTTTTAAATATGGTGTTATAAAGTCTGAGAAGTCTTTGTTTTGCATCATTTGAGAGATTTTTAATCATTGGGTAGGATATCTTATCCCTGCTGGGGGTTAACCCTTTTAGTATGCTTAGGCATGCGTTGAGTTCCGTTGTTTAGATATCGCTCGATAAGTTGAGCATAGGAGTTACTGGCACACGAATTACGTGACCGGAGGACACGAAGAGAGTAATCAAATTGAGACTTTATTTTTCTCAACTGCATTAATAAAGTAAAATGAAATTGAATGTACATAGTGTATGTATGCATCTGCAGAGTTGCAAGATCTGTCCAGACGGAATCAGATGACATGGCGACTCTGCGATGCATATTCTCAGAAAAAGCAATGTCAACACAACTCTTTTATTACAATACTTAGAATTGTGGGAATGCTGACGTTACTCCTCCCTCCTCAAGTTTCATGCTCTCTGAGCTTGAAATTTCTTTTTCAATGTGATGCTTTAGATTGTCGTATCTTTTTATGAAAAATTTAACAACTATACATATAATTACAAGAACAATAATAGTAATTATGACAATTATAACAAAACTTATTGTATGTACTTGCTTTTTAAATTTTAATTCTGTAATTTTATTAGTGTTTTCGTATTGAACTAGCTGTAATTCTTCCGAAGATAGTGTTACATTTGTTTTTGATATATTTCCATAATTGGGGATAGTTATGTATTGTTCAAATATCTTAACATTATTTTCCAGTTCTAAATTATTTAGTTTTACATTACAATCATAAAATTTTATCAGGTAATTTCCATTTAGCAAATTTGTTTGATTATTGCATGAATTATTTAATTGTACATTCTTGTTGTTTTTGAGTAAATATACTCCTGTATCTAGTTCTATTATTGTATTTTTAACATTTTTTCTTTTATTACATTGTTTTTGTTCTTCGAATAAACTGTATATACAATTTTCTACAACTTTTAGATTTTTTATGTATACATCTTTTTTTAATTCGTAATAGGTATTTTTATATTTTACAACGGTTTGTGTGTTTATGTCTAACTCTTCATACGAATTATCTGTTAATGCAGTTACAATGTACTTGCTTATATTTTTAACTGTTTTAGGAATTTTTACTACAAACGCTAAGGTGTCTTTGAATTTTCCAAGTGCTAATTTTATATTTTCAAGCTTTATTAAATCTATGTCGTATTTGTCGATCTCTTCGTTCGTAAGTATATTGTTGGTCATGTGTCCTGTTCTCATGTTAAATATATTGTTTTGTATTTTATCTAGCTCATCCCTTAATATTCTTATCCTGATCAGTTGCTGGTTCAAATAAATGTCCTTAATGTAGCTTTTATCTTGCTTTCTTATGTCGTTTAGTATTCCTAAAATACGTCGTCTGTCTTTTACTATTGAAATTTTTAGGTTTTCTATGTTTTGGTTAGTAATGTTATTGATCTGTACTTGTTTATTAGAGTTCTGAATTAACTTATGATTGTTAGTGTCTATAATATTGAGGTGTTCTTCTATTATATTTCTATCCTCACTATCCATTGTGCCATAAAGCCACTTCATGATTGTGCCCCCTATGTTAATTAAAGCTCTTTTGTATCTATGTGGAATCAATGTATAATAAGTATGTTCTAAGTCATTAAGTTCTTTACCTAATATTTTGAATCTTTCATCTTTTTCAAATGTTGTTGCTATGTCTAGTTCTATTTGGTATATTAAATTCTGTACTTCCTTTAGGTTAATAGTATATAAAATAGTATCGAAGCTTTCTATGATATGTGTATCTTCAAGTTTAATTGTTAGGTACCCACTTTGTCCATCCAATTTTTCTATCTGGCTTTCCGCTTTAGCAGTTATTAGTAACGTTAATACTATAATTAGGGTGGTCTTGATCTGAAAAATATTTGTATTTTCTTTTAATATTTATGGGATGTAAATTCTCATTGACGTTGTATTTATACTTTGGTTCATGTTTATGTCTCAACGCTTTGTAATTTTTTATTAATACCTTTTCTTCTTTTCTGCTTGGTTCGGTTTGCCTATCAATATTAAGTTTATTTATTCTTTTATGTTTCTCTATTTCTAACCTTTCTCTTATTCTTTGCTTATCAGATTTAAGATTACCCAGAATAAAGTCAATTGGTCTTTCTTTTGTTACTGAGTGAATTGATTTGTTATAAAATTCGACTGCTTTAAAGCATTTGTCTTTCATATTCATTTCCTTAAAGTCAGGGCATATTCCCATAATTCTGATTTGTTCATTTAATGTGCTGTGAAGTTTCTCGATATCCGCGTTGCCAGTGTAACTGTTTGGTTTAGTAAGGTGAAGTTCAATTTGTTCTTTATTAAAAAATTCTTTTAAAATGAGTCCATCAAATTCATTGTCACCTATATACTTTTTGGGCTTTCCTAATATAGAATGCCTATTTTTTAAAGCTTCTCTAATAGTTATTAAATTTCTATCGTCTAAATCAAATATCGCAGCATGTTTAGAAAATCGATCTACACTGGTCAAGAATCTTTGCCCTTTTATTGTCCATGTATCCATATGTACAACACTCATTTTGATCATCAGGAGTTTCTGTTATTTTAAATTTAATTCGTGTAGGGTTCCTGTCATATTTGGATAATTGACATATGTTACAATTGTTTATATACCTTTGAATTAGTTGTTTTAATTTTGGGTAATATACTTTGTGTTTCAGAAACTCATAATTCTCATTGATTCCCCTATGATTCGATTCTTTTTCATGAACGTTTTTCACATATCTTATAGCTTCTGCTTCATCCTGTAATTCTTCTGCAAGATAAGTGCACCTCTTAAATTTTATATTTTTATCATTACTAAATAAGTCTATTAACTTTAACTGTACCTGATTGTATAAGTGATCATTTAATACAGTGTGTATTCCTATAGTTCCTTTTGTAATGGATCTTCGCAAAATGTCATCCAATTTATTTTCCTCAATGTCTTGTTTAGAAATATAAATTTTCTTGTTCTTGTTAATAGTTTCCCTTTCCTTAGTTTTTGATTCTACCAGTATGATTTGTGTTTTAAATTTATTTACTATTGTTTCCATAATAGGAATGTGATCACTCTGATTTTCCTCCTGGCTGTGTATTGTTTCCACATCTACTCGTACACTTCCTACCTCACTTATTTCATGAATTTCTGGACATTTTTCACTTTTAATTGGGCCAACTTCGTTTCGATCGACATTGATTCTACTTAGGAAATCAGCAACAATATTTTGTTTCCCCTTGATGTATTCTAATTTGAATATATATTCACCTAATCTCAATAACCATCTTTGAAGTCTAGGACTTAAATTTCTACACTATTTTTCCGAATGTAGCCATTTGATTGGATGATGATCGTTAAAAACGTCAAACTCGACACCATAAAGATAGGGTCTGAAATAATGCGTTGACCAAACAATCGCCAATAATTCCTTTTCTATTGCGCTATACATAACTTCATGCTTATTTAATGTCCTGCTTGCATAAGCTATAGGATGGTTATTTTGACTTAGTACTGCGCCGATTGCATATTTACTCGCATCAGGCGTCAACTGAAATTTCATCTTGAAATTAGGGTAATGTAATACAGGTGGGTTGGTGACCAATTCTTTCAGTTTGTCAAATGCATTTACATATTGAATGTCAGAGGTATTCATTTTCATATCTTTTTTTAGATATTTCGTTATTGGTTGCGCCACTCGAGCGTAATCTCGGACAAATTTTCGGTAATAGCCGATTAATCCTAAAAAGCTTTTAATTTGCTTTGGAGTGGTCGGAAGTTTGAGTTTTTTAATGACTTCTATTTTCGAACGATTGGGCTTAATTCCTCTATTTGTTAAAAGATGGCCTAAATACTCTGTTTGTTTTGTGAAAAAATTGCATTTATCGATCTGGATCTTTAGGTTGTTTTCTTTCAGCCTACCAAATATTTAATTTAAATTTTTGTGTTCCTCGAGACTATGTGTTCCTCGATACTAGTGCTAAATATAAGAATATCGTCGAGGTATACTACACATATTTTATTAATTAAACCTCTGAGCACCTGGTTCATCATCCGTTGGAATGTGGCCGGAGCATTTCTCAGGCCAAAGGGCATTCTGATGTACTCGTAATGCCCTTGAGGTGTAGAAAAAGCAGTTTTCGCTTGATCTTTCTCATCAACCAGAATTTGATGGAACCCCTTTGCGAGATTTATGATGGTAAAATATTGAGCTCTTCCCAATTTGTCAAATATATCATCTATATTCGGAATTGGGAATTTGTCGCTCACTGTGATCTCATTTAGCTTCCTATAGTCGATAACTAGGCGCCATTTTTGCTGACCTGAGTTATCTATTTTCTTAGGAACTATCCATATGGGGCTATTATTGGGGGAATTACTTTCCCTTATTATTCCTTGATTTAGCATTTCGCTAATCTGCTTTTCTACCTCTCTTTCGTGAATAGGTGGAAATCTATAAGTTCTTGAATAAATTGGTTCATTAGATGTAGTAATAATTTTGTGTTTTACTGCATTAACACTTGTTAATTGTTGTCCTTCAAAAAAGAATAATTCTTTGTTGTCCCTTAAGATATCGCGAAGACATTTAAGCTGTTCTTCATTTAACTTCGATATATCCAATTTGTCCATGATAATCTTCATGGACTTCTATGCATTCTATCGTATTAACGTCCTCGTAAAGAAAAATTTAATTATATTTCGATTTATTTCGATTTCCTGGTTTTTTAAGTCTATTTTAGCTCCTAAAGGTATCAGAACATTTGTTCCTATAATCGCATCGAATTTCTTACTAGTAAGATGCAGCTATTTCCACGATATTGTAGCATTGATTTTAAATTCATCTGGAATTTTTGTGATTTTTTCAAAATTTATGAATGTTTTTCCGATAACAGTATTAATGGGTATTGGTGTAATTTTATTATTTAGAATTTGGGGAAGAATGGACTGATCAAGAACTGATATAGATGATCCTGTATCTATCAAACAGTCAATCTTACGTCCATGAATAATTAATTCAACTATTGGAAATGCATTGAATCCAAGGCTTTGACATGAAAATTTTCTACCTCTTGTACTGTGTTTTTATTTATATTATCAACATCAATCGTTTCAACTTGCCGATGGTTTCTATATTGCCTTGAGTTATTGTTTCTAACCTGCCTTGAATTACTTTGGTTCTGGAAATTATTATTATAGTTATTCTTGTTATCGTAATGCTGATAGTTAGCTCGATTTTGTTCTACCATATTGCTATGAGCATTTCTGTTACTATGTCTAAGTTGCCCTGAATTT
Organism: Volucella bombylans; assembly: GCA_949129095.1. Lineage (NCBI taxonomy): Eukaryota > Metazoa > Arthropoda > Insecta > Diptera > Syrphidae > Volucella > Volucella bombylans. The sequence continues at coordinate 133,580,247 of OX422142.1, read as the reverse complement.
TGTAGCTGGTTGTTTGTCTAATTGTTATTTCCACTGCTGTTACTATTTCTAAACTGTCCTGAGTTTTGTCGCTGTTGGTAGTTTGCCTGATAGTTATTTCTATTAACATTAACGTACTGATAGCTATTATCTTCTACTTTCTCTTTTATTCCTGTTGCTAGCAAAGCATGATAAGCTTGCATTAAAGTGCTAACACCTTTAGTTCTAAGAAACATCTCCTCCTGTCTAGGTATTTTAAACAAAAATTTAGATAACATACTTTCTTCATTATTCTCAGGTTTGTAGTCTAACGGTGGATTTGTTTCAAGCCTATATTTTAAATTTAATTTATCTAAAATAATCTTAAGCTCGGAATAATATTGGCTTACATTAATAAATTTAATATTATCTGCTTTGTTTTTTAAAGTTGCATATTCTTCTGGTACGCCAAAGGACTTTTTTAGTACATTTTTAATATCCTCCCAGCTGCTGTTCGGTGGTAGCGATCGTATTGTTGACAGTGCTTCGCCTTGAATTTTCGATATGATTATCCTTTTTATGTAATCCTTTGCTGCTGCGTCCTCGATTATTGAAAGCATATAGTCGCCTTCAGAAATATATGACGTTACTGCGTAAGAGAAGTCCCCTCTAAATGATGGGAGACTCATGGCTTCCTTTACTAAGTCGGAGAAACTGAAATTCATTTTCACTTTTTGTTATTTATTCCTTTGTCTACAAGAAATCAAATTATGACACTTTCACTGGATAAGATAAGGATTTTTTTTTTTCGGTTCGATTGAATTGCTTAATTCTATATTTTATTTTATCTTATGATAGAGAGAACGATTTATTTTTTGTTTGCGTTGTTTTTGGTGAAACTTTTTCAAACACACTTTTTTTCGTAGTATTTTAATTTATTATTTATAGTATGGATGTCAAAGCATACGATTTTTTTTTTAATTTACATTTGTTGAAACTGTTAGATTGATGATGATTTTATTATTTTATTTTTCTTCTTATGATACATTCAATATATACTTAATACATAATTCAAAGTTAAGAGGCGAAACACCGCGGAAGAAAAACCGACTGCGCCAATTACGTGACCGGACGACATGAAGAGAGTAATCAAACTGAGACTTTATTTTTCTCAACTGCATTAATAAAGTAAAATGAAATTGAATGTACATAGTGTATGTATGCATCTGCAGAGTTGCAAGATCTGTCCAGACGGAATCAGATGACATGGCGACTCTGCGATGCATATTCTCAGAAAAAGGAATGTCAACACAACTCTTTTATTACAATACTTAGAATTGTATGAGTGCTGACGTTACTCACGTGACTGTGGTATATGAAATGGCCTCGTATTTTTGCCTTTTGGTTGTTGAAGGAGTTCGTAAAGTTTGCGTCGTCTGAGTAGTTAGACCAATTTTGAGCAATGTAATTACCAATTTGAGATGGGTCGGAGAGCGTTTGGGTCTGTGTTTTAATATAATTTATGGCAAGTGAGGTAGGGTTACCTATTAAACAACGGATTCTATTCCAAATTTTTGCTGGGGAGGTGGCAGGATTGATGATAGAGGAGAAATCTTCAAAAGTTTTTGCTTTAGCGATTTTGAGTTGTCTCCGAAATTTGGCATTGGATTTTTTGAATGCTATAAGGTTTATGTTTTTTTCGTATTTTTTCCAAGCGTCCATTTTAGCTTTGCGGAGATCAGAGAGTTCTTGGTTCCACCAGAGGACTACACGTTTGTGGTGTTTTGAAGATGTCTGAGGAATAGTATTATTAGCAGCAGCCCTGATTGATTTTTGAATTAGTGCAGCCTCTTTGTTTGCTGGATGGATCTTTCTCCATTAAAAGTGTTGTTATCTCCCTTTTAAAAGCTGTCCAATTTGCTGAATTTAGGAAGCGGGGGATTTTGTTTGGAATATGGTTCTAAGTTTACGGTGGCGGTCATTGGGAAGTAGTCGCTATTGTGGACTTGTCTGGCTTCTGGTACATTTTCGAATGGTTTTGATTTTAAGTACTTCCTTTTCTTGGATGAACTTAGAGCATTTTTTGAAAGATGATGGGTGATATTCGGAGCAGTTGGCACATGAGATACGTGTGCATTTCTCAGTCGAGTGAGAGGTAAGGTTGCAGCCTTCACATGAGGGTGTACAATTGCACCGTTTGGCCGTGTGACCATTTTTTTGTCAACTGCGACATCGCATGGGATTTTGATAGTATTCTTCCTTGATGTTGTACCAGCCAACGTTTATCGAAGTGGGGCGACGAAACAGGTCGAATGTAAAGTGGATAAGACCAGAGGGACTTTGTTTACCGTCATGTTTACACATCTTTTACTCTTTGTGAACTCATTTCATCGACAATTTCTTTCTCTGGTACGTTAATTAAGCACGGAGCGTATGCTGTTCTTTTACACGTGTTGAGCTGATCATGCAGTTTCACGGAAATATCACATACAATGGGGGAGTTTTTTTTGATAAGAAGATTTTTGCGATTTTTTTTTTGATTTAACTATCGTAGGTGGTACTTTTGCAATCTATGGCATTTTTAAGGATGAAAACACTAAATTTATATAGGGGTTTTGTGGGATCGTAGGGGCAGATTACAATAAATTTTGGGTTAGAATCGGAAGCCAAAGGAGTATAATTTTCGAAATTCGTGTTCCATTTTTGGGTTCCAGCATTTCTTCTGAGAGAATGCCGAATGGATTCTCCATTAGCACACCACGTGGCCCTTGGGCCAGTTTTAATATTTTTTTTAACCACTATAACTGAAGATGTTGATTTACTTTACACAAGGAATAATGCACGAGTAAGTAAGAGAGAATGCTATGAAGATAGCGTGAAAGGCACCAACGAAAAATAAGCAAGAACACTAACCGGTGAGCGATGTTGTCGGCTCGGGAGATAGTTGGTGGGAATAAAAATGTTGTATCCTCTTATTAACAGAAGATCAAATTTAAATTTTGAAAACAAAATGACAATATACAAAGTAATATTTCAGCCAATTCTGCTTTATAGATGACAGGTTTGGGGAGATTGTGCAGTACGTCATAGAAAAAATTTTGGAGCGAAAATTTGTGTGCATGCGGAAGCCTTCTAGGTGCACTATGGAAAGGGATATCCTTAGATAGGGATATCTTCACTTCGAAATCAGTTTCTCGAAATTGAAATTCGCGGCAAAATAACGCACGACAACTACCTGTCTAATCCGCGTTTTAACATCCTCACATATACTGGGATTAATATTCAAATCTAACTGACCTCGATCTGAAATATCGATATTAAGAATTTAATTGATGACGTCAGCGGTTATCTTCATTATTTTGATGTGAACAAAGTAGAGATGATGGATGTTCTTGGATCATTGAGAAATTCTTTACAATTAATAATTGAACATTTGAATTCTATCTTGGTGCTGATATTTCCAGTTGCCTCCAATGGACTATTTTTGATTCCCGAGTATTTGTGTTTGGGTTTCTCCAGTGTTGATAGCAAATCGGACAGCAGGAATCGTTCTTGAAGGAAACTGGTAGGACTTCCAGAATCAAAAAGCGATAGAAGCGTAACTGAAGCTTCCATTTGATCGCTGGTCCAGATGCATCAAACATTGTGTTCGAAATCATTATCGTCTTTTGTTTTTGCTGTTGGGGGGTTGTTGACATAAACCATTTCATCGCGTTGCAGTGCCATTACTGGGGTTTTGCTTTCGCATCTTGTTGAAATATGGCCAGGTTGCCAGTACTTGTAGCCTTTTACATCCTTTCCCTGGAATGTCAAATTTGGTTGTTTAGACAATTGCGAGCTGTCGGAAAGTGCTTTTGATTTGCTTGCTTGTGCACGACGGGTGTGCGTGGTATTTGATGTCGACCTAGTTGCTCGCTCTGTGCTATCGCGGCTGTTGTTTTTCAATTTAATGTATTTCTGAAGGGCTGATTTCAATTCTTCAATCGTTTCTGCACTGTACAAAAGGCTTTTGTTCACTTCTGAATCAGGAATACATTTTATTATATATTGTATAAGATCCTCCTCTTCAATTTTGCTGTGAGATGCAATATCCTGCATGTGCAGAACATGTTGTTACATTGATTCTTCTCGATGTTTCTTTCTCATTGTACACGTCAGACCTTGTCACCACTATCAGGAACTCACTTGTAATGCACTTTTTAACTGTGTCCAAGTTCGGATATTTACCGTTCGAATAAATAATTTGGCTGTGCCCTTTAGAAGCCTCTTTGCATAAATGAACTTCTTCCGATCATCTAAGCTAAAGACCTCCGAACACTCCTCGAACTGTTCGATCCAGAACTTCACGTTGAAATTGTCGTCTCCACTAAAAGATGACACGGAATCCTCCACACCTCTAAAATTGCAGACAGAGATTGGTAGAGAAATTGATTCTGTCTCATCCAGTTGCAGCTCCCGTAGTTGCTGTTTCAGCCTCCTTATCTCCTCCTTCTGTTCACAAATTCTTCGCAGCTTCAATAGTTCAGCATCAAGCGTCTCTTCTTCGTCGCTGGATTCACTAGATTCACGGTCACATGGGGGGACTGAATCGTTGATGCTAAGTTCCTTGCTTGTTTATGGAAACCCCTGCATAAGCCTGGAGTATTCTTCGTTTTTATAGCCCATTACCGCTTCTTGCACCCGGATTTTTACTTCGGCTTTAGTACCTGTTGTTTGACACTTTCAGAGTGTTAAGATATTCTTGAGTCTCGAAACTGTGGCGGATTCCAAGAAATTCACCCACTCTCCAGACATTGTCAAAGACACTCTTATCGAAATTAATTTCCAGAATATAAGGAAGAAAAACCCGTGGTTGTGGCAAACAAACGATTTGCAAAAAAACGTTTGATTCACTCCTCGAATCCCACTTTTGAGAATTGTAGGGGGAGATGTAGCGGCAAAATTGAAAACACAATATTTTTGACGAGAAATAATTTGTTTTATTGGTGTACTGCTAACTGACTACCGCTGCTGGAGTCGGTCGTATTTATACATCATTACATTAGATTTGGAGACTTCAGGTCTATCACCTTGTCAGATGATCGGCTATTTTTCGCCAGATAATTTCAGTTAGCAGATATATTACAGTATGACAGTGTGTTGCGAAAGAATGTTCTCACGTAATAATTATTCTTCTACACAATACTGTCTAGAAATGATAAGTTTATTATTGTTGAAAGTTTCCAAGAAGTCTGATTTTTTTTTTAGATCCGTTGGTCCGTTTACTTTTTTCTGCACTGTTTAATTTGAAATGATCCACTGAAATATTTTATTATATACTCTGATGTGCGACAAAATGAAAAAATTCACTTTTGATACACCTAAAAAAAAGATTTTAAATATGGTTCGTTTACTTTAATTCATCACTGTTTTGATCGGATTAGCTTTTAGGCACCTTGTTATTACTTGAATCATGGCATTTTGAATACTCGTATTTGTAAAGTATAATATTATGTCTATCCCATGTGGTGAAAAAGTCATATTTCAGCAAAATATTCTGAAACACCCTGTAGAGCATTTTTCTTAAGATTCACTGATTTCATAGCCCTGGGAATTTCCACACATTGGCTGCCAAGGCATTTTAGCGATTTTGGTCGCAGGGGGCCAAGGCATTTTTTTTCATTTTCATGTTCTGCATCACTCCCAATATTTTATTTTCCTAACTGTACAGTTATAACGGAAAACGTGCAACGGTGTTTTCTTGTGTGTTTTTTGTTTGCTGACTTATTTTTACACAGTTTTTGTAAATATGGTACAAAGAAACCTAAAAAACGAAGAGGTGGCACGAGTGTTGCAAGCGGCGGACAGGATATGATAGTGATGAAGATTTTTCCAGCGACTACTACGACGTTGACCGCAATTGGCAACCTACGGGCAGTCAGAATTCGGATAGCGACTCTGACGTTAGTGATGTCAATGTTTTCGATGCGGAAGCTACAGTGATGAAGAACAAGCAGATGCCGAAAATGAAGACATATCAGTCGCCAACAATGATTCGCCAAATTGAACCGAGTTTTCGTCAAGGCAAAAAACCTTCACTTTTACGGGCAAATGTGGTTTCTTCATAGATGTTGCAAACAATGTAAGTTGCCTTGATGCATTTAACGTTTTTGTCGACGACGAACTTTTTGAGCACACCGTTCGTGAAACTAATAAATATGCGGAACAGCAATTGGAGACCTATAATCAGTCAAGAAATGAAAAAGTTCCTCGGACTTTTATTATGGATGGGTCTGGTAAGGGTTGGGAATCTGGGGGAAGTATTGGTTTAAAGACCTTAGGTACAATTTTGGTGTTCCGCAAAAGCAATGTCCCGCAAGCATTTTCAGCTTTGGCTGAATTTTCTCCATTTTGCAGACAACTATTTGATTATCCCAGGTGATAGAATTGACAAACTTAAGCCTCTTTTGGACACGCTGCACATAAATTTTCAAAGAGTCTTCATGCCTGGAGAGGATATAGTATAATTGACGAAACCATAATTCCTTCTAGAGTTAGACTAGTTTTCCTCCAATATATCCCAAACAAAGCCCATCCTTATGGGGTTAAGCTATGCTCGACGAAAAGATTTACATGGTCCACGAAAATCTACACCGGTAAAAGTTCAACAGGTGTGCGCGAAGTTGGTCTCGCAATAAATATTTGCGAGGAACTGAGTTGCCTTTTGAAAGGACAGGGGCGTACCCTTTTCGTAGATAATTTTTACACGAGCTACGAACTTGCACGTTCCATGCTTGACCAACAAACGCACCTTACTCACCTTACGGGACAACAAAAAATATTGCCCAAAAGAGGTAACGAATGCTACGTTTAAAAGAGACGAAATGGTGGCCCGAGAGGAGGAATATGGGGTGGTAATGCTCATATGGAAGGACACCCGGAATGGCAGGTTTTTTTCGACGAAGCATGCTCCAGTTATGGTTGCCGTAAATGACCAACTACCTGCAAACTCTAATGAACCATCCACCAGTAGAGGTAGGAAATCAACCCGACGGCAATGAGTTCGAGATAAACCTCTTGCTGTTGTCAAGTTCAATAAGGACAAATCGGGGATTGATCTCTCTGAGCAAATGGCTTATATGCTACTACACTCAGACGAGGTATCAAGTGGCACAGAAAAGATGCGATCGAACTTTCACTTATAACAGCAATTGTAAATGCCTTTCTAGTTTATAAAAAAGCTACAAATATTAACATACAAATAAGAAAGTCTCGGGAAGAGGTATTTGATGGGTTATTAGATGTTAGATGGGTCTCCATAGCCTATAACTTCAAGAAATCACAACATACAAAAAAGAAAAGATGAGAATAGCAAAACAATAAGGCGTACTTGTGTATTGTGTTACGCGACCGCAAAAAAATCGTCTGACAGAAATACTGCAAGAAACAAAATCAAGAAGACAACAACCTACTGTCCAGAGTGCCCCAACAAACCCCAGCTACTCGTATGCGTGGATTGTTTCCCAAAATACGCTCACTCAAGATAGTCTAAGAGACCACAGCAATTTTTGGGACTAAAGGTATAACCGAAAGTGATTTATGTTATTATAAAGTCCGTAAATAAATGAAGTAAAATCCCGTAGTCTGGCAGCATCTCGTTGGGGCAGAGGTTAGTAATAGTATGCCGAAAATGCGGTTTTTTTCTAATTCCTGATCACAGGTATAACCACTTTAAAGTATCAACAAACTATGGAACTGGGTGCTCTGAGTATAAAAGTATGGGTCCCAGACGGCAGGGCAAAACCCCTGCCAGACGTACTAATAGTATACGAAAAATCAGTTTTTTAAATAAAAGGTATAACCACATATTCGATACATAAATATATCGGTGAAAGTGTCCTGATTCCGAAAATATGGGTCCCAGACGATTTGACACTAGAACAAATTATTAATGCAGATGCCGCAAATAGATTAACTGGTATATCATCCTTTACAAATTCAATATCAGCTAGACAGAAAGAGGCTAAAACTCACACAGATACAACACCAAATATTTCGTCACTCTACAATTCACTTGGTCTATCACGTAAGGAGGACGTAACTCGTGATCTAAAAACCGGAGAAATAAAACGTTTTTCAGAAAATTTTAAAGATCTTATCGGAGAAATTAAAAGTTTTAATAACTCATTTGCTCAAGGCACCAGTGCTTGCGACAATCTTACTAATATCTGTACCGGAAAGTATGTACAAAAGAAAAAAGACGAGTTTTTACTCGCTTTGAAAATAAAGGGTATACAGAAAAGAGACAAGTTTTAAGCGAATGCCAAAATGATGCTAAAAGGTTTGAAAACGTCATCTCAACATAAAGTGGCGAAAAAACTAAATAGTCCGAAGATTTGTGAGATAAAAATGGAACGAAATCTTATAGGTCGAATACTATTTATAGCTTCCAAACATTCTGTGGATATTAAGGAAATATTTAAATATCCTCTAATTCCTGTAACTCAATCATTTGGTCACCCGGATTGTTCAATTATAAAAACCGATAAATCAGTCTTACTCCGACACTTAGAAAAAACTGCAGTAAGCATTAGCCCGAGTCCAGTTGATGCAATAATTGTAGATGGTTTCTTCCTTCTACACACTTTAGAAGATGTACCATTTACGTTTACTAATATTGCTATGCACATCATATGAACAAGTTATTGATAACGCTTTCACTAAACATCAAAGAAGACCAGCCACTTTCATCAAAAGTTTAAGAAGCAGCTCATTCAAAAAAAGGATAAATGAATTTTTAGTGAATGAATGGATTGAAAATGAGTATTGTTATATAATAGTATTGGAGAAAAACAAATTTTTGTAACATCTGACTCGAAATGTTTCCATTTCCAAACCAAAAATAGTACAGTTCTTAGAGAAGAAGTACAGGAGTTAATAAGCCCCCAAGAAGAGGCTGACACTCGCATGATGCTGCATTTGTCATTTTTGCCGAACGACTTTTCTGTGATCTTAAAGTCCTATGATACCGATGTGCTTATAATAGCGCTTTACAATTTCGCACTATTTAAAAATAGGATTAAAGTGTGGCTTGAGGTGGGAGTTATATCTAAAAACACCTTTAGATTCATAGACGTCAATTCGATTTACAACGAATTAGGACCCACGCCTTGCACTACGCTACCAAGATTGCACAGCTTCACCGGATGTGATTACACCCCGTCCTTCTTTAAGAAAGGGAAAATAAAACCTTTTAAAATTTTAAGAAGTAGACCGGATTATCAGTCTATTTTTGCCGAATTACGAAAAAATATAAATATAGATGAATTAAACTTAGACCTGCTATAAAATTTCTTCTGTAGTGTGTACCAAACAAAAGCTTTAAAAGTAAATGAAGCGCGGTATGAATTATTTTACAAAACTTGCAAACCCACATTTAAAAATATTAAAAGTGGGTAACATTTTCTTATATATATATATATGTAAATATTGTATAAACCCATATAATATAAAATGTATTTATTTACGAGTATTATAGGTTTTGAAAGAAGTCTCTTACCTCCAAACAAAGCCGTGTTATTACAGCAAATATAAATGTATGGAAGAATGCAATTAAGAATGAACCAATTTCAATATCACCATCAGACAATGGTTGGGTATTGGAGGAAACCGCTCCTGCAAAGCTGGAAGATATTTTAAGAAATAAAATGGATGTATCCGATAATGAAGACAATATTCAAAATAGCGAATCATCTGATGAGCCGGATGACGAATAATTCAATACAAACACATTTATAACGAAAGTTTTTTGATTGTTTTAATTATAATAGGATTCATACCTTGTACTTGATAACATACGAGTACAAGTGCATCCATATTTATGTAATGTATATATAAAAAACAAGTGTTTAAGTACTAATATACATATTATATACTCAACATATAGAAAAAAAAAGTTTTTGTCTATCAGCACTTTTTCACAATTATATTTATGTATCGAATATGTGGTTATACCTTTTATTTAAAAAAACTGATTTTTTGCATACTATTAGTACGTCTGGCAGGGGTTTTGCCCCATATAAACCGTCTGGGACCCATATTTTTATCAGAGCACCCAGTTCTATAGTTTGTTGATACTTTAAAGTGGTTATACCTATGATCAGGAATTAGAAAAAAACCGCATTTTTGGCATACTATTACTAACCTCTGCCCCAACGGGATGCTGCCAGACTGCGGTATTTTACTTCATTTATTTACGGAATTTATAATAACATATATCATTTTCGGTTATACCTTCAGTCCCAAAAATTGCTGTGGGCTCTTGGTCTAAGAAAGTAATTTGAACTTAAAATTCTCTTTGGGAAAATTACAATTTGTTTTATTTTTCAGGTAGTTAATATACAGTTCAAAATATTGAATTTTGAAAATATAAAATATATTATTTTTAGGTTTTTTTATCTATAAGTAGGTTTCTAAGTAATAAATTTTGAAATAAAGGAAAACAAGTGTTTGGCTTATTTTTACCTTCAAAATCACCCTAGGGCCACAGGCAGTTACACTAAAATGTTCACCAGAGGCCACAGAAACCGTCGGACAAAAAAGTACGGTGTGGCCCCAAGAGAAGTATTAGGTGTCGTACAAAAATGTACGACGTGGCAGCCAATGTGTTAAGTAGAAGAAAAAAACCTTTCTCCGTTAGGAGTGATGATTTTTGCAAGCAAAAAAGTCGAGATGAGCCACAGGTGCGACGTTTTCCCTATTAAAGTGGTCAAGTGAAGTCTCCTGGATACCTCTTTTGTTCATGGGCGGGGTTGGGTCTTGATGTTCCTCAGATTTTATTTTAAAGCTGTACGATGAACTATCGGAACACGATTGAAACCCAATCTTTAAAATCTTATCAGTTTCCTTCTCTTTTTTTTCAGTTTAATTAAAATTATTCTCGGAGATATATAAAAGCTAAACCGCTTTTGACAGATATAACAATATAACAATATTGATAACACTGTCCTACACAGATTTTGGTGCCTAGGATTTAAGAAACGTTTGTAAGTATACCTAATAAGGTGATTTCGAAAATGTTAACTCTTTTTTTGTATCAGCTCTAATTTATGAGATGAACAAAAAAATTGATTTTTAAAAAATACGGCTTGTAGAGCTCAGCTGTCACTCTCTGGTTCGGTCTCCACTCTCCTTCGGAGAACTCCCTCTATAAGCCACTTTGCCTTTTTCTCTACAGCGCATATGCTGTCCGAGAACCGCAGTACACGCTTAGTAGACAGCTAAGCAAAAGCAAAACGTTTAAGCAACAACTGGAAATTTAAAATAAAAAGAATGTTTTCAAAAATTTCATAAACGCTTTATTATACGAATAATTTTCAAATTCTATTTCAATTGTTTATCCTCAAGCCGCAAGTGGACGTTCGTGAGACTTCGCAAGGCGGAATACTAAACTTGAGTGCCCGTCCATTGCTTGGGTGGCTCCTTTTATAATCTCTATTTCATCGTGGGGTTGAAGTGTTTACAACTGCGAGTGCCGAGTGGTGCATTCAAGGGTTGCCACACCACCCGAAATAATATAATTTTTTTTTGTTTTATAATTAACATAATAATTTTCAGTTAAAGTTTTATAATGTTTGTTTCTTACCAAATGAACAATGATAATAATTTTATGTGTATATTGCAAGAATCACAACTCTACAAGCTTTATTTTAATATTATACGTGAAGAAATTGTCTTTTAAGGGATTTTATTGAGTGAATTTGTCTTGGACAATCGCGCATAATTCCCCAACCATAATTCCGCATAATATGAACATCCCATCTTCGTTGATAACTCTTCTCCATTGTTTTTATATCTTGATGAAAGCGTTCTGCTTGTTCTTCGCTAATATCTCCTTCGTTATGCCGAAACAGATCTATATGACTATGGAGGTAATGTACTTTTATGCTCATATTACAGCCAACATTTTTAAAGTTAGCAAGCATTTCCTTAACTAATTCTTCATAGTCATTAGCCTTGTGATTTAAGAGAAAATTTTGTACAACCGCTATAAAATATTTCCACGCAAGTCGTTCTAATTCAGTCATACATAGATGCCTCAAAATTAGTAGAGCATTTAACTAATAAGCGTATTTGGGGTCCATTAAAAATGTCTGCTTTTAACTTTTCACCACTTAATCCAGGATATTTCGGAGAAATATACTGAAAATATTGTCCATTTTTGTCCTGAAATTTCACAGATTACTTCATTAGGCCCAATTTTATGTGCAAGGGCGGAAGAATGATTTTTTCTCGGGGAAATAAAGGCACATTTATCACATTGCTTTCACCAACGACCATAGCATCTCTCACAGGCCAATTTTTTTGTATCTAGTGTCTTGATTTGACTCTACTGTCCCAGAGACAAATAAAACATGGATATTTTGTATAGCTACTTTGTTGATAGGTCTCCAAGCCCATGAAAGTCAGTAAGCCTCTCATATCACTGCAATATAGAAAATTTTCACCAGAAGAATAAAATTGCAATAAGTTTTGTTCTCTCGTCCGATAGAAAGTAATTCGCACATCAGAGACTAGGCATTTTTTTTTAAAACCTTGATGCTAGTAGCTCACCACGTTCCCTTGAAAAATCTAAGTCCCTGATGAGATCATTCAGCTCGTTTTGTGAAAATGTTTTAGGTTTCGATGTTTCTACAGAGCATTCAAAGTCATCGCTTACTTGAGAAGCACTAGATCCTTCAATTTCTTCCTCCTGACATTGTGGTATTGGAATGTTCTTCTGAATGAGGAATTGGTCTTATAGGGTCGGTTCAATGATTTATATATTTCCCAGTAGACCTATTCCTTTATACATAATAAATACAAATTAAAAAAGTTCAGATAAGGTTTACTTGTTAAACCTTTCATGCATTAAAAATAACCAAAAAATTAATAACGAAAAAAATTTTCAGAACTAATTAATATAAATTAAATAAATTAAATACATTCACGTAACTATTGAATTAATGATAAACCATACACATATATTATGGCACTTGCGTGTTTTCTTGGTAAAAAGTTATTGCCCAGTAAAAGAAGAAAGATGAAAGCTAAAATTAAATTACGTACAATTTACAAGAAGATTTATTTAAAGAAGTCACAAAAAAAATATAAACTAAAGAACTAAAGTTAGGTACTCGTATTTCCATAAGCAAGAAAGCTTAAAATTGTTATAAAAAGAGTGTTGCCTTAAGTGTTGGCAAAACCTTCGACTAGAAAATTACTATCAAGCTTCGACTTAATTTCTTTTTCAATTGATATGATTGCCAAAGATAGCAATCGTTTCTGGAACATTGAAGAATGTAAGAAATTTTTTATAATCTTAAGTTTGGAAAATGAGCGTTCTTCTGATGCTGGTAAGGTTAAAAGTATTCTTAGGACTATAACAGTATTTGGAAAAAGAGTCTTCATATTTCTGTTATGAAAAAAATTACAAATGTCTATCGAGGAATCATTTTCATTAATCAAAGTTCACAACATGGAACCGACCATCTATTTACAGAGCTAGAGAAAAAAACATATAAATTCTCAACCGTGTCAAAAAATGCCACTGCGTCAAAAGAACATTGAACAGCATCAAGGATGGCTAGGTTCAGCGAATGCGATTAGCATGGGACGAACAAAGCTCTTGGTTCCAGAGCTTGAATACCACAATTTTTGCCTTTCATGTTTGCACCATTGTCATATCCTTGGCCCCGGCAATTTGATAAAACAAAGTTTAACTTTGAAAGCTCACCAAATACTAGCTCAGTTAATCCATATCCGGTTGTCTCTTCTGCAACTAAAAATCCTGTCTAGTAATATCATACGTACAATCTACAATTATCAAAAAATATTTAGCTCGCTTTATTTTGTCTAGAATAGCTTTTCTAACATCGCCTGCCGAAAGTTCTATGGGCTCATTTGGAGGTACATATGTGTGCTTCGTCTCTTGATGATGGATTCTGCGTAGGTGTTCTGCTAGAACCATTCCGTTGTCTTAATCGAATAAAACATCGGAGATTCCTCTAAACTGTGTAGCAAGGAATTGCATGAGAATTATAAGCCGTTTCAGTGCATTTCTACAATGCTCAGTTTCCTTGGCCATCTGGTTTTGCATTCCAGAGTCTATTATTTTGCCTTTTTGCAAAAATAAATCTCTCCAAGCCCAAACTGTTGTCATACGTAAGGAACTTGTCTCATGCTCTTGAATAGCCCTGGACAAGTGACTCCAGTCACTATAGCCTGTGCTGGACAAAGCGACACTCCTTTTCGCTAGCGAAAATAAGAGACAGCAGAAGCGAAGATTTCGAGTAAAATAACTATGCCCTTGATGTTTTCTCACCATATTTTAAATTACTTTGCTAAAAACGGGTACTAAACTTCCTGCTTTTAGTTACAGGGAAATCAAAATTTTCTACTTGATCAAGACCTTGCTCCACTAATAATTGAATAACTTGATCACTTAAATTTGGCCATAATTTAGGATCTTTAAATGCTAGTAAAACATTAATTGCACTACTTTCTTCAACATCATCTAACACATGTAAAGCTGATTCTGCCTGAACTGGCTCTGCAATATTTTCTGTAGGCAATAAATTATTGCAACTTAGACTTACCGATGTTGACGGACACAGCAAGGTATTTCCTGAACTCACAGCGCCTGTTTTGTATTTTCTGCTTGAATTTTAACACTGACTGGGTTTTCTAAATTCTCAAAATCAAAGCACAAAAATCTGTCCAAAAACAAATCTGTGCAAAAAAAAAATCTGCTGTGACATCCATTACATACAAAATACAATCTTAACATAACAAGCGCGTACCTACTGTGAAATATACGTACATATAATATAAAACTCAATGCGATTGAAGCTAACAACACATCGAACACGTCCGTTGGAACTAATTTTTTTTTTTGTAAATAACCTGCATTTGGCGCAGATCTGAAACTCTGCTCCATATGAAATTTAATTTGTTAGTGTTTTCTGAGACTTCAGCTGGAGAAACTATGGCCACAGATAATAAATCTATACAGAGTTCTCATTCATATGGGAAGTTTTGTCGTATGAAAATGAAATCGAACTAAAAAAAAGCTTTTCTAAAAAGCTGAAAAGAGCAGAAAAATCATTTTATTTCTTTCCGCTTTTTGGTCTTGCCACTTGTCACTCATGCATGCAAAGTCGTTTAGCGTGCAGAAACAATACGTGAACAAAAGAAATAAATAAAAAAAAACATACGTTGACGTTGCCCAGCATAACCGGTTTACTTGGGTTTATGTACGTGCGCTTGTTATTTTGTTTGTACTCACCACACTATAAAAGTGGTTGATATTTGAAGCACGAGGTGTTAAGGGCTAATATATGTTATGGGGTTGAAGATATACGTATGTACATGAGCGCTGGACCAATTTCCCGATTTTAATTTTGTGCTCAGGACATCAAGTACCTACAAAATTTGATAAATTTCCAAGCATTGAGCAACATCGAACTTATTCGGAAAATATCTATGTATATGTTATTTACGAGTACATATTTGCTCCCTTTTCTTTCAAGTTATGTAAAAGGGTGTTTTTAAAACTGTACGCAAAATATTTGTATGTAAAGATCAAAAATCTTCAATTCCGAGACTCGGGGACAATGCAGTAATGTACGGCCGAATATATGGGAGTTCGAACAAGTGGAATGGGATCTCAACCAACTTGGAGTGCAGCACCGCTGGAAACAGCTGGCGAAAGATCGCGCCAGGTGGAAAGGCTTGTTGGTTGAGGTCCTGGTCCACCCCGGACTGTAACGCCACCTAAGTAAGTAAGGAAAATATTGAAAATATTTTTCCGACAGCCATGAATGAGCCATAGTTTAAATAGCAAAATCAATGTTCCTTGGAGTAGAGACTTTGGATCCAATTTGTTAAACCAGACTGAAGTAGCACAGGTTGCCTACTGGTGGTAATCTTCGACAAGGTGTCATTTGTTCAGTTTGCATTAACCCAGAGGAAGAGGAACTCCTCTAAAGTAATGAGCATTTACAGTGACAAATTGTACGATTTGGTAAATGACGGGGTTATCTTTGCTCGATAAAATATACTTTACAATGGCAACAGATTTTGGCCACCCTGAAGAGTCTATATCAATGACGTGTCCCAACAGCTGGGCAAATCTTTATTGTGCTTATACCTGCCTGCGGTTACATAATACGAGTATTTCAATATGAGATTGAAAAAACCATATTATGAAAGCGTATCTATTTTCCGGAATCCGATGGAAGGTTGGAAAAATTCTGAAGTTTTGTTTCCAAGCTGTAAGGCGCATCGCAAATTTTTTAGTATGGAGCAAATATTTTATTTTCCAGGCCGGAAAAGTAAATAAACAAATAGGCAAGATGATGTGGTGAAAATTGAAGAAAAGAAAAGTGAAAATAAATACTATAATATAGTAAATACAATATAATTAATTTGTTTTGTTAGATTTTCCACAAAAAAAAGAAGAAAATTATATATAAATAAGACAGCCATGTTTAATTTATTTTGTTACAATCAAATGATGAATAAGTGAAATAAGTAAATAACAATAATGAATGAAAAACTTTAGTTTATGTTAGAAATTGTTTCTTAACGATCAAATGATGAACGTAGAAATATAATAATGATTACTATAATTACATAAATCTTTTTATTCAATTTTGTTTAACACTCAAGCGTATTGAGAAGCGATTTATTAGAATGCAACTTTGCTTCTTTTTATTTACTTGTCTCTTCAAGAGTTACAGCGCGAAGAATACCCGGACGAATCTTTTCTTTTACGGTCTTCCTCCTTTTCAAATAACAATTTTTACAAACAATATTTCGTAACCATTCCTCTTGCTTTCCCATGCCTCTTTTGAAGCCAATTTAATGCCAGCAAGAGAGTGTCGCAGAGGTCGGAACAAATAATAATCTGACGGCGTAATGCCAAGACTATACTGTGGATGCATCACAACTTCCCAGTCAGGATCTTTAAATTTTTACCGAGTCATCATGGTTGAAATTAATATATATGTACGAGGGTTGTCTGAAAAGTTTCCGACCGAACAGTGATACAAGACATTTTTTCTCATTTTTTTTTTATTTTTCTACATAGTCTCCTTATAACTCTACACACTTTTCCCAACGATGCTCCCATCTCTCTAACTTGGCGTTTTTCTCTGCAAAATAGAAGGTGATTTGGCGTTCACCAAATGAGCCGAGACCAAAAAGACCACGTCGTTTTCAGTCAAAAAAGAAGGCAATGCTCACGGTTTTCATGGATTACAACGATGTAGTGCATCATGAATTTTTGCCAGGAGGCCAGCCAGTAAACAAAGAGTATTATTTTGGACGTTATGAGACGTTTGCGTGAAACAATTCGCCGAAAGAGATCAGAATTGTGGGCAGAAAACTAGTGAATTTTGCACCATGATAACGCACCGTCGCACTATGCGTAATTTTTTGACGAAAAATGCAACAAATACCATCCAACAGCCACCGAATTCACCTAATTTGGCTCCCTGTCACTTCTTTCTGTTCAATCGAGTTAAAAAACCACTACGGGGAACGCGTTTCAGCAGCCGAGAGGTAGTGATGGAAAAATCGCAGAAAGCACTAATGGACATACCGAAAACCGAATATACAAAATGTTTCGAGGATTGGATCAAGCGCTGGCATAAGTTTGTTGCAGTCGATAAGAGATTACTTTGAAGGAGACAATATAGATTTAGATGAATAAACTTGTATTTTTAATTTTCTCAATAAATTCCTTTTCATCAAGGTGGTATTTTAGGTTTTCTATAAGAATGGTTAGTTACTTAATTTCATATTCAATACGAAGTCTTTAGAACATTAGAGAAAGAAAAAATAAATAATTAAAATACAGGTGCTATACAATTTGTTTTATTGTAAAATAAAAAGTTAAGCATCTAACACTGCTATTATTTTGCACACAGGTGTATCTGCACTGCATATTAATAACACGAATAATATTTTGCTCGTCAAACTTCAATTACAAAATGTAAGGAAATATTCATTCAATTCATGAAAAATTACATAATTTCCTATTGCAGTCGAATGAAAACAAACAGCCAAGTCTTCATACCCTTTCCCGCAAACCCCTTGAAATTGTTTTTCGTATTCCTTTTGCCACTGCCCACAACTTGTGGTGAGAGAAAAAAAAATCTCTCAGTAAACAAAGCAAGAAAGAGCGAAAATAAAAAAGCTTTACATTATTCCGAAAGCTCGTGTCGGCTGGACGAGTGTCGGCTAGCCGACAAAATTTGAACCATTTTTTTCTACAGCGATGAGACATCTGTATAGATTTATTATCTGTGGTATCAGTGTACATTTGGTGTGTGTATTATTATTATGAGGATGTAAACTATGAAGTGTTGCCGCTTTGCGACTAAAAAAGATGTTTGCAAAGCACTATTTAATGAATCTATATAATCTTGTTGTTCCACTTGCTCCAATGCAAGGTCCGGCCCTGGGTCTTATTTCTGAAGAAATATTAGGATATTTCCATTTATGGCTATTGTTTTTGTTGATGCAATCTATACTTGTCATACAGAATTAACAGTCGTTATGAAGATTTTTTTGTTCTCGCCAAATCATCGGTACTCCAAATTTCAACGATTTACATGCACCTTTCTCCCATGGACGCAAATGCGACCATATGAGGCGCCCACGCTTTACCTTGATTGCAAATTTCAATATTGAAGTAAGCTAAATACAAGCGGATCACAGTGTTTTTTTTTTATTAATTTTCGCTGATCTTTGAAAATATATTCTCCACAAATGTAACAAAACTTATCAGGGTCGTTAGCAAAACGTCTTAACTTACTAGGCATTATGAAATATTTAGATTTACATATTTTATCAGTGTTATTGTGAAATCGAATTCGGCTTAACACAAACTAAACCGCGAGGAAGGTGGCGATTCGATAAATACGAGGAGAGCGTAGGAAATAAACAAAATAAAGCTTCAAACTTAGTTAGCTGTTTTAATTCAGTTGGTTTAATTCGAATCCATGGTGTCATTTTTATTTTCAATTTTAATGGTTTCATTGAAAAAGGGCGAGCAAGGCGATCTTTGTATGTGCTGGTAGATAATAAACTAGAGATGACAGGATAGAAAAGACTTTTCTTATCTACCACAGATCCAAAAAAAGCTGCACCAATTTTTTTGTTTTTTCTTTGTAGAAGAAATCAAAAAGTAGCTTGTCAAATAAAAATATGGGAATTTTGATTTATGGTAGAACTTTTGGGTACAACACTCACCCAGCATGATTTTTCAATGTCACCAATATAGAAAGAACAATTTGTTCCGTTATAACTTTAGATTAGTCAACATTCTCCACACATTGAATTCCGTGTTTAATTTCCTCATCACATATCTGTATACCACTCAGAATAAAAGCGAACCAAATTGAATAAAAAAATGGAACACAATGGCAAAAGAAACACTTTGATTTCATTCTGCTCATTCGCTGACGGAACTCTGTGTACTGTGTAGGCGAAGTGGTTGCTGAGTTTGATTTTGTTATTTTGACTCGAAGTCGCGTAGTAGTTCGAGTAGCTGCGTTCGTCGGGCGTTCATTACAGTGTTTACTTATTAAATTTTTTGATTAATTTAGTTCAGTTCGATTCGAATCCAAATACCAGTTGGTCTAGTTGAGTGTTTTCCTTTGTTTTTCTGTTTGTTTTTGTTGCTCCTTTAGCCCACTGCATCAGCCATTCGCTGTGACGTTTGCATAAATTTCATCGCCAGTGCCAACGAAGCGACAAGTGAAATGCGAGAGAAAAGTTAATAAAAATTGGAAGCTAAGCGAAGCAAAAAAGAAAAAAAAACGAATTATCCAATCGACCTCCGGAATCAGTGGCGCAAAGAGGTAATAATAAAAAAAAAAGTGTGCAAGTGATTTCTATATCCGTTTCTATCTGTCTGTTCGGATTACCCAAAAGTGAAGGAAAAAATAAGGAAACCTGAGGAAAACAAGAGCACAGTGCAGGTCTTTGGAAGCTGTAGTTCTTGTAGTCATCTCTGTGGTAGATCGTGGATAAAAAGCATCGCCGTGTGGAAGTAAGTTATATGTTGCTTTTGCCTCTTTTTTATTTCTTTTTGATTTTGGTGATCTCCAATCTAGAGAAACGTTTCTGTGGACAAATTGCCCTCGAAAGTTACACCCCTCCTAACCTACACTCGCAGTCACAGTTCAAGCCGATGACAAAGAGAAGAAAGTAGAAAAGTCACTGGTACCAGTAGATTCTCGTTCAAAGTGCCTAGAGCTGTACTGCGTTCCATAAATTGCTTGTTTTTGCTTTCCACTTTGTCTTTTCGTTTTCGTTATCATTATAGTCTTTTGGTGTGTTGTGTTATTTTGTTTTGCCTTTGCCTTGTTTGTTTCTTAAGTGGTGATTGCAGTGATTCAGAGATTTTCGGTACACATCATCATGATGGGTAACCTTTTGAGAAATTGCTTTCCTCTAGGGGATGCTGGGGCGATGATGAGGATTCTATTATGGGAAACTGATGTATTGTAGTAAGAGGCAACGTACGGCTGAGATTCTCATCTCTCGTGTTCATTTGTTTTGATCTCTTGGTTATCTAATGGTGTTTGGCAGACACAATTATCTGGCGATCAATTGAGTCGATCAACTGGGGTGATCAATGTGTGCTTTTGGTGCATGTGTGCCACTTGCTCATGAATTCAGAAAGAAGCAATGTCTTCCCGCACTGAGTGGAATCAAGTTAATGTCCGACACACTTGAAAGTATGTAAATCTGTGTATATAGAACTTACACACTCGGCGGAGCGCCACAAGACCGCTTAACAGAATCCCTTTAGGAAAAATGGACGCTTGCTGTTGGCACTGAGGTAATAGCCTTCTCCAATAGGGCCGATTCTGCTATTGACTTTATTCAGTGAGACAGTCTTCCTGAGCTGAGTTAATTGTTGAGGGATCACAAGGTTTTATCGCTGTCCACTCCTAGTTCATATGTCATTCCTCGTTTTTTAATTTCTCTCTCGTTAATGTAAAGAAAGGCATCTATCTCTGGGCACAGGGAGCTAATAGATGTGCTTGAGTTTTTCTCGACGCATGCTGCAAATTAAGTGCGAGGAAAGTTATACGAACGTAGCAGCCCCGTTTCTATCCTTACATATTGTGGACTTGTGAACTGAATCGATATACAAAATTGTCTAGATGACATCCTTTCAATGAAATTTTTAAGTCATTCGAAGGTGAGTAATCCCTTCAGTGATAAGATGCCTATAGAACCAACACCCACCACGACACCACTCATTATAACTCTCAGAGGAAGCATTGTAGGTGATCCTATCATAAGCATACTTAGGTGCTTAGCAAAAGCTGAATGCCCGATAAAATGCCAAATGAAATCTAGAATTTCCAGCTGATGGGCAGTAGAGAAAGACAGAGATTCCATTGCCACCTGGCACTCATACAAGACTCAGTTAATTCAGTCTTCCAACTGCGGCTTCGAGGTGATCAGCAGACCCAGGAAGGTCTTCAGCGCAACTTAACTATCGTTACAAACCCAGACACTTCGTTACAAACTCACTTGTCTTCGCTTGAAAGACAGAAGCACCAACTAAATTCTTTTTCTAGCTCGGATTTTGTAAAGAGTCGAGATCGTAGGTATTCCGGCAGTAAAAAAAGAATTGGGAAAAGATTGGTTTATTTAAAAGGATACGAAATAAAATGGATTGCTTTACACCAATTAAAGTATATAATACTATCATTAAAGCTCATTTTGAATATTGCTCGAATATTTTATCCGCATCTTGCAATTACAGACAGATAGAAAGACTTCAAAAACTTCAGAATAAAGCAATGAGAAGCATATTAGGAAGCAATAGATTCAACCAATAACATGCATGCTGGGTGCGCATAAATGACTGAGCATACGAGAAAGATTGGAACCCAACACGCTGATAACGGTCTTCCAAATGAAGCAGGGTGCTGAAAGAAGCTATCTTTTAATAAGTGCAATAAGATACGTAGGTGAATCACAGCCGTACCAATTGCGCAGCTGTAATGATTTCAGAATTCATCATCACAGTACTACAGTCACTCAAAACACACTCTTTTGTTAAAGTAAATAATAATTGAATTACTGTAAGACTAACTATGTTTAAAATAATATTATAAACTATATTTATACCTGTACCTATATTTCTAAGATGTTTTCGTTCCGGTATCATTGCGTTAGATGTAAAATTCCATGCCAATTCTACTAAAGACTTTTCTTTCCTATTAGTATAGATAATCTGAAAGGTGCATCATATGATCATCACATCAGTGCGTCTACAGGGGTATTTGAAAAAGACTTCTAATGGCCGAAAAAATCCGTTTGACAGTCGACTCTGGTGAAAGCAGCCGTGACATATTTGCGTGAAAGTCTATTTCACGAACAGCTGACACGTAGGATAGAGGGTCTTAGCATATTTTTATGCTGATGAAACACTGTCAGAAAGTCGACACCGTCTTGATCTTCGTCTAAGTCTTCGATTTAGTTCAGAGAAGTTTGCTTTCCAAGGTGACACCGAACCAGTAAGCTCTATAGACATGATCCTCTAGACAGTATAGTTAGAGAGAGGTTTAACTCAAATGCGCACTTCTCGTTGACAGTTTACATGCCATTTTTTACACTGAGATCTGCCATCTTCACACCACAAGTCATGGTGGCATTCAAAACCTTTTAGATGAAGTTAAGTATACAGGTGGAACTATTCATAAGGGTTGGGGTTACAATCCCGAAATCCAAAATCCGGAATACGAAAAATTATAAGTATTTCAAATTTTGGGTGGGTGACTCGCTTCGCTCCATAAAAGGAAACTTTTCTCCGCAGGGCTTAGCCGCCCACGCGACTTCGTCGCTACGCTAAGGGTATGTCAACAACTGTCAGGCAGTCGCCTATAAGCGAGTCTTTGTGTTTTCGGCTTTCTGTCCGACTCCGTACATTTTTTGATGCAGCCTGTGCATATGTCAATATTGTACCCGCTCTTGTTTTTGGTTTTAAGACCTTTTTGATATTTTTTTCGACACTTAATACTTCTTTTGGCGTTCTCGTTTGCAAGTCCTTTAGGACTTAGGCACTAAATTTAGTTTAGTTTGTTTATGCCTTTTGTCTTTTGGCAGTTGAAACTTTTTTGCAACTAGGCAGTCCCTATAGTTGGCTGGATGCTTTTCGTTGCAATTTGCGCAATTTTTTCTGTCCGTCTTTTTTCTCCATGGTGCCCATACTTTTGGTAATTCTTGCACTGTGGTATTAGTTTTGATTTCCTTATGGCATGGATCTCTACCTTTATTGCAAGGATATCTTTAATTTCATATACAGTCAAAATCGGTTAAAACGAACTTGATGGGACTGGTGAATTTGTTCGTTATATCCGCTGTTTTGTTATAACCGATTTTCCATTTTACAAGTGGACACATTATTTTTTTTTAGTACTTTTACTTATTTATGATTGGGGTAAAAAGTAATCTGTGATTTTCTGCTGTCGACATTTTTGTCAACCTTGGTCAAAATATCAAAACAAGCGATTTCAAGGTATTGACAGCCTGAAGTGTATCGTCAATTTTCACTGGAATTATGTCAGTTTCTGTAAGTAAACATGTTGCAAAATGTTTTCATACTGTCAGAGAAGCAAAACTAAAATCTCTTCTTACCTTCTTCATTCTCACTCCACATTTTCATTGTGAACAGAATCAATGATTTGTATGTCGGTTAATAACTCTGCAGTCACAATGTTGTTGTCCACATTAACCAAATCTTCAAAACTTTATGAATCAAAACGTTATCATATGACTGAATATGTTTAATCCACTGCCTCAAAAGGGCAATTGTCTTCTTCTTTGAACTCAGTTTCGATTGAATTATCAGGTAATCCACAATGTTTAAAACAATTTTTTATAGTTGCTATAGACACCCTCTCCCAAGCTCTGGAAATCAGTAGAATGGCATCCAACAAACCCATTACATGTGGTCCATCTTGTTTCTTGATGTTACGAATTATGTTTAGTACTTGAAGCTTTCTGTAATGCTCTTTTAGTGATCTGATTATACCCTGATCTATTGGTTGCAACACAGAAGTTGTATCAGGCGGCAAAAACACAAGCCTCATAGAAGTAAGACCCTCGATCTTTGGATGTGCAAGACAATTGTCCACTAACGACAGAATTATTTCCTTTCGTTTTGTCAACTGTCTATCCCAATTTCTTAAATGTTTTTCGAATATGTCTGATATCATCCAGGCTCATACAATGATGAAAGTTTTAAAGCACCTCGCGTTTTTTTTTTGATTTTCCAATAACCAACATTGTTTAGCAGTTCCGGTCATATTAGCTCCTACTAAAACCGTAATTCGTTCCTTTGATATTTTACCTCCAACGCATTTTTCACCTTTGAATTTCAAAGTTTTATTAGGTGTCATTTTGTAGAACAAACCTGTTTCATCGATGTTGAAGATTTAACATCCGAATAGCTTTGGCCAAACAAAACGCAACCATCCATCAATCCACTATTTCTGTAGAAAAACTACCACGTTCACCGCTTACCATTGCACTGACGATGTTGTAGTACGAGTATGTCTTTGCTGAAATTGTTGAATCCAGGCTGTTGAGCAGGTGAAGTAATTTTTTCCCAGCCTTATTGCAAAGTCTTCTGCCTTAGTTTGTAGAATTGGTCCTCTTAATAGAGTATTCAAGCTTTTTTGGGCTTTGAATCAGTTGGATTCTTCAAAATTCTACTTGCTTTTATCTCGGTCTTTGAAAATGGTAGAGATTGGTGAAGCCGATACAGAAACTCTGCTGCCGAACTTTTATTGGAATCACCAGGTTTGAGCCTTGAAATTATTGAAATTATCGATTGTAAAACCTCTACGTTTTGAACTCATTTTCAAAAAAAACTAACACTTTTAACCTTTCTTGATATTAAAAATTACTATTCCAGTTCCTCTCAAAAACAGAATGCGAAATGCGAAAAAAAATATGAGTAGTAAAAGGGAAATCCCCAGAATTTATCATTTTAAATGCACGAAATTTGCAATGCCTACTTAATTTTTTTTAATATTCGTTATAAGCAATCGATTTTCAAATTTTCCATTTAAAACTGTTCGTGATAGGTGATATCGTTAAAAGCGATATTCGCTTAGTACAATTTGTATGAACCTCGGCCGGGACTTCAAGATATTTCGTTATAACCGATGTCGTTATAACCGATTTTGACTGTATCTTTTTGCTATTTTTGTCATGCTCAAAAGTAAGAATAAACATTGGAAGAATAAGAGTACCATTGCACCTTTTTTGGTTATGTATTTTAGAAAGTTTTTTTTTATAAGAAGCTATAAAATTACATTAATTTTAATGTCATTACTATTTATTAACATAGTATTATCTCTAATTTTATTTTCTTCCAATGATTTGATTAAACGTTCATACTTACAGTGTTGGCCAAAACTAAAGCAACTTCTACATAAACACAAGCCTCTGCGGTAAAACTGATTAAATTGCATTATGTTTTAATAAGTTTTCTTTACAGAACAAGTAAATGTATTTGAAAAAAAATAATAATAATAAAAAAAAAAAATTGTTCATAGGTATAAAAGACATTCTTCGGATCTTCGGATTGTGTTTTCCAGTGTACTTTTGTAAATAAATTGGTCAATAATTCCATCTATTTTATGTATGTGACGAATGTTCCCTTCTTCATGTCTTATGCTGTACTTTAAGTATCGAGAATTCAGTGTTTCATTGATCGGCTGGCGGCCACGGCGAAAGTCATACGTTCCCTTTAAATTCAATTTGGATTCGTTGGAGTATAGTACTGTTTTCCACTTCGACACTGTGTGCAAATAATTAATATGGTCATTTGCAAATTTCAGCCTTGCACTTCTGTTTTTAGCTGAAATAAATGATTTCTCTACGATCCCGATTGATGAAAGACAACCATCAGCAGCCCTCCGACGAAGTGTCCCGGCGCAAACTTTTGTGTTAAGCTCGTTTTGTAATTTCCTAGATGACATAAAGGGATTACTCTTTGTTGTTCTAATGATCACTTTGTCTTCCCGGTACGTGGTAGATCTTGGCCTGAAACCTCGGTGAATCATTTTGACGAAGTCGGCTTATCACCGATTTCGCGATTGAATACTTTTTGGATAATTCAGATTGTTTAATACGATATGATAATGATATACCCAATAGTTTTGGTAAAAGTCACGGTTTTTCTATTTCAAATTGAGTTGCTTTTGTTTTGGCCATTTGAAATGTAAAGGAAGTTAATTAATTAATCATCAATAGTCCAAGCTATTGGGAACATCTTTTTTAACTTCTGGCTTAATTTATATGAAATGTATCACAAAACACGGACGTGCGATTTTAGTTGCTTTAGTTTTGGCCGACACTGTATATTTTCTTTTCTTGGGATATACTCGTACACCGTAGCTTGGTAGCTTTATTTTGAAGATGAGGTATTTGGGGGTGTACTCCATTTTTTTATTTTTCTTCCAGTTCTTGAGTTTTCCTTCTGCCTCTTTCAGTAGTTCTTCTTCATCAGTTGAGAACTCAACTAACATATTTTAGTTTTATCTTTTTTTCTATATTGGCTATTGATCTGCTGTTTAAACGCTTACAACTCTTGTTTTAAACTATTAATTTCCTGAATTAATAGGTAGGTAGGTAGGTAGTGTATTGGCTACGGACAAACATATCGTTCCGGATAATCAATTCGGTTTCATGGCGGTGCATGATGTCATTCTTGCCGCGTCTAAACTGGTTTCTGATATCCAATGGAACAAAGGCAAGAACCAGTGCACTGGACTTGGAGAAAACCTTCGATACCGTATGATTAGAGGGATTCTTCTCCAAGCAGAACAGCTACGAGTACTTTTGTATATTCAATGGGCAGTTCATCGTGAAGTATGGCGATGTGACTTCTGCTGGAACATTTCACATTAAAAACAGTCTGCAACAAGGTGAGGTAAATTCGCCGATCCTACTCAACATTTACACAAGTATCAGATCACTTGTTCACTTCACCATGCCATAGCATAAACAGACGACTTAGTCGCGTACAGATTAGCTCCAAAGATTGACATCATTAATATACTTTTGCAACGTGACTTCGACAAATTTAAGCAATATTGCGACGACTGGAAGTTGAAAATCAACTTTTAGAAGTCGGAAACCATTCTGCTTAGCACGCCTTTGTCTGGGGTCTCTAGAGATACCAAAAAGAATTGTCAAAAGTTTTCTATCGTCGGGCAACACGGACAGCCACTTGCTTGTCGAAATGTAGTCAGATACCTTGGGATCTGACTAGATCAATATCTATATTTTAACAAACACATACCATAGATGTTGCTCTGGCTAGAGCCAAAGGTGCTTTTGCCCCTACAAAGAGCATGCTCGTATAACATCCAACTCGATGCGAGGGTGCAGGTGATCTGCTATATGGCCCTTATCCGGCCTATGCTTGTATTTGGATGTCCCGTGTGGCTCAACGTGAGAGCAAGTTTATTGGAAAAGATTCGGGTGTTTGAGAGGGCTTGTTTTAGGATTTGTTTTCGCTTATACAGAACACCTGAGTCTGAGTACATAAAATTCTATCCTAAAGAGGTCTTGTACAATAGGGCGAATCTAATAAGTAAGAGTGGACAATTTCGTCATTAAGTTGACTCGAAGGCACATTGCAAGAGCAATGACCTAATCGAACAACCTGGTCTCCGGGGCTTACTACCCTAATTATATGTATCATTAGAGAGCTCGCTTTGACGGATTTGTTCCTCCAGAAGCGTTCCTCTACCTCGATAATAAAGGTTTGATCGAAGACAGATTGGCGGTGCCGCTAATTTTGAAGCGTTTTTTTATATAGCTTGTAAGTGTAAATGAATTGATATAAATAAAAATGCAATTAAACTGAACTGAAACTGGTAGTGTATTGGCTTCTCAATCGGACGGTTCGGGGTTCAAAACCAGCCGTTCTCGAAAGACTTTTCTTCAGGCAACTAAAATCTCGATAGATGAATGGTTGCCTAGATACAACATTAAGTCAATTTACACTAATAAATTAATCTCCCCATTAAATATTGGATGGCACCCATGGAGCGAAATAACCACTGAGCCCAAACAATTTTGTCTCCCTTTCTCTTTCCAATTTTGCGAAAAACTTAATACGTGCTCCGCCATTTTAACAAGTCACACCTTCTTGAGTGTTGGTCGTATGTGATGGGGATGTTCTCTCTACCCTCTTACATTTTCGAAGAGGGTCTTCGCTGAGCAATAAAATGGTCTCCTGCCCAGAATCCGTGGGACCGACCTCCGAAGGGGATGGATTTACCATTTTGAATGGTGTACCACCTGGGGTATTAGTATCTTCTGTTTTGTTGATTACATATTTTAACTTTTGCGAAAGGTTTGAACGGTTTTTATTTTAGTCGCCTTTTACGACAGGCATGCCTAAGTCCAATGAATTCTATCCCCTACCCGAAGGAGGAAAATAATGATCAGACGCTCCTGACATGGAGAACAGGCGACGACCAGGGAGCTGCCCAATATGGGTCAGGCGCTTCTGTTTTAGCTTAGAAATATAACTAACCACTGAAACACTAAAATAATTCATATCAGGATTATTAGACTTTTTAACATTTTTGACATAGCAATTATCAATATCAGCTTCAGATATATCTGCGCATACACCTTTTGAAAAAACTTGCTTTTTCAACGCACTTTTCTCTTCTTCTTTGGTGTAGGAAACTTACTTCTTCTTGAAGCTCACTCACTGCTTGCAAGAGTTAGTTTTTTTTCCTCTTGTAAGTAGCTTATTAAAGGAGGCCAAAGCTCATAACGAGAAGAAGAAGAAGGAGCTTATTTAAGACAGAGCATACACATTTTCAGATCTAAGAGCATCAATTCCATTATACACTGTCTCTAATATTATCACTTGATTGGTAGCGGTTTGTTAGATTTGGTGTTGATGTTAATAATTTTGCTGCCATTGTTGTTGTTGTTTTTTTTTGCTGTTGATGATCGGATTGTTGTTCTTTTTGTAGCTGAGAAGCCGATACGGCGTATTTCGACAATTCATCTGATGAGTTATTGTCATCAATTTTTCCTTGTGGCAAATGCTCTCGTTGTTGTTTCGCTGGAATTGGAGCAGCTTTTATACTGAAATTGTTTATTGTTTTTTTGCCATAAGTCAACATCAGCTAGTTGATTATTTACACAAATGCAATGAAAATATTCATTGCAACCCACGCATTTAATTTCAGGCTGATTGCGTTCATCCTTAACTTTACAAATACAAGGCATTTTAGTTTATTTATTTGTTTTATTAAAGAAAAAAGGATACAAAATGCACAAGCCTATGACAATACGTTTTGATCCCACGACACTATGAACGTACGTGTATTAGGATTGAAGAACAGGATGCCACAGACGTCGTTGGGGCATCAGAAGGTGGATAACATTGTTTATTTTATTGAGAGCTCTGTAACGTGTTTTAAGTTCTCTTCAATTCACCTCGAGTGAAATCGATTCGTTTTCAACTATTGTGCTGCGCGTATATTTTGAAGGAACCAATCTTCTGCCTGGTTGATGGAGAGGATTCCATATGCTTCGAAATTAGTGAAGTAATCAAAGAAGGCAAAATAAATATTGTACTGGGAGATATGAACATAAATGTACAAGATAAGAACAACTCCCTGGTACTAAGATATATGGCTGCGAAACGTCTTACAAATTTAATACAGCAACCTATCCGTGTGGATGTAAAGAGAAACATTATTATTCTCATTGACCACATCTACGTCTCGCTTTCAAAGCTAAATACATATATATTCAGCCATCGATGATGACAGATCTCTCTGATCACTACGCGATTTTATATGCAACAAAAAAAAAACCCTATTAAAAGTCAATTAAAAAATAAATCAATCGTTGTACATGTAAATCAAGAAAAAGTAAATATGTTAATAGAAAGAACAAATTGAAAAAATATACCAGCTTATTCAAAAAGTTCGGAATCTATTCAGAAAATTAAAAATACAAGTTTATTCATCTAAATCTATATTGTCCCTTTCAAAGTAATCCCCATCGACTGCAACATACTTATGCCAGCGCTTGATCCAATCCTCGAAACATTTTTTATGTTCGGATTTCGGTATGTCCATCAGTGCTTTCTGCGATTTTTTCATTACTCCCTCTCGGCTGCTAAAACGCGTTCCCCGTAGTGTTTTTTTTAACTCGAATGAACAGAAAGAAGTCACAGGGAGCCAAATCAGGTGAATTCGGTGGCTGTTGAATGGTATTTGTTGCAGTTTTCTTCAAAAAAACTCTTCTTACGAATAATGATGGGACTGTGCGACAGCGCGTTATCATGGTGCAAAATCCACGAGTTTTCTGCCCACAATTCTGATCTCTTTCGGCGAATTGCTTCACGCAAACGTCTCATAACGCCCAAATAATACTCTTTGTTTACTGGCTGGCCTCCTGGCAAAAATTCATGATGCGCACTACACCGTTGTAATCCATGAAAACCGTGAGCATTGCCTTCTTTTTTGACTGAAAACGACGTGGTTTTTTTGGTCTCGGCTCATTTGGTGAACGCCATTCACTTGCCTGATGTCTGGATTGCGTGTCGTACTCATAAACCCACGTCTCGTCTCCAGTAATGATCCTTTTGATGAATGTGTGATCAGATTCAGCCTCGCAAATCATCTCTTTTGTGACGTCAATACGGTCTCTTTTTTGCATGAAATTGAGGTCTTTTGGCACCAACTTTGCTGCTACACGATGGAAACCCAAATCATTAACCAAAATGTCTTGGATGGATCCATAGGCAATGTTCAAGTTCTGCGCTATCTCTCTGATGGTTAGTTTGCGGTTATTGACCAACATTTCTTTTAGTCCATCAATGTTTTCGTCGGTTTTCGATGTCGATGATCTGCCACTGCGTTCATCATCTTCGATTGACTCACGACAACTTTTGAAGCGCTCGTGCCACTGGTAA
Organism: Volucella bombylans; assembly: GCA_949129095.1. Classification (NCBI taxonomy): domain Eukaryota; kingdom Metazoa; phylum Arthropoda; class Insecta; order Diptera; family Syrphidae; genus Volucella; species Volucella bombylans. The sequence continues at coordinate 133,549,262 of OX422142.1, read as the reverse complement.
ACGACCGTTTTCTTTAGAGAATCGTTGCCGAAACACTTTTCCAACATTTCCAACGTTTGCACGCCATTAAATCCGTTTTTTTTTAACTTAAATTTAATACAAGTTCGTTGTTGGAAATTTAAATCCATTTCTAAAATTGTAAAAAATCGCCAACACACACAGAGATAGATGTATTCTTGGCTACGTAACTTTTGCAAATGTCAAGCTATGACGCTAAGATTTAGAGGGAATGTCAACAACAGATTTACTAACTTAGCAAAAAAACCGAACTTAAATCGGAACAATGTGAGGCGCACACGGCGGTTATTTTTGATCAAGGTGGTATTAGAGGAAAATAATGTTGAAAGTCTATACAACAAATTCGTCGAAAAAATCGATAGGATAAATACTGAAGCTAGCAAAACCAAAACAATAATCAAAAACCAAAAAAACACAAACCATGGATTACGGCAGAAATAATTCAAATGTGCAAAAGGAGAGATATGCTATATAGGAATTGGAGAAACAATCGAAATAGTCAAAGTTACGAACAAGAATACAAACCTTTCCGAAATGTTGTCAACATAAATATTCAAGCCACCAAAGCCAACTATTACAAACAGTAGAAAGGTAGAAAGAAGTGCTCAATAGATGACACTATCTTCAATAATTTTACTACGAATAGTAATGATTTAAATGACATTGTAGAACATTTCGCTGATCAATTTTCCAATCATACATCAGAGATCATGCACTTACGAGTATGTAACTTCAAAACGTCAAATCACGAGAATGTGCAGCTACAAGAGAGTATTTAATTTATTATGAAGAAGCCACATAGCAGAAATCTTTCAAATTTTGTGTAACTTAAACACCAAAAAAGGACCTGGAGCAGACAAAATAAGACCGATTGATCTTAAACTTTGCCCGATAATACAAACAATAATAAATAAAAGTATTACGCAAAGACATGTACCACAATTAATGAAAATTGCTATTGTTCGACCAATATACAAAGCAGGTATGAAAAATAATATTCAAAACTACAGACATATCTCAATTTTACCTACTATTGAAAAGTGTTTAGAACAGGTCATTGTCAATAGACTTAATAGCTTCATAAAGAGACATGTTGTTTTACATCCAAACCAGTATGGCTTCCAGAAGGAAAAAAGTACGGACAAATTGCTAGGCGAATTTACCAACGTAATTAATGCAGATCTAAATAAAAATCACAACGTACTAGTACTCTTTATAGACTTCAGTAAGGCATTTGATAAAGCTTAAGCAGAATCGGTGTGAGGGGAATATTATCAAATTGCCCCAAAAGCTATCTTACTGATAGAAATCTGAGAGTCAAGGTTTCAACAAGAATAAACCAAAAAAAACAAAGTATATATGGAGTGCCACAAGGTTCCAATCTGGACCCGATCTTATTTTTACATTTTACTAACGAACTTCTACGAGTATTCAAAAAGAGTAATACTTATACGGATGACATAGCTGTAGTTGTAAAGCATAAAGATTTGAACTCTGCTGTTAAAATCCTACAAAATGTATTTTATGCTGTCACGATAATGGACCTATAATAAATATTAATAAAACGTACACCATGAAAGCGGAGTGATGAAATTAACATCTTTCATTAAAATGCACTATGCCAATTAAAGTTGTCAGTCGGATAAAGTACTAGGTGGGGTGAAAAGTAACCTCCTTGGGAATGGAAAAAAATTTGTTTTAAAATTTTTTTTTTATTTATTATAATGTTTTATTCAATATAGTCCCCTTTTAGCTTGATACACTTATTCCAGCGATTTTCCCACTTCTTGATCCCGTCCGAAAAGTAATTTTCTGGTAGGTCTGCAAAATACTCCTCCGTGGCGTCGATAATTTCCTCGTGTGAGCTGAATTTTTTATTGATGAGCCATCTTTTTGATAATAGTCCGTAATAGCCCAAATCGGGCGAATACGGTAGATGCGACAGCAATTGGAGCCGTAAGTCATTGATTTTAGCCGTGGTTGCGATGTTCTTGTGCGCCGGCTCATTGTCTTGCAAAAACAAAAAATTTTTTCGCTTCATGTGAGGCCGTTTTGCAGCGATTTCGGTCTTCAATCGCTCCAATAAAGCACAGTAGTACTCGCTGTTGATGGTTTTTCCTTTTTCGAGGTAGTCCATGACAATCCCAGAAAACCGACGCCATAACCTTTCCGACCCATCGAGCCTCCCTCGGCCGCTTCGGAGCACTCGTGCCGGCTTCAGTCCATTGCCGGCCACTCATTCTGTTCTATGGTGTGTAATAGTGGATCCAAGTTTCATCAACAGTTACCAATCTACGCCAAAAGTCCGCCCGATTCCGCATCAGCAAGTCCAAACACTCTTTCTCTCGCGTTCGTGTTTTTGGTCAGGAGTGAGCATGCGCGGTACCCAGCGGCAGGATAACTTTTTCATATGCAGAATATTGCCCAAAATGTGTGTGTTCAGTACTAATCTTGTGGTATCTGCTGCTAGTTCGCGCACCTTCACTTTCCGGTCAGCCAACACCATTTCATGTATTTTTTTGACATTGTCCTCTGTAACCGCATCGGAGGGCCTGCCGCTGCGGACTTGATCGGTAGTGGAGTTGCGGCCACCACGAAACTCTCGAAACCAATATTTGACGGTGTAATCTGACGGAGCATTAATATTTATCCAACTTTTCGTTTTGCCTCTCAAAAAATAATGTTTTATGAGAGAAGGAAAATCGTTTTTGTCCATACTCAACATGATACCAAACACGTCAACAACAATCCGCTGTCAAAACAAAACTAAAGACAGTATCGCGCTGAAATTTGGCATGTCTGCCTAAATATGAACGGACTTCAAGGCACCATAACCTTTTTTGCAGTAGCAGCGCATTCTGGCGGTCAAGGAGGTTACTTTTCACCCCACCTAGTATCTGGGAGTTACAATAGATGAACATTTTCTTTAGGCTGATCATATAAATGCCCTGCGTCTCCAATTGAAAAGTTCATTGTTTGCTATGGTCTACCTAAAAAAAATTTCAAGTATTGAGGTAATGATACAGGTATATTATTCTCTGGCAGAGCTGTGTTTTATTGGTAAGTGATTACCCAGCTCAGTAAAATATCCCTTGGCAAACAACAACAAAAACGAAAAGCGGTGATAATTAGGTCAGTAATTAAGTGAGTATAAAAGTGAACATAGAACTTAGGAATTATGAAATCCAGGGAGCGCTGACAGGGGTTGTAAAAAATTTTATTTCATGAAAGAGGGTGTCAGACTTCGTTTATTTAAGGATGTGTTCGTTGACTATGTACGAGTATTTTATATAATCTGCGTTTTCTTACAAGAGAAATGAATGTTATTACTTAGTCGGGTTTTACACTCTGCATGTTTTCATTTACAATTTCTAAATATGGATTCGGGAATAAGTCCAGACCTAGAAGTGGTAGTTGAATTGCTGAATTTGTGTAAAGATGTATTTGAGTTGCAAAGAGAGAAAAAAAAAAAAAGATTTGGGTGAAGTCGTGGAGAAAAGTGAGGGATGAACGTGCTTCATTTTCCTTTATTACAAGAGAGGTGCAAATTGGTGACGGGAAATCTTTCTTCAGTTATTTAAGGATGAATAAGGAAACCCTTCAGTAGCTTATTTTGTTAATAAAAGACGATGTGCAGAAGAAAAACACCATTATAAGATCCGTAATTACACCAGAGCAAAAGGTGGTAGTAACTTTGAGCTTCCTCGCAACTTGAGATTCCTGATTTCGACATGTCTTTCGAACATACCCTTGCATATTCAAATGTCAACAAGTGATTTTTCAGACTTTCACGGGTACCAACTTTGAAATATAGATTGAAAGTGAGTCTTCGAGTGAGTAAAGGGTTTTATTGGGGTTCGATTGCTGAGCTGCGTAGTCACTTACCAATAAAACACAACTAAAGTATGGATTTCTGGCATGGGGAGACCTTTTAACACATCTTTCTAAGCTCTAGATGTTCGAGCAATATTCCAATAAAAACACACGAAGGCGAGCTCAGGGAATGCTAGAGGTTCAAGATATTAACAACGTATATGGAAAAAGAGAACTTCGTTATGTACGAGTAGTACCAAAAACAATAAACACAATATCTGAAGAAATAAGAAACATACAAAATTTTAAAAGAAAAATTAAGCATATCAAACAGTTTTTGCTTGAGTTTTATTTCATTTCATTTCATAATGGAATTATGGAAGTGTAAGTTTTAAAGTCATACGCGTAGCTTGAAATCACCCTAAAATAATGAAATCTTGTATTAACAACCACCTGCAGATAAGCACTTTGATTTGCGGATAAAACATGTTACCTTTTAAACGAGATGTTGACGAGAAATAAATTAAATAAATCAAATAATAATAACGAAACTGTCTTTGCCGTATTGTTATGACTATTTATTCAGACTCCGTTCGTTCCAGAATTGGTTCGGTGAGAAAATCCGCAGCAGAAAACATAGAAATGTATGTACTTCAAAATTTGCAGCTAGTGAATGACAGCGGCAACCCTCAGCCATAACATTGACTTTAGTTAGATAGGAACTGTCGCAGACTGGTTGGAACAACAAATGAATTGCAGCAATTGCTATAAGTCTTTTAGGGTGGTGATATTAACTCCTCTGCTAAAAGGATTTTGCGGTGTGTATTCGGGAATTCATTCATACTGCGGATGTCCGAATTGAGTGTTAGAAAGCGTGACTTAACTCGAATGACATTACTCGGATCTCTCCATTTTAATAATTTTTCACCAGTTGCTGACTGTTTTCGCTTGTAGAGCGCACTAAGAAATCTGCCCTTTGTCAAGTACGAAGACATATGGTAGCTATATACATTCCCAGCTCAGTTTCACGTTTATTTCGGATACTCAGAAGACAGCCATAAAGCGGGAGTTTGAGCGATAGCCAATTTGAGTTAACATATTATTAGTTAGTATGCAAAGCAGTTGTTGGTGATTCTGGGCGTTTAGTCTTTTCACGATTGCGACTTGTCGTTAGCCTTATTGAGATATGCAATTTTCGAATGAAATTGTAGGTTGCAACCGCGGAAGACATACTAATAGAGTTCCAGGATGTTCAGAGTAGCGGAAGTATTCTATCTCGATCGTTCATAAAATCAGCATCTATCGGAAGATTATGTTTTAACGAGAACTCATACCAGTAGTTGTCATCCTAATAATTCTTTAAAAGACCCCGTATTATAAATTGTGAGAATGCACATGTTCAAGTCTTATTCTAGTCCTTATCTGAAGTAAGGACTAAGTACAGATCAACAGGCAATACATCTCTTAGCCCCGATGAACCGATATAACATGCATTTTTGTTAAGACTTACAATTAAACCATTAGCAAGCCATCAGAATGATCTTTATCATTCAGTTTAGATTTGTTTGCCTTGTTACTGGGTGTGTCCCATAAAATTGTAGTAAATTATTTACAAGGCACATGAGAACTGTCACGAGTCTTTAATCGTCTCTCCACTTCTGTAGATATGATGAAAGGAGCTTATTTGTTATTACTATCGGTTTACGATAGCACAATCTACTTTGTTATTTCAAGAATTTTTCGTGGAAATTGGCTTTGGTTTTTTTTTAAAGCGGGATACCCCGCTCTTACAATTGCGCAGTTAAAAAAATGGAACTGCACTCCTTAGCAATCAAAATATCTCTCTTCCCAAAGGGGCTCATAGTTTTTAATTTTTTTCATTTCATTTATATATTTATTCACTTTACAATTGACAAAATTAGATACAAATATAGAATGCAAGATCTTATGCAAAACAAATTCAGAAGTAATAAAGAAACAAGCAGTTACTTAATAGAACAACAATAAAGAGAGATTAAAAAGTAAATAATTTGTCAATTGAAAAAATGAAAAGATACATTCTGTAGTTAACTAAAACTAGTGTCGAATGCATCAATTATAAGACTATAATTTAAAAAAAATGCAAAGCATAATAAATTGGTGTGAAGAGAGGAACAAAACAAATGTTAAGATTCATCGATTATTAAAAAATTTCATTTAATCATTCAACAAAATTAGACCATGCGACAAATTAAATGGTTTATTTCATGTAGGTCGAAGTGAAATAGCCATTCCTTAACTTTCCAATTTCGTACGACAAGATTTCTGCTTTGCCTAATTTCAAGCGGCAATATATTATATAATCTTGGAGCAACAGAGGAGTAAAAGTTCAAAAAGTGATGTGTGTTGAAAGATGGAATGAAAGCAAGATGGTTGTTGCTACTACGCAGTGACTGATAGGTTGGATTTCTGTCAATGGAGTATAAAATAACTTCTTTCTCGGCGATTCTTTCTCCAGATTATTCTAACTATATGTTTTTGCACAGTGAGTAACGTATAGACTTTATTTTTATGAGTTCATCCCCAACAGATTAAGCCGTACTGCAACTTTGATTGTACTAGTCTATAGTATATTGTTTCCATCAGTTTTTTAGAACAAAATAGCCTCAAATGGTATATTAACTTCGTAGTTTTTAACAAGTAAGATCTTAGACTGGCAGTATGATTACTCCAATTCAGTTTGCTATCAATTTCCAGACCCAGATATTTAAAAACTGTAGTTATTTCTATATAAAAACACTGAGGTGAACATGCTAAATCCCGATTAAATAAGGTAGAAGATGATGTCGCTTTGAATGTAACAGGGCTAAATAATAAATGCTTACAACTTGCACTATGAAAAATCAAAGGTGGATAATCGACAATGTTAGAAGACAACTTGAAGAACATTATTTTAGTTTTATCACTGATTACCAATTTATGTAAACAAAACCAATGTCTCAGCTGTTCTAAGTCATAACTAATGTTAGCAATTGAGTCTAATGCAGAGCTATTAGAATAAGAACAAGCTATATCATCAGAAAATCCTATTTGTTTACCATTGATATCGAGGTTAAAAATTAAATTGATATAGATCAAGAAAAGGATTGGACCAAGTACTGAGCCTTGTGGAACACCAATTTTAATGTCTAACGATAGGCTAAAACTATCGTTAATCTTTACAACTTGTTTCCGGTTGTTTAAATAGGAAAGAAACCATTTAAGCATAAAATCTCTTATGCCCGCTTTTTCTAACTTATGTGTTAATATCATATGGTCGACAGTATCAAACGCCTTAGTAATGTCAATAAAAATAGCAGCCGTATATTTTTTATTGTTCAGGCTTTCGTAGTTAAAGCAGCAGAACTCTAAGAGGGCATCCTCTGTTGACTTCCCAGCTCTAAACCCAAACTGATTATTACTAAAAAAAGACGAAGAATCTAGGAAAGTCATTATTCTATTTTTCACTGCTTTCTCAAGGATTTTAAAAAACACTGGAAGAAGAGAGATTGGCCTATAGTTATTTAGATCTTTACTATCACCTTTCTTTAAAACAGGTATTACTTCTGCAGTTTTTAAGGCAACCGGAAAAATACCACTGTAGATACTTTTATTAAAAATATCCGTTAAGACATCAACAATATTTAGTGAGACCTTCTTAATAAAATTGTTAGACCAACTATCTCTCGTGGATGAATTTGAATTTTTTAGAGAGTTGATAATCCTAAATAATTCTAAAGAAGAAATCAGGTCATAAAAAAAACTATTGGCTTGACTCCATTCATTGCTAAAGCAATCTTCTACACAGTGATTCGACGATTCAGAGAAACCAGCACTAGAAAGAGTCTTGTAAGCCACACTTGTAAAATATTTGTTAAAAACATTAGATATTTCACTAGGACTAACTATATTATGTCCCTGATAAGATACACAATTAAGTTCATTTAAAGCAGGTAGTTTTTTATTTATAAGTTCGTTAATAATTGTCCATTCTTTCCTTAAATTGCCTCTAGCTAGATGTAGTTTATTGGTGTATTAATTGTCTTTTTTCACAATAACTTCCTCTGCAACTTCCTTGCACACTCTATTATAGAGAAGTCTAAGACTGATATTATTCGGTTTCTTTTTACATTTAATATATACTTTATTCTTCTTTGCAATCTTCTTTAATAAAGTTGTAGACATCCATGGCCTAATTTACATTGTCTTTGGGTTTCAGTAATACATTCACTAATATGAGCTTTTAAGATATTAGCAAAGATGTTAAAAGCATTAGAGGGATTACTTTCAAAGTACACATCGGTCCAACTTTCGTGTAGAAGAAGATGGTTAAGACGCTCGGCAGTTCAAGTCTTTAACTTTCTCAAACCGTACAGACATATCAATTTGTTTCATATTGGCACATAGAAAAACTAAACTAACCATACAATGATCGGTGATTTTAAAATCTGAAATGGAGCTGGTGATAGTGAGTTTAGAGCTTAGATCAAGTCTACCAAAAATATGATCAATACAGGTTTGTGTTGAAGGAGTTAATCTAGTAGGTTCTCTAAAACACGATTCCAAACCATTTGCCACTAAGACAGATAAATAATTTAAAACAATAGCAGAATCAGATAAAATATCTAAATTTATATCACCAAGAATAAATAGATTCTTTGACTTTTCGTCAGACAACAGATTAGTCAATTCTTCAACAAAAACATTTTTACTTTTTTCATGTAGCCTGTAGAAGCACATAAAAATAAACTTTCTAGACTCAATTTTGCAAGAAACTAACCATATCAGCACTGTTCAAGTTATTGCAGCAACACTCATACTCCATCTTATCACTTACTCGTATAAAGACAGCCACACCACCAGCAGCATAAGAGTTATTACATGTAGGATGAAATTTATAACCAGGTATTCTAAAAAGATTAGCTTCAGTATCAAAAATCCATATTTCCGATAGGAAAATTAAATCAGGCTTATACACAAAGGATTCTAAATGCGTCAGAAACAGATCAAAATTTGTACGCATACTTCTAATATTTTGATGAATGATAAAAAATGTTTTCTTTGGAGTTACTGAATGATAAAAACTTCTGAAAATCTCTTTATCAAAACTACAAAATTCATTACATTCTTTGAAATAACTATCCAGATTTTGAATACAATTTGAATTACTAAAAGGCATTATTAGATAAAAAAAAAGTTTTTATCTGCTTGGACACGCTCTTGTCAAGGTTACTTATTCATTCTCACCAGAAACATCAAGCACTCGAGAGTTCATACAAAATGCATCATTCAATTCGTGATACGTTTGGTGAATTTCAAAGTCACGTACGCCACCAAACTATGGATTATTGAAACAATTCAAAATTCTATAACAAAATCACGCAACCGCTTAGGTGGTTCTAATGACAGCGAGCATTTTCTAATCCAAAACAGCTCTGTGTTACAGTCAGTTAAACGCTTAAAAACCGATAAGCCCCAAATTACTAGAAAATTTCAATAGAAAATCCGACTGGCAATCTAAAAATCCATATTGACACATTTCTCCTCCTACAAGTCTCAGAGGCAGAGACAATGGATACACGCTCCATTTTGAAATACCGATGCCTTCAAATCGCTCATATTTCTGTCATTATTTCTATGACATTCAATTGTATTGACACATCTGCCAATCGGCTACTTCCACATTTCTCCCAAAGTGACACCTCAGTGGTTAACCCTTTGTGACTCTCATGCAATAACTTACGTGTCATTATGTATTCAATTGGTGTCAACAAGTGATGCGTGCGATTTTATAAATTCCAACAGACATTATTGTTTGTAATAAATTGTAAGCCGACATTAATCACGTTTTCGCAAATACCTGAATGGACATATGTACATATGTAACCTGCACATGGGCCGGGATGACGGATGACAATGAAAGTTTTCTGTATCACAACACAAAAGGAACCAATGGACGACGACTGATAGTCTGCCTGGAATGGTGTTTGTGGTTTTTTGTTTATTCTGTTTTTTTATTGATGCTAATTAATTGTATGGAAATATAGTTAAATTGGAGAATAAACAATTGTGCAGTGCCACATGTGGAAAATATTATGTCGGCCATAAAGCATGAGAGTACAAGTACAATGTCAGGATAGAAAGCCAGAGAGTTTGTATACATGCGCGTTGGACTTTGACTTGTTTTTGGGGGTATCTGGAATTTGAACTTGGCTTTGTGCGTAAATAAAACGAAACTGCGAATAATGAAAGAAAAAACAAAAATTAATTATGTGATTCAAAGCTTATACTGTGTCATGCGAATTTTATGGCACTTGACCTATTGCACTATTGACCTCTTATTATGAGACCGGTTTTTACCGAGAAATTCACGAATGCTTGATGAATTGACAGTGGAGAAAAATTGTCATGTTTGTTGGCATACATATATGTACGTATGTCACGAGAGTTTATTAATTGTCCGCGAAGGTTTTAAAATCTTTATTTGACGCTGTGATTTGGTACTTTGCAATATGACGTTATGTTATGTAATATTATGTCGTTATAAATGCGGTTTTTGTTGATTCGTTGTTTGGTAACATGTATCATGACACACGAAAAAATGTCATGACATATTTGAGAACGCTTTCAAAATATGCCTTTTTGCATATTTCCTTTTGTCACGATTTGTTTTCGAAAATTTGTATCCCTTTATTGGTCAGGTAAGTACGTTGATCTTGATAACATGGATGAATCAAAGATTAAGCAAGGGACTGGAATCTTCTCCGAACTGAATGTACTTCGCCTACTGGAGCATAGGATTGTCTACTAAGCCGATATATTGACTATTACAAAGGGGGCCAAACTAGCGACAATAAGAGTAGGTAATGCCTCATAAGGATTTTACTAGATTTATTGAAAACCAAGCTGCAATAAAGTCCATTACTGCCGTCGAAAGAAAATCGTAAATTGTCAAGCGCTCCGTTCTTCATCGTAAGGCTTTTTGCGCTCAAGGCAATGCAAAGCTGTGTTGTTCCTTGGCCACAAAAAAGTGGTTAGCAATGGGCATGTAGACTAGTTTGCTCGCAAAGTATAGGCTGAATGATTAGCGCGAAACGGCAAGCGGTACCAACAACTAGACACCGCAAATATAATTCCTTCTTCCTTTCTTCGTTTTCCACTTCTTTATTTTTGTCTAAATATTCGTAGGTGAGACCTTTCAAACCTAACATAATCCTGTGCCCATAATCCTTTGCTTCTCATCTCACTTATAAAGACTTTCGTTACAGTTCGGGTGTATCTAACCCAAATCAAAGGCTTTCTTAATTTAGCATGATCTTGTATTAACCTCAACTGTCCGCCACCCAAACCTATGTATATTGTCACTTTGGAATGGATTCGAAAGCTTTCCGGGCCAGAGCATTGGTGTTTATTGGTCAATCATGTTCTAGCCATCTAGACATGGGCCTGTGTAGCGATTTTCTGGAAACGCTCATGTACTCGTATGGCCTTAAGATAATTATCGTTTTGAACTTCAGAAGGATTCTGTAGGATCTGCCGTAAAGTAAATTCGGTCAATTCTAGAGTTTCCGAGTCTAAGACCACACTGATTGGCATCTTTGGCAAAAGGTGTCAGGCATTGACACGTATTACAACGGACAAACGATGTTGACGTTTGCCGTCTCGGTACAGTAGCCTTGTTGAACTTGACTTAAGAGATTGCTATCGTAACTTCATTTTTGTAGGTTGAACAGAAGTCTTGGCTTACATTATCGGGTTGGATGGTTCGCTCTGCCTGATAGAGGGGCTTAGATCACTTTCGGATAAGGTTCTAGCGATTTGTTGCGATTGCAGCCGTTTAACGTGGGTGCTCGTAAGCATCCTACGGCTGCAAATAGATAGTGATTCCAGTCATATTGTCCGATAAAAATATTTCACTGTCTATAGTACTGGAGGAGTGTTTTGTGTCGGACAAAACATGCTTAATTTGGTTGAAATGTTGATGATATTGAGTTGGGAAATCGTGATATAGTGATAATGTACTTCGCAATAAAGTCAGATAGCCCAAGTCTGTTTCCAGATGTGGTTTTGTGTAGGCTATGCTTGCTGGTTGTTCTATCGAAATGGTCTGTATTCGGGATATCCCTACGAGTGTTTTTTAATTTTTTAGTTTTTTGGCAGCAGTTGTAAACGTTGAAATTGTTCTTTTTGGGTCCTACCTAGAGTTTTTTTTTTTTGTTTGGGCTTACGAGGCACAAAGTTATTTGATCAGTGACGTGGCCATATGCATGACCATATCCATTTATTGTTCGTGACACGATTTTTTGCAGCCCGCCGGTCTTCCTGGTTACATATTGGAGACCCATATACATATGTATGTTCAGTGGCTACATCCAGAGATTCGCGAAGTCTAATGAGGGAAATCTATATCCACATTAAAATCGGCTACACAGAAATTCTGCAGATCTATACGTACTCGTAATTACAAATCATTGTAACTTATTAGTCAGTAAAAAGTAAATCTGGCACTTCTATTGCACGTATCTCGTTAATAGCGATTTCTGTGGAATTAAAGCTTGTTCAACTCATGGTATAAGTCCGTGAGAATCACAATGTCTGCTGATGATGTCCACCCTTACGTCAGATTACTGCATCACCTATAGCTCTTGCATTACCACTAGCCTAGCAAGTTAACTCAATTTGAATGTTTTACGGACTGATGTATCTTCTTCATTCATTCAATTGGTGTAGCATGGTACTTGGTCGTTGGCTACAACGCAATAACTAGGCTTGGTGACGGGTCATGGTAGACCGCTGGAATTCAAGGTATAAGGCCTGTCCCTCTCTTGTTGTTAGAATACCAGCATCTCCCGTCACTGCCACAAATTAAAAGTATTTCAAACGTTTACTTATCTTGGGGCAAATTTTGACGCCGCAAATGACATATTCGCACCCAAAGAATGAACGAACTGTTCTATAGAACTAGTCTAGTTCTAGTCCTCTCAATCACGTAATGTGCGGCTGAATGCTGTATGATGAGATGCAGATCAAATAATAAAGAGCTTTGAGCTTTGTCGGATATTTGGTTCAATTCAATTGCATATTTCAATCACGCATTCGACCGAAGAACTGATCAACAACTTTCCAACTATCAAAGTCTTTGAATTATAGTCCTCAAGTGCAAAACGACCAGAATAACTAAACTCAAGGAGGGTGCAAAGATGATGTCCTCCATTTTGACAACTATTGTACATGCATGAGACCGAAGGAGATAGGAAGCCACAGTGTTTGCCTCTGTCAATTGGTAGTAGGATACTCTAGTACTCTGCTTTTAATCCTGTCGATGGTGAAGTTCCTTCGGATTCTGGTAGTCTCTTGGTACTACACTAGTTTCTGCATTCCCTATGTTGAAATTGGCCAGGATATTTGCTGCAAAGTCTTATACTCTGTGTTGGCTTTTCGAAACGTACAGACACGATACGTCCCAAAGTAAACAGAACTTTCTAAAAATGGGGTTTTGGCAGAACGAAACCGATTTATTTTATTCAAAATAGATAGTCCCAGATAGCATTATACCAAATCAGGCGAATACGGGATGTGGTTGACAGCTAAAATGCGATTTTTAGCCAAAAAATCGGTCACAAGATTGTGCATTAGCTATTTAGCCGCGTGAAACAAACTCTTTGTCGACAATGCCCTTGGAATCGTAAAAGCAGATAAACACTGTCTTCACTTTTGACTTCTCCAAACGAGATTTTTTGGGTTTTGGCTTTTTTGGAAGATCGCCTCACTAGAAATACCTATTTTTAAAAAGTGATATTTACTTTGGAGCGGACTTTCTATGCACATTTATAGTATTGAAATATAGCGTTGACCGAGAGATGATTCATTCGACATGTGTTGTCGCACTGTTAACATTTGGACAAACCAAAGATTACTGGAGACGAGACGTGGGTTTATGAATACGACACGCAATCCAGACATCAGGCAAGTGAATGGCGTTCACCAAAAGAGCCGAGACAAAAAAAAAAACACGTCGTTTTCAGTCAAAAAAGAAGGCAATGCTCACGGTTTTCATGGATTACAAAGGTGTAGTGCGCATCATGAATTTTTGCCAGAAGGCCAGAGAGTAAACAAAGAGTATTATTTGGGCATTATGAGACGTTTGCGTGAAGCAATTCGCCGAAAGAGACCAGAATTGTGGGCAGAAAACTCGTGGATTTTGCACCATGATAACGCACCTTCGCACAGTCCCATCATTATTCGTAATTTTTTGAAGAAAAATGCAATAAATACCATTCAACAGCCACCGAATTCACCTGATTTGGCTCGCTGTGACTTCTTTCTGTTCATTCGAGTTAAAAAAAAAACACTACGGGGAACGCGTTTTAGCAGCCGAGAGGGAGTAATGAAAAAATCGCAGAAAGCACTGATGGACATACCGAAATCCGAACACAAAAAATGTTTCGAGGATTGGATCAAGCGCTGGCATAAGTGTGTTGCAGTCGATGGGGGTTTACTTTGAAGGGGACAATATAGATTTAGATGAATAAACTTGTATTTTTAATTTTCTGAATAAATTCCGGGTACGTTTTGATCATCAAATGATTCGCATTTTCTTATACTGCTAATGCTATTGCAGTTCGTGGAGTATAGTAGAGAACAAAATTATAATTGAATCAAAAACCGGAGATGAACTAAGCACATAGGCTGTTGAATTTGTTTTCTTTAAAATCTGTTCAAACCAATTCCATTTACAAAAGGTAGTTTCGACAAACACTTTTCTGATTCACTGTCTCTGAATGTTGTCGAGAAACTTGCCTGCCTTCACTTTTACATTTAAGCTCGTAACAACGTCTTCTACCAGTAGTACCAGCCTATGACATCTACGAGTACAAGACCCACATCTACATGCATCATTCTAAACATCTGCAGTTGCAGTGATGTCGAATGAAAGTGTAAATGTGCACATAAAGCTCATTAGATCGGAATCTACTTCAGTGACTTTGAGTTCCAAGACTCGGAACATCTATCTATGGGATAGTGTGAGTAAAACTTGATTTTCTGGATTTTCAGTCGCACAGTGGTTTTGATCTGACGCTACTATATATGTACATGTGTACATACTATACATAGGTAGAAATTTGTACTGGGTACTACAATTGATTACAACAAACAACTAAGCGTCTAGAGGCCTCCAGATTGTTGTGGCATCTCTAGAGTTCATTCGTTTATGTCGGTATAATGGGAGACTATGGTTTTTTTCTTTTTGCTTTCAATTTATTCTCCATCAGTCCTCCATAAAAGCAAAATTGAAGGCAAATTTGTGGTTTTAATTGAAATTGAGATGTTTTCAACATCATCCTGTTCATCAGTTTATCTTTATCTTCATCATCGCCTTCGTTTTTTTCTTCATCTTCGTCTGCGACCCTTTGTAACACTGTTCTTCTCTGGTGCTTCTTACATAAACTGAAAAACTAAAGAGAACAAATCCATGATACCTACAATAGTTATACGTCTACGAGTAGCTATAGGTGTAGAAGTACGAGTATTTATTTGTAGTCATATCTATTGTATCTTCAAATGCGTCTCTTCTTTCCTCTATTCATCCTTCGGAAGTATTAATTACCACAAGAGAGAAAGATTTTAAAAAAAATATGTTTTTTCCCCCCCATATTTTACTCGCTAATCCTGTTTCGCCAGCTAGAGACAATGGGTGTCCTTCTCGTTGACAGTGGAAAATTCTGACAAAAAGACGAAGAAAAAAAAGGAAATTTTCGCATTCCGTTTTGCTTGACAACTGCGGTGACAGGGTGACAGCTTTTTTTTTTTTCAAAAAAGAAGAATTAATTAAAGTGGGAGCTATTGAAAGGAGTACCTTCGTGAGTACACGGAATGTTGGAATCATTCCAAAATGAGACGACTCACTGTGGAGCATACTGCTGGTGCTGACAATAGTGAATCGGCGTCCTGAGTTGATGTGCAAAAATTAGTGCATCACGGGTGCAGAGATTTGTTGAACTGGAAAGGCAAAGAACAGTGTTGACACTTTCTCGAGAAATCTACCGAAGTTTTAGTAACTTAATCTTTAAAAAAATGTTGTCCTAGTGAAAACTTTGAAGAGTTTGATATAGTGGCATTCTAACTCCTGCCCCATATATTCTAATCTAATTCCCTGTTGTTGCGAAGCTCTAAACATTGGCTTCTACCTAAAAAGTATTTATGTAAGGTGGGGTTGTACTAAAGAATAAAGTCCAAAGCGTTTCCTATTTTGAACATTGGCATCGCAACATACGAGTATAACATGACCCATCTTTCCGGTTTTAAAGAAATTCAAGATTAATAATTTCTCGGGACAGATTTTACACATTTGGTATACAAACAAGACTTGATTACACATGTCAAAGCACAACGATTGACAGTCATGTCGATATAATGATGATGTATGTATGTAAATCCTCAGCCTATCAGACTTGTCATCGTAACGAGTATTTCTAAAATTGCACATGTTAATGTTTCAACGCCACTGTTGCTGTTTTATAAGACGCGATCATTCTACGGCCGTTTTCGAAAACGTCATCTGCATCAAATTGTTTTTGCAAAATGTTCTTAAACGCAAGCTGCGAAAGTCATTTGTTCGAAAACAACATCATAAATCACACTACATTTGCAGCATGTTCGATAATGCAGTGTTTGCAGGCAGATGTTCATAAACATCAACTGCGCTGCAAAAAAGCAGCCACAAATCTGCGCTGTGCATTAAAAAAATTTTGCTCTGTTCGAAAACATCAAATGCTCTTGCAAGAAAAAAATCATGTAGATGACACAGATCAACGGTACCAAATGACGTTTGCAGTTTGATGTTCGCAACCCTTAAGTATTGCAAATGACGATCAAATGATGTTTTCGAAAACGGCTTAACATGGTATCAAAATATCCGCTTTGGTGTCGCAGGTTGATCTATGTATACATTCTTGGATATACAACCTGCGGTGGTTGAACTGTTACATTTTTGAATATTTTTTTTTTTTTAATAGTTAATACATGGCCATATTTTTCGTTATGACCATCTTTTACCCTTATGATGACATTGAGTCGATCCATGAACGAGTTGTACATTGACTGCAGGTCCATCGAAGAGCTGCTTTCAGCGCGTCCATACTTTCGTATTCTCTAGTCCTCCAACACACTTCAAACACAGAAGCTTATCGAATTTTTCTATTTTTAGGAAAATTCTAGTAGAAGCTTGTTTCAAATGTCTGTCACAATAAAACTGTTTGACAAATCTGTCTGAAAATTTGAGTTTGTTCTTTTGGAAAATGCTTCTTGACGAGCAAAATGTTGGATTTGTATGCTTTGAATTCCTTTGCTGACGACAGTATGTACTCTGAGCTTTTTTTCCAGGCTCACGTCCGTGCTTTTCGATTGTAAAACGGAAACGGCAGCGTGTGCTAAGTTCATTAAATTCCAATATATGGGGAACCTCAAACAGAGTGGAATTTAATGCTTCCAAAATACAATGCTGTGTGCTGTCGTTAAAGCCATTATCCATGAATTGCATTTTCATCGTCGACGCTGAAAAACTTCCCATTCTCGGTATGAGTGCCAATGACAACCTACGCTGGAATGACTATATATTTAATGGGGCCAAAAATGCTGAGGAATGTCTAGGTTTTCTAGGCATTCATTCGTCCAAAACTGGAGTACAGTTCCCACGTCTGGTCAGGTGCCCCTAAAACCTCTCTACACCTGTTAGATAGAATTCAAAACCGTGTGGTAAAACGTATAGGTGATGCTAATATTACAAAATCAATTAACATCCTTGAACACCAACATAATGTCTACTGGCTTACATTTTTCTATCGCTATTTCACCACCAGTGTTCTACCGAAATTCCCAGTAGTATTCGGCCGCTTTAAACCTTTAACTGTAACACTCGTCTCGCTATGAATCCTCATCAGTTTACCCTCAAGCCCTCTTTCGGACGTACTCTGATACTCGTGATTCTTACCTAAGTCCTACAACTCACTTATGGAATTCTCTGCCGAGCTCTTTATAACCTTCAAACATTTAAAATCAATGTACATAGGTACCTCTCTTTCTTTCTTTATTTTCTTTCTCTCATTGTTTTTTCCAAAATGCTGTTTCGTTTGCTTATCGTTGATATTGTATCGTGTCTTTCAATAAGGATATAACAGTTTTGTATTGTACTTAAATAAAACACAGAATAATTGAGATATCGAGCTGGAATTTATTCCAGGTGTAGTTCATATGACCACCGCGAGCACGCTGCAAACGTGCTTTGGGGCCAATTTTTCATCAGTTTTTCACACATATCGTTGGCAATTTCGCGATATTTTTCTTAAGTCCTTTAACGTTGTTGACTTGTTGGCATAAACCAACAACGTAACGTAACCCCATAAAACGGCATGGAATTGACTGATTTGGCTCATTTTGAGCTAAAGCAGTTACGGCTGCGATATTTTCGGTATTTCGATCGGTGCGTTGTCTCACTGGCATATGAATATTCAATAGTGAATATGCTGACTGGAATTTATCCACTATAGGACGCACAGCCTGTCTGTTGGGAAGCATATTACGACCGAATATTGGACTAACCGCTCTTAAATTTATGAATGCCGACTCAGGATTTCGGTAGTAATTTTTAATAATTTCCAAACGTTGCTCGTTCGTGAACTGCAACATGATAAAAATGTAAACCTTAACTGACATTTCGATATTGACAGATCATAAAAAAAGTTTAAAGGTACGCTTGTATTAAAATACAAATTTGGTATGTCTCTATTGAAAAATCTTTACAATTATTGTATCTTGACCTGAAGCTCATTCCGATATACTATATATAGCTCTTTTGTCACCTTTCATGCGCTCTATCGCGAATTTCGTTCAATCTCTTCACATTTTGCACAGTTGGGGGTTCAGTTGCACTTCTTTTCCCACCACCAACATGAGTTTTTCCAATGCTGCGGGTATCGTTGAAATGTATTATACAGCAAAACACAAACATTTTGTTCACTTTCAAATGATGTAACGAGTGACCAGATAGCAATGAATAGTTTTCCCAATTGTTATGCTTCAGCAGCTGTTACCAATGACATCCAGCTGTCAAAATATTCAGTAAGGTTTGCCATTTCATTATGCATCGTTTTACGTTTGCCGAGCGTGCAGAAATTATTAAAAAAAAGTATGGGAATTCGGGCTCAGTTGTAAATACCCAACGTGAATTTCGTCTTGAGGTCGGTCGTCATAATGACTTCAGTGTGCATCGTCGCATGAGTACACTCTTTTTGATCTTAAGCCACCAATCAGACAGAAATTGGTGCGAAACGAGGAAAACATAACCGCTGTAGCGGCCAGTTTCGAAGAAGTCGATTCGACGCCGATCAGCTGAATTGCGCATCGCCAGAGAGTCAACCCGGGTTATTTTGCGGTTGGACTTGGGCCTACATCCGTATACGATTGTGCTGACGCAAGAATTGAAGCCGGTCGAACATAGACAGCGCTGTGAATTCGCTAATTGAGCTCTGGAAATGTTGGCCGGAAATCCGGATTTTGGCCAAAAAATCATCATCTCGGACGAGGACCATTTCTGGCTCAGTGGATCGAACACAATCCACAAGCGTTCGACCAAGCATCAATGTATCCACAAAGATTGACTGTTTGGTGCGGTATATGGCATGGCGGCATTATCGGACCTTATTTCTATCGAAATGAGGAAACTGGGTCTCCTGTTGTCTGAGCTCTACAAAATATCCGAGCTGTGGTTCCAACAAGACGGCGCTACATGCCATACAAGCGACGCAACACTCTAAGTTGTGAAGGAGAAATTTGGCGACTGGGTCATCTCACGGCGAGCGTTCAACAATTGGCCGCCGCTCCGCCATTTGAATAATATGCTTTTCCACACATGAACGTAGCTTCAAAATAAAGTCAGAATCAATTTTATATCTTACACCGTTGTTGTTTTATTTAAATTTTTGTTCCTATCGTTCTCACTGGTTCATGTACGGTAGCTTATTGCGATTTTCCCATTTATCCGGAAAATCAATTACACCCTTACGTTTAAAAACCATCGTCGATAAAAGAAAACCAAACTCGCCATGTTTAAACATGTTTGTTAACAAAGAATTGAAGTACCTACTGTCAAATTTTCAGCGCGCTCTCATTTATATTTTAACAGTAATAACGGCTCAATCGCATGGTGAGTGCTATACAGATAATTATGTTCCTCATTTGTGCTGAATGTCATAGAATCAGAAGTTTTAAGGAAATCTGGATTACATTTACATTTTACAAGGATCATACGAATCAATATTGTCACAATATTGGCTTTCAGGCCGTCAATAATTGCTAGAAAATAGTCGAAAAGTTTCAAATCAAGTTGACAAGTTCATAAGCTTTTCCCCAAAACATTCATTGAGCACGGCACGGTTGTGATTGTGGAGAATGTCATCAAATTGACAAATCCAGAGCACATTGTATGAGGTCGTCCTGGATGGATATTTTCGAGTAACATATATATGAATGTTAATTTATTGATAGTTCGACGAATAGCTAGACGGCAATTATGTCAAAAACATGGCGAACAGAAAGTGAATATTTTAAATAATTTTCAACGCAACGCAATCATTACTGACGCACTAGTTTTTCCATGATGTTTTGTCAAAATAAGCTGAATGAAAAATGTGCCAGATTTGACAGTTAACCTTATCAAATAACAGAAGTAATTGAAGGCAGTAGCTCAAGATCTGATTCTCTCAATATAACCAAGTAAGTTAATCCTTGTTGAAGCTCTTAAAGTTTTACCTTCCTCTTTCTGCGGGCAACAACCATTTGATATGATTATTGAAAAAATGCAAGTTTCAAATCATTACCGGTTATGTATTGGAATTCTCTGATCATCTAACAAAGTCTTCCGGATAACCTTAGGTCATCGTCGTTTTCTCCTACATAATTTTGTCAGAAATTCAAACTTACAATTTTCTCAAATTACCAACTACTATATTGTATGTATTGTGGAATATTTCTCAGTTGTTTTTCGTCTCCATTTTCGCTCGTTTTGCAAAACAATTGAATCACTATTGAGGCTCATTAGCTTCACCACTTATTGCTGTACGTAACTACCGTGTTATTGTTTCGTTTTCCACTGTCTGTCAATCTATTATGCAAGATTTTATGGAAATTGTAAACTAATAACTGTGCAAGTGGGTGGAATTCAAAAATACAATTCAATCTGAACCAACTATGACATGGTGTACCGGTATAGATAAATTATGCCTCGCATGAGCAGAGAAATCACATGAAATGAATAAATTGAGTTGTAATAGGTAAACAGTGATGAAGTGCAGAAGTTAATTATTCACTTCCGTGCGTATTTCGATTATGGTGTTACAAGGAAGACGAGACAGCTTTCTGAAAATTTAAAATGTCTGATAAAAGGGAAAAATAAGATTATAAAAAGATTTCCCGAGCAATAAGTGATTTTTACATGTTCAGTCTTAACTCGCCGTCAATTGCTTTGAAACAGAAGATCAGAGGTCACCGGACTCAAACTTGCGGATCACCAGCTAATCCCACTTTCCACCATCGTATATTAAAACATTGCTTTGAAACTAAGTTTGTTTTGAAAATTATGTTAAAAGCAGCTTTTATGTCAATGTCGCTTTGAAATTGTTTACACTTTTTCGTTACACCCATGGGCATGATAGTTCTATTAATGTAATTGGGTTAATTTTAGTGCTTACATGGGCTCTTGGCTGCTAATTTTTTCAGGTTGGTGAATAAATAATATGCGGTCTATTAATTTTGCAATTTGTGATCGTCCCGAGAGTTTGATCTTGATCCCATTTATCGTAAGGGTCGCATGCCTTACGTACACGAAGAACAAAGCCAAAATTCACGCGGTTATCTGTTTTTAATGGCTGTCACATACAAACGAAATGATGCAGCTTGTTCATAATTTAATCGTAATCTGTCCACAGATGAAAGTTGATGTAGGCTATGTTGTTTTCACTTTATAAAAGTCACGTACTTATTGATTTACCCTCTAGATTGCATTCACTCTTTTTTCGTCACTCAACCTTAGGTTCTGTTAACATTTTCGTCACTCGATGACCGATTGGCATACGCATTTGAACCGTACACCATCCTGTGTGATGTTGGCATAAAAGTTTGAGCGAGTACAAATTTTCTAAGATCCATACCTTACCTGGTTCTACAAATCATCAGGTTGCTACACAAGTCCTTTTCTTCTGTTTTAAGTTAAGGAAATTATACGACTACATAAAAAAGGGTCATGGACCCTTCAAGTATCAAGTGTCCCATCTTAGCAAATGCCTCTTCAAAACCTTTTACGAACTAAGCTCTAATATTTTTATCACATTACTACCCTACTCGCATTTCTATCTGCCTTTTTACGTAAGTCCAACAATTTTAGTCAGGGCTAACATTGAATTAGTACCAAACATTTTAATTCAGTTGCCATCAGTTTTGTCATATGACACGAATTTGGTTTCCATAAATCTTCATGATCCTACTAATCGTGGTATAAATCTAAAAGCATCTCATGAGCATATGTAATTATTTTGAACCCAGTTATGGTCACGCTGATATAAACACCTTAACAATCATCACATGAAGCATATTGAAAGACCTGATCTGCATATTCGTTACAATCAGGGATATCCTGATTTCATCGCATACTGTCAGCTCATTTGCGAGATGATCGAGGTAAACCTCGCAATCATACTTAGTACTAAGATCGCTGTATATGAATTCATGCATCTTCTCCAAATTCTTACGGAAGCATTCTTCAAACAGATGAAGATGGTTTGCAGATCCGCCTTTGGCTTTCATAGGAATAATTTTTAAAAAATCACCTTACCTTAAATCTTTAATGACATCAAATGTCGTCTTGAGACTATTTCCGACCTCTACCGAACAGCGAGCGTTGGCAGGAATGTGAAAACTATGCATGACTCTATATGGCTCACGTCCTTTTTCCCATTTTTGATCGTACGGAGCACGTGCCGCGCTCGTTCTCATATGCAGCGCCGTTTCATAATCGAATTGTACTCTCCATGAAAATCCTTGGTTTCGAGGGAGTGGTCGAGTGGTACTAAACACCTCAGTTGCTGCGTTTCTGACGGCTTTTTGGTATCGATGCCATTGATCTTCAACACTTAATGCAAGTTGTAAGGGCGTTGACGGGGGAATGAGCGGTATGCGATTAGCAATCTGACGATTTTTTGCGATTAAACCCGTTCAACGTTAAGTACGGGTAGCTTTAAATTTTATTACGCCTTATTTTCTCCCCATGACTCTGCCCTTCTTCAAGAAGACCTTGATCGGCTTTCAATCTGGTGCCTCAAAAACTGTCTAAGCTCAAAAAAAACTAGAACTGTCTAGTATAGCCAAATGTTAATCTATAACTTTCTCACGTAAATGCAAGCCGTCTCCTCCACGACTTAATTTTCTCTATGGTCAAGCAATTCCCCTGGTTCAGTATTTTCAAGACCTTGGCATATTATTCGATTGTGAGCTTCATTTTCGTTCGCATATCGATAAGATGATCCTCAAATCCAACTCATCACTTGGCTTTATTATGTATGTAACCAGATCTCTCTATGTTACCTTGCAGCCCCATGCTTGAGTATGCCAGTCAAGCTTGGCCCTCCTTTCACCATGTTCATGTTTCCCGAATCGAGGTTATTCAACGTCGACTCCTCAGCCCTGGAACGACTCTTTAATCTTACCTCCCTATCAGGACGGCCTCAAACAACTCAATATGAATTCGTTAGAAGAACGTAGGAATATTGCTGACGTTCTTTTCATTCATCGACTACTCTCAGGTTCCATCGACTACGCATCCATTTTCAACTCTATTTTCTTCAATATCTACCCACGCAATCTACGTTGTCCTCGTCTCTTCTATCTGCTGGTCCACCGCACCCCTTATGGCTTCAACGAACCAATCTCCCGTATGCTCCGAAAGGTCAACTCAAACCTCTCCCCTTTTTGATTTCAACCTGAGCGCTCATGGTCTCAAACAAGATCTCCTCCATCATTCCCTTGACTCCTAGCACTTAAGTCTTTCTGTTAGTTTTAGCCCCAGTTTTCAAGTTAGATTACGCTTGTATTAAGCTAATAAATGGGGGCCTCAGCCTCCACCAAAATTCAATTAAATCATTGTCATCCTTGGTGTCAAAGTGCTGAATATGTTTTTTTTTCTTACAGTCGTCTCTTGCTGTCAGAAAAGATACGCGTCGGCGTATCGGCGTTTTTTATTCGTTGCACCGGTAGGAGGATTTTCTCTTATGTGGAGTGGTCAGTATCTAGTCTTTCAGGTTTCAGCAAGATATAGAATTGTAGAGATAGTCTACACTGACAAACAACACATCACATCACATTTACTATGAATACTATTAATGTCGAATGTAAATATTACAACTATGGTAATTATGACAATCAATCTATCGGTTTGTAACTTGCATAAATATATAAGTATTGCGCGATTTTTGACTGTCTGTTTAATGTTAATTAATTTACAACAAATTCAAAACGTCGTCAATGCAATTTCCTTCATTAGGCACCTGTCAGTCACTTTGACGAAAAAAATACCGCAAGCGCCTCTTGGACATCATCCCCAGATCTAAAAAAATTTCAGTCTAGGTAGTTTCCCAGACTTCGGAACAAGTGGAAATTTCAAGGTTCTAAATATCTGAAGGTGGAATACAACACTCTTCGATTAACCAGACCTAGCCGTTTCTGCTCCAGTGTCGACGTTAATGCACATAGCTGTTGACAGCAGATTTCTGCGGTTATAGTCATTTATGAATGGAACTCGACTTCGTTCATATGGCCACCGCGGGCACGTTTGCAGCGGTCGATTCGTTGGACCCAATTTTCAACGCCTTGGCCACACATTTCGGCCGAAACAGCCGCTATTTCGCATTCAATGTTGGCTCTAAGCTCTTCCAGCGTGTTGGCATAAACCAATGACTTAACGTAGTCCCACAGAAAATAGTCAAGCGGCGTTAAATCGCACGAACGAGGCGGCCAATCGACTGGCTCATGTCCTGAGATAACTCGCTCACCATACTTACTCTTCAATAAATCGATTGTAGCGTGTGCTGTGTGGCTTGTGGCATCATCCTGTTGAAACCTCATGTCGTCCAAGTCCATATCTTCCAATTCGGGACAAAAATAATCGGTGATCATAGCGCGATAACGCGAATGTGAATGGTCGCAGATCGTTATCGTCGACGAAAAAATATGGCCCAATAATGCCGCCGGCATGCAAACCGCACCAAACAGTTATTTTTTGTGGATGAAGTGGTGATTCATGAAGCACATGTGGATTTTCACCCGACCAATAAAGCATATTTCGGTTATTGACGAACCCATTGAGCCAAAAATGAGCTTCGTCACTGAAGATGATTTTGCGATGAAATTCATCATTTTGGCGCATCTTCTCCAGAACCCAATCGGAAAACGTACGTCGCTTCAAATGGTCCATCGGCTTCAATTCTTGAGTCAGCTTGATCTTGTATGGGTGTAAACCAAGATCCTTACGCAAAATACGCCATAATGTGGTCTGAGCGATGCCCAATTCTTGAGAACGCCGTGGAATTGACTGATTTAGATCGTTTGCTACGGACGCACTTCGACCAACCCGTTGTCTCACTGACACGGCAACATCACACAACGATTATGTAGACTAAAATTTTTGCACTAAACTTGTTATTGCATGTCTACTAGGACGAGAATTACGACCGAAAATAACCGACTCCGAATTTCGGTAGAAAATTTTTATAATTTGCAGACGTTGCTCGTTCGTGTACTTTACCATGATGAAAATGTTGAGTTTACTGAATAAATTGACAGTGACAGTTTGATGATTAGTGAAATTCAAAGTTGTCAAGTCGCTATTGGAAAACCCTTTATTATTATTATTATTATTATTCCCTCAGCATCCCACCATACAAACAGTAACAGCTTAAAAGGGTGTGATGTTGTGCTTGTCTGTCTTTTGGACTAAGCCATTGGTGACGACGTTTAATGTTATTGTAAATAATCCGTTTTTCACCTCCGGTAACGATCCGGTTCAAAACCAGCTTTTCATTGTGATGAGACAGAAGCTCAGTGCAATCTTTGATACTTTGCTGAAGATTATTTTACGATAGGTGGTGTGGTACCTATTTTCCAAACTTTATGACTCTTCCCATATATGTTATGTATCGGTTGATGGTCATATGGTTCCCTTACCGTAACAGTGGGGTTTCTTTCGACGGTGGACTTCAGGAGCTCATCGTGCAGCTTTTCTGGCCTACCCGAACGAGGTTCATCCTCAGAATTGCCATTTGCAAACTTTCCAGCCCAAGCCAACACTTAGACTAGCTAAGAACACCCTCTCTATACACATTTTGGATTTCTCTAGTGCCTTCACTTCCATTCTGGTTTTTCCGGAACAAAAACAATGTAATATGCCGAATATGCTTTCCTGATGGATCCATTTCAAAATTCAGTTAAAAATGCTTGCAATGATGTTAACACAACAAAATATGTAGTTTGAATGAGCAATACGAGTATATCTCAAATACTAATTTCAATAACGGTTTCAGCATTAAACTGGCTCGATTTATTTTATTTCAAATTGGAAAATAACCCCCGAAAAATCGCATAATATTGTACAACCTGGTATTAATTATCCTTCAATTTATAACTTCAATGATTTCTTTTCCAGATACAATTGCTTTTATTAAATTCTCGACACGTACATACATACATTCAAATCTATCTGCGCCATCGTTGCCTTTCTCGGGTTTCGAATGGCACGTCTAATATCATTCATAATGCATCCATAAACATTCGTATAGCTCCCCGGGAATAATAAACTTTGACTTCCTAATGTGGGAAGTCATTCAATCTATCCATATGTAGATTCAGATGCACTACAAAATGGGGAATCCAAGTCAATTGCCTGTTCATATTCGTGTTCGGTGTTAGAACAACTCGGAAACCCAAACAATCGTAAATCTTTAAAGAACACACAATTGCAGTTGCAGTTGCTGTGGCTCGGATGCAATCCACATCATAACATGGAAACTGGAAACTGGAAACGAACCTAAAAATAACTTCGGGACTTTTGGGTTAAATGGTTTCAATTAAGTTTCATTTGTGCGTGGAGATATGTAAACGCCTAAAAATACATTCTTACTGCGTCAAAAGAACATTTCTTGGATCTCCCAGAAATTCAACTCAATTAACTTGGAAGAAAGTTAAAAAAAGAAAATAAACAATCCGAGAGGTAGCTTTGTCATCTAGATTTCGAATCTGTGACGTTCTTACCGCGTCCAAGCCATACCAAGCCATGGTAAGGAGTTCAACAAACCGTTGAAACCGTTGTTGGCGATTGCGAAATTAAAAATATCATGCGACGGTGAATGGCAGTAGAAACATGGAATCAGCGGCAAATGAAGGCAAGAAAGTGTGCCACCAAGGCAATGCCGATGACTGGGTGAGATGGTGGTGATGGAAATTTTTTACTGTGTGGGCAGTTTTTGTTATTGGTGCTATTGTTGTTGCTAAGTCGTTTTGTTGTTTTTTTTTTTTTTTTGCTGTGCCCACGGAACAAGTGTGTGTTACTGCGAAATGCAGGCTAATTCGACTGGAGTTCCACTTGCCTGCGGTTGAGTGGAATTAGCACAGTTTATAGGGGGGAGAGTTGCAGCCGATGATACTTTTTTGGTGGCGGTTTTAGCTAACTTGTAAGATGAGCTGGTAGACATTTATTTTCCCGGAATATGTGAGTCTCATTGCAAAATGAAAAGTATGAAAAGTACAGTGTCGGGTCGTTAAAACCTGATACTTTCCATTTGGAAATGGTTTTCTGGTGGAAACCTTTAAGTCTGCCACAAGCAAAGTGACATATTTGTGGATTTGAAGCGACAGGGGTTATGGTGTAATGTTTAGGGGTTCAAGGTTTCATGTGCAACTTTTTGCCATTTCGGCGGGAGTCCTGAAATAATTTTTTGAAATGAAAATTGTTGGTAAATGGGTTTGAACAGTTTGGAGGTTAGTGGTAAGTAGGGCTAACTCCACGGGTATGTATTTAGTTATTTTGCATGTTTGAGGTAATGGCGCATTAGCAACTCGGGTTTCTATCCATTGGAGTTTGTAGTACACATAACGAGAAAGTAAATCATAGTTCCCCATCTAACATACATGCAGTGCCATCTGATAAGTTATTCCAAATTCTGAAGTGCAAAGGGTGAGTGAATTGCTCCATCGCTTGGATAGGTTTGGATATGAGAAATCTTCCTGGAAATGTTTTGGAACTAAACTCGCCATTGAAACTACTACTGATATATACATATAAGTAGTCACAAATACGATTTAAATTTAATAGAACCGAATATTACATTTCCGTTTTGCAGACTTCAAGGTTCGGAGCTTTGAACTCAATTGTTTTGTCAAACCAAAGAACCAACAATTTGCTAGAATGAGTCTTCGTCGGATAGCCACTAAAGCGTTACTTGGGAGGTTCAGTGTGTAACCGATGATATTGTTAGCGTAGCACAGCATTGGCTGCGGACTTGCTTAAGATGTTACTTTTTAATTTGTATACCAAAGTTAAACAAATCCATTAAATAGGCAACTTCAAGTATGTCAAGTCTTTTTTCAATGTTACACTCTAGAGCTCTAGACGATAAATTGTATTTTCCCCCTAAAAATGTAGCCTAGTCGATTTTTCAGAACCATTCCGGTGCATATTG
The DNA here is from genome assembly GCA_949129095.1 of Volucella bombylans. Lineage (NCBI taxonomy): Eukaryota > Metazoa > Arthropoda > Insecta > Diptera > Syrphidae > Volucella > Volucella bombylans. The sequence continues at coordinate 133,520,637 of OX422142.1, read as the reverse complement.
GTAAACGCCGACGATGTACAAAAGTGTTGTGGATATCTCCCCTTCAGCAGTTCTAGAAAGACAGTAGCTCGTTATTTTTGTAGGAATAATTGGAATAGCTGTGTAATGTGTTCGGCTATGTTCTCTTTCATCCATACTTGACTGATGGCATGGTGTTTCTTGCCCACGAAAGCGCCTCCTTCAGCTTTGATTAACTTGTTAATCTCTCAATCTCTCAACCTCTATTTGGCTGACGGAAGGGGTCACTAATAAAATTCTCTTGGTCTGGTTGGACTGATATTGATTGTATCCGTGTGAATGACACTTTGTTATCCACATGGAGAGACTGATTGAGTGCCTTGCTTGGCGAGTTCGCAGAGAGAAACGTGTTGAGGCTTCCTCTTTGGAGGAGCATCTGGTTTTATGGACGTCTTTGATAATTTAGAAGGGTTTTCTGACCAGGCGCGCTTTTGTAGAACCTCCTTATGATATGGCTAGTTTAGATGTAGAGCTGCGTTGCCCTCAAGGTTCCACTTGTGGTTCATTTATATGAAACCTTATGATGGATCCACTTCTGAGGCAATTGTCAGACCAAAACAGATGTTGCGCTTATGCGTATGATCTGCTTCTTCTTCTGGATGGTTAGTCTCCTGCTGAACTTGAAAGAATAGGAGCGAGAGTACTGCCAATTGTCGCGGGATGTGGTGAAAGCGTTGGTATCAGCGTATCTCGGAAGAAAACTGTGACAATGTTACTTCATGGCACATTGAAATCAATCCGTCGGGCTCCCACAATATGCCTGAATGGTGCTAACCTTAGGTATGTGACTAAGGTCAAGTATCTTGGCATAACTATAGGTGAACAAATGAATTTACTACGAGTATGTTAGCTCATCTAGCTAAGATATCGACTGCTGACTGTTGTATACAGGTATGGCGCATTTTACGGACTGACTGGGGACTCACCAGACGTGCCGTTTGTACTGTGTACGGTGGCCTTTATGTTGCCTGTGCAATATTTGCGGCATCGGTTTGGTACTGGCGGGTAATGTTAAAGTGTGGTCGTCATCGGATCTTGGCTTGCCAGAGTGTAGCCTTGCTTGATTGCTTACCAGTTTGTAGAACCGTATCTACGGATACATCACAGGTGCTTTTGGGATCCATTTCCTTGAATTGAAGGTAATACATCTTGGTATTGCCCACAAGATTAGGAAGGGACTCCTGTCGAGAAATGTAGATTGGGTATCCTCGACGGAGATGGAAAGCTCCTGCCTTCCGCATGTGTGCGGTCTAGATGGTAATCTAGATGGAATATGAGCGCTAAAGTTAGGGGCAGGGTTACTTATAACTTCCTTCAAGATGTGTTGACCATTAGCGGGCTACCAGAGTTAAGTTTCAACCTAAGTCTGAGGTTTCTGCTAACCAAGCATGGCTTCTTAAGTGTTAAGGATTTGCAAGCTATGGGCATCACCTATGATGGTGTAACTTGCAATGTCAGCGGTGTTCTCGTTGACAGAGCGAAATTCGATAGAATTGGTAGCCTCGCAAATGAGATTTTCTATCGTAGACGGCAGAGGTAGCTGGTGGCAATCATAGGTTAGTTTAAGGTTGAACTAAGGGCCGCCAGTCCTGGACTGTAAGGTGCCTAACTGGAAGTGACCGCGAAGGTCACTGGTTGCGAAGCTCGACTGGAAGCTATATTCTGGTACCACGGGTGTTCAGGGGCCCCTGGAACTGCTATTCCAGTCTGACCTAGGAGTTGTTGCCCTTGTGGGAGTATCGTGGTGGCTGTAGGTTAAACCCAAAATAGCGGAGAGTGTACACCGACTAGAGCTAGGAGATCTCAAGGTTCAGGTTCCAAGATTTTGCGATCTAACGCCGGTCGATTATTTTTTTGTGGGGTACGTGGAATCGATGTGTTCACATGGGATTGGGACATAAGATTTGCAATTTCAAAGAGACTCTAAGGCAATGTTCTGGTCGAGTTATCTCGTTGGGCTCTTTTAAATATTTCGTCTGGTGACTATTTGCATCACTACTAGAACAGTATTTTGCACAGGTCACAACAAAATGAAGTTAAATTACTATGGCCGCTCTTTTATGTCCCTGTGCTGAAGCTTATTTTTTTTGACTGATCACTCGATGATCTGATCACTTGTGACTCCGCCTTTCTCTTATGAGCCGGATTCTTTTACTAATCCGTTTCTTGTAGTGGTAAGAAAATCCGACCAATACACCTCTTGGTATTATTAGCGACTTCGATAACTCTCTGCGGAGGCTTGTAACAGAGTCATTGGCCTCCAGGGTTTACATCCATAGCACCTACACCCAAGTTAATTTCGTGATAAGAACGACTCATCATTTAGCAATCGTTATAATGTACCAGCTCTTTATTTTCGGAGTCGAATTTTTACAATTATACAGATCTTTAACTTTAGCCAACAAAGGTGTGCCAGAATCCACAACAAAAGACATTCATACAATCCAGTCTGCTACGAAAATAATTCTGATTCAATTTTACGAGTAATGAATGCCATGCCAAGCTGAGAAGTCAGGATGAGCTCACTAATTTTTCGTTAATTTAATTTGCAGCGCAGTTTAAAACGTTAAATACATATGTATGTACTCGCATGTCTGAAAGGCTAGCAGGTATCTGAGTATGAGTATTTGTGGATAAGAGTATCTAGTGTAAATATCGTATGACTGTAGATTGGCTTGTTTGATTTTCTACTAAAAATACATATAGACTCATGAAATTGTTGTGAATTTTATCAGATTTGTTTTTTGTTCCATGCACCACTCCTTACGCTACTTTGGTTTGGAAACATAAATGAAAAAACTATCGCCGCAGCGCTATCTTGAAAGAATTGAGGGTAAAGCTAGAACTTGTTAAAAGTTTTTTTTTTTGATATAACAGTTCGTAGACCAATTCTTACGCCTCTTTTGTGTAAAGTGTTTTTTTTTATAAGAATTCTAATACTAGTTATTTTTTTGTGTGATATAGGCGTTTAAAGTTTGAAAATAAGGTCAAGTGTGAGATTGAGTGTACTTGAAAATTGCGTATCAAAACGACCTAATTCGTATAATCAAAAAATGTAGGAAAATGTAGCAACTACGAGTATTACCATGTTTCAGATATTTCTTTGAATAGTCAAGCCATTTGAAAATGTGTCCATCGAATAGCATAAGAAATAAGTCATCTACCGTCATATCATTAGAAATTTCTTAATGCGGGTCCATTTATTCGCAGAGGAAGAACGTGAGGAGTTTAGGTGTTAGATTGGAAATGACCCGCATGCATTTCTAAACACCCAACAACATCTTTTTTCTAGAAAGGGAGAGCCAAAAATTCCTCTGTTATCGCTAAGAAATTACACTTTGTTGTTTAATGGATTTCATTGTTTACCTCATGTTATCGAACGCAAACATATAAAATGTTTCAATCTTCATCCCACTTCGATAGGGACAGGAATAATAGTGGAAAAAAAAATGTAACATAGCTTCTAATCGGTGTCTTTAGGTCACAATTGTTAGATTCCTATGTCGAAGCTTTATTAGAGATTTAGTTATTTTATTGCTTACAACTGACTTTGTATCTTTTGAATGCAAACATCGAACGAATTCTCTCTTTAAGTCCAGGGTAGGTGCTTTACACCTTCTTGAACAAGTCATTTGCTCTTTTATCTTCTGGCTTGACTTCATATTAACTGACTCCATGAGTTCATTTTCCATTTGACGGTCCTGATCAGAGGAGCTGGTAGACAGTGTAGAACGTTTTCGCCTCTTTTGCTACAACGTTTTATTTAATACCCATTCTATCTGTGTCGGAAATATTTAAATATTTCTAGAAATTCTAAATTCTGCATTTCTTCTAAAAAGTGTTTTAAATTAACAAATTAATAGTGCAACAGTCCGCTGTGAACCGAGGCATAGTAACTTCCCGCACTGTTTTCATATTCGTGTCGGTTTCATGAACAGGGAGAGGAACTAACTGTTTCTTCCTGCTCTGAACAGCGAATAAGAATAAAAGCCTTACGAAAGTGAAGTTCATCATTGCCTCTCAAAAGAGTGTTAGTGGTGGTGAGTTAAGCAATTATTTTTTTTTTCTGTTTTTCGGTGTACAGCCTGGGGATCGAACCCAGACTCATGAGGAGTGTTCAACAAGTGATTTTTAACTTTTTTTTATTTTTATATAATATCAGCAGTGAACACTATTACTGATAAGGTAGACAAATATCTCCTCCGTTATCCGCTTCTGAAATGAGATTTAACAAAATTAGGTCTCAATGCTTGAATCTTGTAAAAAGTGACTCCGAACTGTGGATATGACGTGGATAATATCTGCATCAGATAAACGAGGTGTATGTTTCAGCCACATGCGTGTACTGTGAACCTCTTTACAAGCGGCACTTAAGGCCATGTCTATCAACTCTCAATCGATATCTGTGGTAAGCAATTATAATTATTGTATTAGCTCAGTAGTACGACTGCGAGATTGCTCGGAATAGAGGATGCGACATCACTTTGAGCTTTAAACACTTACGAGTAATTCCGGCGAGTATACGAGTAGAGTGAAAGCAAAGTATTGATGGTCTGATGGTCTTCGATACTTGATGCTGGCGGCATAGGACCTCTTAAGAGATTAAGGGAGACTCGATTGGAATAGAACTTGGCGACTTCTTGCGATTGTAGCCGTTCGACATCGAACTTCTTCACAGTATTAGCTTGCCTTTGCGATGTTCGAGATATCGCCAAGTTAACACCTCTCAGTGCCTACCCTATTTCTACAGCATACAACCATCACTATGACCTGACAATAGTCCCGTGTAAATCATAACTCTAGCCTTGTCTTTTCATTCATTGTATTGTTAGTTTTATCATTTTATGCACAGAAGGAAGTACATAGCGAGAGATTGAGAAGCTTTTTCATTTTCACTTTCGATAGGTACTTAATTTCTAAACAAGTCCGTTTTCTATTTTTCGATGTGCGGTTTAGGAATCGAACCCTATACCTTTAGCGAAGTAGCCGAGGAGGTTAGGCAATGGGCCACGGCGATTAAGCTTCAACACAATAACAATAAATACAATTCCTTTGCAAAGTGCACCATGCTTTAAATGGACCTTAATCTGGTAGTTTCCCGCCAAAATATTGAAAAGAATTAGTCTGAGAAATCGCCCCTTGCCCAATTCTTCGACAGATTTGGTTTAAGCTTGACTAAATCGTTCAAAAGTGTACATTTTAACGCATATCAGCGCCATAAAAGTCATCATTACAGAACATTACTTCGTAACTCAAAACGGTAACAGAATCATTATTGCCACCGCAAGCAGAACGAAGCTCAGTTCCTTATTTTGCTGTTGTCCAGGCCATAAACGAGGAATATTCCACATTGGCGCTCATTTCTTTGGTAAACAATGTGCTGTGCGGTCTTTTGCCATGCGCGAGTACGAACCCAAGTACAGGAGGTGCTACTTAAGTTTTGAGAAAAACAAGTATTTCTTGTTTTTCAAAATACTCTCCATGAAGATAAAAAGACGGCATTGGGTGCTAAATGATGGCTATACAGCGGATGAACCATCAATTCGATGCTGAAAAAGTCACTTGTTTGAGCCGAACGGTGAGAGATCGCATTGTCCTGGTGGAAAATGATCCGTGCTCGGCGGCTGCTTCTTTTATTTCTCCAAAGATTTCTAAAATTGCACGGTATCGACATTTTGATTTTTCCAAAGAAGCAAGCCACCATTTGCTCCAAAGTGCTTTGTGAGCGAACCACTTTTGTTGCATTTGGATTGTATTGAAAGACCTATACAATCAATTGCTGTTTAGTTTCAGGTTCATATGAATAGGTTCATGATTCTTCGACTGTCTCGATTTTGAAACACTGCGATAGAATTTTTTCAACATTTTCTTGGACTATTCGACACGAGCCACAATAAGACACATGACTAGACTATCCTTAAAAAACAGAATTGTCATTAATCTTTTCAAGTTGGTTGCATCTGTTCCCTTACCATCGAAAAAAATTCACTGCCATAGTCGAAATTTCTTTGAAGCAAATTACATTTGTTACAGTCTTGGTTTCGGGTGACGTACACTATTGTTTCCCAAATGTTTCGATCACATTTGCCCTAAATGCTCATCAGTTTTCCCTTGAACTGTGATATTTTCGTATTTTCCATTTGCGCAAATACGGGATGCGAAAAAAAAATACGAAACACAATATAAGGGCAACAATAAACCCTCGAGGGTTAGTTTTGCATTCAACGAGAAACCCCAGACACTATGTACGAGTATTTGTTTCCTCCCTTTCCACTGACTGACCAAATTTCCTTTGACAAATTAAATCTATTTTAAGGAAAGATGATTAATCGATCGTACAGGTTGTCAAGCATGCATCGTGCGAAATGCAACTGCTTCGATTCGCACTGCAGGAATTGTTTCAATTTACTATATTATTTAATATCCCGTCGACGATGTCTACAGAGAGAAGTTATTAGTACATTTTGACATTAATCTGTTTAAGGACGTCAAAAGCGCTCACGATTCTTCTACATTCCACTCTAATGAACAATATGCACAGCTGTTTCGGATCATAAAAAGTCTCCCTCTGTAAACCCACATACAAGTACCAGTACGAGAACGCTTTTCGAAATAACCCATCTTTATAGCCAATCAAATGAGCCCATTAAAATGACATGATTCTCATGCGCTTCAATTTCGAAATGCATAGTTTCGATATCATTTTCGCACATCCAACGACGAACGCCATATAACCTCCTCCGGTGTCTGTTCCACTTTCCTAAATGACTTACTGTCAATGTCTATCCGAGTGGTCTACTTTGAAGGTGTTCTTTTTTGCAGTTTCATGTGTCACGAGGAAATGAATATTCTTCTTCATATAGCAGTGAAAGTGACAGAACACACAAACGTCAATGGGGGTACGTATTATGTACAAAGACAGCCTCGACATGAGTTTATTTTCATGAATACTGTCATCTAATTGACATTTAGAAAGGGGACAATCAAAATGTTGAGAGTTCATTTTAGATTTTATTAAATGTTATTCAATTGTGGCAGCACTGAAAATTTGTACACAAAGTGTCAGTGGAAAATGTTGAAGGTCAGTGACAGTTCATAGTTCTGTTTGTTGTGATTTTGTTGTATTGTACAATAGTTTTGCCTTGGATTTCGGATAAAATTCTAGTGTGTGTATGTTTTTTGATAGGCTGAAAATAAGTGAAATTCTGTTGAATCGAACTCAACACTTGACTGCTGATTAAACGGAATTATCGCTTCCGGATGTGTCAAATGTCACGGTCGTTTGATCATTGAATCTGTGACGTTTTATCTAATGAATGGTGGGTTTCTGTATTTCAATATTTATATTTAGTTCATATATAGGTATTGGCTGTGAGTAGAGAGTTATTTGCATTGTTCGAATTCACGAATACAGCCCGCCCACATTATTTAAATCTGGTGGTCGTAGGCGAGCATACCCGTACGGATACATATGTTTGCAATGGTTTCCAGACCGGAAATTCTTCCTCAATTGGGCAATATATTGTACGAGATATGAGTACTTATGTGAGAATAGTTTTTGGTTTTGCATATATAAATGGTGTCAGGCATACATACAAACATACATACATACAAACTACATACTCAAACTACGAGGACTAGGGTGCAGTGCGAATAACTTTTTCCAGTTCTCATGCAATTACCACGCCAATTGTTTCATTTGGATGCGTTACGAGGGCTAGCGATACAGTGATACGGACATTCGTACTCTCTTTGTGGTCGAGTGTGGTTTTGGTTTTGTTTGTTTGGGCTTGGAAAATGCCATGGATAAGAGGAAATGTGAATTTTGATATGCGGATATTTTTATCGATTTCTTTTGAAAATATAAGAAGTGGGAGGCTGCTATATTTCTATTGGAGATCAACTTGCATTTGGTTTAAAAAGGCGATGGCGTGTAGGGAAATGATTGGAAAAGATTGACTCAGAGAACTTGAAGTGCAAACTTTAAATTGTTTTCTGCCTTTGGATTCATAACCGGAAATTTTTGAAATGGCGTCGTCTAGATGTATTGTGACTGGTTTGTAAGATAGTGACTAAGTAATTGGATTTGCGTTACTAATTGTTCCAATGAATTATGGGGCAGAGATGCATTGCGCAACTGCAAATGCTCAATTGGACTTCTGAATGCTAATATTGATTTTAAATTGCTTGCTCGTGTTTTTTGTTTTTTTTTTTTTAATATAGGATGTCAAACCAAATTTTAATTTTTCTGTTGCCAACACTTAATTTATTTTGTCATAAATAATACTCGCACTTCTATTTTGTAATACCAAAGATTAGACTCGTCTACGTGCTTAAAAACATTCTTATTGTATTCGTGAATCTAGAACCTGTCTGGTTCGATTACTAAAAATTCATGAGGTCGTTCGAAAGAGTTCTAGTTTCCGAATTTGCTGATAACTTGCTAACGTAGCTGTAGGTACCGAATATTTCAATGGACTATATACCGCGCTAAAGGGTTCATTCGTTTACAGAAAACTTAAAGATTCCAGAGACCTGGCGACTACCATTGTTGGCGGTAGGTATAAACAAAAAAAATTTTAATAATTTAGCAATTCAAAGTTTATTTATTAGTTATTATTTTTCAAAATTAACAAGAGAAGTTAAAAAATTTGTGTCTTTTCTTCTTCGATGCCGCCATTCAAAAGAACAAAATGTGGGAAAGCCGCAAGCTCAGTGGCGACCCTTAAGTTGATGGTTACATGGGCCATTGCATTGTTGAGTGATGCCAGGTTTGGCAACACTCCCCCCTGGTAAGCGGAGCTTTAGTTCGGGTTACCATCTTCGCCAAACCGTCGAACGTCCAGGAGCGCTAGTTTCGACATTGGTCTTGTATAAATTCCATTTGAGGTCTTGATGATAGCACTTCTGCAACGCCCATCTCTTCCATGGATGAGTTTAATAATTTTCGCTTTTGGCCACACGTTTCTGGGCTGATTTTCATCCACTACGATTACCACATCACCCTCTTCCAAACTTTTCGTAGGCGCAAACCATTTTGTTGCGTCGTCTGCCGCATTTTCTTTACTTGGAACCCATCTCCAGTCCTTTTTATTAGTTTCCTCCAATATTTCACAGACTTGCGATACGACAAATTGTTTGTATTTTCTGTAGTCACCGCTGATCCAAGATAAGACTGTCTTTGAGTCCGTCCAAAAGGTTATGCTAGAAATTTTTATCGAATGTACAGCGGCTTTCGCCAATCTAACACCCAATAGCGCTGCCTCGAGTTCTAGTCGAGGAATCGAGATTCCTTTTAGGGGAGCTACTTTCGCCTTTGCTCCAACAAGAGCTACTTCTATGCAATAGAATAAGCAGCGTAAGCATCCTTTCCAGCATCTACAAATGTGTGCAGCTGAACATCCGCATCTTCATTAAAATAACATTTCTTCAAATAACATCTCGGCACCGAAATATTCTTTACTGCTGGTAGACACCCTAACCATTTTTGCCATTGGGCGTAATGTTCCTCGATTATCTTCTGGTCCCACGCGATTCCAGATCGCCATACTTCTTGCATAAGTATTTTTAAAAGAATCGTAAAATTAGAAATTAAACCTAAAGGGTCAAAAATCGACATCAGTATCCCTTTTAATTCCCTTTTTGTTGGATAAACATGGAAACTAAGCATAGTTTCGGTGAAGTTTCTTCCTTCAAATGAAAACGAGAATCTGTCATAGGCTGGCGACCATAGCAATCCCAAAATTCTTTCAACAAACATTAAATTGCCACAGTTTGTTAATTCTTTGTCGCATCCATCTGGCTCCGCTTGAAGTGCCTTTATCACATTATCACCGTTGCTTAAAAACTTGCCAATTTGAAAACCTCCTTTAGCGTGTATATATTTTACCTCGTTTGCCAGTTCCACCGCTTCTTCCTGCGTGTCAAAGCTAAATAAAAAATCGTCAACGTAATGATTATGAATTATCGCATTGGCAGCTTTGGGATAATCATTGATAAACCGCAGAGCATTACTGTTTTTTGCGTATTGAGCACAACTAGATGCACATGCTGCTCCAAAAATTAAAACCTGCATCACAAACACCTCCATCTGTTCCGTGGGAGCATTTCTCCATAGAAATCTTTGCGAGCATTGATCAGATGTGCGGATTCGAACTTGATGGAACATTTCTTTTATGTCTCCACATAAAGCAACTCTTCGCTCCCTGAACACATACAAAACAGAGATCAATGAAGGAAGGGTATCAGGTCCTCTCAGCAACATTGTATTTAAAGAGATGCCATCTGTCTTTGCCGCTGCGTCCCACACTATGCGTATTTTATGTGGTTTATTTGGGCTAAAAACTGGGAAGATTGGCAAATACCATGTACGCTCATTTATGTCCGATGCCTCCGCTTTGGATAATTTGCGAGCGTAACCTTTTCTCTCATATTCTCTGATTTGTTGATTTAGGTTTTCTCTTAACAAAGGTTCTTTACTCAACTTTTTTTCCAGTAATTGTAATCTTCGCTCAGCTGTTGATCGGTTATTGGACATGTATATTTGATCCAAAAATTCTTGTATCATTTTGGTTTTATTTGTGTTGTTTTTTTTTTTTTTTTTTTCGAAAAGTAAGTAAAAACTTATCAGAAGAGACTCTGGAAAAAAATCCATTTTTTTTGGAAGAGTTTTCGGGTGTGTAGTGAGTACGTCTTTGTATTGCTTTGTGTATTTACATCTCTGATAAGTTTTTACTTACTTTTCGAAAAACAATTTTTTTAGAATGTTGGCGGTAGGTATAAACGAAAGAAAGTTTAATAATTTAGCAATTCAAAGTTTATTTATTAGTTATTATTTTTCGAAATTAACAAGAGAAGCTAAAAAAATTGTGTCTTTTCTTCTCCGATGCCGCCATTCAAAAGAACAAAATGTGGGAAAGCCGCAAGCTCAGTGGCGACCCTTAAGTTGATGGTTACATGGGCCATTGCATTGTTGAGTGATGCCAGGTTTGGCAATAACCATCATCTCCGCTTTGACATTGTTGATAGTCCAACGCGTACTCCTTCTTGTGGAAAAGATACACAAAAACTATCAGGATTGTGATCTTTCGCTTTCATATGCATGTTGCATTCCAGATAGAAAGGGCATTCGTCAGGGGTTCGGTTTGGTTTGAAATATCCATTCAGTTTTACTCTATATCATTGAGCCCAAGCCTTCTTTATACTTTTACTAATCACTGCAGGAAACATTCGTTATACCTGATAACCATTTCTTTGACAAAGGGCGATAGAAAAGGATTATGTACACTTCTGACTGCGAATTTTTTTACTTGAGTGGTACATAAGTTTCGAACAAATAATTCTCTTTCGGGGCTTTGAAATAATTAAATTGGTTGCTAGAACTTGATTAGAGATTCTTGAATGGATTTAGTGTGGCATGATTGATAGCACTCTCTTGGCATAATATTAAGATTACCAGGTTTTGAAGCTTGAGTCACTTAAGAGATTCTTACCCTCAATATTTATATCGTAATCTCGGCTTAGCAGACGGCTTACCAGTATAAGTCACTTACAATACATAGGTCCTAATTACTGGTGTAGTTGGATTTGTTACAAAAATCTTCTCACCATTTTACGCATCTGACGGTTCCACCATGGTGCACGCCTTTTAATCATATTGCGTTTCAACTTGCAACTGCATTTAAATGATGAGATAATTTCTTTGATCCGCTGCACCATGAACTGTAGAGATAAAGGCAGTGAGTCAGTCTTGATAGCGAGTTTTTTTTTTTAAAAAAGTACTCCAGTTCGTGAGCTTCTTCATGTAACTAGTTTGACCCTATCCAATGTTGCATCCTATATTGAACCTTACGAGGGGCGTTCAACATATTCTCGGTATCGGGGTGAAGCTGTGGTTGTATATATAAATTGACTTATTTATCAAGTAATACTATTATTTTAGTGCATTCATGTAAAATTTCATATAAATGTGATTATTAATTCGCGTTTTATCTCTAGTTAAACAGAATCATAATGGCAACTGAGACGATGATGGTGAAACTTGAGCATCGCGCTGTAATTAAATTTCTCAATAAGCAAGGAAAAAGTCAGAAAACTATTCATGAGGAGATGGTGGCTGTTTACCAGGGTTCCGCACCTTCATTATCAACTGTGCAAAAGTGGTCAAGTGAGTTCAAGAGAGGCAGAGAGAGCATTGAAGACGACCCCCGCTCCGGCGCCTCGGCTACTGCTTGTACGGGAGAAAGCATCAAAGAGTCGAAAACCTTGTTCTTGAGGATGCCCGAATAAAGGTGAAAATGATGGCAGAGATCACCAAGCTTTCGATTGGTACCATTCACACCATTTTTCATGACCATCTTAACCTTTCAAAGGTCAGTGCAAGGTGGGTGCCACGAATGCTCACAGCGCCTCAGAAAAAAGTGAGAATCGCATGCTGTAGAGAGCTTTTGGAGATGTGTAGTGAGAACGCGGACGGTGTTATGGATCGAATTGTTACTGGGGACGAAACATGGGTCCACCACTATGACCCTGAAAGCAAACAAGAGTCCATGCAGTGGCATAAAAAAGGAACAGACCCCCCGAAGAAGTTCAAAGTCACTCCGTCTGCCGGGAAGCTCATGGCCACAGTTTTTTGGGACTCAAAGGGAATCTTGCTCATTGAGTACAAAAAAAAGGTGAAACCATCAACGCCACATCCTACGCTTCCACTTTGCATAATTTGCGGGAGGAAATTAAAAAGAAAAGACGGGGTAAACTCGTAGCGGGTGTGTTGCTTCTTCATGATAACGCTCCTGTTCACACGGCGCGAGTTTCCAAGGCTGCTGCGCGAGATTGTGGTTTCGAAGAAATCCAACACCCACCCTATAGTCCAGACCTTGCCCCTAGTGATTATTTCCTGTTTCCGGATTTGAAAAAATGTCTTCGTGGAAAAAGATTTTCGGATGATGAAGAACTCAAGTCGGCAATAAATGGGTATTTTGCAGAGAAAGAGGAAATTTATTTTTTTGAGGGTTTAAAAAAGCTTATCTCAAGATGTAACAAATGCATTGATGTTAGGGAAGATTATATTGAAAAATAAAAACAATTTAAACTGAATTCGCATTTTCCTTCATATCGATACCGAGAATATATTGTATGTGCATATGGTCCGATAGGAATGCCTCATCTGGAGATGGTAGGGTCAAGTATCTCCTCTCTTACAGAATTAATAAAAGTGGTTTTTATACCCTTACATAGTTTTTTTTGCCCCTGATGCTGTTGTGGGCATTGGCATCGCATCCAAGAACGAGATGTCAATTGCGACGGTGGCATTGCTCGATCAGATCATGTACAAGAACAGGAGGAATTTGGCTAAGGCGCACACGAACTCTTGCAATCCATTCTCTTGATGTAGTTCGATAATCGATACTACTAGATCTCTGGTGTTAAACCCTGCAATAAGAAGATATTTAATTTTGGAACTGATCAGCAAAGCAATCTTCGGTCTAACATCAACTTGGACAGATTCTAATATTCGCTCACTATTGTTGAGGCCAAATATCTTACCCTCAGTAGACCAAGGTTCTTGAATTAGTCCAAGTTCTCTCTTACATCGTTGGTGAAAGGTGTACGAGGCACATTAAGCACGGTGCAGCGCTCCCTGCAAAACCTTAAGTATAGCCATCGTCGTTTGCGGTTATACACGGGGTCCCGTATTCCGCTCGGTTTATTATCGCCTCTCCACCGCATGGGAACCAAGGGAGTGGTCTTTGTCCTCACTCTCGCAGGACGAGCTGCGTTTTCTCCCGCTTGACTACTCGCTAGAGGTACAGGAACTCTACTGTTGGGTCTATTCGCAGCAGCCGGTTCTTGTGTTAATGAGCCTCAGCTTACCGAAATGGTACGCGACATGACCTTTTAGGTCGTGACAATGTGGACGAGATCTTTCTCTTCCACTCTTTGCAACACTCTGCAGGTCTAGTGTTAAGCCCTGAGCTATGTGCATCCACATAATTTTATGACGTGTGGTTTCGGAAATGAATTCTCCTCTACTAACATCACGTTCAAATCGCATTTCTCCTCGATTTTTAATATACGAGTATTAATCGTCAACAAATTCGCAGTGGCTTCATTGGAGCAAGCAAACACGATCCTGATTATAGAGCTGTCAAAAAACGGCTTCACCTCTTCGTCTCGAAGCTGAATCGAAGCAGCGATAACTCCTTCCTGTTTTTCAGCTATTTGCTCAACACTAAGGGGGTTGGGATTGATGTATTCTAAGATTACACCCAACCTTACACTGCCCATTATATTACTATATGAAACCTTGACTGTAGCATTTCCTGTTCGAACTCGCTTTGCTTCCGACGTCGGGGGAGTGGAGTCGGCGGATCGGGTTCGTTTGGCCTCTGTGCCGTTGTTTTCGGTTTTGGCAGTGGCCTCTAGAGCACGTTCCCTTGAGTAACGGGTAACGGATGCGACACATAACTCATTCGATAGCATGCTAATTGTGTATTCACACAAAGTGTCTGAGGGTTAGTCGCTCAAAAGGGACACATTCCTTGCTTCTTATTTCAGCGTCAGAGTTCGCAGCAGACGTCCGATCGACAGTTTCTGCTGCAGCGAGCACAGGCACGTCCCTAGAAGTTGATGCTTTTAAAGAGGCATCAGTCTCTAATGTTACAACTTTTGTTGGATCAATTTTGATATGAAAGTCACATAACAGCAAAGCGTGTTTAGCTGTGAGGAAGGCTGGGGATTTAAATCGGAAATAGCCCCGAATGCACAGAGAGCAACCCTTCAATTCAAGCTTGCAAGTGCACGGAGCATTCGCAGTCTGCAATATCAAAGGTAATTCATTAGCCGTGAAATAACCACCGTTTCCCGGCGGTCACCCCGTGGATGAATCTTTTTGTGTTGGTGACTCTTAAGGGTCGTCCTACGACTTTACCCTACAAGTCCGCAACTGACCACCAGTATTATCTGTTCAGACAGTGCTGAAATCAGCTGTAGCACATCACAGGATGTTCAACACAATGATATGCTGTCGCAGTTCCTTTTATTGCTAATTATAATAGAACTCGTGATCTATAAAAGCAACAAGTTGCCGTTAAAATTCTATGAATTGCTTCTCCAGGTGCTAAACTCCAAACCCTTTATTGCCATTCCCATTTTCTATCTTCTCTTTTCGCATTCAATGAGTCAATAGAAAAAGCTTTCCGTCTACAATTAGTTGATTTATGTACTATAACCAATTTGTAACATAAACAGTGTAGATAGTTGAATCATAGGATACCCTGGATCCCCTTAATCTAAAAACAAAATCAATCTCCACTCGATTGCGTTCCACAGAAGCAAGTACTCGTAAACCGGTGCCATATAAAACATTACAGATGTTAGTTTTATGTTTCATTTATTAGGTGTAGGCTTATCCGTACAATCATCTGCGATTCCTAGAGCCGAGTATTGTGCCCCTGCGGATCAAGGTAGTTTCAATATACAACATACGAATGTATTTCTATTTTTTTTTTTTTTTTTTTTTTTTTAATTAAAATTGGCGAAAAGCATTTCGCTCGTCAGAGAAAAGTAACAATCTCGGTCTATAATTACTTTTTCTACGAATTTCGAATAAGACTGCCAGTTGATAGAAAATGACTAATCGTGACGATAACACTACACGGCATTATGAACAGCCACATGAGCAGACGGACAGATTAACTTCCATAGTTTTTTGTCATAAATATCTCATTTCTCCCTCTCTGATCTTTGTATCTTTTTACAGAAAGACACGGTCATCCATTCATGCGGGAAAACAGATATAAACTTTGGCCGAGCCTCATTTTATTTTCCAATTTTTTTTTAGATTGAGAAAAAATTAACAAAAATATGAAACATTCTATTCCTATCTGTCAATGTCCAGCAGGGGTTGAGGAGGGTGAACATTTTTCATCATTTTCTGGGGTAGAAATTCCTGGAAACTCCGATGAGTGTGCACGGCATAAATGGCGTAATGTGATAATTGGAGCACTGCGGGGTCAGATTTGTAATAGTCTGGCGAATTTTTATTTTATTTTTCCGCAACTCATTCATCCATAAAAAAGACGAGACAATGCCATAAATCTATTTAAGATGGAAGCTAAGAAATTTGAAGATTAGGGTATGGTGACGGCAGTTAAAATGTGTGTGACATTTATGAAATTGTGAAATTTATGACTTTACCGTAAAGTAAAAAAAAAAAAACTTGATGACAACTGACATTTGGTAGGGGAGCTATGTATGAGTATATTTGTGACAAAATGTCATTAAGTTTATTGGCGATTCGTAAAAGCAAAAAAAAATGGAAAAAACCTATCTGTTTATAATTGCTCTAAACACGGAAGAAATAAATTGGTTACATGTTGCATCACACGTAATTGTATAAGCCGTACGGACGACATGTTTAAAATGTCTCATTCCTTTCGATCAGAAAAACATGTGTAAGAGTATTTTTCTGCATTAACGATCGAATAATTATTTTTAGGAGAACGTGAACAGATAATATTGCCTGTTATTACCTACTAAGATGGCGCTAGGGCCTCAATTAATGAGCCTCTCCAGTTTGATTGGTTTTTAGCCAAATGCGTTCATTTCCGCACTTCAAAGTTTTTTTTTATAATAAGCCTGCGCACAAGGAATTACTAGAACCCTCCTTAAATCCTTTGAATATGTCGTGGACGAATGGAAGGAAAGATAGATACTAATGCCCGTTGGTTTTGAATGTTTGTAGGTTGTAATGGGTAAGAAATAATGAGGTATCAGGCCTAGAAATGATTCAATATACATATTTTGTTAGTTTTTATTTAAGTGGTATACTGATGAGTATTCACAGCGAGACCAGTGTTGCGTTTGAAGCTTTAAATGGGCTGAGTACTTACTTACTTATCCGGCCAGCCACCCTTGGAGGGGCTGTGTAGTAGTGGCAAATTCGATGCCGAATTGAAATTGAAAATAGTAAAAGGAGAAGCAGGAAACATTACGTGGGTGGTGTATGGAACTAACTGGCTGGGGTATATTCTCGATTTATTGTAAGGTCTGAAATTATTTCCACCCACCTTACAAGATGTGGGCATTCCACTCCAATTTCGGGCACATAAATGTCGTATATGTATATTGAGGCCAGTTCAGACGGAGTGAAGTATTTATTACATCGCACCGTTTTTGGCGACCTCGAATTGTTGTTCAAAATAATAATTCAAAAGTATTGGAATTTACATAAACGACCTTAATATAGGGTACCGTTTCTGCTCGGGAATTTAAAGGTTACCTTAGCTTAGAGTGGCTGTTATGAAAATCAATCCACTGTGGATCTGTGACCCTCCTACTTTTGGAACCAATTTGAGCTTCTGATGAAGCATAGGAGATTGTTAATGTCTATATTGTTTAGATCGCTGAAGTCATGGTAGAGGAAAGCTCCGAAGTAAAGTTTTCTTCTTTTGAAGAGAGCTGGCTAGTACAGAGTAGGTGGAAGATTGTTTCCTCCTCATCCTCGACCATGCAGCTTCTGCATTCTTGCCTATAAGACTGTGTCAAGTGATGATACCAACTATAACGCTGAGATGTTTCCTATTTTGAAAGATCAAACTCTTAGAGCGATTTAGATCCAGCTTTGACCAGATTTGTTTGGTCGCTAGACATGTTGATCCAACGATCCACCTAAGGTTTGTTCTTCTATTAGCATCCAGCCTTAGTTTTAGTTTGCACGTAGCTATTGGTATACCGATGTTACTTTTTTCAGGTAGAGGGGTTCAAATTTTAGCGAATTCGTCGGCATTACAATTCTCTGGAATATCTCTGTGGCCCGGCACTCAACATAGGCGAATATTGAACTGCTCTAACTGAGAGATGATCGGCAATCAAGGGTAGTTTTAGATTTTTGTGACACTAAGTCCAGGGATATTATAGCGACCTGATTATCCTATAAGATCCGGATAGCCTTTGTTTTTATAACGTTTTTCTTCCGCCAGGACAAGATATGCCGATGTCAGCCAGTAGGTACCTTTGGCAGTTTCCAGTCTAGCAATGGTTACTTCGGGGTCGCTGAGATTAGGAAATAAGAACACATTAAGGCTAAGTTTCATTAATATACAAGTTCTGATTTTACCTTTGGCTTTTGTATGGAGCGGAACGTATTCAAGTGTCAAAAGTATCGTCGGCTTGGATATCACCACCGTTGTACTAAAGACCATTTCTATTTAAACGAAACATGGGCCTGAATGATGGCCTCATGCAGCCGAGGCAGACAGTTCTCTGGAGTCTCGTAAAAGCAGCATATACAGCGCTTAGGATATTACAGCATTGTAAATAGATCCGAAGGACCCTACACGGTGACAAGACCCATGTCTTGCCGAAAGCTTCTTTATTAGAAAGATGTCCGTGGAGGTTAACGATGCGTTTCAAAAAGTTTGCTATCTGGAATGAATCTCAACTATTTCGTTAGAAAAATGGCTGTTGATGGCTTTAAACACTAGACAAGTCGAACCAGTCAGCTTCCTCCTTTTTGTGAAGTAAAATACCCCAATTTTGACAGGATTGACTCCGTTGATCCCGTCTAGGTCTGCCTGCGCATTAGACCAGACAGTTGTTAGGCATGATCCAACAGACAGTACACCTATATCATCTGTAAAATCGTAGAATTCCTATGCAGTACCAATTCCTTGGCTGTTGTGCACGAAGAGGAAATGGCAGACTTTACGAAATTCGAAGTTAGCGAAGCAGTTACAAGAATGAATCGGCGTGTAGTCGGACCGGATCGTATACTCTCTAAAGAGAATATAATGGCAAGATAACAATCGAAAGTCTTGGGATGAAATGGCTCGCGAAATTGTTTAATACAGCGATGAAATGCGATCGAATGTCTCACCAGTGGGGCTGATCTTACTAGTTCCACTGTATGAAGAAAAAAGCGACACGAAAAATTGTAACAACTACCGATCGATGAAACTAATGTCGCGTACTATAGACAAATACCACAAAGTACTATTATATATCAAGCAGATTATTGGCAGCGTAATATCACTAAATTACATGGCAGTGAATTCGTAGCAGGAGGCAGGTAGAAATATGACGCGATTCAAAATTTGCGGGTAATGGTGGAGAAACATCGCGATTTGGAAAAAACGTTCTATCACAAAATACTCGTAAGTCCGAGACGTATATATGCTATGCGATATATACGATGATGTTAAAACGAATGTAAAATGCATAGCAGGACTAAAGTTGGTTTACACCAAGACAGCACTAAATCCGTCCTTTTTAAATGTTGTGCAGAAACTTCTATTAAAGCAGCACATCAACGAGACCGGGGCGACTTCTCCTTTTTTCGCCGATGAGAGCCCTCCAGACCAAATATATAAAATTAAATACAAAATCGTGAGAGAAAAACGTCGCTTAAACCGAAAGGTTTGTTATACGTGACAGACGTTCATCCGGCCTTAACCTCATTGTTGGGCGGTGTACGAGAAATAAAAATGAAACGTGAAAGTGACCGAAGCGAAAATGTTATGAATGTTAGCGTGTGTAACAAGAGAAAATGAAGTACGCATATTCGCGAAAGTCTCCATATTACGAAAACGATAGTGTTCAAACTTCAGGTTGAACAACGAGATTCGGCTAAAAATAGTCCAAAGAGCATTAGAGGCTCAAGTTGCAGTAGAGGTTCGAAGACGAGCCCGAAAGAAAAGTAATTGGACCACTCAAATGCGAAAACATCAGCAAACTCTTGTCCTCAGCAACGAACTGATCCAAAATAAAGCGGCCTGGAAAATAGTTCAATTGTCTGCACATTTAGCGCAGTAGCGGTTGGCTTGCGCAAGATCGACCTAAATAGAGACAGCTCCATCCTGGACTGTTGTGCTCCTAATGAAATAAAAAAGAAGAAAGACGTGCTTGAGTATGTCCTTGACATTGTGCATGGGGACTTCTTGAATCAGGAGATAATACGAATTCTTTTCTTTAATTTTATCTTCTAACGAACAGGTCATAAACCTTAAGAAAATTCTTTACAATATGTTATTGCCCAACCCAGATCCAAAGTCATGCTCATGTCATCTCGCCTTTGTTTATAAAAATATATACATATGTACTCGTATGTAGGTACCTTCTTCAAGAACAGTGTCAGAGAGTGCATCTTTGAATTATGACTAGTATGCACGAAAACAAACATGCCTGTCCTGATTAAAATCAGTGAATCGGATCTAAGTACACAGAAGCTACTAAGAAGAAACGACAACATTGCCTTAAGATAAGATACATACAAGCTAATTACAATACGAGTAATTTCAAAGCCTTATCTCTTAATATATTTTTTTAAACCCAGAGCAGAACCACTGCACTACTCGTAACATGCAGTGATTCAAGATTATGAAATGTCAATCCCAAATAAGTAACACGAGATCAGCTTTGTTTTTCTTCAAGGATCAATGTTCTACTTATAAAAGACGACATGTGGAACGTATATACATACAATAAATTAATTTTTTATTTTGATAATTCACACCATAAAAAGATACGAAAAACAATGTAATCAACTTGATGTTTAATTGTCTATCTTGGACATTGTATATTGGATATCATATACGCAGTTGCTGTCGTAAAAACAGCTGATACCATCATGATAAGAATTATAATAAGGCACAAAGTACTCGTACAAAATACAAATGGGTATCTACTCGTGCATACTCGCATCTGTATCTACAGTGTGAAAAGAAAACTCACTTCAACTTACAACAAAGTGCTGACAATTTGTTTCCGTTTATATTGAAATTTTTGTAGCTTCATTTAAATGTAATTAACTCATAATGAAGCATGGCTTAAGCGAGGTTAGACACAATTGTTGTCTTAGTGGGCTAGGTGCAACTTTTGACCTTTTTCTTTCGGGACTCGTAATCCAATTACGAGCTATTTCGGTCCTAATTACCGATTTTACATAAGCCATGCGCATAAAAATGACTATCTCACAATTTTATTTTATTGAAATGAAACTAAAGTTGTTTTTAGTTTTGTATATCTGTAGATTTATAAGTAATGAATGTGGAAACTTATCAAATTTAGGTCGAAAATGTAGGTGGTTTACAAATGATATTTGTAATCTGCACTTATTGAGGATCAGGTAGGCATAGGATAGTACACCACATCCTGCTATCTATAGGGTGACCAGATAAAAACGATAGGGGAAAAAATTAAATAAAACAACAACGCCGTGAGATTTATATTTATTGAGATTTATATTATTAAGTCTGGCTTTATTTTGAAGCTACGTTCATGCTATTAGCACATCATTCAAATTGCCGCTTCCGCTTCGCTGGCAGTGCTCCATGCGGTCGGTGCAATTTTTGATGACTCGGTCTAATATGTGCCGCGTTATTTCGGCAATAGTGTGTCGAATGTTGGCCTCGTCCAAAGTGGTTGGCTTGATAGCGTAGACTAAGGACTTGACGTAGCCTCAGAGAAAATAATCGAGTGGCGTCAAATCGCATGATCGCGGCGGTCAATTGATGAATGCTCGCCTTGACCCAGTCGCTAAAATTCTCCTTCACAACTTCGAGCGTTGCGTCACCTATATGACATATAGCGCCGTCTTGTTGGAACCACAGCTCGGATATATCGAGGCTGTCGAGCTCTGACCACAGAAAGCCGATTAACATCGCTCTATATGCTCTAGACCATAGACGGTAACGGTATCTCCTTCCTCATTTCGAAAGAAATAAGGTCCGATGATGCCGCCATGCATTGATACTTGGCCGAGCACTTGTGGATTGTGTTCGCTCCAATAATGGTAATTTTGCTTGTTGACATAGCCGCTGAGCCAAGAATGGGCCTCGTCCGAGAAAATGATTTTTTAGCCGAAATCCGGATCTCTGGCCAACATTTCTAGCGCCCAATGAGCGAAATCACGGCGTTGTCTATGGTCGTCGAGCTTCAATTCTTGCATCAACCCAAATCCAACCGCAAAATAAGTCTGGCGATGACCACTTCAGCTGATCGGCGCCGAATCGTCATTTCTGGGTCTTCAATACTGGGAGCATCTTCCAGGCAGAAGCTTGCATGCAAATCGTTCGTGACACAACGCACAAGCAAAACCTCATAGATAGCCAAGCCGTTATCAAAGTTATCGACTACCATGTCCTCCAAATAAGTGCAGGAGTGCCGGAACTAGCTTGCCCCCTTGGGCGAAATCTACATGGTCACAATGCACTGGGTTCCAGGACACAGTGACATAAAAGAAAAGGAGCGTGCAGATGAACTGGCCAGGCAGGGTTCAGATCTGCATGGCTCAGTCGCGACACGAGCCCATATCAAACTGGGAGTGGTTAAAGGATAAATCCATTTATACTTTCTGCAGAACGCCAACCTCGAATGGAGGGGTTTAACCAACTGCGCCATATCAAGGTATGGTCGACTTACGATAAGAGTAGATCAAAAGACCTACTAATCAGAACCCGCCCAGATATCGCCAGAATCACGGCGATAACCACGGGTCATTGGACAATTGAAGACCATGCCTCCAAACTAGGTATCCCATACAATCACCACTGCCGCATTTGTGGGACCGAAAATGAGAAGAAACTCTCTCCCATTTCCTCTGCAAATTATCCGTCACTAGCACGAGCCATGACATCTCGGGTAAAGGGATACGAGATCTAATCAATTTTCTCCTAACTCCGTAGACTGGATCTATACTCCGACTGTCTCACATCCTCAACAGCACACATCATCAACCAGGTCACACGAGTCGTGGTAACAAAAAGGCACATTCTAGTGCTACTTGGGTGCATGCTGAACCGCCACGTTACCCTCTATCATTCTTACTGTAGGACAAGATGAGGCAAAGGTATGATTTAGAGTGGAACTCTCTATGTTTGTAGTTAAGATCTAAATGTCGGTATGCTAACGAGCGTAGTTTTTAGGGTATTTTGCTGTCCACATCCATTTCGGTGCAACCATTTTCTGAAACCATACCGAGTTGAGTGGCGCTGGTTTTATGTCGAGAAATTGAAGTGGCCAGAGCCTTTGGTTTAGCCGTATTTATTTTATTCGCATCTGACTCTAAGTTGTGAGCCATCTGGTGTAGCTTCAAGATCCTGTTTAAGAGCAGCCGAACATTATCAGCGTTTGAAGTTTAAGATTAGATGTTATAGTTCATTTCGGCCTCAGCTCTAGGCATAACTGCCCAGATCACATCACTGATTACACAGCCAGAAGAACGCATGATGATGGTATTGAGTGGAACTGTGCAAGCTGAAGAAGCAGATTCAGCTTTGAAAACAGAGTGTACCCCTAACCTTCTATCAGCTGCCAATTTTTCGTAGGAGATTCCTAAATGCTCCCCTATAAACCAATCCGATATGATAAACCAATGGCCTAAGTAGCACTTCTCAGAAGTGGGGTTCTCATTGTAATCCCTTGACAGGCTGCTGCCTTTCCTTGCAATTGAGAGTTACGCTAAACACCTGTGCGCACACGGAAGAATCCCAGTTAGACTGATTGCATTCTCTCTTAGAATGTTTGCATAATTGATTGTCGTGTCTCTCCACCCAACCAGTTTTTGTGGATCGCAGTGCTGCAGCGGGACCTTCAGGTCTTCCGATAGCAGTGTGTAAGTCTTTAATAATATCCAACTTCACATAATGCGCTGTTTCATACAAGGAGCGTTCCAAAATAAACAGAACCTTTTAAAAATAAGAACAACAACAAGTTTTTTTTTTTGCGTAACCGATTTGTTTTAGTAAAAATAGTCCCCTTTCGATTCAATACAGCGATTTGCACAGTCTAAAAGCATGTCGAATGAGTGTTTTAGATCGTCAGCCGGGATGCCCTTCAGGATATCGGTACAAGCCTGTTGGATGGCTTCTACGTCCACAAAACGCTTTCCTTTCATCGGCAAATGCATTTTTCCGAAATGTAAAAGTCGCACGGTAGCAAATCAGGCGAATACGGGGAGTTGTTGACAGTTAAAATGCGATTTTTAGCCTAAGAATTGGTCACAAGTGTCGATCGCATTATAGTGCAACAAACGCCAATTTTCGATACGATATTCTGGCCGAATACGACGAATACAATACACCAAACGCTTCAAAACAGCAACATAGATGATGTTCTACGAATTCTGCCTCCTGCCACCATTAGTCCAAATGTTATGAAATTTTGACAGTACATCAGTGAAGGATCTACCTGTATGACGCATGTAGTTGGCAAAAGATGACTTCTCTAGAAATACCTATTCTTAAAAAGTCCTCTTTACTTTGGAACTATTGCGCAACTATATGATAGACAATCTGAATGACCAAGAGCTTGCCTTTTTCTGTCTTTTTTTCAATTCCGATTGTATGGAAGTATCGTTCGATGTGAATCAAAAAAAGATTGTGCGACTCTTTCCCGTCTGTCTTTCAAGTGGAGGCATACGTAAACCTAACGGCAGTGAACTATATTGTTTGGCACAGGGTATGCACTTTGCATGTGGGTATGTAGGTCCTCAACGTCAGTCCAGCTACGCTTAAGATATACCTGAATCTTCTCACTATCTCTAAACTATAATACTCGTACTTCGCGAATGTAAGGGTCCTTGAGAACGCTGGTAAATTTGATAGGTAATCAGTTAAAGCTTCCATTCGTAGTTGAGTCTCATATGAGCACAACTGCAGGTGGATCTCAAAGTTGCAGGCAGACCAAACAAATGCTTCCGGACATCTCTAAGAGGAAAGTTTACTCTTATCTCTTAGCAGGTGCGATTATACTTATACTGCTTACTGACACGGGACAAGTCGTTTTTTGGTTTTAAACACCTAATTGTGCCAGTGATGAGAGAACCGTGGAAAACTTCCCCTATGAATGTCCGGATTAGGATCTCGTTAGGCTGCAATGAGGCTGTAATGAGGCCTGTTGTATGTCTATATGTGAAAGTAAAATTTATATAAACATTGAAAGATAGCGAGACACTACATGGGTCAAGCGGCAGACTCTTTCGAGTAGACTCGTTCTGTGATAACATACCTACACAAATAGTGGAAATCAGAACGTTACGAGGATCTGACGCATCAGAATCGCTCAGAAATCGAACCTTTTGGTGCTTCTAGCAAAGCCGAGGAGATTGCTGACCCTTGTTTCGGACATATCCCCAAGGTTGTCAAAGGAGAAGTCATCCAAATGAATTTTTCTTCTGATGGAGGGAGCGATGTTCTTTCTCATCACCTATACAGTTCTAACAAAAGTTGTTGAAGAAAATCCGAAGTCTATTGGGTGTATTGTCAATTATGGAGTGACCTGTTACATTGCGTGTAACTTGATCATGAGTTAACATGTTGCAAGTGGCATTTCTATATCCTTAGTAATTGAATGGATGGATGCCTAGCACTGTACCACTTTGGTAATGTTTATTAACTTTTCAGTTTGCGCGAATAGGTATGTGGATTCATTTGCCCAGAAAATGTGGATTTCGAACTGTTTGGCTGTCTCGTTGGGAGATATATGACAGCTTTTAACTGCCTTAGACGATGTCCATAATTGAGATCATGCAGATAGTATATATGTTATGTACTTCAACCAAGAGAGAAACAAAATTTCCTCCTGAAATACCCAGGAAAAACATTGCCCATCCTACCTTCTCTGGGCTGAATGCGCTCTAAGCATGAAATCCACGTGTGGGCCGATTTTTTTTTCCATTTTAGATGGGTTAGTTGCTTGTTGTGGGACTGGTTCATATAGAGGTAGGTTTAGGCGACTGGCAGTGCAACCCGCCAGTTAGTAGTTTTTTTGTTGTTGTAGTCAAATGCTCTGCATGTGAAAAGAGCCATCCAAGCTTTTTTTAAGCGTTGTCAAACTGTCCACCATCGTTTCCAAAATTTTTCATTTTTGTGAAACTCTAGTGGGATTCCTTATAGAGTTAGTGGAGATATATGATGGATTAAATTTAGCATTTCCTACTAAAAAAAAAAAAAAAAATCGATTAGGTTTTACTTAGGTTTACGCCTCGGTACCATGCTCTTAGGTCTAGCTGGGAAGTATGTTTAGAGCTCTGTAATGTCATCTATAGGCGGTTAAGTAGTTCATTGACAACCATGTTTGATAGAATGGGAGTGAGAACACTACCTTGCAGATTGTCTCCAAGCTAACGATCGTTCTCTGTTTATTCATGTGAGAAGTTAAAGTTTAAAGGGTGCTTAACTTCCAGACCTGATAGTGCTGCTCACAGTACCTCAATCGAAGGTAACTGCCATAGCATATTCTCTAAGATGGATATTATTTGACTAATCAAAACTCGAAACTCGATACATTTGAAACTACTGCTCGCTGCTTACCGATAGGTATTGGACTGGTTTATAATAAGAATAGAGTCCACATTGCATGTCGTTTGACGTTTTTATCACCTGTCAAATAAACTGATCATTCAAATCGCACATTTCATATTCGTTTTATGTTTCTTTTATTTAAGAACAACTCAATCGTTTCATATTGTTGACATTTACTGGCCGTTTTCGAAAACGTCATCTGCATCAAATTGCTTTTGCAAAATGTTCTTAAACGCAAGCTGCGAAAGTCATTTGTTCGAAAACAACATCATAAATCACACTACATTTGCAGCATGTTCGATAATGCAGTGTTTGCAGGGCAGATGTTCATAAACGTCAACTGCGCTGCAAAAAAGCAGCCACAAATCTGCGCTGTGCATTAAAAAAATTGGAAAAAAATGAGTGAATTCGAATATTCAGGGGAATCTCAGTCTCGTGAACAGTAAGTACATAAAATCTGCTAATTTTTTCATTTTGCTCTGTTCGAAAACGTCAAATGCTAGACACATGTAGATGACACAGATCAACGATACCAAATGACGTTTGCAGTTTGATGTTCGCAACCCTTAAGTATTGCAAATGACGATTAATTTGACGATTAAAATGACGATCAAATGACGTTTTCGAAAACGGCCATTTACTGTATTAAATTTGATAGTTCATATGTTAACGTTGACTTCCATTACCAGACTACCAACAACCCAGACAGATGTAACATATTTTCTTGGATTATATTGTAAATGATTAACCTTCAATTCAGTTAATCACTGAAAGTAAAATGATTGATCTAACTTATCCCTGCAACCGCTATTAGTCTATAATACTCGTACATACGCAGATACACCAATATCAATCATAAGAACCGCCTAAACAAATATTACCCAACGTCGTTGCATTCCTATATCTTCCTCAATTCTGAACTGCACCCCCATGCTGCGTTCGTTTAAAACGGTATACCACCGTCCCGTCTCAATTTAGGAAGCTCTCATTCCCTTCTTACAAGTGGCCAATTAGAGCCGCTGCACAATTACGTTCATCTGCTTCGTCAGTGTTGTTTCTCCAGTCTGTGACAGCGGATATACATAACATAACTATCGTAGTGCATACGTACGGCCGTTTACCAACACAGAAATAACTTTTCACGCAGTCACTAGCTGCAATGACCTGGTTTATGAACACTGACAGTATATTTCATGACAGTAAAAGTCAACAGCACCATTCCATTGTTCCAGTTAAAGCGTCGCGTCGTCCCTCAATCGTTGCACGAACATACTCGTAACTTTGTTGTGAACAGAAGAAATGTCATATTTGCATTTTTAGGGGGGCGCCCCAGCTCAATTGTTTCATTTCTTAGCCTTCTTCGTACTTTAAACACACAAATTTAAAGAACATGGCCTCACTCGTATGTGAATGGCAATCTCGCTAAGTTCAAGACTTTAAGGTGTGTATTCGAGTTTATTTGTGGATCGAGGTCATGACTTGAAAATATCAGCCAAGAGCTTTCTCAAGAAAGTACGAGTAAATATGAGACGTTTTTTTTTCATTCTTTGCTGCGCCTTATTCTGAATTTGACAGCTCAAGTGTCAATGAATATTGGTTGTCAGCTATTTTATTCAGATAAGGCAAATGAAATGCTTAGTCAACGATGAATCTTTATCAGCCTACCCAACATTTGTTGTGCTCCTTTGAGGACTGACAGGGTGTAGTACTCAGTTTATTCAAATCTGTTGCGAAAAATTGCTCATGACGGCGAAATTAATCACCACTGTCACTAGCGTCATTGATGCGAACCAACAATTGATTAACAAGCATCAACTGAATACTGAATGAGAATTACTCATCAGAAGGCAACAAACAAATTCTTCTGTGTTTGGAATGGAACAATCTCAACAACCCTCACGGCGATACATACATAGTTCAAACTCATAAAATTCTTAACAATATCATAGTGAGCTACTGTTTCGCTTTGTTTATGAAAGGCGCGCGGCGTTTAGTGCTGAACGCGGCAATATCCACATGCGAGTATGATACTAGAGTTTATCTGCGTGACATATGCTCTCCTATGTATGGACGGATGAACGTACATACGTATATGCATGTGTTTAAATGAGTTTGTGTGACAACGGTCGGGCACAGATTTAAAGTGCGGAAGTCCGTAATAATTGATAATAACGGTTTTGTTCTTTCATTATGGTGGGGCGAACTTAGTGCGAACTTCGTGTGTGAACTAATGTTTGACGCAGCAAAATCTCTTGTCTTTTCCCCCTGTCGTTAAAAAAGGAAGGAGAACGAAGGGAGAGCAGATTTTATTTCAATTATAAACAAATTGTTTTCGTATTGTGCGCCATATCGGGCGGGAATTTGTTATGGTTTTTACATTTGATACTCAGATTTGTTTATACAATGACAGGTCGTGTTTACACAGGACGAATGCTTTTAAGAACTGGTGAGTTGATACAGTGACAGGTCGTGTTTATACAGGGCGAATGCTTTCAAGAACTGATGAGTTGAAATGTTGTTAGTCAGACTGAAAGGCGGGGTAGGGGAGTAGCGTTGTTTAATGTTTTATCTTGAGCGAAACAAAATATAATTAAATTTTACTGACATATGGAGTGAAACGAATAAAGTCCGCCAGAGGAGAAGTAACTTAATCCAAATTGAGTTTTTATTGATATTACTACCGATAGCCCAGGCTGGTAGTGGTTGCTCCATTATGGTAGAATTTTTCGGTGCTCGTATTTTTCTTGGTTTTTTTCTTTAAGAGATTTGATTACTTTGCCTGAAGAAGTTTTTTTTTTTTTCTTTTAAGCTGTGATATCTCTGTGATATGTGATATTTATGATGAAAAGCTGTGAAATCTGTTATGCTGCTCCAGACAACCGGGGCGATAAGCATAGCAATCGCAGCGTTTATTAGGATGCGGATGCGGAGAAAGTCTTATCTTCGTTTTGCTCGCAGAGCTCAGGAACAGCTCTTGTCTTTATTCGCAGCGTTTTTGTATGTGTCCTGCTTCGAGACTGATATGTAAAAAACAATTTTTGGCAAAATTCGGCTTTATTCATCGACATAGTCTCCTTCCAGAGTGATACAATTATTCCAGTGCAGCTCTAACATTTTTATGATTTTTTTTTATACAACGATTTGTTTAACCCTCCAAAATACACTACAGTTCCGGCGATCACATCTTCATTGGAGCCATATTTATCTCCGACGAGCATTTTTTGAAGGTTTACGAAATCAACACGTTGTTGTTTTTGGTACAAACGCGGTACCCGCTTCGAGCAGGGCTTTCGATTACCCAAATACTCGTGCAAAATATAATGTACACGGTACATCTCATGCGCTTGCGCTTTACAGTTGTTCCAAACGATTTTGTGGATTTGTTTTTTGTGTTTTCCGGGATAACAGCCTCATTTGGGGGACCGTTCAACATTTGTATCTGCACATTCAATTTGTATCTGTACGACCGCGTTTGAATTCAGCAAACCAGCGACAAATGGTTGCTTTCAACGGAGCAGATTCCTTATAACACATCACAAGTCATTCTTGAGTTTTAACGGCATTCTTCCCCATCAAAGAACAGTGTATTTATCAGCGTACGAAACGCGTTTTTTCCCATGGTTTGGAAAATATCAAAAGGTGCGTCACTAAAACTTCAATATCTCGATGACTAATGGTCGAAATGTTATCAAATTTTGACATGTATCGTTGTAAAGATATTAGATATTATAGAGTCGCCATCTATGTGTCAGCCTCGGGGCATTTCGA
Organism: Volucella bombylans; assembly: GCA_949129095.1. Classification (NCBI taxonomy): domain Eukaryota; kingdom Metazoa; phylum Arthropoda; class Insecta; order Diptera; family Syrphidae; genus Volucella; species Volucella bombylans. The sequence continues at coordinate 133,490,551 of OX422142.1, read as the reverse complement.
AACATCTGTTACCTGCTTTGTCTCACCACAACACAGGCGGCTTTTCTGATGGCTTCCTCGTATAGTTGCTACTAGATTTCGACACTTAATGCCAGCGGCAAAGGACTTCTGGAGAGTTAAGAGAGGCACTCAGTTACAAAGTTTGTGGAAATTCTCTACGGATGTAGGTTTTCGATGGATTTTCCAGGTGATTCAATGCAATTTACAATCATTTCTCGCAGCTTTGGAAAGTCATCAGCTCCTGCGGATTGATTGGACTTGGTTTTGGATATTGCTAACTTTACTTCGTTTTAGTGGGATGGATTGTATTCGCAATCTTTGTTGTGATTAAGTGATGCGTCCTACTCGACATGGATGTAGGTACTTGTCGCCTTTCCCGTTTATTAATCGAAAATGAATATATGATGGACGGATGTTATTTTCCATATCGACTGCTACTATTTTCCTGTGGTTATCCTTATAGGCGTTGGTTCGTGTTTTGTTGCCCTGATATGCCCCCTTTACTTTTTTGTGAAATTCCCAAACCTCATAGCTACAGAAGTAACTTTTGAATTATTCAACTTTTATTTTTCTTTGAAGTCCCTTTTCTTCTTCACATAACTTTGTGATTATATTATTTTTTGTTTATCAAGAGCTGTTTTGATTTTTTTTAAACTGGTTAACACGTTCGCTGCCGCCCATATAACTTTGGTTTTTTCCTCGGGTGCCAATAGTGTTTTTTTGCATAAGAGTTTATGTTTAGTGTTTCTGTATTTTTGTTTTTTGTGTTTTGTCAAGTTTTGTGTGTTTTATGGGTGTGACCGCCGCCGGGTCATATGACACCTAGTGAAACTGAAATGCGCGAGGTGCCACGTGACACGCCGGCGGTCACATATATTTCCGTGTATATTTTATTTCCTGAGAGGCTTGATTGAAGTAAAATAATCATTTGGAAAACAACGATTTAGCAATGAATCCCAGCATGTTTTATGGAAATCGCAACCGAGACGAGGATTCCGATAATGATGAGTTGGATTTTGTGGCTTCCGATTCAGATGAGTACGTTCCATCTGAGGGAAATTCAATCGATTCTGAATCCCTGGAAGACTTAGAATCATCTTTTGAAGTAGATAAAGAGCAAGTCGTGCTGCCAAGTGTTTCTGATGGACCTCCAAACGAGTGGTCAACAGTTAGTGGGCAATTCCTAAAAATGTTCACTTTCGAACAGAATGATGTTATAAACATTCAACCACAAACATCATCAACGCCTATTGATATTTTTGGCCTTATAGTTGCAGAAGAGATTTGTCAGCTTATTGTTACCGAAACAAATTCCAATGCCAACCAATTTTTAAGGAGCACCACTATAACGCGTACTTCTCGCGCAAAGGAATGGATAGATACCAATGTGCAGGAGATAAAAAAATTTCTTGGAGTAGTGATGTACTACGAGTACATGACGCTATGGCCATTGTGAAATAACCATATATTACTCACTATTGGAGTACTGACAAGTTCTTCAAAAATTCATTCGTGCCCCTGGTGATGTCGTGGAATAGATTCCAGTTGATACTGAAATTCATTCACTTTGCTGACAACTCAACTATAAGTGGTAACCGTTTGGGAAAAGTAAGTGGACTTTTGGACCTACTTGAACAAAACTTCGTCAAGTCTAGAAGCCCAAAAGAAATATTGGCAGTTGATGAATCAATGATCCCTTGGCGTGGTAGGTTGCAATTTAGACAGTACAACCCAGGTAAATTACATAAGTATGGTATAAAAGTCTATAAACTTTGTGATCCAGCCGGATACACTTACACCTGCCGTTTATGCAGGAAAAAATGATTCATATAATCAAAGAGGAAAACCTACCCAAACTACTTCACATTCAACTCAAATTTTCTTGGACTTGGCCGAACAATATTTAGACAGGGGTAAAACCATTGCAACCGATAATTTTTATACCTCTATTTCCTTAGCCAAAAAGCTCCTTGTTCGTAAAACGCACATTATGGGAACTCTACGTGGTAGGATGTGAAAGAAATCCAAGAGATGTGATGACTGCCAAGCTCGGGAGAAATGAGATAAAAGGGCTTGAAAATTCAGGAATTGTCGTTGCTAAATGGAAAGACAAGCGAGATGTTCTAATGCTTAGCACAAAACATGATTAGGAGGAAATGCTAACAGGTTGCGTTGGTCATTTATAATAAAGAAATACAAAACTGCTCAATTTTAGAGTTCCGAAAGGCGATATGCGAGGCTTTGTGTAACCCTGTCTTGGAAGCACAAGCATCAGCATCCAAAACAAATCACGTTTTGAAAGAAACCGAGACCAGGGATTCTCGGAACAGAAAAATAAGAAAACAGTGTGCAGACTGCTATACTATATATACAAAATTTTCATTATCATCTTTTCTTTGCATTTTTTTTCCAATAAATTCAACCCCAAATAATTTGGACAAAATTGGGTAAAAATGTGTGGTTTTTTTTTATGATTATAATACTTTTATCTAGGTGCCGAGGACGAAAAATTGGTGTTGTTCTAACAGGCCACGCAGGAAACATTCATACAAAAAAGTATAGCTTGTGACCGCCGGCGGTGCACATGGCTTCTCAGGGAGTAAAAGATGTGCCCGCCGGCGGGTCACATGGCAGTGAACGTGTTAAGTCTCTGATGGATGAAGGTAGACTATTGAACGATCGAAGGCCCACATGTGTACGTTAGGCTGGCCTGTGCCTGAGATGTTCACGTTCGCAGAATGTTAAAGCCTTCCCTGTTGCGTAGATTGTATGGGACGATTCTTCTCTCGCATATACAATACATAAATTACTGTATTCATGAAAAGTCGCTAGTTAATATTTAGACACTTTTGGGGTCTAGTTTTCTGTGTAAGGTTACACAAATATAGAAGGCTGGCACAGTATTCAAAATGGGGTTTTACGATCCCAATATATACTTTTATTGCACTTGATGTTGTTAACAACATCTTTACGAACTTTTCTGAGAACAGTTAGTTTGTTGAATACTTTCTTATACGTATAGTCGATGTGGTCATTGAAATTTAATTTTTTATTGTGTATTACTCCAAGGTTATTCCTCGATATTATTATTATCTTTTTGTCTATAGTTATGTTTGTGTAAGCTTGATTGGGCGGACAATTTAGTAACATGCATTTCATTTTGTCTGTGTTTAGTATTAATTTGTTCATGATAAGCCCTTTATTTATTGCACTAAAATCTTCGTTTATTTTGTCTGTATACAAGGTGTCCACTAATTCGTCAAGAATAATTTGGGAAATGATTCTTGGATGTCTAAGGAAAAAATCGTTCTACAGTAAGGGTCTATCTTCAATGTTGACATCATTTATCGTGGATTTAAGAAAAGGCTTACCTGTACTCTGATATTAATTAAAATTGCGCTTTTTTTTGCAAGTTAGATGGACAACAAATCTTAATCATCTTGGACACTTTTTCTAAGTAGATGGAGGCAATAAAGATGAAGTCAATAACATCACAATGCATAATTGGGAAATTGAGAACATTGTTTTCGATGTTTGGATTGCTGTGCCAGATCGTTAGTGACAACGGGCCACCTTTTACCTCAAAGGATTTTATTGAATTTTGTAAAGCAATTACAATTCTTAAATCACCACCCTACCATCCGCAATCGAATGGGAGTGCAGAATGAGCCTTTCAAACATTTAAAAATGGAATAAAAAAGGCATTAGTTAATCGGCATAACAGATTGAAACCATGGCAGTTGAAGGTAGATCGATTTTTACTTAAATACAAAACAACGCCAAGTTCGGTCACAGGAATCTCACCAGCTAACATGATTTTTCAATACAAACCACACACCTTATTAGATATATTAAAGTTTAATGATGAAACTAAAAAATATGTAAAGTATGCATATCAATTTAAATCAGTCAGGGAGAGGAAAACAGAAGGAAAATTGTAATAGATCGACAAGTAACCTTTTAAAAGCAGAACATGATGAATATGAAAATAATGAAGACATTTTTAATCGAAATAATAATACAGTTAAATGGATTCCAGGTAGAATTTTAAAAAAAACTTAGTAGATGCCGATACCTAATATTATACAAGGTGGCCCAAAATTAATCATCCAAATTTGTTTTTGAACTACTTTTTTACTAAATAAAAAAAAATGATTTTGAGTGCTGGAAACCTTTATTTGGACCTTTACAATTGTTTCTCTTAAGTGGAAACGATGATATCCGCCAAGTGGCTGCCGCCAGTGTTGATACACATTTGTGCCCGTTTTATCGCATTTTCCATGACTTTCCGCAAGATTTCCGGTGATAATTGTTTGCATTCCTGTCGAATATTCTCCTTAAGGGCTGCGATTGTCTGAGGCTTGTTGGCATAAACCCGCGACTTCAAGTAGCCCCAACAAAAGAAGTCTGGGATGGTTAAATCGGGCGATCTTGCTGGCCATGCCAAATCGCCAAAACGTGAGATTACGCTTCCTTCACAATATCCATTGCGGTTCGCGCTGTGTGTTTGGTTGCACCGTCTTGTTGAAACCACATGCCCCTCTCATCCAATTCCGGCAGTAAGAAGTCGTTTATCATGGCCCTGTAGCGTTCGCCAGTAACAGTGAACATATTGCCGATGGCGTCCTCAAAAAAATCCCGCGTGAACATCGTACCACGCAGTGGCTTTGAGTGGATGTAATGGCTCTATTGACTTGACCGCTTAAGTGGAAATGCGCCTCGTCGCTCATGATGATTTTTGACACAAAATCGTCCTCTTCGTTGTTGAGATTGGGAACGGCTTTGCAGTAATTAACACGCGACTGTCGGTCAGGAGGCAATAACTGATGCACTGTTTGCAATTTGTATGGGAACACGTCTGGTGATGCCCAATTGCGTATCACGTTTTGATGTTTCTTCGTTCTCAGCGACATCGGTAGCCACAGCCGCGATATTCTCGGGCGAACGACCGGTGACGGCCACGCCCTGCATGGTTTCCTGTGGTTCCACTCTATTCGAGTCGAGTAGCTAACCGCCGGAATGTTTGCCAAGTTGGCCCGACAAGATTAGGAAATTGACGTCGAAATTCACGCTGCACTAACACCACCGACCGATTATTGGTCAAAAACATCGACACAAGTATTCCACGCTCTTGCTGTGTATAGCGTTTCATTGCTTGTCTGTTTGTATACTGCAACTGTCTAGTTCACAAATGTCAAATATGATTGTCGTACGACGCCATTTGCAAAAATTATACCATCTTCCGATAGGGTGATTAATTTTGCGCCACCTTGTATTAGTTAAAAATTTACAGAAACAGACTCATATAAACCAAATTAAAATGAGATGTGTTACATTTAATCAATATACGTGTACTCGTACAGCTAATCCTCCAATTTGTAACGGTAAAATAGAATAACAAAACGATTTGAATATTAAGTCAACTCAAGGAGTCCTTACAAGAAGTATGGCTAAGAAAATGAATTTAGAATTATAATTATAAGTTTTATTAATTTGGGAGAGATGATATGTATTGGTATTAAGTACGTTACTCTCTCTCTCTCTCTCTCTCTCTTTGTAAATATTCTTTGTTGTAACTTTCTCAGATTAAGCTCTTACTTATGTAATAAAGTCAGTTGTTCATCAGAGATGTTGTTTGGTTGTTGCGAGAATATTACACTCACGAAATCCAGATCCAGATTGGTTAGTATATTTTGATTACCGATGCATTCTTAACATTATTACTTTCTCGATTATTTTTTCATATAGCGGTAACATATTAATTGGTCGGAATTCACTGCATTTAGTTGCGTTTGGGACCTTTTTTGTTGCCACGATTATATCATAGTTTCTTTCCAAAAACTTGGGAAGATACCAGCTTGGATGAAACTATTAATTCACTGGTCTACAGAAAAATTATTTTTGTCAGCCTTTTAATTGAATCCTATATTTTTATACTAATATGGGGTCACTGAATACGAAAACATACATATTTTTGTCAAATTAGCTCTTATTTAAAAAATATGACTAGTATAAGAAAATGTTTATTTTTTGGATATTTACATGCTTGTCTATTGTAATCACTTTCAGGGGTATCTCTTCTCAAGTTCCAGCAGTAGTCCGCTAACATTGCCGCATTCCATCGGTCCTGATATCTCTTTTCCATCGTCAATATATCTTGGTGGAATCGTTCACCATGTTCGTCACTTACATCTCCACAGTTGGAGGGAAAAAAGATGAGAGTGAAGAAAATGGATTTTAAGGGACATATTGCAACCTAGCTGTCGATACTTTTGTAGGAGATTGTTCACAAATTCAATATAGTTTTCACTTCATCTATTGCCCAAAAAACCATGAACGACTGCCCTTAAAGACTCCCATGCCTCTTTTTCAAAGCCTTGTAATGCTGAATCAAAGTTTTGGTCCTTTAGAATCTGTCTTATTTAAGGCCCGATGAAGATTCCTTTTATTTTGACATCGTTGAGATGGGGAAATATACTTCGAAGGTGTTTGAATCCTTATTGAGAGCCTTGACAAAGTTCTTCGTTAGTCCTAATTTAATATTTAAAGGTGGTAAAAGAATTTTTTGGGAATTCACTAGAGGAAGGTGCTTGACGTTCTTTTCTCCAGGACGCAAACTTAGTCTTGGATTCCAGTCTGTTTTTATGTAATGTTAAGATCTAGCCCGGCTGTCCCACTCACACAAAAAACAACAGTACTTGGTATATCCCATTTGCAAACTCAACAACATGGCTATGACTTTCAGATCACCACAAATCTGCCATTCGTGCTCTGTGTATGATATAGCGTCTAAAACTAATTTCATATTTTCATATGTTTCTTTTGTATGCACTGCGTGACATAATGGAATAAAAAGTTGTGTGTTAAAGTTTTGGAGAAGAACAGCTTTCAAACCCAATTTTCAGACGTCTATAAACAGTCTATGCCAAGTCTATGTCTATGTCAAAGCCATTTATGTCATGACAAAATGCAGTCCTTCTGACGATTTCTGTAAACACTGATTTTAATATCCGGTTGTAATAAATGCCATTATTTAAGTCTAGATCCGAGTAATTCTGCTTTATCTTTTGGCAAATTTAAATCTCGTATAAGGTCATTAAGTTCATCTTGCGCAAATCTATGAGGTTCGTTACAAACAATATTTTCACCCGAAAACTGTGACGCTTGTGAGGTTGAAGGCTCATTGTAGTCAACTTCCATTAAATTAATCTTCTTCAACTTCTTCAGTATCTTGCTGGTAGGCTTCAGGAGGTTGAGGAACAGGCAAATCGGTTCCGTGTGGTACTGGTTGCGTTACTGATACAACGTAAGGTATATCACGATCCGCTTATTTTTTCTCGAGGTACAATGGGTGGTGTCAGGCAAAAGTAACAATCCTTCGCATGATTAGTAGGCAATGAACGTTTCTGTTTGTTTAGCCACGTACTAGTAGAACAAATACTGCAACTAAAATGGAGTACCCCTGATTTATCTTGGTTTCTAATTTTAATTCCAAAATAATGGAAATAAGCTGTTTCTAATCGCTGAGTTATTGGGCATCTTTGGCTACTAAGGGTCACTGTACCACATATGTATCAAAAATTGTCCGCACTGTTAATACAATTACGTGACATAGTGAAAACTTTAGATTTTTTTACTAAAAATTTAACAAAAATGTTAAAAAAATGGAAAAGAAATCACGTTGTTATAATCAAAATAATACGGACAGATTTAAGCACAACAAATGAATAAGTAATAACAAAATGTACACGAGTTACGATTAAATATTATCATAACTGTAATAAATATATCGAGCTACCCGCTATATTCTTAAATATAGCATGTAAATGAAGAATAAGAGCTAACTATTTTAAGTTGTATATTTAGAGTCCGCGAGTGAAATATTATAAAGCTAGTACATTTTCGTATAAAAGGCAATTTTTCTGTAGAGCAGTGATACAGTGCGTTTCATAATTATAAGGTCAAGACAAAAACTTTTGTTTTTTATCAACAAAATGTTTTTCTTGTCAAAATAAGGTTAAGAGTTATTGGAACACAACTTTTGAAGAGCAAATACACCAATTTTAAAATTTCACTAAATATTCTAAGGCGAGCACAAACGAAAAAAATCAATAATATATCAATTTTAGCGTTTCATAAATATAAGATCAGTCAATAAAATAAATAAACCAAGAAGTTTTTTAAATGTTTTAATAATTTATTTGTTTCCCTTTTTTTAACAAGCGATTTTGCATTGATGCTGATAGTTTTTTTAATGTTTGGTCACTAACATTTGCCCAAGCATTTAAGATACCCATTTTTAGAGCGCTGACTGTCTCAAACTGACGATTATGCTTATAAACATCGCGAACCAGAATGCCCCAAAGATTTTCCATAGGATTGTGGTCAGGGGAGCACGCGGGCTAGTCTAGGTCTTCGATGTTGTGGTCCGAAAGCCACGCTTTAGTGCTGCGACTAGAATGGAATGTAGCGTTATCTTGCTGATAAACAAAGTTTTCATATCCATCTAAAAACGGAATTAAATTTTCTAAGAGAACTCCCTGATATTCATCGCTGTTCATCCGCATAGAAGGGAAGGCTAGCGACAATCTTCCGTTTTCCGCAAAAGCTCCCCACACCATTAAGGAACCACCACCGAAATTTCTCTTTGAAAAAAATGTTGGCTCTTTTCTCAAATCCCGCCAATATCCACTGAATCCATCTGGTCCATCCAAATTGAACTTTTTTTCGTCGGAAAAAATTATCTTGTATAAAAAAAAATTAGGATTTTAAAAATCGGTCTTTTTTTCGAACGAGTGTTATTTTATCTTACCTTCGCCCAATCTTTACCCATGTTTTGGCGTGCAAATGCGATTCTGTTTTCAACATGTTTTGCTGTTAATCGAGGGCAGCTCTCATTTTTTCTCGAACAATGTGTGGAATAGATTGTATTGCCCTCCAAACCGTTGACTATGAGACATTAAGGTCCAAACTTCGCCTTACGTCGTTGCAGCTCATCATTGAATTAGATGTTATTTTGCTTATATCGCGAATATTTATTCTTGTTAATTTATTTGGGCGTCCTGAGGATTTCTTAACACCGTAGTTAACCTTATCCCTTGCATAATTTTGAACCGCACAAAATGATCTTTCCAATTTTCTCGCAATTTGTCTCAAACTGCAGTTTTGCTCCATGTATGCGTCAATTTTTCTCCTTTCGAACAGTGTCAGGGCCTGTCCTCGAGCCATTGTTCTATATTTTACAACGTTAAACTGAAATAATGCTAAAAGCTGGAAAAAAGTACTTACTTTTTTTATTTTATTAACTGATCTTATAATTATGAAACGCTTAAGAACACAAAAATTATAAACTTCACCACTTTCCCATGCAGAGCCACTTCACAACTTTGTGTGTCAAAACAATGGAAATAGAATGCAAGCGTAATTTGCATCAGCACCAATAACAAGATAAGAGGTACCGTTATAAAAAAAAACGTTGTAGGAGAAAGAAATTTTGCATTTTTTACATTCACCTTATATTTTTGAAACGCACTGTACCAAGACTAATAATATTAAGTCTGTCTTTTACCATGTTGACATTTATAAACTTAAAGTAATTTTTATTGTTTAACCTATTTATTACTTCACAGAACTTAAAGTTTATATTGCACTCTTCGATGGTATTTATGTAGGTAGAAAATATCACAAGATTGCTTAGGTCATTAATGTTATCAAAAAGTACTTATTAAGTTTATCACAAATTATTGCACAAACAGTCTCATTTATTCCATCGTTTTGTGTTTTGAAGACATACTCGTACTTTTTTTAATTGTCTTCACATGATTTTTTGGGTATTCGCACGTCCTATTTTATTTGAGACGAATGCTGATTTTGTTTTTTTCAATTAATTTTTTCTAGTAGTTTCTAAACTGTCCATATACTCGTACATATGTATACCATATACGGTCTTTCATATGCGCAGTCGTTTCTTGTTTGAAACTAGGAACTGGTCCAAGTCAATGCTGGTATCTCGGAATGTGCTCACGTCTAGAATACTGGATGTGCGCCGTCCGTCTATTACATTATTGGTGGTATTTTATTTTTCAACAAGTTTGTTGCGCATCGATTACAACAAATAAATTGACTTGGACTATCTGATGGTAAAACACTCGACTGGTTTTTTGAAATCGACCTTGTTTGATTTTGATAACATAATTTGTTGCAACTGTGACACACCTACATGGTTTGCTATTTGTGATAAAGGATCATTGAATATTGACGAGTCATCTGAGATTCGTTGTCACGTATGTATATTTGAGACACATGTTTACTCATAGACAACAGTCGATGATATCGTGTCATTTGCGATTCTAGCCCCCCTTCCCATTATTGGGAAGATTTGAGCTAGTCTAGATATTTAATGGGCCCTGACTGTTTAAGTTGCTAAGTTCCGCATATTTGTTTTATGTGTGTTTCCACCATGAAACTATTTCAATGGTGTGGTTATTTAATATTTCTTAACAGAATTCTAAACTACTGGACTTGTTTTACTTCGTGTTTGCTCCTATTTAGGTCAAAGACTTCGGTGTAGTTGTTCGTTATACACAACATTCTAGATATGGGTTCAAAGTGACCGTAGTTGGTGAGGTGAGTTCGGATCAGGAAGAGTGGGACAGATCTTAGATTACGGTGAATGCAATATTTTGCGTTACTATCGAGCAGTCGATGTTTCCAGTCAGTAACTGGTGGATAAAAAGTATATCTGCGACTTCAAGACTTTTTTTTCTGGTATGCATGCTACTTGGTTGGAATAGGGGGTAATCCATATGGATCGGCCCAAGGTAGACCACGAAGTGCGAAACGGATAAACCTGCTTTGGACTGCTTCTATTCTTTGAATGTGGATTACTTTATAGGGTGACCAAACTTGGCTGCAATATTCGAGAAAAGGCTTACTAAAGTAATGTACAGGAACTTTATAACGTAAGGGTTGGAAAATTGTTTTGACCAGCGATTGATAAAGCCAAGTGTAGAGTTAGCTTTATTTATAATGCTGTCAATATGTGACTCGAAATTCAATTCTCTGTCACAAATTGTTGCTAGATCCCGTACTTGGGTAGTGGAAGGAATAGGCTCATCGCAGATGAAGTAGTTTTTTGGAGTGGGAAGTAGACGTTTGCGCGAATAGGTTTTCGCTTGGAATTTGTTGACATTAAGCTCCAAAAAGTTTTGCTTGCACCATACCGAAAACTTATTCAAGTCATCTTGCAGGTAATGAGATGACTTTGGAAATTCTCATGTCATCAGCGAAAATAGAAAGTTTAGAATTCGTTAAAGGGGTTAGCTACAACTTTGGCGGTTTTCCATAGAAATGTAGGTACCTTTTTCTCGGGAACCCCTCGACCGATTTGAATCAAATTTTGCAGGCTTATTATTTTGAGAAAAGTTAGCCTACTGAATGAAGGAATTTTGAAAATATTAAAAACTAAAATAAGATTTGGAAATTTTGACTTTTTTCGTGTGGTTTTTTGAAAAAAAAGTATATGTATATATATATTTGTAATAATTTTTTTTTTAAAATCGCTTCATTCAGTGTATAGTATATAGTATCATCTAGCGGGGAAATAATAATATTGAATCTACCAATATGGAAAAAAAAACGTGAAAAAAATTTACAGCAGAGCCCAAAAACTAAAAAAGTTTATTTTTCATTCTATTTTATGATTTTCTCAGCAAATTTTAGTTTTTTTTTTGGATTTACATTACTACTAAAAATTATACAGAAGGCATTGATTTTGCTCAGTAACCTTCTTGATTGTTTTTATCAGCTTACTTATCATATTTTATTTGTATTGTTCTGAAAAAACATCCTGAATTATGATTTTCACCGACCTTCCTAACTTTGACCCGATATTTTGAGCACTTCTACTCATCAGAAAAATCTGCGGTTTGTTTTATTTTGTGTAGAATTGAGTGTAGAATAATAATAAAAAATAAAAATAAATTTTCACGTACAATGTTGTAACTCCCTTAAAATGAGATTTATATCGTTAATTGTTAGGATAAAGGTGGTGACTACCCTGAGGGACACCAGGTTTTGCTGTAATGGGGTCGGATATTGAAGATATGAAGATGACCCTGTATTCTCGGTCTTCTAAGTAGGATTTGGTTCGTGCCACAAAATGAGGGGAAAAGATGGGTAACACACTCTTTTATTACAATAGCCGGAAGGCCATCAGATGTGTAGCCGTCTAATTTTCTTTTCGTATTAACAAACTAGTAGAAGCGTTTGGGGTCCGAGACTAAGCTAAATTGCATGCAGTAGAGGTACTCAAGATAAAGAGACTCACAAAGTTCAGAAAAACGATTGTATACCAATCGATAATTAGTGTAGTCGGAATCAGATCGAGTTCTTAAGAATTTGTGCTACAATTTGTTTCTGTTATTACGGAGAGAGCGCAACTCCTTGTTGTACCAGGGAGGAGCTGACATGCAGTCCTTTCGGAAGGTATATGGAACCTATTGGGCAAAGCAGGAGAAAATTAACGAATAGAAAGTTGATAGGGCAAGATCAATGTTAGTTGTCTCAGCAATAAAGTCAAAGCTAATGTTGCTGATGAGGTTTTTAAGTTTGTTCAAATCGGTTCTTCGGAAGTTAAATGGAAAAGAATTTTCCGAATCGACACATGTGTTACCATTTTTATATGAGTTTATAATTTACAAGGGGGGATGAAGGCGGTCTAGGGTAGAAAGAAGATGATCACTCCTATAACCGACACAGTTATCTGAATCGGATGCAAAGACAAGGTCGAGTTGTCTGTTCATTGTATTAGGTATTCCACTAATCTAATATAGACTTGAATTGGTTAGGCAGTCCACCATCAATATTTCTATTTCAGAGGACGAATTAAGAGAGACGAAATGAGACGAATCATCGGAAGGCTCCCATTTAAGGTGAGGGAGGTTGTAATCTCCTACTAGAACAATACAATCTTCAGGTTGTGCATCATCAGTCAAAAAATCCACTGCGTGAACTACAGGTCGATAAGACTCAATTGGTTGTGATGGGTGAATGTGATATCGTACATGCTGTCAATTCCTGTACTTTCATGTTTTGGCATTAAGTCATCAAGTACGATTTTTATGACGTATTGTACTCAAGCCACTGGTTAAAGGTAGTCCACCTCCTCCGCCAGTTCATGAGAACATGTCAGGCTGATGCCACTGGGCACTCGTTTACATGATTACTGCTTCAGCGACATATCCATTCAAATATGCATTACACGCGATTCACATTGTAAATGTACGAGTATCAGTGTTTGGTCCTTGTCCAATCCAACAAACCGAAATTCTTTGATGGTGGTTATATCAGCAATCAATGTTACCATAGGTGTCTGTCCAGAATCATCAGCTCTTAAGCACATATCCGAATGCTGTTAGCCTTGTCAAGTTTACATGATGTGTCATCAGTGCATTCAATCTTATCCGAATCTTCTGTTGTGTTTGTCACAAACCTAGGTTTCCCTTTTGAATAGGCTATTAGAGCCTGGAACTACATCGGCTTTTTGCATGGACACCAGCACTTATTGTTTTTCTCGGAGGGTTTTTTATTTTAAAATCGGAGTCGCATGTTACAGCCGATCAAGTTAATCACCACCTCTTGTTGTAAGTTTTTCTTTACGGATAAACGCAGATACGCATTTCTGCCCTTTGATGGTTGTGAACTGACACTTCATTGATTTGTCACCCCAAAGCTGACGAGTATAGACAGTTTAGAGTGTTCAATTCTACTAGTCAATTGTACACGCTCATTGTTTGTTTACTAAAATGTAGCTATCTAGTTGCAAACCTGATTTTTATCATTTAACTCGCATATCGGCAGACACTACATAATTTATTCTATGGGTAAGTAGGTTATCTTTCGTGTTAGGCTCAATACAACTAAATTAATAAATAAAATTTACCCAAGGGGTACAATTCGAATTGACTTTTTTGTTCACTTCATTTGTATGTATGAAGTGAATATTGCTGTCTATATTGAAATTTGAAAGTTTCGACTATTTGTCAACAAACTCAAATTATTTGCTTAAGCCTACCCATCAGCCAGACGGAGAGGCAACATCGATTGTAAACATTTCGCAGAACTGAAATTTTGTTGTTTGTTTGGATAAAGTTATTGCAAATAGTGACAGTATATTGGAAACATAGAATTACACCCATTATTATGGTTAAAACTACTACGTAGATCATTGGTATCTGTTGGATCAAGGAACCTTTGACGTACATAACTGACATTTAATGACTAGAAAGGGGATTTCAGTTAGTCCCCATGAACCTTAAACTGTTGTCTTCAGTAAAATGAGAAAGATTACACCGTTTTTCCATTTCACGTTGACTATCTTTTGATTCTGAGGTTTTCCTATCGAGGGCTTGTCGGGCCGGAACATTAATATTCATTCTCTCTACAAATCTACAATAATTCGTTTCAGACGACTGATGTGCATTTGTTGACGAGATGGACGGCGATTTACAGCCACCAGTGTTTGCTGTCATATTCATAACCAATGAACGTATCCACTCCAAATTGACGGCTGACAAGTGACATTTATACAAAATTGGCGCGTAATGGGGCTCGCTAGAAAATCGTGTTGACGTAACTGGCCTGCAAAAATACGGCTATGAAAAAGGCGAAACCTTTTGGATGTTGCGGCCACTGAAAATCACACGAAACTTTGTGTATCTTATTTGAGGAGGATACTGGTGGAATAGTCGACCGTTGAAAATCTGGCCGTCCACGCACTGTGTGAACGCCACAAGTTATCAAAGCCGTGGAGAATCGAATTCGTCGAAATCCGCAAGCGAAAAATTATGTCTTATGATTTGGGACTCAGAGCATACAACAGGCACATCAGCCACTTAGGTTAGGTCAGGTTAGCGAGATGAGTCCATTCCATACCTCATCACTTTTAGGTCTGCCCATTGTGAACCCGGGGTGGGGAAATTGGAAGGGTATAGGTATTCGATTGCATTTCCTAGTTCTAGTTTCTACTTTTCGGTTGGCGTTGGTTGTCGTTTTGACCCTGATCGGGTCTAAGTCATCTCGTTGTATCAAGTAGCAGATAGTTCTGAGAGGTTGTGGAAGTAATCCTTCCTAAGGTTGTTTTGTTTAAAATTACTGAAGCTCTGACTGTGGGGCAAAAAGTGAAGGGTATCCTCCCGTGAACTTATGTCCCAACAGCCCCTGCAGAGGTCGTCGTCGGTAAGGCGCAGCTTTATTTCCCTCGGGAAATTTAGGCCTGTGAGCATTCCAACAAGTGTAGATAGTTCAACTCTGCTTTTCAAGAGTATCTTACGTGTTCTGAATTTGCTGAGTCCCGGTCGTACTTGTCTTGAGGTCTCGCTGGTTGGAAGGATTAGGGGAGGATCCTTTTCGAGCTAATTCGTCCACATGTTCATTGCCTGCCACTCTTTTGTGACCATGGACCCAGCATAGCGTGACATTATACTGAACGCAAAGAGTAGTAAGCTCTTCGCGATAGCGCTTCACAAGTCTCGATTTGATTTCGACTGTCGCGATGACCTTAATGGTAGCCTGGCTGTCAATAAGTATAGTAATATCTTCGTGGGATATTGCCTTTATCAGCCGCAAGTTTGGCTGATTCTGTAGTCCTCTCTGCTTGGAAAAATGCAAGCGAATGGTGTTTCGAAATTGTGATGGATTATTATTATGTAGTCCATATTGGAGCATAAACCCAGTTCAGTTGTATAGATCGTTACGTGGCTTTCCGGGTTTAGTATCCACCCATTTAGCTGACTCAATGTTAAAGCGTTTTTCGCTGCAGATTCTTGCATGTATAGATCTAGGGGCACGACTCCAAGAATATTTTGCAGTTGGGGTCATTCTCATGGCGTGAGTCGTTCATGTATAGGGCATGTAATCCTCTGTACTTTTGTCACTAACCTAAGGTTGATAGTTTTATTTGTGGACTGCCACCATACTAAGTTGCCCGAGGTTAAGATGAGACTGACTATAGCTGTGTACATCCATAGGATAGTCTTGGGGTTTGATCCCCATTTTTTCCCAAATAGACGGTTCCAAGTGTAGAAGGCGATCGTTGCTTTCTTTACTCCTTCTTCGATATTGAGCTTCCAACTCAGCTTACTATCCATTGTAGTACAATACCTAGGTATTTAGCACAGTTGGATAGCCGAAGGAAGGCAACTTACTCACAGAAGTATTGAAACAGAAACGTAAGTCAAAATCAAAAGCATTGCTTCTTTTTACTTTTTCTTTTTGCTTCTTCCCCGTGGAAGAATCATGTATACTCTGTCATCACGACATGCGTCTGAGCTCGTTCCGAGAGTTTATCGTAGCCACCATCCGATTTCTGTGATTTCTTGGTGGACAGTCGCATACGATGGGGTCACCGAGCTCCATTTCTGCTAGAAAAGTGTCAAAACCTCGACTAAAGTGTATCAAACTGACGTTTTAGAGAACGCTGTGGTGTCCCTCAACAAAACCCTATTCGCAAATAAACGGTGGACGCTCCAACAAGACTCCGTTCCAGCTCATAAGGCCAAAACGACTCAAACATGGCTCAAAAACCACGTTCCTAACTACATTTCCATGGATGATTGGTCATCTGGTTTTCTTAGCCTTAAGTATTCAAAATAAACAGTTCTAAGTAAAATGTAAATAAAGTCGAAAGACATAGTAATAAGAATTTAGAGTAGCTTAAAGCGCCTGTGTGGGGCCAGTAAGTTAGTATAAGATTGTTAAGTAATTTTAAGCGAGCATTGAAGCATTTTTTGTTAGTATGTAGGAGTTAATGATTAAGTAAATAAAATGCATTTAAAACTAAAACTAAACTTGGTCATCTGGTACGCCAGACCTCAATCCATTAGACTACAAGGCTATGGTCCGTTCTGGCGAATATGGCTTGCACTACTCGTCCGAGCAGTGGAAAATTTTCTAATTCATGAGGTGCGTACTGCAATTGATGAGTGGCCAAAACGACTTCGTCATTGCTGGAAGGCTAATGGGTATATTTCAAATAAGTTGTTCTACAATTTGTAGCCATTGAGTGAGTAAATAGGAAAAAAAAGTTTTGAAAAATATTCATACGTTTTCACTTTATTAGCCAAAAACATTTGCTAGTACTAGGTACTTGCTTTTACGGCATTCACAATGAAACCAATTTTTGCCGCTTCTGTTTCAATACTTACTAAAGTGATAGCTCACTGTGTTTTGCCAATGATATCAATGTCATCAGTGTGTGCAAGTAACATAGTTACAGAGACTTTTGGAGAATGTTGTCTTTGATATTGGCCTGTGAGTTTCGTACTGAAAATGAAGTGGATTCCGGTGTAGACATAATCATTCACATCTAGTTCTTGGAAAGAAGTGAGGATTTTAAACTGTTGACACTTGCTTACTTAGGGAGCGCCACAGTTCGTGGTGACCCTAAGCCTCTCCAGTTACTCCGGTCTTTAGGTAACTGCCTCCAGTTCCACGTCACCTAAGGTAATGTCTTCTTTTACTGCATTTTCGAAGACTGTGCGGACAGGAACATATACATTCGCTCTATATGTCCTAACTGATGATAGCTCCCTCAATATTAAGGAAACCCACCATTATATACCGCCTGGCAGAATGTGATTTTTCAATAAGGCGTAAGCGATCGTGTAATGAGAGCGAGAGTTTAAAGAGTTCTCTGTAGTTCCCACTACTCGTACATTCAATGTGAAGGTTGAGAAGTGCAGTGTGGTCATATTGAGAGTTGAACAACTCTCTATATTTGCGACTCCATTGTGAAGTTAAAAACTATTTCGAAAGTCTTTAAGATGGAAGTTGGGAGGCTGATAGGCTTTCGTGAGAGGTTTAACCTACTTTGAGCATAAAAATTACGTTAATCTTAGTTCATCGACTGCGGAGAGCTAAAAATCTTTTGATTTTTTGATTTGATTTTGATTCTTTAGTTGTGCGAGGAACATACCATCAAGTTCTGGTGACTTATACTATCGAGACTGGAAAGTGCCAATTTTAGCTTCTTCGTGCAGATCGTACCTAGTTTGATGATGTGCAGATGGAAAGATGACGTGTGGTACGTTACACTGTTGGATTGTAACCTAGGAAATAAGGTTCCATACGAAAATCAAAAGATTATTCCTTAGAATCGAGATTGCATAAGTACGCTCAAGATTTGTTTTTTTTTTTTACCCCGGCCTGCGAGGATTGCCTTGTACTGTACTTGTACTGATACTTCGTAGAAATTATCTCCGGACCTACGCTGCGCCTTCATTATTTCTCATTTATATTTTAGATATTTGTAGTTTAATTGGATGAAAAGGACAGATAGCCCTGTTTATGCGTGTATAGTGCAGTTTACCAGGCCGTGAAACGTTGACTGTCGCCTGTCTTTTGAGGCTTTTCGCCCTTCAATGCTTAAGGGGATGGACTTAGTACTTAAAATCTATGATGATTTGTTTATCACAATGAGCATTATCAGTACGTTTCTAGTGTTTTACCTGCCATGGCTAGTTTTCGCCCACGGAACGCCTACTGGTCAGGGTGAAGCCTACCTAAAACTTCCGCGAGTCTTAGGGTACTGGCATCTTCTAGACTTTCCTACATTTTTAACATTTTCCAACAACAGTCAGAAAACCCTCCCTGCGACTTTAGGTTTAAACCACAGCCATTATGACGCTCTCATGAGGAGCCGGAGCTTGGTTTGTAAGACCAACTACAGATTCCTTGTATCGACTGACCGCTTGGCGTTCAAATAGGTCGCTGGTCGAAAGCTATGTACTCATACGTCAGTTGCAACTCTGATGTCCTTTGCTTTGCTCAACCCCTATTTATTATCAGACTATACAATTGGAAAGACGTAGCCTGTGAAATTGGCGTAGGCCCATAAGCTTGACTGTAAGACCACATGCACCGCAGTGTTCCTTCAAATTCGAAACCAACATGCGTCATTACAATTCCAGAAGCCATAACAGAGTAGACTGCCATCAGAAAACAAAATTACGTCACGTGTCAGAACGATTGTGCTACGTAATTTGGGTTATCTAAAATTTATGAACTATACACGTTTATTTTGAATTTTTCCACTGTCACAGTCATGGAAGCACGGTCTTTGGTACATAGTATTAGTCCAAATTATACCCTTCCACAGCTCGAGCAACAAGACGAACCCTAAATTATCCATAATTACCCTTTAATTACTGTTGATCTATAAAAATACACCCAGCTAAACCGATTCCGTATCACCACGCTATTTAAATCACATTGATAAAACGTATAATTATCGATCTATACCGTGTTCCATAAAAAAACCAAACAAAACAAAGCTCTATTTATTATCAAGGCCAAGGTTTTGGTATTTTATTAACTCTTTTAATATTCACATTAACCATCACATGATTACATTTGGAAACAAGAACTCTTATATTGCCAGAAGCAGCAAAAGATGACAGCAATCGGTATAATTAAAATCTTCCGGTCCTGCCACACTGTTTTTCTCTGTACTAAGAATCCCAGTAATTGCTTCAGAAGTTCATAAGCAGACAGCATTATCAAGGCCACAATGAAGATGACGATGGTCAAAAGTTGCACCAATTTTTGAAAGATAATGCTTTTCAAAATTACTTCTGAGCTGTCTGGTGATAGTTCACAGAGAAGCAATCGGTTTTTTAGGGTTGTTTCCTTCCTGGGAGATTCTGAGATGGATCTTAGTGTACGAGTGTAGTTTTCGTTGTCAGAATCTGAATTATATGAAAGATTGCGCTCATATATTGGTAGTTCTGCGAACATAGTTCTATCGCCCTCATAGTTTCCTTCGGTACTAGGCGTCACCCTGAATGTGCTAAATATGAATGTGTCAATACAGAAAGTTTGGTAAGATACTTCCACTTTAGTGCTTACCTATTTAGAAATACTTTTGAAAAGCGACCGTTTTGTTGGATTCCTTTAGATAGAACTGGTTGCATTTCAGGGAGAAAAAAATTAAGTATTGAAATTTTCTTCTATAGTTAAAAATAGACTGAAAGTCAGTTTGTCAATTTGAGTTGCCTTGATTGTTTTTTTTTTTTTGAGAAAATCATGAGTAAAATTTATTTGATCGGTTATCACCGTAGGATGAACGTTCTACTTCTGTTGAATCACGAAAGCCTGTGCGTCCCACAATAATATTGATAAGTTACTTGCTTCACTACTAGGGTGGCGCTATAGTCCGGGGTAACCCACGAGCCTATCCAGCTAGCACGGTCTCTCACCATCTGCCTTCAGCGTCGCACTCCAAGTTGGTTGAGGTCTCTGTCCACTTGCGTGCGCCACCTTAGTTCTTTGGCGTTCAACTCGAAGACCCTTTGGTAAGGAGCAGTGGCAGCCATTCGATTATTCAGACCTATGATAACGTCATACTTCGGACATTGCTCATATGTCTTGTCGAGGACCTCGTAGAAACTCTTTTTGCTGGGATCGTCTTTGTCTTCCATAGTGGCATGGGTGCATATTAGGCTTATGTTAGTAAATTTAGGGTTCACGCTAACACGCTCCGCATCCGAAAAACTCATCGGTCGCAACACACATCTCATACACGAGAAAATTGTCTACTGCTCAGACGAAGGCTCGCTTTAAAGACTCAATATTTCGGTGTCAAGTAGAGGAGGCGATGTCCTCTAATCTAATGTTGTAATCCAACGGGTTGAAGTATGGAGTGCCAGCTGGCCAGTCATTCGGTAATATAAAGCCCGGAACGTTGTTTTCGACTCACTGTTGAGTGTTTTTTGCTTGGAGAGCTGGATCAAAATATTGAAATTGATTTTATTAATTTCAACGTTGACTTGTTGTTTTTTAGGACCTCAATCCTTCAGTCTACCCACATACTTTACCGTCTTCCAAGCCAAAGTCACACCTATTCATCAGTCTGTCTTAGGATAAATCCAATTCCGGATATTCCAATTCCGGATATTCCAATATACATATTCAATCAATCAGCGGTCAGATACCTAAATTTGAAAAACATTAAGTGATCAGATTCCGATACACTAGGAACAAATAGTAAGAAGCTTAACGATTGAATATTCCTCACAACAATTTCTGCTCCTCACTGCCGTTGCAACGGCCCTGCTACTACTACTACTACTACTACTACTACTACTACTACTACTACTACTACTACTACTACTACTACTACTACTGGCCTGTGTGGGGCCAGTAAGTTAGTATAAGATTGTTAAGTAATTTTAAGCGAGCATTGAAGCATTTTTTGTTAGTATGTAAGAGTTAATGATTAAGTAAATAAAATGCATTTAAAACTAAAACTAAACTTGGTCATCTGGTACGCCAGACCTCAATCCATTAGACTACAAGGCTATGGTCCGTTCTGGCGAATATGGCTTGCACTACTCGTCCGAGCAGTGGAAAATTTTCTAATTCATGAGGTGCGTACTGCAATTGATGAGTGGCCAAAACGACTTCGTCATTGCTGGAAGGCTAATGGGTATATTTCAAATAAGTTGTTCTACAATTTGTAGCCATTGAGTGAGTAAATAGGAAAAAAAGTTTTGAAAAATATTCATACGTTTTCACTTTATTAGCCAAAAACATTTGCTAGTACTAGGTACTTGCTTTTACGGCATTCACAATGAAACCCATTTTTGCCGCTTCTGTTTCAATACTTACTAAAGTGATAGCTCACTGTGTTTTGCCAATGATATCAATGTCATCAGTGTGTGCAAGTAACATAGTTACAGAGACTTTTGGAGAATGTTGTCTTTGATATTGGCCTGTGAGTTTCGTACTGAAAATGAAGTGGATTCCGGTGTAGACATAATCATTCACATCTAGTTCTTGGAAAGAAGTGAGGATTTTAAACTGTTGACACTTGCTTACTTAGGGAGCGCCACAGTTCGTGGTGACCCTAAGCCTCTCCAGTTACTCCGGTCTTTAGGTAACTGCCTCCAGTTCCACGTCACCTAAGGTAATGTCTTCTTTTACTGCATTTTCGAAGACTGTGCGGACAGGAACATATACATTCGCTCTATATGTCCTAACTGATGATAGCTCCCTCAATATTAAGGAAACCCACCATTATATACCGCCTGGCAGAATGTGATTTTTCAATAAGGCGTAAGCGATCGTGTAATGAGAGCGAGAGTTTAAAGAGTTCTCTGTAGTTCCCACTACTCGTACATTCAATGTGAAGGTTGAGAAGTGCAGTGTGGTCATATTGAGAGTTGAACAACTCTCTATATTTGCGACTCCATTGTGAAGTTAAAAATTATTTCGAAAGTCTTTAAGATGGAAGTTGGGAGGCTGATAGGCTTTCGTGAGAGGTTTAACCTACTTTGAGCATAAAAATTACGTTAATCTTAGTTCATCGACTGCGGAGAGCTAAAAATCTTTTGATTTTTTGATTTGATTTTGATTCTTTAGTTGTGCGAGGAACATACCATCAAGTTCTGGTGACTTATACTATCGAGACTGGAAAGTGCCAATTTTAGCTTCTTCGTGCAGATCGTACCTAGTTTGATGATGTGCAGATGGAAAGATGACGTGTGGTACGTTACACTGTTGGATTGTAACCTAGGAAATAAGGTTCCATACGAAAATCAAAAGATTATTCCTTAGAATCGAGATTGCATAAGTACCACATTGCCGTGCGCGACGTCTCTGTTGTAGTTGAGTCGCCTGTCCCCAGCTGTCCAAGCGACATGGAAGATTAACGGGACCGCTGATCTATCCTGAATCAACTCTATCTGATCAAGGTACAGGAATGCTTCCGGCGGAACGAAGCCGTCACACTCTCACACTCTCGTGGTAAAGGTAATTGGGGTAGTAAGCCCCAGATATCAGGTTATTCGTCGAGGTCATTACTCTTGCAATGTGCCTTCGAGTCGGCTTAATTACGAAGTTGTCCACTCGTATTAGGTTCGCCCTATTGTAGAGCACCTCATTAGGATAACATTTTTTGTACTCCGACTCTGGTGTTCTGTACAAGCGAAGGCAAGACCTCTCAAACACCCGAATCTTTTCCATTAAGCTTGCTCGTACATTGAACCACACGGGACACCCAAATGCCAGTATGGGCCTGATAAGGGCCATGTCGCAGATTACCTTTACCTTCGCATCGAGTTGGCTGCTATAAAACAGTCTCTTTGTAAGGGCAAGAGCGCCTTTAGCTCTGGCCAGAGCAGCATTTCCATTTTTGCCAAAATACAGCCAGATTCCAAGGTATCTGACTACATTTCGACAGGCAAGAAGCTGCACGTGTTGTCCAATGATCGAGAACTTACACCAATTTTTTCTGGTATCCCTAGAGGCTCCAGACAACGGCGTCCTAAAGAGAATGGTTTCCGACTTCTGAAAGTTGATTTTCAACTTCCAGTCATCGCAAAATCGTCTTATCTTATCGAAGTCACGCTGCAAGAGAGTATTAATGACCTCGATTTTTGGACCTGTTCTGTACGCTATTAAATCGTCTTCGTACGCAATAGTATGGGGAAGTGAACCTATCAAGTCGCTTGTATAAACGTTAAATAGGATCGTCGAATTGACCGCGCCTTGCTGAAGACCATTTTTAATTTGAAATATTCAAACAGAAGTCACATCACCATTTTTCACGATAAACTGTCTATTGGTTAGCATGTTATAAAGAGTGGTTTACTGATCCCCAGCCTAGTCAGCTTATAGAAAATTAGACACCATACGGTGTCGAAGGCCTTCTCCAAGTCAACAAGGCAGGAACCAGGACATTGTTTTTTGCCTTTATTCCATTGGATATCGGACACCAGCTTAGACGCGGCACGTGAGATATCATGTCCCGCCTGAAAACCGAATTGATTATCCGGAAATATATGTTTGTCCTCAACCCACCTAGACAGAGCTCTATTGATTACTTTTCCAAAAACCTTACTGATATTCGGAAGGTGACTTATCGACCGGAGATTCGCCGGATTGGATATATCCTTTCTCTTTTTGGGGATAGGTTGAATCACCATCGTTTTCCAATGCGCTGGATAATGTGCATTATTCATAGCATTATTAAACAGGGTGGTGTAGATGTCCACCGCTTCTAGAGGAAGATGTCGAAGCACGATATTCGGAATACCATCGGTCCCCACTGATTTCTTAACTCTGATTGTGTCGAAGATCTCATGGAGTCCTTCCTTCAAAATGAACGTGGGTAGGCCACCCTCTCTGGCAATGACGTTATTTGCCGTATTTTCGTCGCTAAACCGGGTGAAACCAGAGCCCTCGGATCGCCGGTTCCCTATTTCATTTCGAATGCAGAATTCGTGCACAAAGACGTGACTGTCCAGGTAGTAATTAGGGGCAATGGTATCAGTGGCCTTGTATACTTCCTGGAAAGTCGCCCCTATGGCCTCAACCTTCTCCTGTGGATCCTCGATCACAAAGAAGTCGTCATCATCAGCGGCCTCATTTGGATCAATACCTGCTATTGTCAGTAACCGTTCGTTGTCTGTTGTCAGGGCTATTTTAAGACACTGAAGGTCGTTTTGGTTTTTTCTCCGAAATAGTTTATTTATTAGCGGGAATATATTCGGGTTGCTTGTGTTTACAGCCCGAACCTTGTTGTTCCAATACAAACTTACAGACATTTTGTAATTCTCTTTTATTAGCGTTTGCACATTTTTAATCGACGACTTCAGTGTCCTAATATCCGGGTCTTGTCTGTCAGTTAACTGTCTATACAAGTTTTTGAGTCTTGTCAGAAGTCTTTTCGGTTTTTCTGTCGGTGCAGTGCGTCAATAGTAGGATTGCGGAACGGGTCTTCGTTAGTCGTACGTCGATACCGCGGTATTGTAGTGTCCATTGTTTGCTTAATTGTCTCGTCCATTTGTTTTAGGTAATTGTCGATCTCCTCGTTTGACAAATTCCTATTGGACGGTGGATGGAGCGTGTTTGAGTAGAGCGCTCTTGTCAAGGTTGCGGAGAAGCGTGTCCATCGAGTCTTACTGTAGTTGTAAGAATATCTTTGGACAAACTCCTCCAATTCCGCAATTTCGTAATTGTAACTACTTTACTTTTACGAGGAAACTGAATCACTAAATTTATTTTATTTTAGGAAAAGCCGACACACGTTTATTCTCTGCGGAGATCTGCGAACGAATGTGACCCATATAAGTTCCTATTCAACATCTTATGCGAATGACAGAAAAGTCAGAAAAATTTATAAATCCACATCAATGTGGAGCAAAATCGATACAAACTGTGTTTTTTTTTAAACGCTCTAAAACCACGAATGACAGCATTTATAGAAACGACAATGTCTGCTTTTGGCATTCCCGACAAACTATGAACTGTAAGAGATAACGATGGAAAAGACCCGCTGCTCCATCACGTTCAGTTAAGACTGACAAAACCTTCAACGTCAGACAAACATCGATAGCAGAGACAAAATCCTTCAAAACTCTGTCTAACTACTCGCTTATGGGGACGATATTGACATTACCCGGTTAACCCAGCAAACTGTTACAGGTCTGTTTGCGAGTATTGAAGCAGATGCGCCGAAAAAGGGGTTTGGCAGTAGAAAAAGATGCCCCATAAGCGATATATTGAGCAAAACGTCCAAAAGGCAGGTTTAACTTCTAGATAGCTCTCTGAAAGTCCTCTCTCATACAACCTTTTAATTCGTGTGATCTCTAGTCTTGTTTGTGTTGACGGTGAGTGGTGGTTTAGATTCAATAACAAACTGGTCAAGTCGCAGGTCTGTGGTTGACCAGCTCCTGGTTGCTCTTTGTGTTTCTGCAACGTGTCTCTCACTTTGAGAACTTTGACTTGAAGTACGCGGTTTTTTTTCTAAAAAAAAAAGAAACGAGTTAAGACAAAACTTTCAGCACAGTACCCTGTCATCTCTATACTGCCTCTGGAAGATCGTCTTCGAAAATACTGCGCAACAAACTCACACATTTCTTTGAATAGTCTCAATGTCACCCAACTCCATCCTCCACTTATAGCTGGCTTCAGCTTAGGGAATAGAGAAAAGTCGGCCAGAGCAAAATCAGGCGAGTATAGTGGGTGTTTGATGACAGAAACTTATTTTTTAGCCAACAATTTCGTTACCAATCATGATGAGCACGCAGAAGCACTATCGTGAAGCAAGACCAACCACCCCTAGGGTACAATACCGGACGGACATGCAGACAGACAGAAGTTATGTTTTATACATACCTAGTCCTGCCATAAGTTCTGTTACAAATATAAAACGCTATAAAAAAAAAAAACAGTAAACATATTGTATTCAAAATTGTTTAATTTATTTGACCACAATATTGATTATTAAAAAAAATTGGATTCACTCGAAAAGACTGCCTTTTTCTTTTTAACAATCTTCCAAACCGTGTGGCCATTGGGCTGTAGCGGCATGTAAGGTTTCTATGGAGATCGTGGACGCTGCTCTGGTTAATGCTGTTTTAAGGCTTTCCAAATATATGTGGGGAAGACTCCCGCAAGACTGCAGGCCATGTTCTCCAATTCTGAACACAAACTATAATCCAATGGTTTCAGATCTGGACTCCCCGACGTAAAATCTTCTGCTACTATAAAACCAGGAATATTCACTCTGAGCCACTCCTGCGAGGTGTTGGCTTTATGCGCTGGAGTAGAGTCCTGTTGGAAGATCTATCTGAATCCACTGAAAAGGGTATTATTCAAACCCTTCAACACCCTCTAGCACATCTTCTTCGTAAACTTTTGCAATGATGTCCATGTTGAACCCTTGGAACGACTTTTTTCGCTTCCTTAGATGAAAACTTCCACGGTAAAAATTTTCTCATCCGTAAACAGAATGTTTTCATGGCCACTGGCCGATGGTACTACAAAAGTTGCTTGCTTTTTCCAGCCTAATTCTTTTTAGTTGAGGAGTTGGAAGATGACCCGAGGACCGACGATAGGCTTTCATATGCAGATCATCCCGAATCAGCCTATACATGAATCTAGTTTATATATCCGATTCCTTCTACATGATCTTCTGCTTCCTAAGGGCATTTCTCCGAATTTGTTCACGCACTGCCTTTACTACCGCATCTGTACGGACGACGTGCACTGAGCAGTGCATGTGTTCTGAAAAAATAGTTAACGGTACTATTCCCGCAAGAAGTTTTGAACGATAAGCGCTGGAAATTGTGTAACAGAACTTATGGTAGGACTAGGTATTATAGATAGACAAACTGAAGAAGAACAAAGTAAATTCCAAGCAAGGCAAATAAATTATATATTCCCACAGGGATCAGTATTAGCCATGTTGCTTTGATAAAAAGATATTGCGAATTGTAGAAATTGGTGAAGTATTTTGAGCATACGAACTTGGAGCGCCTTTTAGTGTAGCTATAGCAAAACAGCCAGTAGAAGTTGCACCATTTTCCATCACAATGAGGTTAACACCATCTTACTAGTGACTAATAATCAGCCAACATTGCTTTGTCGCCATTAAGACATCTGAAACCTGTCCAACATCAGGAACTTTGCCAAAACAACTCAACAATAACTTAACAAGCCAAAATAAAATTGTTTTTCACTTGCAGGATTTGTAGACACTCATTACCTTGTGCGCATGTACCAGTATATTGCAACATGGTTTTAATGCGGTTGCTCGCGTATGGGAGTTTGAATTTTGAGTCACATAAAGGCCTAACGTATTAACATAAGCTCACCACGGTTGAGGTACGAGTTTAAACAACATTCAGTGCCTTTGTTATATAAAATATTTTGCTGAGTTCTTCTTTCTTTACAAAAAGATACTTGTGCTTAGAATATACAATAAGAGTAGTTTGCTATATTCCCTTTCCAAACTGCCCTTGCCGAGCACCGGGTTAAAGGTCGGAGCTGAACTTGATTCATTTATAAAACTTCACTGAAGACAGTTTAAATTATTTCTTCTTATGTTTTACTATTCACTCTAACCAAATTATTTTTACTTTATTTCAGATAGCATGTATCCACATGAATTCTTTGCCAATACTAATATTCAAATGTTAACTGAAAGTCATTTGCCTTAAGACGTTATCACTGCCACGAAAGAAATCGAAGCAATTCACAACGAAATCGATAGCATTTGATACAAAACTATGCATATCCATCCCATCTGAGAGGAAGTTTTGTTCAAATATATTCTAACCGAAATCTAATAGAGTAGCGTTCGATAGCCAGGCTACAAGCAGGAGTATTTTTATCCCTCTAGAGGTCTAGTTAGTAGATGAAAACATGAAGGCGAGCGTGATGAAAATCATTTGTCTAGTACTTACACTAGGATTTTGTGTCACAATATACAACGTTGATGCGGAAGTTTTAATTGAAACTGAATTGGAAGGACCTAACATCTGCAAAAAATTAGAAAAGTAAGTAAACAATTAGTGCCCCCTTGCACACAATAAACCTCATTAACTTCGTTTCTTTTGCAGTTACAATGTCGAAGTTACTACTACAGAAATGCAATCATTCCAAGAGCGTGTATCCATTTGGTGTTGGAATGTACCACCACGTTGTTCTACATACAAATTGAAACAGAAAAGAGTCAACAAAACCCAAGTTCTATCTAAATCCCGAGTAGTCAAGGAGTGCTGCGGTAGAATTTTAATTGTTTATTTGAAATCCTCACATGGCTTAATTATTGATTTTTTTTCTGCTCTTTTCACTCTTCCAGAGGGCTATGAACTCAATGCACCTGGAGATGGATGTATACCTGTATGTAAATTGAAGTGTCAACATGGTACATGCGTTTCGCCGGAAAAATGCAAATGCGAACATGGTTTTGGAGGACCTGCATGTGATATAAGTAAGTAGCGCAATCAGTAGAAAAAAAAAACAATTCTATGCCGTTGTTTTAACCAAATGTTCGTGAGATGTACCCGGAGGGATTTCACTTGTAAAAGCGTATTCAACTTGTGTATTTTGTAATTTACTCGTATTAATTATTGAGTGCTTTGCTTTGTATTTTTTTCGATTTTCTTGCTTTAATTGTTTTTGTTTAACTTTGTTGATTTTGTTTTTCCACACACGCATAAACTCAGTTGTATGATAGTTTCGTTTTTATGTTTTCACAGTCACACATGATGAAACTAATCCAGAGCTTTGTTGGAATTTCGTTATTTACATATTTCTGACTAAGGCACATGGAAGAGCGCACAAATGCAGTGAAGTTAGAACCTAGAAATGTTGAACTAGGCTTAAGAAATATGCACATAGATAGATTCTAATTAGGGAGTGGGTTTGTGTCTTCAGTAATGGTACGTATGGGATTTGGTTATACAAAAGTTGCTAGTCGAAGGTTAGAAAGACATCCTAGGAATTTCCTGTTGTCAACCCCGCAAGATTTTGTTAAATTTAAAACGAACAATGAGACCTTAAATTACGTTTGTAGGTATTAATCAAAAGCTGGAGCAGCATGTATTTGGCAGCTCATGAGAATCGTAGGAATCTGCGTTAGACCCAATCAATATGCAGAATATGGTTGCCACAGTAAGGGGACCATACTCAGGAAGTGGCCTAACAAAGGTGATGTAAAGGGATTTTGTGATTTAAGAGTCAGAGAATTCTTTGGGCCATCGTTTAACAAAACGGAGTATAGAGTTAGCTTTGCTAATTATGGAATCAGTATGGATGCGAAAATTGAGTTATATATCACAAATAACACCGAAATCGCGCATTGAGGTGACCGTAGCTACAGCGTGAGTTTATAAAGGGATTTTCAGTAGGGACATAACAATTTTGTATTTTAATACAAACGGACCCTTCTTTTTTTATGATCTGTCAATGTCAAAACGTCAGTCAATGTTTACATTTTTATCATGGCGAGCAACGTTTGGAAATTATTAGAAACTACTGCAGAAATTCTAATTCGGTGGTCACAACTTTAAGAGCGCTTACTCCAATTTTCGGTCGTAATAATCGACCCAGCAGACAACATATTCACTATTGAATGCTCCAGTGAAAATATCGCAGCCGTAAGTACTTCAGTTCAAAATGAGCCAAATCAAAAAGATCGTAGCCTACACCCTTACAAGATCAAATTAACTCAAGAACTGAAGCCTCTTGATCATTTGAATCGCCGAAACTTCTCAATTGGTCTGTCCAAAAGTTTGTAGAAAATCCTGAATTTCATCGAAAAATCATCTTCAGCGATGAAGCTCATTTGTGGCTTAATGGCTTTGTTAATTGGACAGCAACAAACCCATATGTGCTTCAAGAGACTCCATTGCATACACAAAAAGTTACCATTTGGTGTGGATTTCATGTCGGAGGTGTGATTGGACCGTAGCTTTTCGTGTATGAAAATAATCGCCATGTTACGGGCAATAAAGTTCGCTATCGTGCCATGTTGAAAGACTATTTTTGGCCAGATTTAAATGGACTTAACATCAGTGATATGTGGTTCCAACAAGATGGTGTCACATGCCACACAGCTGGTCAAATAATTGATCTATTAAAGGTAGTAGTGTAATCTGGATCTATGGATTTATTTTTATGGGGTTACATTAAGTGGTTGGTTTATGCCAACAAGCCAATAACGTTAGAAGAGCTTAGGAACAATATCGAACGCGAATGTTCCGGCCGATATGTGTGAAAGTGTTAGGAAAAATTGGCTCCAAAGAATCGATCGCTCCGGACTAAATTTCAGCCCGATATATCAATTACGCTGTGAATTGTTATATCATTACTGAAAAACATCAATATACAGTATACATGGGGATGCAAGAGAACTTAGCAATGAGTGGGTAGTTGGTAATATCCTGTTTGTGTGTTATTTTTTTATCAATACGAAATAAGCTCTTTCTCCAGAGGCGAAAAAAAGCGCCTGGTAGATCGTAAGACTAAAGATACTTACCAGGTTTTGAATAAGAATATTTACACACATGCTGAGAACAATGTCAGGCAGACCATCAGGACCAGAAGAAAAACTTGAAGTTTGTTTATGTTTTCTTGTAGCTGTGCTGGTGAAATTCCATTTGACATTAGGTAACCGAAGTATTCGAAATCCAGGTGTTCAGTTTGGACCAAAGACGATTCACTAAAGAAATTCCAGAAATAATTGAAGCGTTCCCCGAAGCGATTTTTTGAATCGTATGAGCGGGAAAAAGTCATACGGTGACAAATCAGGTGAATTTGGTGGTAGTTGTGTTGTTTTTGATGCATAATCAGTGCATTGTGAGATGGGGTTCTACCGTGATGCAAAATTCACGAATTTTCTTTCCTATTTCTGTGAATTGTGAAGGTCTTCTGAATTGGTGTAAGCCAGCGGATGTGAACTTAGAACTGCTTCGATATTTGCTAATAGTGTTGAAGGTAACTTTACCAATGCTTCTTCGTAAAGGAAACTTCATCACTTTTACTGCGGACTCTCATGCTTCTCTAAAACGAGGAGCTCTGGGTGGAATAAAATGCCACTGCACGCCTTTAGAATTGAATGTACGAGTCAAAAGATTTTACCAGTTTATGAAGATTGTCCCATTATCGAACCGGATATAGGTGCAAAGACCGCGTTTGGCAACTAAACAATCCAGAGTTACTAAAAAGGCCTCGGTACTTAGGTTGCTCACCAACTCTGAGTACACTGCTTTAGAGACAAGGCAAATAAAATAAATGCACCTTAAAAGATGGTGATTTTTGTCCACTATATTGTTTATACTTAATGGAGCCAGCGTAGTCACAACCAACATCATAAAAGTGGTAAACAACATTTAATCGGAACTTGGCAAAACTTCCCACCAGTTGTTCATTGGCACGCATGTTGGATTTCACAATTTATCTGGCTCTTATGATCCAATAGTTTTGCCGAAGCATAACAAGTTTATGAAGATGTTAGCATGAAGATTATTTAGATGAAAACCTCTAAACCTTACGGACAATTTGGCTGACTTTATGTAGAATTACCTGATGTTTATTTTCGTAGGGCAATTCAATTTCCTTTAGCTTGTCCCCAATTCGAAAAACATCATGGAAATGGTGACAAACTTTTAAACTTCCTGTTTGTTACGAATTTACCTTTATGTAACTCTCGAATAATGTCAGCTTTTGATAATGCCATATGTACTTGTAGATTTGATTTTCAGCATTCGTTAATTCAGGAGCTTGTAAAGGTAAACTAGTCCCAGATTTAGTCTTAAAAATCCTATGGATCCTTATGCCCTGACCAATCTAGTCCATTTAGAGTTTCTTTTATTTATTAAAGCGATATAGTGGCGGTGGCAATCACTGTGACTTGCTTGATAGAACGTAATTCTTATTCGCTGGTTATCCCTAAGGATGCTGTCATGCTGTCGTAGCCACATAAGATCCTGGAACCAAATAGAATAAACAATTAAATTGGATAACATCAATCCTCGGCTTGCACAGTCAGCAGGGTTTTTCTTCGTTGGGACGTACTTCTACTTAGCGTCTTTAAGAGTTTCTAATACGAGTGTATACGAAGTTCTGTTACTTACATTTACGTGGATGTGGATGGTTGTCACCATACTGTCTTACTGTTGGACCAATACACGGTAATTTGATCCTTTTGATTAATGGCCATAAATATAGTATCAAAGAGCTGAACTAGTAAATATGTCCCGCAGCCTTGGTATTAACACTTCAACGATTGGAGCAACCTTCGTTTTAGCTATTAATATGTTGCCATCGGTTGATTTTTTGCGAGAGTATATAACCGCTCTATACGCTGCAGTAGAGGCATTACAGAAGCCGTGCAACTTTTCTGTGGAACAGAGAATTATCGGAATTTTAACTTTATTCAAATAAGAATATTAGTAAACAAATTTTGGATTCATCTATAATATCACTGGGCAAAGGATCATTCGAATCTGAATTCAACAACCAGAGTTTCTGTATAATTATCTTCACAGCTAAAATCGAGGGTGCGGGTGCATCAAATATCTTCGAAATTTCGGAAAGTATATTACCTTTTGCATTCAGGTTATATTCTTGTGCATTAATTTTACAGGAGAAGCTATCAGTTTTCGGATTCCAAATAATACCTTCATATCTGAATGAATTTTCACCATTGATTCGACTTTGTGGCAATCTGCTATATCATGTGGAATCCTATTACCATTCGTTGTCCATTTTCGCAATTGGAACCCGCAAGCCATAAGCAAATTGTTTAACTGCGATACCAGCTCCTGAGCATCTTCTATTGTGTTGGAGCTTGCCATGCAAACGTCCACGTAAATGTTTTCCTTAACTACAACAGGAGCCAAAGGAAATTGTTGTTTCCCATCATCGCTGAGCTGCAAAAGTGTCCGGTGTTGTGCCATATGTGACCGCGATAAGCAGATACTCAATCATTCGGAACATTTATTTAATACCTGATACACCTGTATCTAGTAAGGACAGTTAATCAATTTGTATGTAAAGTTGGACTTTTTAATACGTTATCGTTTAAAGATTTTCCGTTAGATGATTTTCAGGATCCTATAAAAACTACCTTTAGTTAGTCAAGCTGCTACTTCTAAGCACAATATGATGCGGTAGATAAAATATTTTGGAAACAGGCTGATTTACTTCATTCAACGGCACAGGTTCCATATGTGCTGACTTGAGGTATTCCTGCATGAATTTCCTATATTCTGAAAGTGCTCTTCCTATATTCTGAAAGTGCAGTTACAGTGATTGCTTCTGACATATTAGCCAAAGTCAAATGCAATTCAGCTTTACTATTCCCAATGGCGTTTATAAACATTTTTCTAGACCTTCTAAGAAAGCCAAGCAGCTGAGTTCAAGATTCAGATATTAAAGAATTCTAGCAACCAGAATCTAATAGAACATAGCAAGTTTGGAAGTTGCCGACAATTTTTCACAACCGTTTGACATGGAAGCTGTTAAATTTGTACAGATATTAGTTGCATATATGTTAGCTGTTTCCTGTTTTCTCACAAATTTTGCAAGGTTCTGTGTAGAGGCAGAATCATTTGATGTAGTTGGAGGATCTCGATCAATATGAAAACACGTGCTTTCCTTGGTACTGTTGACCGAGACTGACAGGTTTTGAATCCATGCTCAGGCTTTAAGAAATTGAAGCACTGCATATTCTTATTTATAATATTTCTACAATTGGAAATACGCATCGAGAGAAAGTAAGTTAAACGATACACCTTTTTGCAAGCGAAGCAGGGCTTCATCGTAGAAACCGCATACGCTCGAACAAGTTTAATTCTTGTAATTGCCCTAGTCTCAGCTTTCCTTTTATCATGCGTCGGAACTCTTTCAAGCGCATCAGAGCGCCCGTTTATAAATTTCAGGAAGTTTTCAATGGTAAAATAAGTTGACTAACCGCAGTGTTCAACCTACGCTTGATGTGTTTCTCGGTCAGTTCCTCTAACAAGAAGCTGAATTAACCATGTATCTCTTTTTTCTGCCTCTGGTCCATGTGCCCGAAGACCTCTCAAAACCTCGTCAGCTACACTTACAAGATTCCGTAAAATTTGCAAGAATATTGTAAAATAGATGAAGACGATATACAGATTTTTCCACTGGTTTGAGATTAGACTCATCATTTTATATTCATCATTTTATTGAAAAAAATCGAAAGATGTTTTACATTGTTACTTATGCTTCGGAGGTTATGAAATCCGGTTCATATGCACGTACGAGTTTACTCTTTTTAGCGAAGTAAGCTAACTTCGGCTTCAGAGTTTTTCTTCGTTGTGTCGCAGTCTTGAAAATGTTACCTCTTTTCCGTATGTTTCGACGTTGCACTTCTTCTTCTGCTTGGCGCTTGCATATTGGTTGTAAGGGTACCTTATCTCATCTTTTCCTTTTGCAACGTCAATAGTCTAACTCGAGACGCACTTTATCGGTTTCGTTTCACTCGCTGTACCTAGTCTAGGCTTGAAAAGTTAGCTTTTTGTTCCTTACCGCCATTTATACGTCTACGAATTCATTTCGCTTCATTGAAATTGTACATATATGTGGGCCCCCGCCCAATTATCAAGGCTTCACCCATCAATGACGTTGTCTAATAATGAACGGGGGCAGAGCAAAGTACTGATCTTATCGTAAACATCTTCAGATGATGCTACGGAAGGTTGCTACGATTTGATCAGTCACAAGTTGCCGGTCTTAGGTCTTTTTGGCGGCTGGCAGGTAGTCCCTGCCAGGACTTAAATCACGGTATCATGGGAGTCAGGAGTCCCCGGATATATCGGTCCGGGCCTGACTTAAAGAGATAGGCCCCCTTGTGGGAGCGTCATGGTGGCTGCGGTTTAAACCCAAAGTCGCGGAAGGGGTCTTCCTTTGGTTGACCCAATGTAGAGTTGCAATAACTACTGGGTGCTGAGACCCTAACAGCAGTAAGAGGTTTAAGGTCGGCCTCGACTCATACCGAGGGTTGAACTTGTGTCAGTAACACAGTTCCGATTTGGTATCTCAGGAAGGCGGCAGAGCGGTGGCAAGGCGTATCCTTGCCCCCATGGATGTATGGGTATCCCGTAAACATAAGTCTCCATGAAAGGTGGTTTACGTTAAAAATCAGACACTATGTACATATATGTATGTGTCGTGTTCTTTCCTATTTAATTTCTAAACATTCTAATTTCTAAACATAATTTCTACGCCTTGGATTGCATTCAAAAGGAATAGTTTGGAATGATCGGCTAGTACATAAACATGCTGATCCTTTAGCTTATTATGATTTATCACACTATGTAAGACAATCCACCAGACAATCAACTTTTGTAGGTCGGTCCTGTGACCGAGACTTATAGCCTTTAAGACTTTCTTGCAAGAAAAGAGCGTTAGTATTGTATAGTATAGTACTACTAGCACATCACCCACTTTTCCGTTGATTATTTAAATAGCCACAAGCAGATTAGTCAATTCATCAAGTGTGCATAGTTGGCAATGCATTTACGATCGCAGATGTGTTGAGATTGCTACAAGCACCTTTTATACCCACAAGGACTACACTTGTATACTTCCTATTGTGATAGGAATAGGAATATTTGATGACGTATACGTATACAAGGTCGTTTCTACTGAATTACTTTTTCAATAAACAAAGTGATGATGCAGCAGTCCGTTGTGAATAAGGGCCTAGTTCATCCTGTTCTTGTTTTCGTTTTATGGGCCTATATTTTTTATGGACTTATATTTTTTTATCGACTCTGAACGGCGGCGGGAGAATGAAAGAGTTTTCCAAGGAATTGTACTTTAGGAGGCTTGGCATTGGGTGGTGACATTACAAAAATTACTGTTTCTTGTTTCGGTTGGCCTCCGATTCAAACTCGGGTTCTTTGGCGTTAAAGTCGACGAACTGACTAATCATTTCATCACGCCACCTATTATTTTATTGTGTAAGGAAAGCCCCGTCTGAGCAGATAAGAGATCGGATCTTTCAAAATTCTGCTATTATGCGAAAGAATTTCTCAGAATGATTATGGATTGCGTGCGTAATCAGCGTGCTGTGCTGATCCTTAATATTTTGGACTGAATTGTACTCCATTAGTTTTGAAATATAGGATCAATCAAATGCCCTTCACAGAACCGCTTGCATGAGTTGATGTGGTGATCGCAGTTTTCCACGATTTTCGCATAATTCCACCTATATTCAGCCATTCCACGTCGAATGTTCGTACTTAACGTAACGCCAAAGAAGAGTTTAATTGTATTGAATCCCACCAGCGGGTCGACCGATTGGCAGGACCATTTCTGGAGATCTTAGAATTTCATCTTCAATAAGTCGATTTGGCACGCGCTGTATAAGAAAAGGCCAGTTCCAATTTATCACAAAAAAAAATCCTTTACATGGAGCTCTCCATTGAATATAATCGACTCGCCGGCATCATCTCGGAAAACGCACCGCCCAATGCAATGCTACTTCCAGCATGAAAACCGAAACAAATGGTAATTTTTTCCATATAAAGGGTGTTTTTTTTATAGGTATACAAATTCAATATGAAATAAAACGCTTGAAGCTGGTGCTAATGTCTATGATATTAGCTTTATTTATTGGATAAATTTATGCCATTAGTGCTTAAATATGATATTGAGCATACGCGCGTCACGGCTGAAGCGCAATCGTGAAATTCAATTTTCAACAACTTTATCGAGCAACTGGGGCCGAATATCAACATTAACACGGCGAATGTTGACTTCCAAATAGTCCAACGTCTCTGGTTTATCGGCATAGAGTAGTGACTTCACATACAGCCAAAGAAAGTAATCTCTAAAGGTGTAAGATCACAGGATCGTGGAGTCCAGTTAACAGGTCTATTACGCGAAATTATGCTCTCAGCAAATGTTGCCGTGTGGTATACTGCGCCGTCTTGTTGAAACCAAAGCTCTGTCACGCCAATGCCATTCAACTAAGGAATGAAGAAGTCAAAATTCATGTTTCTATAGCGCTCTCCATTGACGGTAACATTCTAGGCTGCATCGTCGTTAAAGAAATATGGTCCGATGATTCCACCAGTCCATAAAAAACACCAAACAGTGAGTAAAGGCTCGACAAAGGCTTCTGGGTTTTCTTCACTCCAAATTCATATTACATATCCATTTAGCCAAAAATGGGCCTCATCGGAGAACAAAATTTTGCATTAAAAATGAGGATCAAACTGAATCATGTTTTCGGCCCATTCACCGAACTTACAACGCGTATAATGGTCACGCGGTTTCAACTCTTTCACAAGTTGGATCTTATCAGCTTGTAAGCCAAGATTTTTCCGTAAAATCTTCCACAACGTGGATGGGCATAGCTTCAATTGCTGTGCACGACGGCGAATCGACTCATTCCGATTCTCCTCAACGCTGCTTTCCACAACGGTAATAATTTCTTCTGTTCGCTCTGTTTGTCGTGTTTGGGGTAGAGTAGAGTGTACGTGGTGCGAAAACGATTCGTTTTTCTCGCGCGTTTTTCTTGCGTTAATCTTTTCATCGTAAAATGGCAAAACGTACAAACCACAAATCAACTTTCAACTGTCAAATTAACAATCTGTAGATACAGTTTTGCCAGTTGAAAAACCAAACCTTTAAAAAAAACACCCTTTATAATGGCCAAATGCGGCAAATTCGATTATTATGAAGTCGAAAATTTAGTCAAAAATGTACCGGAACTTCTTCCATCTTCCATAAAACCCAATCGGTGAAAACTTGACATGCTTCATTTTGCTTTAGATCTTGCGTCAATACGATCTTATATGGACATTCAACACGCCTCACGGTCGTTCAGAAGGTGCCCAGCTCTTTAGAACGACGCGGAATCGATTGATTACGGTCTTAACTTTCCGATTCGCGTACAGAAGCAATATTCTCTTCAGTTCTGGTTTTTGTTGTCTTACTGGCACGGCAACATTATGGAGTGAAAAGTCGATACGGATTTTAAAGGCTGAAAACTTGACCTAACGCACGTAGCGTAGTCGCTATCTCGAATCGATCTCGAATTTTGATTAAAAAAACAAGCATGAATTGACTTAAACGTTGTTGAAGCGTAATGATTACTCGTAAATGGTAAATAGTCTGGAATACAAATATGAAATATCTGATAATCTCTAATAAAAATCATTTTATGAACATATGATGTCAGGCAATTTCGTATTCATCTACAGATACCCTCACGCTCAACTTAACTTGTTTTTGAATCTGTCTGGATGTCCAGCTCAACGTAACAGCTTTCAGTAAAGTATAGTCTTTTAGCGAATCTTCACTCATATTTAGAGAAAGTATTTAATTTCTTTGAGACTCATAACTCAGTGAGGATAGGGAAAGAATAGGTGACTGGAGTGATGGCTTATGTGAAGTAACAGAGACTAGACACGATTTTAATCTAGAACTATTGATACAAAGAATTCAAGTAGGCCTTGTTGAAATTAATTGCACTTTGTGGTAAGTTTTGGGGTAATTTAAATTTGACATAAGGATGTTATTCCTAGTTTCCGCAACACTCAAAAAACTGTTAAATTTTCACAGCTTAGCAACTAACGAATGCATTTTACTAACCTCGTTCGTAGTTCAGTTTACCAACTGAAGTGTGTTTTAAGCTCTCTCACGTGATTGTGTGTGTGTGTCTGATTTCACTTATCCCGTTTGTGATAACGTCCCCATTTGAGTAGTCACCTAACACCCTTAAAAAATTAGAAAATTTTAAAATTAACAAAAGAAAGAGATGAAAATTAAGATAAAAAAAACCTCCCTCCCTCCAAAATGAAAATTTTTAGACTGTCCTCCTGGCCGTTGGGGTCGAAATTGCGAAGAGAAATGTGAATGCATGAATAATGGTACCTGTGAGGCTTATACCGGTGCATGTGAATGCACAAAGGGTTATGTTGGGGACAATTGCGAAGAGTTTTGTCCTCCCAATCGTTACGGTGCCAAGTGCCTTGAAGAGTGTCGCTGTGAGAATGGCGGCAGCTGTCACCATGTATCTGGCGAATGTACATGTGCACCAGGTTACACTGGACCTTTGTAAGTTTTTTTTTTACATTTTGGCTCTATGATTTGTTCTATTTGTTGTTTTGTTTTTTTTTTTTGTTTTTGGGGACATTTATTTACCATTTATCCGTCCTTTCAATCGTAATGTAAAGATGTCAAGATCAATGTCCCGATGGGAAACATGGAGCACAATGCAAACAAGACTGTCGGTGTCAGAATGATGGAAAATGTGATCCACACACTGGCGAGTGTCAATGTCCACCAGGTTGGATTGGTTCAGTATGTGCCAATCGTTGCCCCAGCGGAAATTATGGTCCCAATTGTGAGCTGAATTGTGAATGTTTTGGTGATGCTTCGTGTCATCATATTACTGGACAATGCGAGTGTTCACCTGGTTACATGGGAGAGAAGTGCTTCGATCAGTGTCCAAACAATCGATTTGGTTTGAATTGTACTGAAGAATGCGAATGCAAAAATGACGCTGTTTGTAATCCAGCGACTGGAGCTTGTAGTTGCCAACAAGGCTGGCAAGGTTTAGATTGTAGCAATCGTACATGTTCAGAAGATAAATACGGTGCTGGTTGTAATAAAACATGCGAATGTGATATGGAACACACGGAAATGTGTCATCCTTGGAGTGGAATATGTGACTGCAAGACTGGCTGGAGTAGTTCGCAATGCAATCGGCCATGTACATTCCTTAAGTATGGTAAGAATTGCGAATTAGCATGTGAGTGTAAAAATAACGCCAAATGCTCACCGGTGAATGGAACGTGTTTTTGTGCACCCGGATATCATGGTCCAAAATGTGAGGTAATCTGTGAGGAAGGTA
Source organism: Volucella bombylans (assembly GCA_949129095.1). Classification (NCBI taxonomy): domain Eukaryota; kingdom Metazoa; phylum Arthropoda; class Insecta; order Diptera; family Syrphidae; genus Volucella; species Volucella bombylans. The sequence goes on along the minus strand of OX422142.1, from coordinate 133,450,359 downwards.
AATACGGTCAAGACTGTGCCGAGAGTTGTGATTGTCAGAATGGAGCAAAATGCTCAGCAGAAACTGGTCAATGTTTCTGTACACCGGGTTGGAAGAACAACAAATGCGACAGACCTTGCGATGAAAGTCACTTTGGAAAGGATTGCCTTGGAGTGTGTGACTGCCAGAATAATGCTTCGTGTAATCCACAAAATGGTATTTGAATGAAAGTTGTATAATATTCTACTTAGTGTAATTACTCGTATGTATCTTATAACGTAAAGGTGTCTGTACATGTTCTGCCGGTTGGACTGGTAAGAAATGTGAGCGCAAATGTGACTTTGGAACCTTTGGACATGGTTGCGCTCAGAAATGTGAATGCGATTTCAACAATACAATTGCATGTGACGGCGTCGATGGTAGATGTATTTGCAAGACTGAGTGGGGAGGTACGTGCATTGCATTCATATGTAGAGGAAGTCCCATCAAAGTAACACTTTCTACACTCATAATTAACACTATACACCTAACACTGTCATTTACATTCATTCATTTTCTCTCTTTCAATTCATTGACAATGCTTGCGTGGTTATTATCATTATAATACTTTGAAAGTTGCAGTGGTTATTGGTATTTCTAAACTATATACGGAGCGATTTCTAAGCTATATTTCTGCGACTAAGTAGGGAGCGAGGTATGTTGAAGTAACACTTATCAATGCTACTTCCTGATTTAATTGCGAAACCCATTTAATGGAATGACTTTAGCAGTCACATTTTGTAAAAGAGGCTTTTATACTTTGTGAGTTGTAAGTCATATTGCATGATGCAGGTATAAAACAGGTATAAAGCAGGTTGACGGAACTAGTTTTGGATTCCTGCGCTACTATTACCACACCTTTAAACTGCTGAAGAAGTGTAACGCTATCTAGTTAATGACTTATAAGTCATTAGGAGACTCTGTTTTCCATTATTTTCAGAAGAAACTTTATGTTTTCCCTTTTGTTTTTGCAATTCTTGGTCAATGACTTTAAAACGAACTGAATTTGAAGCATTGGTTATTGTCTCGCGCTGGCGTCATCCTTAACAAAAGAACGACTCAACCCTTGTACAGGGTCGATTCATTTAGTGCCAGATTTTTCTTTGTTAAATTGGTTTTAAATTACCATTACACACCAAGAATAGTACTTATGTACGTTGGTCTTCTTACCAATCGCAGCACATATGATATAGCTCTAAAAAGTCTTTCTTTGAATGAAATGTGCTGAAAACATCTAATACTACACTGAATCGAATGAGGGACTACATATCAGCTAATACTTTAGTGTAAATATATAAGCCCAAAGTTTTCCACTGTTTTGACCAGAAATGATAATACTCTTAGAGCAGAGAGTATCTTTATCTGTGTTCACTTTCATTTCGAACTTTGCAGCCTATTTGTATATTCATTTGATTGGATTGGTTACATAATAAATTATTGTTTAAATCAGTCAATTCCCGATTAGTTTCTCTGAGATTGTTTGCTTCGTGATGAAATTTATCTCAATACAACAGGGATCAAATAATGTCTCTAATCAATCACAATAATGCCTGTAATCCTCTTTCTGTGTTACGTTTGCAAATAGATATTGAGAACAGTAAGCCTAAGGTAGATCATCACATGTGTTACATGCTTATGTATCTTAACGCTTGCAATTCCAAACACCTTAAGAATCTCTGGACTTTTCATCCTTTTTTTGTGACGCTTCATGTTTTCTCCATTTCGACTCTGTGTTGAACCGGAAGCAGTTCATAGCCTTCGATAAGCATTTTTCTCCAATTATTCTTTTAATATTTCAAAAAGCCCACATCACATATGTTTACCGGGTTTCTATTGTCGTAGACTTATTAGATTACTGTCTGCTTAAGCTATCCCATATTTGGTTGTTGAACGTCTGCCGTATCAGTAAGTTTCCTTTCCTTAATTAAACCATAAAAGTGATGTTGTGAACTCTTTTTCAGACAGAGTCATAAATTTGTTCGCCGTTCTGCAGCTCGACTGTCGGATATTGTTCAATTTGTTGTGACTCTAATTCCTGCATGTTCAACTAAAGTTGATTCTTTATTAAAAATATCCTCTTTAAACATATCACTGTTTTTTTTTTTCTCGTATTATACAGAAATGAGCGGGACATTTTTTTCTTTTACTCTACCTTGAACGACGAGATGAGAAATGTTTTCATATTGCAAGAATTTAACTTTTAAGGTTTGTCCACGAACTGATGATCACTGTAGTTAGAACACTATCACTTTTTACTAGATTTTGAAGATAAAAAGATCCTTTAGTTCTACGTACATCGTTGCTTTTGATGCCGGGTTTCCTCTCGTAATTGTTACAGTTGTCGAACGTATATTTTTATAGTACGTGACATTATATTCACCAAATTGTTACAGTTCTTCGTGCTGCCCTTGCCTTTATACAGTAGAAAATGACAGCTCTTGCTGGCTAAAATTTTTAAAGTTTCGCTTTCATCTTTTATAAAATTTGTATTCTTCTCATGCGCAATGACAATGCTGAAATTGATTTGGATACTGTTACAGCTCGATTTCTTTTACCCTCGTTCCAAAATGAGCTTTCGTTTAGCTTTTTTCTTCAAATAAGTGGTTATTCTAAAGTTCGTAAAATGGATAAAAGTAGCTGGGAAACGAATCTGCACAATAGGTCTTTTGGAGCGTCAACCGACTAGTTGTTGCAAATTTATTGTCTTTATACAGTGTAACAAAAATGCTCACCATGCACTTCGGTTTCCGTAAAATCTTCCATTTCCTCTTCGAATATGGTACCCGAGTGACTGGTGCTGCGCGGAAATTCTTCGTTAAGTAACGCGTTAAAATACTCTTCCATCTATTGCAAATCTGGTCGTTCCCCGATAGCAGCTATCTTTGCTCTTCTTCAATACATTTGAATCTTCGTACCGTAATCTTAAAAATTTTAGTTCATCTACCGGCACTTCTTTCTTATTTTTAGATTTTTCTGATGCAATCCCAGTGCTCTAGCTACCCCTTTCTTTGTCTCTCTAACTCAAAACAGACTTTTTCGGTATCGACATATCCACTGCCATCCATGTATGCCATCCATGGAGCGAAATAACCACTGAAGCCAAACAGTTTTCTCTATCCAATTTTCCGTGCTCCGGCATTTTAAGAGTAGACACACCCTCTTGAAAAAAAAGTCTGTGGCCCTTTCCCTTATTTAAGTTGTGCCAGTATATTTTCTCGACTAATGCCAGTTATCGTTGGTTAAGTAAGGATTTGATTTCTTCCCAAACAAATTTTCTCATAAGAAGCTGTGGCTGAGTTGCTAATGGTGTTCGCCTAAGATCACTCTAAAATCGTAGCGCCAAAATATGAAATTTATTTTTCCCATTGCTCACTGTCTACTTACGGTGTGCACGCTATTACGATATTCCAAGTTTCATGTTCAATCATCACTCTCATGGCCATGAGACAAACGCTAATTTTTGATACGCTTACGATCTTATCTAGAGGCTCACCTATCAAAATGATGGCAACTGTTTTATTCCTTTGTTCCGTTCCGTAATAATACATTTTGTATGCCCTTGTCTGCGAATTTAAGAAGCGGGGCCCGTTTCTGACTTTTCGCCACTTGGCTTCGCGAACGCATATTACAACATATCGATTTTAAGTTGCCTTAATACGTTTTCTAGTTCGGAAATTTTACCCGTCATTCTGCTGGAAACCATCCAGTCTTTCGGTTCATATCTGATTTTTGTTGTGGAGGGCCATTAACGCCTTTTAGAACGACCGGATCGAGATTCGGTTCGGATTCGAAGGAATATCTAGACTATGCACTAGATGAGTGCATTCGTTTTCTGGTATCGTTGTACGACGTAACAACTTTTCACAAGAAGCCAGACAGACAAATAAGCCAACTTCATCCGTCACCGTCACTAGATTTAGATATTGAGTATCCGACGCATCAACTTACTTCTACTGAATACTAACTCAATTTATGAGTATTTGAAATCTCAAGTTATTCTCTAGGCATGTTTACAGTTCACTTGCTAAATCAAACAGCATGTCTCGGTATTCTCTTGGACTTCTTTTTTACTTCCTAAACACTTAACTACAATGCATGTCACCACTTAATCCATACTTTACACTCTTACACACCTCACCTTCATTCATCTTACATTTTATTTATATTTTAATTATTTTGATACAAAATTAATGATTTATTTTATTTGCATTGTGTTTCTTGTGTTTTGCTGTTCGGTTGTTTCGTTTTGGTTGTGTTTTTGTTGGGGTTTACTTGTTACCGCGAACATACGAACATTGTGTAGGTGTACATTGTGAGACACAATGTGAGCCAGGATTTTATGGCGAAAATTGTGATCAAGTTTGCAGATGTATGAATAATTCATCATGTGATGCGATGACTGGTAAATGCATTTGTTCCAAGGGCTGGACTGGAGAAGATTGCTCTAAGCCATGTCCGAAAGGTTTCTATGGTGCTGGATGCAAGGAGAAGTGTCCCGATATCATTCATGGTGAGTAAAAGTTGGTTGTGTAAAATTTTTAGGAAAGTCTTTGAGTCTGAAAAAAAATATATATATATATATATTTTATGGTGTTTTTTAGGAAATAAAAGTTGCGATCACATTACCGGAGAATATGTTTGCAGACCGGGATATGTTGGAATCACCTGTGAACATCCATGCCCATCTGGTTTGTATGGCCCAGGTTGTGGACTAAAATGTAATTGCGAGCATGGAGGTGAATGTAATCATATAACTGGACAATGTCAGTGTCTGCCAGGATGGACTGGGGCCAATTGCAATGAGCTCTGTCCAAATGATTTCTATGGTCCTAATTGTGCACATAAATGTCGTTGCCAGAATCATATTGGATGTAGAAAGAATGATGGTTTGTGTATTTGCCATCCAGGATGGATGGGAACACGATGTGAAGAAGGTAAGGAAGTTATTCTCTCATTCGGACAAGACTCTTATAGTTGTTCTGTTTATTTTTATTTTTATTTTAGTGTGTCCTGAAGGTTTTTACGGTCAACATTGCATGCTAACTTGCGATTGTTCGAGTCAAAACTTTGTCTGTCATGCATCAAAAGTCTGTGTGTGCCGACAGGGATACACTGGTGAAAATTGTGATGTACCAACTGCAGCACAGCGAATTCAAGAGGTCGAAATTGAATGTAAGTTTTTTTTTTTGTAAATATTTCAGATTATTAGAAATACACAATTGCACTCTTCTCTCTCAATAGCTAGTCGGGCTGGTCTTGCGTGGGGACTTGTTTTGGCTATACTTTTCGTTGGTATTGTTGTTGCCGTTATATTCTATTATCGCCGTCGTGTTTCAAATCTTAAAACTGAAATTCAACATGTTCAATACATCACGGACCCACATGGATCTTATCCGGATCGACATAATTTCGATAATCCTGTGTATGGATTCCAGGGTCCAGACACACGATTGCTCAATAATTTACGTCCAAAGATGAATAATTTGGACCGCGCTAATTCAGAGTATGGAGATGATTCCAATGCGAGCAGTAGAGGTGAGTTGTTTTTTGTTTTTTTGTTGTTCAAAGTTGTCTATGTCAAATGTAATTTATATTTTTCTTCTATTGTAGCTGGAACGTACTCTATTAGCTACAACAGCGACATGTTGCAGAAAAATCTTAATGCAGATCTCACTAATCCTAATGTTTATAACAGTATTGAGGATCCACTTAAGGAGGAGCATGTTTATGATGAAATTAAACACAAAGAAGGCTATAAGGATCCGGGTAAGACAAGAAATTGTTGGTTTGAATATTTTTGTTTTTGTTGATGTAGATTTTGTTCCTTTAATTGAATTGTTTGTCAAGTCCAATTGTAAAAGAGTTTGCATGATACGTTCAACTCATTATTTCTTGTGCAACGTACATCCAGCATTCCATCAAAGTTTACACGTCGTAGTGATTCAGATTGTACTTGCACACAAACCTCTGGTAGTCTTATTAGATGTGAATGCTCCTCAAGCTCATCATAGGTGTTTAGGAACCTGCGTTAATCGGCTTTTTCCACAAGTGGAGAACTGCGGCAATATCTTATAAACCGTTGCCACACGGCAATCACATGGATCCAAAATAGGTTTGGTTTATCAGCTTGGATAATGGATTCTGCATAGAGGCCAAAAAAAATACTCACGAAAGTGAGATCGTGGTAGCTGAGCAGTGTTTACCCCTTACTTGCGAGTTCATCCTTTATTGCTCTTGCCTGTGGTGTTCATATAACCTGATAACCAATCATAGACTCATCGCATTGTGTTTGGATATCTCATTTGGATGTTTCGAAAAGCCTTTAACTCCTTACTTATTCTGAAGGCACGATTGGCATACCGAGTTTCATAGTGAACTTCATAGTGAACAACAGCGTTTGGCAAATGTTATTCTTCGTTTGATCTCAGCGCTGGTGTCCTTGTCTGAATTGATAGTAGTGCCTAGGTAGAAAAAGTTCTTAACTACGTGAAAGTTATATCTGTCGAGGGTGACGTTCTGTTCGCCACTTCTTGTTGACAACATATTCGTCTTGCCCTCATTCATCGTTAAACCAATACGAATACTCACAGAAGTGCCACTGACTTCACGCTGCTTTCTTTTGACTATGGCAATGTCATCGGCGTTTGCGAGTAGTTGGACGGATTTTTGAAAGATTATGTATATGTATAAGATTATGTATACCTTCGTTCTCTACCAGCGACACGTTGATAGTGCGCAATCAAGGCTTATAAACGATCCTAAGTCTTTCTACCAATTCGTTAACTATGGTTTTCCTCAATTCCTCTCATACGAAAATATATAATCAACCAATTCGCATACCGTAGCCAACTTTCTGCTACTTTTCTTAAACAATCTTTTTCCGATAATTCCTTCGTACCGGATCCCTCTTATTTCAAATACCTACTTAACTTCCCCATTGGCCCCACTGTTTCTCAAAGTATTGATCATACAGTAATAGAAAATAAGTTACAACAACTTAATGATGAATACTTACTCGGCCCAGGTGGCCTTCGATCCATATTTCTTAAAAAGTGTTCCTCCACACTTTCCCACCCCCTTTAAAATCTCTTCCGGTTATCGCTCTCTCAAGGTGAATTTCCACAGATATGAAGGTCTTCTTTCATAACTCCGATACACAACAAGGGATTAAAGAGCGAAGTCACTAATTACCGCCCCATAGCTAAACTTTCACATATACCTAAACTGCTCGAAAGCATTTTGTACGAAGCCTTAAGCTTCCAGTGCAATTCTCTGATTTTCCCTAATCAACACGGCTTTCTGAAAGGTAGATCAACTACCACTAGCCTCGTTGAATTCGTGTCCTCTGTTCGCTCAGCCTTAGAAAGTGGTAAAGAAGTTGATGTTATAACAACTGATTTCAGTAAGGCTTTTGACAAGATATCTCATAAACTAATCCTGTTCAAATTGTCCGTCATCGGCTTTGAACCCATCTTGCTAAAATGGATATCTTCTTACCTGGATAATCGTTTCTATAGTGTTCGTTTCAGGTATGTCCTATGGACCCCTTTCTTGGCCGGGTAGTCAAGGTAGTCACCTAGGTCCACTTCTCTTCATCCTAACTATTAACGATCTTGAAAGGGTCATTCAACACTCAGCACTTTCTCTCTATGTTGACGATACCAAATTTTTTAAACCCAATCCCTCACAACATGACTCCAGCCTCCTTCAAATAGATGTTAATAGTTTTTCCACCTGGTGCATCAAGAACTGATTAGAACTCAATGTCACCAAATGTCAATCGACTACCTTCTCAGGTAAGTGCAATAAGTCTCCTCCCCGAATTTACATTCTCCACGGCCAACCTATATTGAGTCTGTCCGCGACCTTGGCATATTATGCGACAGTGAGCTTAATTTCCGCTCGCATATTGATGAGATAATTACTAAAGCAAACTCATCACTTGGCTTCGTTAAAAGATGGTCCAAAGAATTCTGCAACCCATACGTGACCAGATCACTATACATCAATCACGTTCGCCCCCTTCTAGAGTACTCGAGTATCCCGTATTGAGAGCATCCAGCGTCGTTTTCTTCGAGGTCTACCTTGGAACGAGGTGTACTTTGGAACGAGGTCTACCTTGGAACGATCCTTAATCTTACCTCCCTATCGAGACCATCTCAAGCTCATTAATCTGAGTACCTTTGAGGAACGAAGGGAACCGACTCCTCTCAAGCTCCGTCGATTGCACGTCTCTTTACAATTCCATTTTCTATTACACTAACCATTACACTTACCACATTGCCACCGACTTTTTTATCTGCTAATCCACCGCACCACATATAGCTCTAACGAACCAATCTCCCGTATGCTGCGTAAGGTAAACTCCAACCTTTCCGTTTTCGATTCTAATCTCAACACTCTCTCCCTCAAACCCGATGTTCCTTCACCATCCCTAGCCTAGTGATAAGTCCTAGATATAGCTAAACCTTAATTTTTCTTTTAGATTTTAAGCTTGTATTAAGCCAAATAAATGGGGGCCTTAGCCCCCACCAAAATTAAAATTGATGAAACAGCGTGAATTCTCCATCGTCACCCTGTACAAACAGACGAGTTTGACAGTAATGCCAAAACTAGACATTGCTCGGTAAAGCTCGTCTCTATAGATGCTATCATCCGCGGCCTTAAAACCGAAGAATAGGTGGTGTGTGTCGATTTTCAACTCATGGGTTTTTTCCAATATCTGCCGTAGTGTGAGTATTGGGTCGAGTTTTGTGTCAATTTCGGTGGAGTACTGGTGGTGAAAATAGCTATACAATAAGGTGAGGCAGGACACATTGCGTGTTCGAGGGTGTCTAATGCCTAAGTAATATTGGCATCACAAATGAGTTTTATCGCACCATTTTGGATCCTATCTATCAAGTGCAAGGTGGTCTTAGGGGCCAGATGTGGGCATTGTACTCCAGTTTTGGGCGGATAAACGCCTTATATATTGAGACCAAATCAGAGGGGATGAAATATTTCTTACATCGCTTGAGGAAATCTAGACATTTCGCAGCATTTTTGACGACATAGAATATGTGGTCATTCCAACGTAATTTTCATTGACGCACACACCGAGAATGGAAAGTTTTTCAGTTTTTATGATGCAAGTGCCATTCATGGATAATGGCCGAAAAACAGGCACGTGAGTCCGGGTACCTATATGAGAAGCAGAGAGTACAGTCATCAGCAAAGGAATATATTGGATTAGAAGTAGCAAACAAGAGATCGTTGATGAAAATTAAAAAGAGTGTCGAAGACAGAACCGAGGCCTGGGGCACACAAGCATTTATTTTGTGAAAATTAGACTTGAAACCAACCAAGACAACTTGAATTTAACGTTCCGAAAGGTAGTTTCTAATCCAGTGAAGAAGAGAGGCGTCAATCCCAAATGCACGCATTTCCAACAAAAGAACCTAATGCCAAATTCTGTCAAATGCCATAGAAATATCAAGTGCAACTATCCTGCTTTCGCCAGATTGGTGTTTGGTGTCACTTTTCAGTAAAGCATGCCATCAAATCATAAGTGGACCTGTTGCTAGGAAAAGCATACTGCCGGTCATTGAGAAGTTTTAGTGTTTTTAAGTGTAGGCAAAGATAAAGCACAATCTAGAAGTGTTGAGATCGTCGAAATGTATGCAGCAAGCAGATTTTCCTAGTGCAAAGAGCTGACAACTAGAATGTCATTGTAAATGAGCGGGATGGATGGGGTATGAGGCAGGATTTTTAATGTTTTTGACGAACGACCAATCATTTTTACTACCTTTGGGATATTGTAGTATTTTCTGCCTCAGTTGTAAGGTTCATTCTGCCAGACAGCGATATTTGGTTCGTCACCGCCATTATACAGTCTACAGAAATGCTCTTTCCATACCCTCAGCATCGACTGTGACTCTACTTCTATGTTCCTTGGTATGTGTTTTTTTGCTTTTTGGTAAAACTTCCGAATCTCATTCCTGAAGTAGCATCTCTCAATTTCCTCAATCGTGCGCTTCTCATGCTCCTTCTTTTTCCTCCTGAGAAATCGGAGAAGAGGAGAGACTCTGCTGCTCGTAGTGCAAGTGAGCAGCTTTAGTCCTTCTATGCAGCACCGCTTTGCATGTATCTTGCATAGCAGCATGTGCTTGCCGGCACTCGTTGTTAAACCAGGGGTTTCGTCGTGGTGTCCGCGTGAAACAACCCAGCACGTCAGAGGCGGTACCTGTGATGGCTTTTTGGCAATACAATGCTACCATTGGTCTGGCGGTATAGGCCTTCTTAAGAGATGAACGGAGACTCGATCGGAAAAGGATTTGGCGATTTCTTGCGATTGTAGTCGTACGACGTCAAATTTCTTCACAATATTAGCCTGTCTTTGCGATGTGCGGGATATCTGCAACCTTGGCTACAACAAGGTAATGGTCCGTGTCGTGTCGTTGGAACGGCCGGACATCCATAATACTGGAGGAGTGCCTTGCGTCAATCGCAATGTGGTCAATCTGGGTGACGGCTGATTGAGCCGTAGTTCTCCAAGTCCCCATATTAAGTCAATTAGCATAAATCCGTTATCGGAGATGGTGTCGTGCGGGCCATTCTTTCCGGCAGTACTACCAATGATGCCCTCTCTCCCTGTTTGTGCATTAAAGCCGCCGAGGACAATTTTAATGTCATAGCTAGTGAACTTCTCGTAAGTTTTTTTTTAAGAGCTCGAGAAGCTATCTTTGTTATCGTCATCCTTATCCTCTGCATTTCTTAAATGGCGGTAACATCTGCTTTGCAGCAGCCCAGGGCTTCTGCTAGTTGTTCGGTTGCACGCGGCCTATTAAGCGACCTAACATTCAAAGTGCAGATCCGAAGTTTGTTGTCTATATTTTGGTTGCATGGGTTGTCAACAGTAGATCCGTCCATTACCGCTTGTTGTTGCTTCGTAACCGGGGAGTTACCCCGTCGGAACAGCCAGTAAGTTGTGCAGGGATGTGAGCGCTGCCATTGGTCCATTAAGGGCTCATCCGGAACCATCTCTTTTCCAAGACCCCGACTTAATCTCGGAAATACTTACCGGCCTGAGTTCCAAATATGTCGGAGTAGCCAGGATAAGGTCTTATTTGCTTTATTCGGGATTTTACTTCACCGTTGATTCCATCTGTGGAATTCATCCGCTGTTCCGAATATAAAGCTAGTTTTTTTGTCTGCTGATCAGCACTCTCGCTTATAAGTTTGGCAAGTCGAATCCGGATGGTTATCGACCAGTATTTTGTACTGGTTACCACTTGAAGGTAAAATAAGCACAATTGACGTGTAAACACATTTGCAACACTGGACTTCGCCATTTTGATATCTTTCATTGCCTACTCTATTTCTACAGCACCCAAACACTGTAAAAAAAGCTCGATATTTGGGTTCCACATGAATTGAAAGGAATTCACTTGACACAACGACTTGATATTGATCACTGGTGGTGAAATCGTCTACAACAACACCAATCGAAAATGTTAGATGAAGTTGTTAATGTGATGGGATTATCAGGGCGTCTTGTATATTGTGCTGCTTCTAAGGAACCAAGCGATCAATTCAGATATTTACTGTCAGAAAATAATGGAAATGAAACAATACAAGAAAAACGGCTGGAAAAATCGTAAGGGAATTGAGACTCGGAACGAAAATTCTGGCGGAAATTTTTTGTACTATATCGACTATATAAATTTCTGACAGATCGTTGGCTCGAGCAAATTCGTATGAAAAGTGAAAATTCGGTACGGAATAATATTATTAATTTTGTTAAAGAAATTTTTGTTTTCAAATACGTGTTGGCTTAAAATGTTGAGAAAAGATACACGAGTTTCGAAATAAGTGCTTGTGAAGTGTTTAGATGGGATAGTTTAAATAGAATCGTGCTTTAAAAAATGTAAACAAAGCATTTGTTAAACGCGAAGAAATTGTTTTTCTTGTTATTTCTTTATTCAATATTAAGTTCGTAGTGAATAATATAAAGTGTTTATTTAATAAATTGTTAAACAAGTCAATAAAGACAGTGAAATGCAACTTAAAGTTTTCATATATGGAATCCTATTAATGTTACAGCAATATTATTTCAAGGGGAATGTTTCCGCTGGTGAAACTGAAAAGTTGGTGCAAATTGGTTTGGTTTTTAAGTTATAATTGAAGCAGGATCAAGTGCAAGAGAGTAATTGCAACCAGCTTTCAGTATTCTTTCACTTTCACCAAACGAAATAGTCCTTTTAAAATATTTTGCTATGAGTATATTCATATACATACACATGTGTAGTATTCCAACTATGCGAATTTTCAGCAGCATTTCACTATTTTATTGATTTGTTTAACCATATATTTAACAAAAAGACACTATATTACACAGTATTCACTAAATATTTAATAGAAAAGTAACAACACAACAATTTGTTCGTGTTTCACAAGTGCTTTGTTTACATTTTTTAAAGCACGATTCTATTCAAATTAACCCATCTACACACTTCACAAGCACTTATTTCGAAACTCGCGTATTTTTTCTCGACATTTCAACTTTATTCTGATCAGACAAAAATAAATTCTTTAACTAATTTATTTATTTTGTTCCACACCGAAATTAAACTTTACATATGATTTTGCTCCCAGCCAAAATCTGTCCAGTCGTGGAGGTAAAAAAAATTTCACCAAGGGGCGCTGAAAGCACTTTACCGGGTGTAAATAGGGGCCAGAGGTTCTATGATCATGGAATCATGAAGTCGCCAGAACGATGGCAGACAGAGTTATCGAACAAAATGGAAAATAAATGATTCAAATTTATTCTATACTAAAAAACCTGAAATTATTTTCTTGCCAATCCAATATAGCATCGTTTTCATAATTATTTTGTCAGTGATATCTATTTTATAGTAGTCTAGTATGAACATTCCATGTGTAGATCCAAGCATCGTTGTCAATCAACAGGAAAAATTCGTCGATATCAAAAGGTTGTGGGGGACCTGTATATTCTTTTCGCATAATATTTTTGTAAATAATGGTTCTTGCATGACAAAGTTTAATTGTTCTCCCCCATTTCCCTCTTTCAAATTATGCATCCGTAGTTAAGGAATATCATAAGAAACTATTTCCTAATGGTAAGAATTGATGTTTCAGACGAGTTTTGCATCCATTTAAACACTTCATATAAGAGAATTGATACAAATTGTTTTTCTTTTTTTTTCAAAAGATGAGTACGATCACTTGGACTACTCAAGGCCGAGTACTTCATTTAAACAACATTATCATCGCATGAACGACACCATTCTCAATATCAACAGTGATGAGGAGAAACCGAGCAATTTAAAAACAATGTCAGTTTTATTGGAGAAGAAATGCGATGTCGATACGGATAGTGAAGAGGCTGCAAGTGATAGTATCTGTGACAATATGGATGTTTCCACAGCATCCGCTAGTTCGAGTCTTTCACCCAAAAAGTAAAAGAGCTGCTACAGCTCAACGATGAGAGATAATGTAATATGGAAGTCAGTATCCATACAAAAAAAAGAGTGAAAGCAATGTTTTTTTTTTTGTTTTTAATTTTTGTATTAAGTATAATTTTTTTTTTAGATTTTAATGTAATTGTCGAATATTAAGGTAGGACGAGTAGTATGTTTATTGTTTCATATTTTTGTAGCCCTACATAGAAAGGAAATAATTTTATTTTAATTTTTTCTATAATTGTTGATTATATCCTGAGATTGGAATTCTTGTAAATTGGTTTTTAATACTTTTTTCAAAAAGCTAATCAAATTGAACAAATCGAAAAGAACAACAAAATTATCGTGTCGAATGTTAAGTGCATGTTTGAAAGATTGTTACTCCTTAATTGGAATGATAAAGTAGTACATATTCCCAATGTTATTGCTACAGAAAATCGTTATTTTTAATAAATCTGTCAAAAGTAGTGTTTAAAATATGTAAATGTGCCAAATTTGAATTTGAGTTTAGATCGATACAACATTGTAGATTGTAGGAAAGAATCAAAAGCTTTGGGTCTGATCTTAGGAATATTCATAGATCTAACTAATCACCAGAGTGCCGAAATCCTGCTCTGTTAAATTTGCAATATTCATTTTAATCCTTCTGTGTTGAATTAAGCCTTTTTTGATTTGTCTTAAATATAATAAGTCGTAGCCATGCTGAGGAAATTAAATCCTTAAAAAATATTGTGAAAACAACTTTTGAAAAACCAGTTTTGGTTGGTTGTTCTCTAGTTTTTTCACAAAAATTCTTTCAATAAAGGTTTCTAATCACCCGCATTCATTGACATTGTAAAAATCTGGGAGTAATGGTCTTTAATAAATGCTTCAGATATTTTCTAAAGTGCTCCTGAAGTTCTTTTAGATGTTTCGTTAAATTTTGGCACAGAAATATTCTCACATTTCCATGCAGGAAAATGTCTTTACTACGCATTTGAATTATCTGCTTAATATACATAGTGCTGAGATTGGCTTGCTCATATTCATGGCTCTATCATATACATACCATACCATCAGCTGGATTTCTTCCTCTTTACTCTAATGCCAAGTGGTTGATCTAGAGTTCAGAAAATGGACAGAAATTACTGGGAAATAGATCTGTGCAAAAGGGTATCACTTTCAGTAGCTCAAAAGCCAACCGCATTGTCATGAATAAAGATAGCTTCTGTGCGCAAAGTTTCGATTCATTGTTCCTTTGCGGCTCAACTTGCAAAAACTTTCACATGTAATTCATTTGCAAGGATCCTTTAAATACTTTAATATGGGTGTTCCATGATCTCAACTAGCTGTCTTAATTCGCGTTTACAGTGCATGCGTGTATATTCTGACGAACGAATACGTCAAATGCAAACGCATGCACTGTAATCTCTCCCTTGGCTCAATTTTAGAACACCCCATTAGTAAGGCCAAGAGTTTGCTAATGTTTTTGCATTTGATTTGCATTCAATTATTTTTCTTTCGGGCTCTTCTTCAAACCTGGACTGGAACTTGAGCCTCATTGCTTTTTGGACCGGATTTTCCGATGACTTTCATTGAACATGCCAAACTAGCTGATTTTCTCAGCCTGAAGTTTGTCCGTTTTCGGTTTCTTCGTAAAATACACAATATTTGCATATTATAAATTATAAATTTGCTGCCTACTCCCGTACAACCGGAACAGAATAAATATGGACTTACATCGAAAAAAGTTTCAAGCATCCTATTTAAAAGTAATAAAAACACTTCCTTTATAAGGGCCATCCTCACATAAAATGTACTGAAAATGGTTGCGTATGCTATAGAATATTACGTAGAGACCGACTTGGAAGGATTAAAACACACAGTTTTCTAGCTGTTAAACTGTCTAAACTTTTAATAGATATTTAGCACTAATACTCCACCAACATTCGACACTTACAAACATTACAAAAAAAAACAACCTTAAAATATAACAAATAAGTACAACTTCTATGAAACTGAAAAGCAATTCAAACAAAAAACTATATCAACGGTTAAAAACTTTTTCCAATAATTTTACCTTATAACGAAGCTTTAAATGAATGAAACAAATTGCCAAATTGCTATAAGTGGTTCGCGTTGCTCAATTTTTTCATTAAATAAAAGAGAAAAATTTAAACTGTAAATGAGAGATACTTTTTTTTGTCAGCTGTGGCTTTCCATTTGCTTTTAATTAAACAAACAAAAAGAAAAAAAATACTATATCATAATTAAATTAATTTCATGATTACATTATAATCTTCAGTTGTACATAAAACTCTTCTAATAATTTAATTATTTTTTTTTTTAGTTTTTATTTAATTATTCTAAGAATAGTTATATGTACAAAAAAAAAAAAAACAACGTTCAACAACCTGTCCCCTTACATAAAGCATTTTCAATAGTTTATCTACCACTTAGCTCTTTCTAAATACGAGTAGATTACACATAGTATATGCCATCAATTAAAAAGTAATAATAAACACAATAATATTAATAACAAATTAATCCCAACTAAAAGAGAAAAAAAGGAAAAAAACACACAAAAGTAGAAGAAAAAAAAACTAATGAGCAATACTGCTCAAGATATTATTATATATTTCACTTAATATTATGTGAATATGTGCAACAAGATAAAAAAATTGTTAAAAATATATTTTGTATACATACAGTCTTAAAAAAAAAAATTATGACGACGTAGAAGATAGACAAACAAATATGTATTCTGAGTGAAATTACCCACTAAATATTTATTTTTATTTAGTGTCACAATTATAATTGTTAAAATTGAAATTTTGTACCAAAATTGAATTTTCAAAATTTATTTTATTTTACTAACTGCAATTTGAATGTATGTTTGAGTATACTTTTTGATAATGAGAGTTTTAAATGGTTTTTGAGGAGTATTTTAGAGAGAAAATCCCAACATTTTAAGTGTGTGTCAAGATGTCAAATTCATATTTACCTTCGTATTTTGGGAATAAATATTTACATAAATTGGAATTTTCTGTTTTTTTTTCTCTCCTATGCCGATTTGTTATATACACGTTGACTATGTTTGTCAGTTTTCTAATTGATACTAGACAAACAATATATGTTTGGCTGCCCTGTCACGGTAGGAAGGTTTAAGTGTCAAAGATCTTAAGGTTCTGAAAGTACGTAGGGTGCTACTTAAGTTTTGAGAAACACAAGGGTTTTCAAATTTGACGTATCATTTTAAATTGGACGCCACTTTTTTTACAGCTATTAAATTACATCGAAGGTTTTTCAGGTATGAAGTAAATACATTCCTGTTAGCTAAAATGGATCAGTACACTATTGAGTAACGTGTTTTTATTATTAAAACTTATTTCAAATATGATGAAAGTTTTGCAGAAGTTGAAAGAAAATTTCGTTCAAAATACGGTAGAGAAAATGCTCCGTCAACCCGTGCTATTAAACTTATCGTTCATAAATTTTAAGAAACTGGTTCAGTTCAAGATCAGAGAAGTAAAGTCTATCATCGTAGTGGTCGTTCGAATGAAAATATTGCAGTTGTTAGTAGAAGTGTTGCTGAAGAACCAAGTTCGTCAATTCGTCGTCGTTCACAACAATTAAACCTCAAACCAACAAAATACAGTCAACACAAGAATTAAAGCCAACTGACCACGCATTGCGTCGGCAATTCGTTAATTGTGCCATAGAAAAGCAACAACAAAATGACAATTTCTTCATGTTATGTCAATAAACAAAACTGTCGCATTTGGGCTGTAGGAAATCCTAGACGATTGTTTGAAAAGCCAATGAAATCAAGAAAAGTTACTGTATGGTGTGGATTTTGGTGTGGCCATTTTTTTTCGAAAATGAAAATGACAATGCAGTTACTGTGGATGGAGTTCGATATCAAGCGATGTTTAGAAACTTTTTGTGCAGTCAATTGGAAGATATTGATGTGCAGAATATTTAGTTTCAACAGGATGATGCAACATGCCACACAGCAACGAACTCAATCAATCTTTTGAAAGAAAAGTTTAACAATCGCATAATTTCACGAAGAACAGACGTGAATTAGCCACCAAGATTTTGCGATTTAACACCACTGGATTTTTTGTTATAGGGTTTCTTGAAGTGTAAAGTTTATGCCGATAATCCTCAAACTGTTCAACACCTCAAAGACAACTTTATCGAGCATATATCACTTATTGAACCATCATTATGCGAAAAAGTGATTCAAAATTTTGATAAAAGGTTGACAGTCTCCCGAGCAAGCAAAGGAGGTTATTTGGATGACATTCATTTTCATAATTAACCGGAACCAATGTATATTAATTTCCAATAAAAATAAATACAGATTTCACACAATTTATGTCTTTCATTCAAAACTTAAAATGATACCTCAAATTTGAACACCCTTTATTTACCATCACAAATGGCTTACACTTTTGCACTCGTTTGAACCAATTTTCGAAGCGCTTTTTCCACACCGAACGAAGTAACTCGAAAACGTGCTTCCGACTGCTTTGTGCGCAAACAACTTTTGTTGGATTTGGCTCGGCTTGAAAGTCCCTTACAGTCGACTGCTATTTAGTTTCGGGCACAGATATGCGCAAATACATGTCGCCTGTCACCAACGTCTAGTCTTTTGAAGCAACGCCATCGAATTTTTTCAACATTTTCTTGAACCAATCGACAAATGACAGAAATCTTTTGACGGCCAAATGTTGATGCATTATTAAATGTATGCAATTTTACGATAAGTCACATGACGATCTTGTAATATCAGTTCCCGTAGCGCACAACAACCGAATTCGGACGACCTTCACGAAATTCGTCCCAGAGCGTATGACGACACCGATTAAAACCGGAAAGCCAGCGAAACACGGTGACTCAAGATGGTTCTTCATCACCAAAAGTCGAAGTGAGTTAATCGACACGCTGTTGTTGAGTTAATTCACTTCGAAAATCATAAAAAATCATCGCACGAAAATGCAAGTGAAATGTTTAGTGAATAGACGTGTTTTATACTCGCTCCACTTCTATCTTCTTTTTTTATGCATAAACCTATGCATATGCAAAACCCTCAGAAAAAAAATTATCTCTATCTGAGCAGCTTCACGAAGTAGAGTCAAATCTAATGCTTAGATTTAAATCAATGCTTCAAGAATTTGAATGCAATTTTAAAACTCAGTGCTGCTATTTCCTCTCTTGAAATCAAAGTTCAGCAATTCGAGAATGACATATGTGAACTTCGCAAGGAAAATAAATCAATAAGAGAAGAATTAGCCGATCTTAAGAGAAAAGAACGACTCAAAGACTTCATCGTTCGTGGAATATCACGAAAACCAGGAGAAAGCGCCACCGACCGACGTGGTAAAAACCATTGCCACCAAATTACGACACCATCTTTCACCACATTTCAATGCTTTCCGATTAAAGTCCAAAACCGCCGATGATGATGATCACAGCCCGTTACTCGTCCGTCTCTCTTCACACACAGAGCAACATGCATTGCTAGCTGCTTTCCGTGCTAATAAAGGACTAACACTGGCACAGCTTGACGGCCTCTCTTATGGTTCGGATGGTAACAACAAAAAACAATGATCGTGTCTTCATCAACGAGAGTTTTACGCCAAAAAATAGCTCTATATTACTCGTACGTCACACTCTTCAGTTACGTAAAGAAGGTATTCTCTTTTCTGCAAGGACCCGTGATGGTTTGGTCTACATAAGAAAGAGCAAGGACGACAGTGAGCTAAAAATTCTTTTGTGATTTAGAGATGATTTAACTATGTGCAATCAACTTATTTCTACTGGAGCTAATTTAAGAACAACATAAAATTAAAAAATTAAAAAAATAATGTATTGTGAAAACCACTTAAATGTGAGCAGCGACATCTAGATTTACAGAGCAGAAGATGTCGATACTCGAAGACCATACGATTTCGATACTTGAATAACAAAGTCTCGACCATTGATGACTGGAGAGCGGAATCCAATTTTCTAGCAAATTGGAAATTGTATAGGACGCTGGATGGCGAGGATTGTTCTCGAAGTGTGTCATTCGAGTATAAATACCAGCATCCCCAAGGTATGATGAACAAGGAGTTCATCAGTTGAATTTGAAGTGTTAATTAGGAGAAGTGATTAAGTGGTTTAAGTAAAAGATAAGAAAAGTATAAGCAGTTGAGAAATTGGATTGTATTGAAAGAAACAATTAAATAGTGATTTGGGTCTGTGCTGAATAAAGGGATTTCTATTGAAAAGAATAAGTTCTATCATTTGTACCCACACAAACATTTTACGGTATATTCTATACAGTAAGTGAGTGTTATATATTTGCTTTTTTTCAAATTCTGATATTGCTCTTGGTTATTTGTTTGTTAGTGACTTGTCTTCCCCAAAGATTGTTAATTGCTATGTTGGGAAATACACTGAGATTCTTGTTCTGGTAGTCGTCGTAACGTTGGAATCTTATGGGTGATAATGCCGTAACTAATGACGTGAACAATTTTAACAGCGGCCAAGTCATGCTCAACATTTCTGCTAATCGATGCACTGGATTAAAAGTTTACCATGTTAATGTGCAGAACTGTATGTGCAAGTATTGATGAATTTAGGGAACTGTTTTCTCCGCAACGCGTAGATGTTATATGTGTTTCTGAAACATTGATCCCTTTCAGTGCAGATGGAAGTGGTGATGATGACAATTGCGTTGCACTTTCTGGCTGGAATATACAACATGGCGACAGATCGACAAGAGGAGGTAGGGTTGCAAGTTATTATAGATCTGTGTTAAAATGCGAAGTTATTAAAAGAAATGAAAATTCGGCTGGTATTGATTTTTTGTTTGTTGAAATATCCGACAGTTATCAAAAGTGTCTTATTGGTTGCATTTACGTACCAAATCGAAACTTTGCTCTCACAGAGGTTGAAACCGAATTATCTACCTATGTCTTACAGTATTTAAATATAATTCTGTGCGGAGATTTCAATAAAAATATGTTGAGAAACGATGAAAAATCAAATTCCATTAAGAGTTTCGCTAGTAATTGTGGTCTTAACATTATTCATAACTCCGTTCCCTCACATTTCCGAGTAGGTTGCCGACCTTCGCTTTTAGTTTTTTTTTTAATATCGGACATGAAGTTAGTGTTATTTCACGATCAGATATCGGTGCCAGGTTTTAACTCTTCTCATGATCTTATATTCTTAACTCACGATCTTCAAATGAATGTGCAACCTTCCCCAATAAGGTGCTATTTAGAGATTTCAATAATATCAACTTAGTAGCTCTGCAAAATGAATCCTCATTATACCCTTGGGATTTGTGTTGGAATCTCACAGATGTTGATAACAAAGTTGCTTTATTCGGGTCAATGGTGTTGCAACTATTCAACAAATATGTACCAATTAAGCAAGTGGTAGTTAAGGATCCAGGGCTCCCTTGGTTTAACTTACGTAAGGGTGGGAAAGTATCCATCACGTACCCATCACTTCTCAAAAATGTTTCACACTGGCAGTACTTTACATCTGTCCTTCCATGCCATGAGTTCCCGATCCTGGAACTCATCAACCCATTTACTCACGCCTGAGGGTCCGAAATATAAATGATTCGGTGGTAATAATCCGTCAAATCCCAAGATAACGTAAGAACCCTATGAGTACTCAACTTACCTCCTTAGAATCTAGACGTTTTTAAATTCTACGTCGTTACTGTTCTTCTTACCAGTGCCAACAGCGTTTCAATTTAAGTTTTCACCATTGTCATCAATTTCAGTGTTTAACCGAATTTATTTATTTTCTTATAAACCATGTCTGTGGGTCAAATTGGACAAGGTAGGTAGGTAGGTAAGAGTGGCTTTTGGAAATTCCAACCCACTTAGGCCAATTGGCCCATTGTGATGCCACGTGGATCTATTATTTTCTTACTAATGGAACCAGTTTTAGCTTATGATGAAGCGTAGATACAGAGTAGGTGGAGGATTGTCTCCTCCTCTTCCTCGTCCATACAGCTTCTACAGAAAACGTTAGTAAAAGCGCCAAGCCTTCTTGCGTGTCCAATGACATACATACGATAAAGTGGTTCCAATTTTGGCGAGTTCATCGGCTCTACAGTTCCCTGGAATGTCTCTGTCGCCCGGCACCCAACAAAGGTGAAGGTTGAACTGCTCTGCCATCTCCAAGAGAGATGATTGTCATTCAAGGGCGGTTTTAGAATTTAATGAGACCGAATCAAGGGACTTGATAGCTGCTTGACTATCCGAAAAGATGCGGATATCCTTTGCAGATATCACGTTTTTCTTCAGCCAGGACAGAGCTTCTTTAATAGCCAAAATTTCCACCTGGAATACGCTACAGTGATTTGAAAGACGGGAAGAGAGGCACAGATTTAGCTTATCTGAGAAAACACCGCCAACTACTCCGCTATCGGATTTAGATCCATCTGTGTAGAGATGGATTGACTAGTCCTCCATGAAAGCATCTTCCTCCCGTAATGACCTAGAGGGGAAGCTTACATGGAAGTTATTGTCAAACCAAAGTTCAGGTATGGTGTAATCGATGTTCTCTGTGAGGATTCCTAATGTATGAAGAATGTTGACGGGGCCAAATGAATTATTTGTCCACTGTTTAGTAGCTTTAAGGCGAATAGCTGAGGGGTGTCAAATGAAACAAGAATGTCTAATGCCGCAAAGGGGGTAGACCGCAAGGATCCGCTTATGCATAGACATGCTGTTCTGTGGACTCTGCTTAGTTTAAAGCAGTTCACTACATTTTTTAAGGCCGTCCACCAGACGACCACCCAATAGGTAAAGTATCGGTCTTGTAGCGACCACCTTTAAAACACTACAAAATCACAGCTGAATGCAGCCAATGTACTACGAACGCACCCGCTGCTCGAACGCACTCACTACTACGAACGCACCCACCAGTTGTCACCACGAAATTTCCGGCGATGCTCAAAAATGTTTTTCCGGTCTTTCTTCTTCTTCCGGGTCTTGGTAGAGCAGTGAGTGCCATGGAAACAAAATTTAAATGCAATTTTATAATTAAATTATCGTAATTAAATAAAATAAAAGTGAATTAAATAGATGAAACAAAAGAGCTCTTTGATTACAATCTTTACTTTTACAGTCTTATGACCGAGGTGTATAGCCAGTGGGCAAATTGGACAAAGTTCGTAGTGAATTAAAATCATTTGCGCATGGTACAAGAGCGCAGTACAATAAAGTTAATGAACTGATGATAGCCAATAATTCGGCTAATTCAATTCTCTCCTCTCTTCTCTTATGTTAGTGTTCAAGTATCTAAAATTATTAATATAAACCAGAGTACCTATATTACCATCTGTCAAGCAATCCAAGTGCATTACTCCCTCACCTGTGCAAGACAACGTTTTATTACACATTACAAAGATCCAGCAGACTCTCTGTGACCAATTCGCGTTATTTAAGTCCGTCGTCAAATTCTTGAAGATGATCGCAAAAAAATAATTCAATTGAGCATTACGTCATTAAATGACGACTCTGCAGCAACAAAAGTTGCAGTCGCACTCATAATCAAAGAGCTAAAATACACCTCAAGTAAGCTCGATGCCATACCTTGCGGATCCACACTCCCAATTTACCTCAATACTGGATAAAATTCTTGCTGAAAGTGTTGCGCCAAACTTAAAGGAACCACCAACACGACTGCTTCAACTTCTTGCACACCAGCAAACTTATCTCAATATTCTCCATCCGATGTCGTTAATTATCTCTCCGCATTTGCCTACCATGTGAAGTCAAAACGCATCTTTCATCTTCAACGTGAGCGCTCCAAAACTACTACTACTCCTAACCACTCTTTGACCTACTTAACGGCTCCTCACCTCATTTTTCTCTATTACACTATACTCTCTTGGATCTGCACCATATTCCTTAACTCACAAAATTTTCCCTACGAAGTCTTTGACCTTACTGAATATAAATTTGCATTCCGACATCAAAAATTATGAAAATTTCACTTCAGATTTTGAAGTTCTTCTTAAGGACGGGGTCAATAAAATAAATGATTCTTATGATCAGGGCATTTTTTTTAGCAATTCATACTAGTCTTGACCCTAAACCTATCAAAACCTCTCATTCGGGACACTCGGAATACGTTGGTGCAAAAATTACAGTCTCCTAACGCAATCTTTTCCTAATATGATTCTACATTCGACCATTCCAACCAAATCACAGTTACCAGCTTACTGTAGAAACTATTGACTCCATACTATCGTAGTTTTTGTAGACCCCGAAGATATGGTAATAGTTTTGGAGGGTTTCAACTTTCATCACCTTCAATGGGTACGTTCTGATGACGAGACTTATTTTCTTGCTACCAACCCTACTTCAGATAAAGAAAGATTCCACCTTTTTTCGACTAAGTGGCATTACTAACAATTTAGGCAGGCAACATGATCTTCTCGTCCGATGCCAATAATTGTGTTGTCACAGAGAGCGAACATCTTTTACCTAAACTCGATAGATACCACCCACCTTTATCCCTAACGTTTGCTAACAGTAAAGAAAATAAAATAATTCAGTCGCAGCATTCTAACCATTTAATAGAGCTGATTTCGAAAAATCGAACTAATCGCTTAGTACTACAATACTAGATTCGACAGCATCTCAAATAGCTCCAATATTTCCATAGGTAATGGCATCGAAATTTTCTACACCCTTTTATTCACAAAATGGATCCCACATTCTCACAACCCTGGTACAACAAAGAGCTACACTCGCTGCGTAACAAAACAAATAAGATATGGCGCACGTATCTCTAATCTCGGTCTACCTCTGACTTCTTCGCTTATCAGCAAGCTTTTTTCTCAGCTCTGTGAATCACTCTGCTGAATCACTAAGCTGAATGCAATATGAACTTGTCTATAATACTAAGCGCTCTTTTTACTTCATAAGCACCAAACGAAAATCTGGTGATTACCCACCTATTTTGAGATTCTCAAACGAATCCTCGGACAACCCTGAAGAAAACTTAAACTTATTCGTATTCTCTAAATTCGTTAGCCATCCATTTGCAACGCTTGTTGTAGAACCTGATATCAACTATTTTTCTAGGATGAGCAGCTGTGCTTCACTTACATCAGTTGATATCAATATTGAACATGTAATGGAGAAAATAAACCTGCTCAAAGACCAGTACTCTCCCGGTCCTAACGGGCTGCCTGCCAATGTTTTGAAAAAATTTGAAAACATCTTGGCCAAGCCTCTCTCACCCTCTTTCGTTCATTTTGTAAGAGATCGCTGCATAAAAACTGGGACCGTCTCATAGCTAAACTCTCTTGTATACCCAAACTATCTGAGAGCGTTGTTTACGACCTAATGTGCTTTCAATGCAAACCTATCTTCTCTCCTTATCAGCAGAGTTCTCTAAAGGGAACATCAACAATTACTAATTTAACAGACTTCGTCTATACTAATCTCTGTGCATTGGAAAATGGAAACCAAATCGACGTAAGTGCTAAATATTTTAGCAAAGCCTTCGATAAAATTTCCCACGAAATAATTCTTCTCAAGCTTGAAGCGCTCGGGTTCCAACCTGGGTTCATCTTGTAGATCAAATCTTATTTGACAAATCGTCAATATAAAGTTCTTTCTGATCCCATTGAAGCTATAACTGTTGTACCTCAAGGAAGTCACCTCGGTCCTCTGATCTTTATATTAGCAATCAACGATGTAGATTTCATCATCAAACAACCCCGCATTTCTGTATATGCAGATGATATGAAGATCTATACGCACATCTCTATACCCTCTGACTCTCAAGCACTACAAAATGATCTGAATAGATTTTTAATCTAGTGCGAAAACATTTTTTTGGAGCTTAATTCTAGCAAATGCCAAACTATAATATAACTTATTTGCGTAAACGTGTGCCATCACCATCAAGGTCCTTTTGCATCGGCAATGATTTAATACCCCCTGTCACCTTACTTCGCTATTTAGGTGTTATATGTGATAAAGAACTTAATTCCTGGGCGCAGATTGATAATGTTATTAACAAAACCAATTCTTCACTTCGTCACTAAATCCCTTTACCTTACATTCGTTAGGCTCATACTGGAATATGCTAGCCAAGTTTGGTCTCCTTAGTCCTTACTGCGAAATCCACTGTATGCGAATTGAAGCTATTCAACTTGCCTACCTATAACTTTCCTCCGTATAGCGATCGCTTAAAGCTAATTAATCTTCAGCCCCTCAAAAAACTTCGAGAAGTTGTACTCTTTGTTCATCAACTACTCACTGGTTGTATTGACTACCCTACCCTGCTCCAAATTAATACCAATGCATTAATACCAATGCACACAACCTTAGACCTGCACCCATCTTCCACATCAACTCTCACCGAATCGACTACGGCTGTAACGAACCTTTGACCAGAATGCTGCGAACTGCGAACAACATGGTTAATGGGGTCGACTTCAACATCAGTAAAACCAGTCTTTGAAATTCCCTCTCCCAAGCTCGTTGACCGCTTGCTTTTATTGTAGTTTTTAATGTTAGTTTTAAATTTAGTTTTTAAGTCATATGTTTGTACTAACTATTCAATAAACTGTGCGGGGTTGATCCGGGCCTCAATCAATCAAAACAAAGAATGCTGTTTGGAATACATATTTTATCATTCAGCCGGCTGAATGAGGACTTTTTTTTTTAAATCTTTTTCACTGTGCCGTTGATTCCTTCTCAGCGGAGTTGTACTCGTATATTTGCGAGAAAGCGCTTCCTTGTTGATTAGTTGGAACTGTTCTCGTAACTCCTTTTGCGCACTCAGGAAATTTGTTCTGTTGCCAGAATAAAACTCTAACAGCCCGTTTTCCCTGAATACTTATAATACAGAGAAATCGGTCGACAACGAAAAGGGCGGAGCTTCAAGATAGATTTTTGTACTCTCCAAAGTTTTTCTCATCGCCCTCAATTGGTTTTCAATAAACAGAAACTATTGAATCTAGTTAATTCAAGTGAATATTTATTAACAATAATTTCGATTAAAGATGAGTTGTGTATCGGCTGACGATCAAAAGAAAATGAAGAAACTTAACAATATTTGAACAATTATTATATTGTAAGGGCTGTTGAGTTGTTGTCGGATTGCTGTAGAAGATGCCAATAAGCATATTAAAAAACTCGTGTTTAGTGTTTAGATCGTGCAAATAAGATTTTTAACAGAGGTAATTTATTGTTTCACTGACGTTCGAATATTTTTTAATTTTATAGTACAATAGTATACGCTCTGATCTCATCTGAAGATGCAGATGAATCGTCAATGCAAGGTTGTTCAAAA
The DNA here is from genome assembly GCA_949129095.1 of Volucella bombylans. NCBI lineage: Eukaryota > Metazoa > Arthropoda > Insecta > Diptera > Syrphidae > Volucella > Volucella bombylans. The sequence goes on along the minus strand of OX422142.1, from coordinate 133,423,561 downwards.
AAAATTAAGCGAATTCAATAGAAAAACGTGTTTTTCTCTTTGAAATTACCTCTGACTTATTTTTTTATATTGTAAAATGTTTGTTAGTTTGATAGAACTTATTCTTTTCAGTAGAAATCGCTTTATTCAGTACAGTTACAATTCACTATTTAATTGTTTCTTTCAATACAATCCAATTTCTCAACGGCTTATACTTTTCTTATCTTTTACTTAAACCACTTAATCACTTCTCCTAATTAGCACTTCAAATTCAACTGATGAACTCCTTGCATACCTTGGGGATGCTGGTATTTATACTCCAATGCCATACTTCGAGAACAATCCTCGTCATCCAGCGTCCCATACAACTTCCAATTTGCTAGAAAATTCGATTCCACTCTCCAGTCATCAATGGTCGAGACTTTGCTATTCAAGTATTGAAATCGTATGGTCTTCGAGTATCGACATCTTCTGCTCTGTAAATCTAGATGTCGCTGCTCACATTTAAGTGGTTATCACATTACTCCCTCCCTACAGTTGTTCGTCCCGAACAACTTCGTCATTCATCATCCGGTGAATGACACATTCTATCCAAATGGACAACTTTCAATTTTCCTCGATCACCACGCTGGATCCGGTAGACAATGTCATTAATGCGGGTTAGGTTATCACCTTGTATGGACCTTCCCAGTCCTGTTTCAATTTTGGTGATTTGCCTTTCTGACGCTGAGGATTATACAGCCAGACCAGATCTCCTTCGTTGAAGCCGGAAGATTTCGCCTTGATATCGTACCTAGTCTTCATACGGCTGCTTGCCAGCTTCATCTTTTCTCTGGTGTCTTCATGCAATTTACAAATCCTGCTGCGCAAGCCATTCACGTACTCGTTCATCTCTTCGGGCTCCGTCGATGGGGATCCGAATTTTGCTTCACTTGGCAATCGAATTGTTTGACCAAATAAGATTTCGGATGGTGTGTGTCCTGTTGGGCTATGGACCGCGTTTCGGTAGGCCATTAAAAAGAGGGGTATATGTCGATCCCAATCCCGCTGACGCAGTTGCTGACGACCTTAGATAAATGCTCATTCAAGGTCCGATTGAATCGCTCGACCATTCCATCAGATTAAGGGTGTAGTGGCGTTGTCCTTGTTTTCCTTATTCCCAAATATTGGCATATTTCCTGGAAGACTTTTGATTCAAAGTTTCGCCCTTGATCTGAGTATAGCTCCATTGGGACCCCAAATCTGCTCACCCAGTTGTTGACTATCTGTTCGGCTACAGTCTTAGCCTCTTGATTTGGTATGGCAAACACTTCCGGCCACTTACTAAAGTAATCCATGACTACGAGGGTATATCGGTTACCATTAAAGGTTTCGGGAAACGGCGCAGCGATGTCGATGGCTATTTGTTCGAAAGGTGCTCCGACATTGTATTGTTGTATTTGTCCATGTGGCTTTACTTTTGGAACCTTGGTAGCCGCACACCTTATGCACTTTTTCCACCAATTCTCGACATCTTGTTTAGCGCTTAGCCAATAGAAACGTTCCCTTACCTTTTCCAACGTCTTGTTTATTCCCAAATGGCCTCCCGAGATTCCGTCATGTATTTCATGGAGTACCTGGCTGACTCTAGACCGTGGCACTATTAGCTGCATACGAGATGTTGTCCCATCTGCACTTTCCCATTTTCTCTTCAGCAAACCATCTTACAAACAAAGCGAGCCCCACTGTGCCCAGTATGCTTTCAGAGTTTCTGATCTGATATCTGCTGCCAACTTGGTCTTTCCTCGTGTTCCTTCCAGGCCAATATTGGTTCGATGTCATTGTCTGCCTGCTGAGAGGAACGGATTTCGTCTATACTCCAACCCTCTATTGGCTCAGTTCTGATCATTTGGATAGTGGCCTGTTCTTTCGCTTCTTTACGGTTGCAGTGTTCGCATTTTACTCCGCACGGTCGACGAGAGAGAACATCAGCATTTGAGTGGAGTTTTCCCTTGCGGTGTTGCACTTCAAAGTCGTAGCCCTGCAACTGCTCGATCCATCTTGCAACTTGGCCTTCAGGGTTCTTAAATTGTAGTAGCCATTTCAGAGCTGCGTGGTCCATCCGAAGAATGAACTTTTGTCCGTAGAGGTACTTATGGAAATGCTTCGTAGGTAGAATTAAAGCCAGAAGCTCGCGCCGAGTTACACAGTCGTTCCTTTCAGGTCTGGAGAGTACTTTGCTGTAATATACGACCACTTTCTCATGACCATCATGAACTTGGGAGATCACAGCTCCGACCCCAACATTGCTAGCGTCTGCGTCCACGATGAACATTTTTCCGGACGTGGCGTAACCCAAGATGGGGGCATTGCACAGCTGTCGCTTCAGTTCGTGAAATGCTTTTTCATATTCTCAGACCACCTGATTGTCGGACGAACCTTCTGTAGTACGTGGCGAATCAAATGAAGCTTCTCAGTTGGTGTTTAACTTTTGGAGAAGGCCAACTTTTCACGGCTTCGATTTTGTCAGGATCCATCCTTACTCCTTCCGCTGATATAATGTGACCCAGATATTTTACTTCCGGACGGAACAAGGCGCACTTTTCCGGGTTGAGCTTTAAATGAGGAGCGTTGCACAGTCCAAACGGCATCACTGCAAACTGTCAAAGACCACTTCCTGTAGAGAAGGTAGTTTTCTCACGATCCGTACGATTTATCTCTACCTGCCAGCAACCGCTCTTTAAGTCAAGAGTTGAAAACCATTTACGAGGGGCGTTCAACATATTCTCGGTATCGGGGTGAAGCTGTGGTTGTATATATAAATTGACTTATTTATCAAGTAATGCTATTATTTTAGTGCATTCATGTAAAATTTTATATAAATGTGATTATTAATTCGCGTTTTATCTCTAGTTAAACAGAATCATAATGGCAACTGAGACGATGATGGTGAAAATTGAGCATCGCGCTGTAATTAAATTTCTCACTAAGCAAGGAAAAAGTCAAAAAACTATTCATGAAGAGATGGTGGCTGTTTACTAGGGTTCCGCACCTTCATTATCAACTGTGCAAAAGTGGTCAAGTGAGTTAAAGAGAGGCAGAGAGAGCATTGAAGACGACCCCCGCTTCGGCGCCCCGGCTACTGCTTGTACGGGAGAAAGCATCAAAGAAGTCGAAAAACTTGTTCTTGAGGATGCCCGAATAAAGGTGAAAATGATGGCAGAGATCACCAAGCTTTCAATTGGTACCATTCACACCATTCTTCATGGCCATCTTAACCTTTCAAAGGTCAGTGCAAGGTGGGTGCCACGAATGCTCACAGCGCCTCAGAAAAAAGTGAGAATCGCATGCTGTAGAGAGCTTATGGAGATGTGTAGTGAGAACGCGGACGGTGTTATGGATCGAATTGTTACTGTGGACGAAACATGGGTCTACCACTATGACCCTGAAAGCAAACAAGAGTCCATGCAGTGGCATAAAAAAGGAACAGACCCCCCGAAGAAGTTCAAAGTCACTCCGTCTGCCGGGAAGCTCATGGGCACAGTTTTTTGGGACTCAAAGGAAATCTTGCTCATTGAGTACAAAAAAAAGGTGAAATCATCAACACCACATCCTACGCTTCCACTTTGCATAATTTGCGGGAGGAAATTAAAAAGAAAAGACGGGGTAAACTCGCAGCGGGTGTGTTGCTTCTTCATGACAACGCTCCTGTTCACACGGCGCGAGTTTCCAAGGCTGCTGCGCGAGATTGTGGTTTCGAAGAAATCCAACACCCACCCTATAGTCCAGACCTTGCCCCTAGTGATTATTTCCTGTTTCCGGATTTGAAAAAATGTCTTCGTGGAAAAAGATTTTCAGATGATGAAGAACTCAAGTCGGCAATAAATGGGTATTTTGCAGAGAAAGAGGAAATTTATTTTTTTGAGGTTTAAAAAAGCTTATCTCAAGATGTAACAAATGCATTGATGTTAGGGGAGATTATATTGAAAAATAAAAACAATTTAAAGTGAAATCGCATTTTCCTTCATATCGATACCGAGAATATATTGAACGCCCCTCGTAGCTCCAGAAAGCATATCCAAATTGTCATCGATTCTCGGAAGTGGGTAGCTGTCCTTTTTAGTAACAAAACCTCGTGCTGCCATCTTTCTTCTTCACGAGGACCACTAGAGATGCCCACGGACTTTGTGATTCTTTAATCAGTCCCTCAGTTTTCATCTTTGACACCATTTCGGCGACTTCTGTTTGCTTTGCCAATGGAAGACACCTTGCAGGTTGACAGATTGGTCGAGCGTCTCCGGTGTCAATATGGTGTTGAACAATATGCGTACGTCCATATTTTGTGTAGCAAATATATCAGCGTACTCACCGATTAGTTTTTCTGCCAGGATTCGCTGATCTTCGTCCAAATTACAGAGGCTGAGAATTTTGTTCTTGATTTTATGCTCTGAACTCTTGCTACCGGTGTTGCACCATTTGTTTCCGTTGTGGTAGATATAGCCTCAAAAGGTACACATTTTCCCTCTATCTCCCCCTTTTTAACCTTCACACTGAATGTCTTTGGGCTTAGAATCCTTACCATGGTGTTCTTTGGTTCCACTAAGGACTTTCCCACCATGAAGTCTCTCCGATTTTCTGGCTCCATTAAATAGAATCGATGGCTACCAGGACCACCTTTCACTTTTGCCCAAACAGTTGCTTCCGATGAAGGCTCTAGAATCTGATTTGCGCAGATGACGACGTTTAAGACGGAAGTATTGGCGTTTCCGTGTATCATTGGTATCTCTATATTTCCGTATTTCAGGGTCTGTGCCCCAAAGTCACACTCGTCGTATATGTCAGCTACCAGAAAAACGTGAGAGAAAACTATTCCGGCCAGGTGAATTTTTATACGGACTTCACCATATACCTTAGCCGTTTCTCCCGTAGCTGTTCTCAAGCTGCAACCGCTGGGGTTATGCAACCAGGATTTCTGTACCAGATCCCTCCCGATGATTGAGGCCGTGGCACCGGTGTCTATTGTTGCCATCCATTTTTATTTTCCACTGACTACTTATACTAATAGAAGGCTTTCACTGCATCGTTTTGCCAGCGAGACTTGGATGATGGTCCTGGGGCCGTCGACGCCTGCTACCAACTTCTGCCCCGCGAAGATGGTGCTTAAGCATTTCTCGATTGATGGCTTCGGGAAGGTTGAGCGGCTTCTTGATAGCGGTTTCTGCCGATTTCTTCCTCTATTTGCTTATTACCACAATGAGGGCAACCTTTTCGTCGCACCGGTTCTTTACACTGCCTTTGAAGATGTCCTATTTTATTGCAATTCCAGTAGCGCATTGTTCGTCTATCCAGTCGGGCATCTCGTTCCTCGGCACTAATTCTGGCGTAGGAGCATTCAATAGATGCTACTTTCCTGACGAAATGTGTTCCCCTGGAAGCCTGATTGGCTGCTTCCATCGCCAGGGCGAAGGCAAGTGCTTCAGCAAGCGTTCTTTTCCCGGCCATCCTTACTGCTGACTGTAGCTTTGAATCTGCAATTCCCCTGATAAATGCATCTTTTGCCATTTTGTCGATAATTTCCTGGCCTGCGGTAGGGTATGACAAATGTGCCAGTCTACTCACATCTGCTTGGAGCTGCTGCAGTGTTTCTCCCCGTTGCTGCGTTCGGCTTTGCAATTGGACCTTGTAAACTTCCTGCTATCCCCAAACCGTTTCTTGATAGCCTGTACTAAAGTTACATAATCTTCATGGTTTTCGATGTCTATTGTTTGCAACAAATCTGCTGCAGGACCGTGCAAGGCCATTGTTAGGGCAAAGCACTTTTCCTCTTTGTCCCAGTCGTTTGCACAGTCAGCCATTTCAAACTACTTCTTATAAGTAGACCATGAGGTCTGCAAATCGAATGAGGGAGGCTTCAACTCTTTTCTCCTTGGACCGCTTAAAGAACATTCTCGCAGTTTCTGTTTTCGCACTGTGTCGAGCTCTTTTGCCAGTTGCTGAACTTTGCTGTCCATTTTCGAATTTTTCGCCAACATTCTTCTCTATTCTATCAAATTTGTCATCAACGTTCTTCTCTATTCTTACAAATTTGTCATCGATTTCTTCGAACTTTTGCTGGAGAATGTTCTTTTGTTTTCTCAGATTATTCTTTTGTTCGTCCATTTTCTGTTGAAGGCCCTGCAGGCCTGTCTTTTGTTCGTCGAGACTGTTCCTCTGTTCATCCAGCTTTTGTTCGATGCTGTGCTTCTGTTCGTCTAGATTTTTCTAGATTTTTAACAACAGGAGTTGCATCATCGCAGCCATGTCGCTGCCGGTACCTATCTGTTCATCCTCGTCAACGTCAAAGGAGTGTGTATCAGGATCATGTCCCTCGTTGTTCAAGGCCTCCTGAAGTCGGAGCACCAAGTCACTTTTTCATCCACTGGCGCTGAGGCTTCTCTTGTTCAACTCGGATTTGAGTTGGACGAGGTTCAACTGCAATAGTTTTCGACCCATTCTAGCTTTTTCAAACTGTCATAATTTTTTTTTTTACACACACAATAAGTCCTATCCCACTTTGTGTGGGTACAAATGATAGAACTTATTCTTTTCAATAGAAATCGCTTTATTCAATTCAGACCCAAATCACTATTTAATTGTTTCTTTCAATACAATCCAATTTCTCAACCGCTTATACTTTTCTTATCTTTTACTTAAACCACTTAATCACTTCTCCTAATTAACATTTCAAATTCAACTGATGAACTGCTTGTTCATCATACCACAGATAATAAATCTATACAGATGTCTCATCGCTGTAGAAAAAAATGGTTCAAATTTTGTGGACACTCGTCCAGCCGACACGAGCTTTCGGAATAATGTAAAGCTTTTTTATTTTCGCTCTTTCTTGCTTTGTTTACTGAGAGATTTTTTTTTCTCTCACCACAAGTTGTGGGCAGTGGCAAAAGGAATACGAAAAACAAATTCAAGGGGTTTGCGGGAAAGGGTATGAAGACTTGGTTGTTTGTTTTCATTCGACTGCAATAGGAAATTATGTAATTTTTCATGAATTGGTATTTTGTTTGAGCGTATGGGTGTGTATGCAAGAAAGAACAATTCAATGGCGGGAAAAGTCGAATATTTCCTTACATTTTGTAATTGAAGTTTGACGAGCAAAATATTATTCGTGTTATTAATATGCAGTGCAGATACACCTGTGTGCAAAATAATAGCAGTGTTAGATGCTTAACTTTTTTTTTACAATAAAACAAATTGTATAGCACCTGTATTTTAATTATTTATTTTTTCTTTCTCTAATGTTCTAAAGACTTCGTATTGAATATGAAATTAAGTAACTAACCATTCTTATAGAAAACCTAAAATACCACCTTGATGAAAAGGAATTTATTGAGAAAATTAAAAATACAAGTTTATTCATCTAAATCTATATTGTCTCCTTCAAAGTAATCTCTTATCGACTGCAACACACTTATGCCAGCGCTTGATCCAATCCTCGAAACATTTTGTATATTCGGTTTTCGGTATGTCCATTAGTGCTTTCTGCGATTTTTCCATCACTTCCTCTCGGCTGCTGAAACGCGTTCCCCTTAGTGGTTTTTTAACTCGATCGAACAGAAAGAAGTGACAGGGAGCCAAATTAGGTGAATTCGGTGGCTGGTAGATGGTATTTGTTGTATTTTTCGTCAAAAAATTACGAATAATGATGGCACTGTGCGACGGTGCGTTATCATGGTGCAAAATCCACTAGTTTTCTGCCCACAATTCTGGTCTCTTTCGGAGAATTGCTTCACGCAAATGTCTCATAACGCCCAAATAATACTCTTTGTTTACTGTTCACCTTCGTGAACAATTATTTTGCAGAGAAAAAAGCCAAGTACTATTTGGATGGGTTAGAGAGATGGGAGCATCGTTGGGAAAAGTGTGTAGAGTTACAAGGAGAATGTAGAAAAATAAAAAAAAAATTTGAGAAAAAATGTCTTGTATCACTGTTCGGTCGGAAACTTTTCAAACAACCCTCGTACATATATATTAATTTCAACCATGATGACTCGGTAAAAATTTAAAGATCCTGACTGGGAAGTTGTGATGCATCCACAGTATAGTCTTAGCATTACGCCGTCAGATTATCATTTGTTCCGACCCCTGCGACACTCTCTTGCTGGCATTAAATTGGCTTCAAAAGAGGCATGGGAAAGCAAGAGGAATGGTTACGAAATATTGTTTGTAAAAATTGTTATTTGAGAAGGAGGAAGACCGTAAAAGAAACGATTCGTCTGGGTATTCTTCGCGCTGTAACTCCTGAAGAGACAAGTAAATAAAAAGAAGCAAAGTTGCAAGGATCATTCTAATAAATCGCTTCTCAATACGCTTGAGTGTTAAACAAAATTGAATAAAAAGATTTATGTAATTATAGTAATCATCATTATATTTCTACCTTCATCATTTGATCGTTAAGAAACAATTTTTAACATAAACTAAAGGTTTTCATTCATTATTGTTATTTACTTATCTCACTTATTCATCATTTAATTGTAACAAAAGAAATTAAATTAAATTAAACATGGCTGTCTTATTTATATATAATTTTCTTCTTTTTTTTGTGGAAAATCTAACAAAACAAATTAATTATATTGTATTTACTATATTATAGTATTTATTTTCACTTTTCTTTTCTTCAATTTTCACCACATCATCTTGCCTATTTGTTTATTTACTTTTCCGGCCTGGAAAATAAAATATTTGCTCCATACTAAAAAATTTGCGATGCGCCTTACAGCTTGGAAACAAAACCTCAGAATTTTTCCAACCTTCCATCGGATTCCGGAAAATAGATACGCTTTCATAATATGGTTTTTTCAATCTCATATTGAAATACTCGTATTATGTAACCGCAGGCAGGTATAAGCACAATAAAGATTTGCCCAACTGTTGGGACACGTCATTGATATAGACTCTTCAGGGTGGCCAAAATTTGTTGCCATTGTAAAGTATATTTTATCGAGCAAAGATAACCCCGTCATTTACCAAATCGTACAATTTGTCACTGTAAATGCTCATTACTTTAGAGGAGTTCCTCTTCGTCTGGGTTAATGCAAACTGAACAAATGACACCTTGTCGAAGATTACCACCAGTAGGCAACCTGTGCTACTTCAGTCTGGTTTAACAAATTGGATCCAAAGTCTCTACTCCAAGGAACATTGATTTTGCTAGTTAAACTATGGCTCATTCATGGCTGTCGGAAAAATATTTTCAATATTTTCCTTACTTACTTAGGTGGCGTTACAGTCCGGGGTGGACCAGGACCTCAACCAACAAGCCTTTCCACCTGGCGCGATCTTTCGCCAGCTGTTTCCAGCGGTGCTGCACTCCAAGTTGGTTGAGATCCCATTCCACTTGTTCGAACTCCCATATATTCGGCCGTACATTACTGCATTGTCCCCGAGTCTCGGAATTGAAGATTTTTGATCTTTACATACAAATATATTGCGTACAGTTTTAAAAACACCCTTTTACATAACTTGAAAGAAAAGGGAGCAAATATGTACTCGTAAATAACATATACATAGATATTTTCCGAATAAGTTCGATGTTGCTCAATGCTTGGAAATTTATCAAATTTTGTAGGTACTTGATGTCCTGAGCACAAAATTAAAATCGGGAAATTGGTCCAGCGCTCATGTACATACGTATATCTTCAACCCCATAACATATATTAGCCCTTAACACCTCGTGCTTCAAATATCAACCACTTTTATAGTGTGGTGCAACGTCATACCCACCCCCTCCAGCACGTCCATATCCTGGACCGTCGATCTCATGATCTTTAAAATTATATTCCTACCCTCATTTAATTTAGATTGCATAACAAGTTACGAGTACAAACAAAATAACAAGCACACGTACATAAACCCAAGTAAACCGGTTATGGTAGGCAACGTCAACGTATGTTTTTTTTTATTTATTTCTTTCATTCACTTATTATTTTGCACGATAAAAGACTTTGCATGGGTGAGTGACAAGAGGCAAGAGCAAAAAGCGAAAAGAAATAAAATGATTTTTCTGCTCTTTGCAGCTTTTTAAAAAAGTTTTTTTTTAGTTCGATTTCATTTTCATAGGACAAAACTTCCCATATGAATGAGACATCTGTATAGATTTATTATCTGTGATCATACCTTGCGGATGCTGGTATTTATACTCGAATGACATACTTCGAGAACAATCCTCGCCATCCAGCGTCCCATACAACTTCCAATTTGCTAGAAAATTCGATTCCCCTCTCCAGTCATCAATGGTCGAGACTTTGTTATTCAAGTATCGAAATCTTCTGCTCTTCGAGTATCGACATCTTCTGCTCTGTAAATCTAGATGTCTCTGCTCACATTTAAATATTTATCACAGTATTCATGTGAAAATGATGTTAGAGATATTGTGATAACCACTTAAATGTGAGCGACATCTGGATTTACATAGCAGAGGAAATGTGAAAGGAAGAAACGGTATACCTAACACAGTGAGTTCATCATATTTTCTTAATAATTTTTTTCACCAAAAAATTTAAAATAACTCTCAATCTGGAAAACCAAGAAATAGAAACCGGGTTGATCCGTGTCAGTAACCTCTGTAGACGTTGTGACCGTCACTTCAGAGACGGCCGCCCTCTCTATTGAGCCTGGCCATTTTCAAAAATGACGAAATGGTTGTACCGGGCATTCTGACCCATCTATTCTGACTGGATATGTAGATAAAATCCACAAGGATGGATTTGCCGGTTTTCTCCCTCCTGAGAAGCTGGTCTTTGTTGGAGCATTTCCTTTTTGCAGGGTTGTTAGTTGCGGGTTGTTACTTTACTTTGTCTTGACGACCACGGGTGAGATTTGTTCAAAGCTCTACGTTTTATTGTAACAGTCATCTGAAGATCATCGCGACGTCAAAGCTTACCTCGGTAGAAAGTTATTGGGCAGAGATGTGTTGTAGGAATTTATTGCCATCCCAATTAATGGTGAAATTAGTTTCACTCAGCTGCTCGATCTCTTCATTTGTGTCATGAAACAAAATATGAAACACTCGTAACATATTTCAAATGCTGAAAACCATCACTTTCAGGTATAGAAAAGGACTGTGGGAGTAAAACTACCTATTATTGCTCTGTTCCGGGAAAATACTTACGACAAGACTTATCTAAATTCGTCACCGAATTCTGCAAGACCGTCTATTAAGGAAAGAAGCTTTATCAGAATTATTTAATAAATTAGCTTTATTTATTATTTTTTGTTTTCTTTATACATTTACCTTAGCAACGTTTGCTAAAATAAAAACCTTTCTACAGCTTCATTAAAACTATTGCTGAACTTATTCGTTAAAAAAAAAAATTACAAACATTTGGTGAGTTAAGATTAAGCCATACAGTAAAATTACATCCTTAAACGTTAATAGATTAAACCTGGTTAGAGCTTTTTATGCACCTACTCGTATGTATTACTTGCGTCGTCTACAGAAATCCATGCCCTGCCACTTCTGCTGGAATATATCCTTCACGTCCGTCCCGAGTTCTTACATAAAACCACTGACGTCGATCTTTTGACTCGCGACACTCGCAAAGCGTTACAATTTCACCTTTCTGCAGAGTGATACTCTCTGTGGCATAGTCACTCATAATAGCCACAAGAGTCTGTCGAAGGCTTCTGTTGTGAGAAGAGGCTGTTGCGGCAGCTGCTGCGGCAGCTATTGCCGCCTTTTGACTGAGTAGACAGTGTTGCTTTTGTAGGAGCTTGGACTTTTGCTGTTGGAGAACCACGTATTCATCATTTGCAGTCCTGATAACAGCATTACATGTGCTGACTATAGCTGGAGACGCTGCTGCGGTGAGGACTGGCGCCACAGTTACTGCCTTATTAATGGGAGACGGTTTCTTGTACAAATTTGTTGACTTCAATTGAGCATATGTCTTCTCGGTGAGCTTTGGTTGACTTGCGGCGCGTAAATATAATTTGTCGACATGATGTTCGAGTGTTCCACTAGGAGGAAGACGTTTTTGGCGAGGTGTTCGAGCTCCATCTGATCTGGTGCCACCACGAAGTCGTATCTCTTTCTCACTGTCGGTCATATTGCCACAGGGACGTGGAAAAACATCTCCATTGGTCTCCCAACAGGGAGTTGGTTTGGATGTAGAATTTCCCCGAGCTGCTGGAGGTAGAATTCCAAGAGGTAAGCACGCAGAATACCCCACATAACCTTCTTCAGCATGTGGTGTTTGTACGTAAAGCCAGTTTTGATTTTTAAAAACAGCATTGACAACCATACCAAGGGGGAGAGGTATTTCGATCTGGTAGCCACCGGGACGGGTTTGATAAAGTGTACTCGATGAGGACAAAACCACAGGGATATTGCCTGGCGAGGCTAACGAGCACTTGGACAGAAATTCATCAACATTCCGGATTTCATATCCAAATTTTTGTACACGATTACGATCACGACGTTTACGATGTCTGTGTCGACGATGGTGGCCTTCACTGGCCGCTATCAGACTAGGCTCGGAGTAAGTGCCCTTAAGAGACCTGGCCTCTTCCTTATCGCATTTGTCTAGAACGTTATTTTCGCTTGCCTTGAGAGCTTTTTTTTCAAAAGATTTCTTCGCCTCATGACGTCGACGGACAATCGTGTCCGGTGCGGTAGTGGTATCTCCAGATTTGACAGTAATCGCTTGTCTCGAAGGAGTGCAAACAAACAATAGATCCTTGGATGGTTCTCGTTTCTCTTGGAACTCCTGCAGATTGTGATTACTGACATATTTATCGTTGAATAGTTTGTCTTGCTCTTGTTTGGTTTTGGCTTTGAGTTTCTTCTTGAACTCAAGACCGGCTGTAAGTTTTGGCTTGCCGTCGATTCGTGTGGCATTGTTGTTGTTTTGATTTTCAGCATCTTGCTGTTCAGTTTGTTGATCCTGTTGCTGCTGTTGTTGTTGATTCTGATTCTGTTGTTCTCTGAGAACCCAAGTCAATGATATACGTGGCCTACGTAGGCTGAGATTCTGACCCATTTGATTCAGCTGCTGTGCTGCACTTGCATCGGTTACACATCCTTCGTTGATCGACGATCTTTGGTTGTATAGTTCTGGAGTGCTCTTTGCGTTTGCAAGGGCATTATTATTATTCTGGAAAGGGACAAATAGCTCATCGATCTCGGCGTAGTCGGACGATGAAAGCGCTGCCGCTGATGCGGGCCGATATGGTGAAATCGGTCTTGTGTAGTGTTCTCTTCTGGAACGATGACTTTGACGTTCGGGTGATGATGAGTCGGTCTGCTGGGGAGGGAGTATTAATGAACAGGCGTTGAGGAGATCTGGGCAATAAGCATCTAAAATGAAAAGAATAATAATTTTTTTTTTGCTATAAATTGGGAAGAACTAGTTAGTTTGTGATAGATCATAAAAACTGAAACGGGACCACCACTGTTTCCATTTCCCTATTCGAAAAATAAGAAATCCTCTCAACTGTCTCATCTGCGAATATAAGAGCATATGCTTCTCTAGAGTCGCACACAAAATCGAGATCAGTCATGTTGCATTGAAATATTTCATCAAGTAGCTTATCGACAACTAACACTGCTGCTCATAGTAGCCTCATCCATCTGTGCAAAGGTATAACAGAGAAGCCTGGCTCCTCAATCAATATCTGTCACCACTCCACAGGTGCTATTAGATATGACTCTTATGGCATAATACTTGGAAGAATGGAAGACACTTTTATCAGATCGAGGAGAGGGTTTTATCCAAAGGTAATTATGGTGTTAATTGTACAGATACTCATATATGTAAAAAGTAGGAGCAGCGAGACTTACTCGGCTGAAATAAGTGAAAATATAGGCTGCAGTCTATTTTAAATGAAGCAACGTAAAATTTTGGATACGTTCTCGACTGAAGACACTATTAGTTTAGGTTAGGATAGGGTTACTTCGTTTACGAGAATACAGACTCTCTTCCAGGAACGGCCAACCCCTTCAAAATGCAGACACACGACCTGGAAAAGGCCTTGTACCGCTTGGGGTACAGCATACACAGCAGTGAGCTTAAAGGCAATATATATCCTCAAATAACCTGCCCGTCAATGCTAATTAGAGAATCTGTTTCCCTATAGATCAAATACTATGAACTCCATCGCGAGAAATCATGGACCACAATAAAGCAGCCGATGCTGCAAAGGCTAGACATAGTAGCTTAGTAGCAATGAAGCTAATGTTTCTAAAATAGGGATCTTCTGCACAAGATGGATACTCCAACACTTAGTGCTGATACCAAAAGGACCAAAAGCGAACAAACCACCTTGAGAACCTATGTCCGTTTGACATAGGTTCCTAGGAAACATTGTGTAACGCATCGTATGTAGCATGCTGCTTGCGATGGCAGAGCACGGTCAGATGAGTTAAAAAAATCGCTTTTTACTATCAATGTCATAAGGGCGGTATTATTGTAAATACAAAAGCTGAAGCAGCATAGCAAATGAGATGCAGAGGCTGTACTGTATGATATCATCAAAAGCCCACAAGGTGGAATTTAAACTATAACCATAAAAAGTTCCGGGCAGCTATCGGAAATACGAGCATAAATTTGGGCAAGATACGAGTAGTTTTCCGCTTGTTTCCGAAATGTTCAAATGAGGGGAAGATGTGGAGAATGCGGTATTTTACTGAAAACGCTTCGCAGAAGGCAGGATAAACTTCTCAAGCTCGGAGGACCTCGTGGATTACGTGCAGGATCAGAGGGTGAATGGATGAAGATCTATTCATTCATAGTGCGTATGCAAAACGAGTTGCAAAAATCTCCAACCTTAAGAAGGGCACAAAAGGCAGTTTAAAGGATACAGTATAGTTTCTAACCAGCAGCCCTGCGAAGAATTGCTGAACGGCGAGTATGGTTGGCGAATGCAGAGGTATGGTTGAGTACGTATGTAAGAGGTTATAGCGCACATCATTAGGCAAACCAAAAAAAGGCTCTCTTCGCAGGAAAATATGAGAATGCATTGTAATTTCAGGTATGTATCTATTTGTGGTTAAATTTGTAATACAATGGGCGTTCTTTAATGAAAGTTCAGTGTTCAATGTGTGGAATGGAATAGTGTTCTTTGGGATATCATCTATGGAGGGGAAGGTTCCTCCTACTAAATCGGAACTAAAGGGTTGTCTAATAGGGACTTGACAACTTTGAATTTAATTTGTGAACGCACTCTTTCACTAATCATCAAACTGTCACTTCATTTATTCAGTAAACTCAACATTTTCATCATGGTAAAGTACACGAACGAGCAACGTCTGCAAATTATAAAAACTTTCTACCGAAATTCGAAGTCGGTGACTGCAACTTTAAGAGCGTTAACTCCAATTTTCGGTCGCAATTCTCGCCTTAGTAGACAGGCAATGACAAGTTTAGTGCAACAATTTGAGTCTACATATTCGTTGTGTGATGTTACCGTGTCAGTGAGACAACGGGTTGGTCGAAGTGTTGAAAATATCGCTGCCGTTCAGGCGTCCGTAGCAAACGATCCAAATCAGTCAATTCCTCGGCGTTCTCAAGAATTGGGCATCGCTCAGACCACATTATTTGGCGTATTTTGCGTAAGGATCTTGGTTTACACCCATACAAGATCAAGCTGACTCAAGAATTGAAGCCGATGGACCATTTGAAGCGACGTACGTTCTCCGATTGGGTTCTGGAGAAGATGCGCCAAGATGATGAATTTCATCGCAAAATCATCTTCAGTTACGAAGCTCATTTTTGGCTCAATGGGTTCGTCAATAAGCAAAATATGCGTTATTGGCCGGGTGAAAATCCACATGTGCTTCATAACTGTTTGGTGCGGTTTGCATACCGGCGGCGTTATTGGGCCATATTTTTTCGTCGACGATAACGATCATCACGTTACTGTGAATGGTCAGCGTTATCGCGGTATAATCACCTATTATTTTTGGCCCGAATTGGAAGATATGGACTTGGACGACATGTGGTTTCAACAGGGTGATACCACAAGCCACACAGCACACGCAACAATCGATTTATTGAAGAGTAAGTATGGTGAGCGTATTATCTCAAGAAATGGGCCAGTCGATTCGCCGCCTCGTTCGTGCGTTAAATCACGCCGCTTGACTATTTTCTGTGGGGCTACGTTAAGTCATTATTAACACGCCGACGACGTTGGAAGAGCTCAGAGCCAACATTGAACGTGAAATAGCGGCCGTTTCGGCCGAAATGTGTGACCGAGTCGTTGAAAATTGGGCCCAACGAATCGACCGCTGCAAACGTGCCCGCGGTGGCCATATGAACGAAGTCGAGTTCCATTCATAAATGCTTTGATTGTACTTCAAGCCGATGATAAAGCTTTTGAAATATCTCAAATGGTTTGCGTTTTATTTAAAAAAAAAGTTGTCAAGTCCTTATTGGAAAACCCTATGTCATAATAAGGCAAGCTCTTTTCTTATTTGTTTTCGCCTTTAAAAGGTATTCACTGTATTTAGTCGTATTTATGCGGCTCTTCACAAAGGATTCTGTAACCTGTCCTATTATCTCAACAAAAATCAGTAGACTCATCTCTTTAACTTCTGGTGGGTATACAACGAAGAGAAATCCATTCACAACAAGGTTTGTTCTACGGTAATCTTGAAATGCATGAAATGTGAATTTAAGGGAACTTTTGAATGATCAATACGGACGGGCATTTCACAGGTTTCACACTACTATATGATAGCGATCGGAAGGACCGAGAACTTTGTGCTGTTTTCACTTATCTTTCAACCTGTACAATAACCAGGCTTTAGTTGCTGCAGACATACGAGTAAGTAGCGAAACGAATGGAGAATGGTAAAAATTCATAGTTGTGTCAGCTTATTTCCGCTATGATTCCATACTGTAGCCACCACTAAAACCAGTAGCCGAGGTCATTGAATACTATTATATGATTCCGGGAAGATGGGACTAATCTAAACTATAATGGGATGTATGGACTTTAAACTATCGACTGACCTGTTGTCAATAGTCTTGGCTCCCAGCCAATGCTCGGACTCAACGAGGCCAAGATCTGGCAAAAACCTCTAACCGAAACAGAGAGTAGAGGAAGCTGTTCAGTACCTGAACGATACAGCGACTACGTAAAAAGTACGAAAATTTCAAAGGAGGTCACTTTTTAAGTGCCGAGCAAAATATTAATCTTTGCAAAACAAAAATAATATAAGATTTCGAAGAGTTCCTCATGTATGTAAAAGAGAACACCCAGAAGCTCTGATAGTAATCAGTCGAAAGCAGAGGCTCTCTGTCTCATGGTTGAGCCTCACTTCTTGATATGATCAAAATCGGTAAACAGCACAACTCGCCGAAGTTAGTATCTGTATTCATTTTTGATGAAGGATGAGGCCATCAAATACGTTGTTGTTTCCTTTGGTGGCTCTATGTCGCCTGGGATCGATGGCATATATTTGTTTATGATACAAAAAGTTGCTTGGTGGCAACTCTGAAAAGATTACTATACGCTCGCCAAAAGCTTTAGAAAAATCCGTCTGACTTCCTTAACGTTGAAGAGTTGCATGTACACAAAATTGCTTTGCGAATGCACCCCCTGTCCAACATGCAACATGTCTACTAACGTGGAGGACCCATTGAAGCCGCGCTTGATAAGTAGGACTACTTACTACTTACTACTACTACTACGGTCTCAATAGTTCTAAGTTTACACTAAAGAATAGACATGGTCGATGCACTAGAAATTCCAATAAATCCTCTCAAACCTGAGGTTGTTCTCATTATGAGAATGAGGAAGCTGACTCCTATAACCCGTCTAGTGCTTAAAGTGATCACCATCCGCTTCTTCGACGAAGCTAAGTGTGTATCTGGGTATTATCCTGGACATTTTGTCACGGAGGGGGTTCCTTTGGATTTACACGGCTATGATTTTTTTTTATAATTCGCGAGCGCTCAAGGGATTTAAGTGCTCTTAAAATGCACATAGAGCTAAAAGTGCAGGGAGGAAAGAAAGAGAGGCTATGATAAGACCAATTACATCTCATGCGTACCAACCAAGCCCTTACGATAATCCGTCGCTGCTGCTTTTACCAGACTTCAACGAACAGCCTCTCTTGGCTGCATGGCAGCTTTCCCTAACACGCTTGGCACTGAAACGCTGATGAATCACCCTCCCCTTAAAGTTTATATCATGGGCTGCACTCTCAAAGCTATCTTCCATTTAAAGAGCAGTGGTTTTTGGTACAACAATCAGTGAAGTTTTGCTGATGTCCAAATAAGCCATCTGATGCAATGACACCAGAAACCCTGTTACTATGAAAGCGAGAAATTGTTTTTCTCTGTGCTCAGGATTCTTTTTGGCCAGAACTTGAGCCGGGATAGAATGTAAGCTGGTCTTGATGGATAATTCAAAAACTAATCTCTGATTAGTTTTTTAATCTGGGCAACAAAATTAGATTTCACTTGCATTTTTCTGCCAAACAGAGGTATACGATGGCAATAAACTATATTATGAAAAATCGGGCTCTACACACGATTGACATATAGGCAATCTTCTAAGCATAACGCTAAGATCTCCCTGATCTTCGCGAAGAGTCAAAATCTCATCATAACTCATCTCAACATCCACCAACAGACCTGACAATTACCTGATTAAATACCCGTCAACCATATTAATCGCATTGTAATCAACGTAGGGCGCAACTTTAATATTCAAGATTTCGAGGAACCAATATCGACTCTTGTTGTAGTTGTTAAGGTGTGAATGCGAATATTCCCGATGACAGGATACTGAATAAGTATGGCTACAATCGGAAGAGACCACTGGAGCTCTTTTTCATCAAGTCTCCAAAAACCCTTTAAGAAGTCATATGTTGCCACAATCAAGCTCAGAATCGCTTACAAGATCTTGTCTATTGTACTGCTTGAGCGCCTAAGGCTTTTTGTTAATAAAAATATTAGTCCACATCAGTGTGGCTTTAAGCCAGGAAACTACACCACTGACAAGAATTGCACACTGCGGCTTCTTAATCATCATGTCGAAAAGGATTGTGTGAAACTCTCAGTGCAAAATCAGGGTCACAATCTTTTAAAAACCATATTTCTGTGGACTAAGAAGATGATGAAGTAGAAAAGCCCCCTCCGATCATCCTGAAGAATTGATGATATTATAGAAGGTGATATTATAGAAAATTCGGCTCGGTCCTATCAGTAACACCAACTTAACCAGACTGGAGACTGGCATCGGCATATCTTGGTCACGATCATGTGGGCCCTCTCCCTGGTGATAACCTAGAAAGGGTGGTACTAGAAGCTGGAAGGCTAAAAACTGGCCCCATCATCGAGTGCGACGCTGAATCTCATCACACGGTATGGGGTAGTACCGACATCAACGATAGAGGTGAATCACTTTTTGATTATATTATACGTACTAACCTCATCGTTTGCAAGATTTGCTCATTCACTTTTATAACAAGGAACCGACAGGAAGTGCTAGATATCACTATTGTCTCCGACAACATTATTCAAATCTTAACGAACTGGATAGTATCGTCTGTACACTCATTTTCAGACCACAGATATATCCAATTCAGCCTGAGTGATGCGCCTCCCAGCCAACCAGCATTCCAAAATTATCGGGAATCTGATTGACCAAAATACAGAGGAATGCTGTCAGAAAGCTTGAACTCTCAAGTCCCCCGCGTGACACCAACGAGTTTGACATGAAAGGCAAGGAATTTACCCTGGCTCTCAATCAGTCAATGGCCGTTTCCTGCCCTCTTATTCAACCTAGAGGCAGGAAAAAGCCACATTGGTGGACATCGGCACTGGGACCGCTTAGAAACACTTGCAGAAAACTTTTCAACTTAGCAAAAAGCACAAGAAAAGTGACTGACTGGGACTCATACAAGGAATCCCTCAAAATATATAAAAAGGAGCTGAGGAAGGCAAAAGAAAATCCTGGAGGTCATTCTGTGACAAAATAACAGAAATCTCTGAGGCATCGCGGCTAAGAAAATTCCTCTACAAATCCTATGATACCTAGCTGTTTGAAAAAAACCGATGGTTCTTGGGCGACCTCAAGTGATGGATCACACTGGACAGCCATTTTCCAGGTGAAAAGAGAACTACTGCAACCGTGACTAAAATTCACGGTCTGGTTAAAGAAACAAGCTGCTTTGAGCGCTGCATAGCTTCAAACCATACAACTCCGGGCGGTATATTACCTGCCGAGCTACTAAGTTCCTCAGATATTATCCTGCCTACGCTCGAGAATATCATGAAGAGCTGTGTAGAACTGATCCACATTCTACTATCATGGAGAGAAGTAGACCTATAAGTCTATCATTTTTACTTCAGAAAACTTTAGAGCGACTGATTGATATCCATACACGAGCTAAAATTGATCCACGACTTTTGTCAACCGCTCAACATGCCTACCGTAAAGGAAAGTCGGTGGAAACGGCTCTGCATTCACTGACTAGGCACATCCCTACAATATAAAGAGTGGTCGGTTACCTGGACATAGAGGGTGCCTTTAACAACGGCAACACGTCCACAATCACGACTACGCTGTCTACTCTGCAAATACACGACTCACTTGGGGAGTTGATCAGTCTTATGCTAAACAGCAGGATAATCAACTCCAAACTGGGTGGGTCTTCTGCTAAAAAGATGTGTCAGCAGAGGTACACCAGAAGGCGGTGTCCTTTCAGCCATCCTCTGGATATTAGTGGATAATGAATGCTGAAATGCCTGGAAGCGGGTGGTATCAGAGTGATTGTCTATGAGGATGACGTTGCTATAGTCGTCTCAGGTAGGCATCCAAACACCATTAAAGAACTCCTTCTGATAAATCTTAACAGATTAACCTGTTGAGCAGATCGCTGTAGATTGGGAGTAAACCCTCATAAAACTGATATTGCCCTCTTTACCAGGAAATATAAAATTCCAATCATAGACCCTCCCTCAATAAACGGTACCAGTTTAGTTTTCTCCGATACAGCAAAATATCTGGGTCTCATTTTTGATAGGAAACTAAGCTGGAAACCTAATATTCAAATAACGAGTCAAGAATGCTACAATAGCTTTATTCTCTTCCACAAAAGCCATTGCGAACAAATGGGGCCTTCAACCTCGCATAATCCACTGGTTATACATCTCGGTCATAAGACCAATACTCACGTACGGGATTGTTATCTGTTGGATGGCCTTAAACAATGTAGTCAACAGCAGCAAACTAAGCAGAGCTCAACGAACAACAAATAATTTAGAGAGAGAAAGAGAACATCGATTACACTATAACCGAACTTTGGTTTGACAAAGACTTTTATGTAACCTTACCCTCTAGATCTTTCTGGCAGGAAGATGCTTTCATGGAGGACAAGTCAATCCACTTTTACACATATGGATCTAAAACTGATAGTGTGGTTGGTGACGATGTTTTCTCAGAAAAGCTAAATCTAAGCATTTCCTTCCGTTTTCCAAATCACTGCAGCGTGTTCCAGGCGGTAATTTTGGTGATTATAGAAGTTCTATCCTGGCTAAAGAAAAACATGATATCTGCAAAGGATATTCGCATCGTTTCGGATAGTCAGGTCGCTATCAAATCCCTGGACTCAGTTTCATAAAATTCTAGAACAGCCCTTGAATGCCGATTCTCTCTTAGGAAGATGGCAGAAGAATTCAAACTTCATCGATGTTGGGTGCCGGATCACAGAGACACTCCAGGGAATTTTAGGACCGACGAACTCGCCAAAATTGGAACCACTCTACCTATTCTACCGGAAAAGGGTAGCATCATTATTCCAGTCGCTAAAAGCAAATTAATATTAAAGCTGGATGCTAACAATAGAACAGGCCTTAGGTGTTGGACTAACATGTAGCGACCAAACAGATCTGGCCAAAGCTGGATCTGGATCGCTCTAAGTGTTTGATCCTCCTAAACATTAAACATCTCAGCGCTATCATAGGTTTCATCACTGGACCCTGCCTTAAAGAGAAACATGCAAGAAATCTTGGCGCCTTTACAAACAATTTCGGTAGAAGTTGCATGGACGAGGAGGAGGAAGAGACAATTCTCCACCTACTCTATGCATGTCCATCTATCTTCCAAAGAAGAAAACTTTACTTAGGAGCTTTCTTCTACAACGACTTAAGCGATCTAAACAATATAGATGTTAACAGTCTCCTACGCTTCATCATAAGCTCAAATTTGTTCCAAGTGTAGGAGGATCATAGATCCACGTGGCATCACAATGGTCCAATAGGCCTAATCTACTCCTGGCTTGTTGGTTAAGGTTCATGATAGCGGAGCAATTTCAGAATGTGTTTAAAGTGTTCCTCCATGCAAAAAGTACAATATATTTAGCTTAATGCATCGCAGTTTACTTTTTACTATAATTAGTTCCGTAGACAATTGGCTGGATATTAGGAGCCAGGTGTTTGAGTTAAAGAAGTTTCTTGCACTTGGAAGACTCCAAGCACCGGTGTGTCTAGCAGAACCTAAAATCAAAAATCTTAAGAAGACATTTTTCTCAAAATCAGCTAAAATAGAAACTAAAGGATAACTAAAATAGAAACGGCAAATAGAAAGAAAACAACATAACCAACAAAGGACTATTCTCAATAAAATAAATAAAAACTAGGTATTCCCCATTTGCAGGAGATCGACCCAAGAGGCCAACAATAGTACCAAATGTAACAGCTACCCCACAATGAACTTCCGCAATCCATTGTCCAATTTTCAAATTTCTCCAAGGCGTGGGGCTGACTTTCAAATCCCAAATTGCACTAAACACACAAAATTCCTTCAACAATGGGTCCCCTTTCACTTATTCGAAAGGTAAAAAACATCAAACAATGCCTCTCCATTAATCATCCTAAACACTTTTCACAAAATAATTGAGAAAAATTAAGGGAAACTTCCCTAAACTGTGTCAAGTATCTATGTAGCTTAGTTAGAACTATAGTTCAACCCTTTAACTTGACAAGAGGACATAACGCCCGCATATTTAACTGATTGGTAAACAGTAACTCCATTGGGATAATTTGTATCCAAAGTCTCCCTTTTGAGCATACACCACGACAAGGAAGGCACTCGGTCCCGTTTCCTTTGTTAAGACAAGTGCTTACCATTTACTCGAAGAGTAGCATTTCTTCTTGAGGGTCCATTGTTAATGTCATCATCCTCATCACTGGTAGGGCTATCGTTGTTGTTACTTCTGCTGATACTGCTGGAACTGCTGCTACTTCTCCTCCCACTGGTATCACTACTTTCGGACTCATTACGTCTGCATCGATTGCTTCCTCCAGCTACAAGACTGGGCTCGACTTCTCTCACTACTAGTGCTTCCCTTGGTCCAGCTCCAGCAACTACTGGTACTGGTCTAGGACCAGCATTGTGCACCTCACTACAAACTCCTTGTACCCGATAGCGCTGTTGTTCTTGTGGAGGCTTTCTTGGTGTATACGAAGGTGGAGGCGTCGATGGCAACCGGTTATAGTCTCCTCTATATGGTGGTACTGAACTGGAATTACTGCCACTATTGTCTGTGTTGATTCGGATGGCTGATGAAGGTACTTCGATTGGGGGACGTCGTGTGATTTCTAAAGGATTCGATGATCGTTGGTTGTTAGGACGAATGCCCGCATTTCTATCTGAAAATAGAGAAACAAAAAAAAAAAAATGGAGAAAGTTAAAACAGTGCTAGCTCAGTCAAGTAAAACATTTTAATTGTCACTTCTATCAACCCCATCACCCACTTAGGTTCTCCTTGAAACTTCTATCATTTACGGGGATTGTGAGAAAAAAAATTGAAAAATAAAATAATTGGGAATTACCTTCAAAGGAAGCCTTCAAGCCTTTCTTCCAGAATTCAATCAGTCTACAGTCGTCTGCATCAACCCACAGCTTAAGCTGGAATGAAGTTCAGTGTAGTGAAGTCGATTTCATTTCACAACCAATTATGGGCAACTTTTGCTTTTCCTTCAACAAAGAGATGGTTGGCAAACAACCCGGATAAGGGTTTTCTTCCTTGTGTGTGAGAGTATGTGGGTTGGCTAATTAGTCACCACTATAAAGGGTTTTTAACGGAAATGTATTTTTTTTTCTTGTTAACTTAGAAGGAAAGTTTCACTTTGTTGACAATTAAGATGCTTTTCTATGGATTGACGCACAAAATCGCCAAGCTAATGATGATGTGCAAATGAATCCGAAAAATGAGCCTAATTACGTGATTCTTTGATTCACAGAACTGTAGCGAAGCGATGTAGGTGGAAAAATCATTCGTGATGTGGTGCTAAGTGTTTTTAGTTAGAGAAAAGAGAAGGAAGTTTGGTGAGCCTGGTGTGGTCTCAGAGGCCCAACCCATTTTTAAATTAAAACCAAAAAAAGTTTATGTTTTCATGTTTTGTAATCATTTTATTTAATGTAAAACAGAAATTAATAATTTTTTCATTTAAATTATACGTTTGTAGTTTAACTTCGTACATATAAATTAATATAACTAATGGTGACGCTCGCTAAGAGCACAGCAATAAAACAGGTAAGTTACGACACTATGTGTCGTTATTCCCGTTGCCTCATTCCTCTGCCAATTAGCCCAACTATGCGCACTCAGCTAGAATTTCCGGAGTTGTGTTACCCGTTAACTACTCCCACCTTCAAAACGCGATCGTCCCCGTTCGAGCCTACTCGTAAGTTCTTGATTACCGACTTTATTTCGAGGAAGAGAAGAGACCTTCCTTCTGTACTGCCAAAGGAAGGCGAGGCCGCTGATCAATCCGTATGCTCTCAGACCAAGGATGACGGCCAGTATGCATCCGATGGTGACCATGAACCCTTTTTTAATCTCGTTGATGAATTGCCAGTTCTGTTCGCTGAGATGATGTAGATAAAGCAGGCTTAAAGTAGTATCGTGACCTGTAATGTCCAACAAGGGTGACGCTGTGATGCCTGTAGCCTTCTTCTGCACGTTATTCCTGTTGATGAATTTCGTGCCGTTTAGGAACACGACCTTGTCGAAGGCGACAAGATATGTGCCGCTGATTTTTTTCTCGGTGGAATCATCAATAGTGATTATGATCGGACTGTCGCTGATTTGTGTGGTGCAATGTGCCACACCGTCGGCATACAATTCTTGGGCGCATGAGCCGTTGGTGGCCAGTCTACAAAGGTGTACGTGGTTGTTAGTTCGTAGTCGACGACCGCAAAGATCCCCTTTGTCGATTTCCGCTACGGTGTTTTTGTTCAGTTGAGGAATGGTGCCGTGTGTACCACCAGAAAAATCAAAATCCTCTTAACCTAAACTTAATTCTAGGATACTTAATACTAGACACTTCCATCAGCTCAGCGATGGCTACTTCTGTGAGTGGCCCAATCAAGATAGAGTTCAAATCATTGTCATGAATAATTACTTGATTTACAACATTAATTTTTGCAAGAGCTATGGCCAGCATTATATTTTGGACTTCTGTGATCATGATTCTATTTTGGGTTAACAAAACCTCAAATAAATGTGCCGTGTCGACTTGTCACTCTTTTGCCTGCTTGAGGATTTTGTTGACTATTTCTGTTAAGTGGTTAATTTGTTCTTGGGTCCTGGTTTTAATCAATCTGTTGTTGGATTCTACCACTTGTGCTTCGGTCACTCTAATTTTATGCAAGTCGTCAGCATCCTGTGTGCCGACGATAACCTTAAGTGCTAAACCTAAGAAATCTAAAGTCATTGCTATCCTGTGTGAGTAATTTACTATGAACGTCAAAAGTATTACAAAGAAAGACTTAAAACAGCATAAGGTAGTCAGCGAGGCTTATAATAACATATATGGTATACATTTATGGACGCAGAATATCGCTAAGTACTCTATCGAAGGTTGTCCTTGTGGACAACCCTCCCCTTAATAAGGACCGTTGTCCCCAGGTCTGCTTCTATTTTTCCTTCTTCGCATAGGGGGGTCAGTTTATTCCCTAGTCTCCTATTAGTTTTTACAAGTACTCTTTCTCCTACCTCGAAGACTCTGTTCTGCTTGGCAGAATTGTTCCTTTCTGATTGCACCAATTGTGCTTTCCTGTCTTTTACTGCCTCCCTGAACTCATTTGTGGCGACGTGAACTATCTCGATCGGCTTCTTATTCGTAACTGAGTGTACTGTCCGGTTGTACTCTACAGTGGCCTGCAAAAGGTCAACCGAATCGTCAATTTTCTTCTCGAGTTTCAGACACCTAGCAGTTTCCACGAGAGTGCTATGAAAGCGCTCTACCTTCCATTGGAAATACTGTGAAGAGGGGTGCGTTTACCACTTCGACTCCGAACTAATGCTTCAACAAGAATTTGATCGTCTCTGAGTTAAAGGACGCCTCGTTATCACAATAGACAGTCTTTGTTTTAGGAAACACATTCATCAATTGAAAGATGGGCGTCTTTACATCCGCTATTGTCCTGGATAGTATCGGCTGAACTATCGCGAACTTGGAGAACTTGTCTATGCAAGTAAGAAACTGTTTCTTGTCTGTAGAGAAGATATCTATATGTAACATCTCACCGTGTGTATGACGGAATTGGCGTCACTCCGAGTTCTTGCTTTTTCGCGTGACAATCGTATTTGCCCTTTGTACAGATTTTGCAATTTCCGACGATTTCGTTAGCCAGTCTAGACATCTTTGGAAAAAAGTATTCGCATAAGACTTGCTTCACATTTTCCTGTGCAGCTCTGTGGGCACGGTTGTGCTCGGCGGTGACTATCTCCCTCTGTTCGTTCCTATCCGTAATGTCTGACGCTATATTTTTGCAATGCCAAAACCTGGTCGAAGGAAAGGACTTTACCAACTCATGTTGGATGCTAGCTAGCTAGCGTCGGTAGTTCGCAAACTACGTTTGGGTTGACGACCAATTTGACTTCATAGATGAGCGTTTTGCTATCCACGAAGTGAATAATATGGCGAGTTTTTCCACCGAACAGTATGAAATTTCGTTTTAGAGGAAAGTGTGCTTCCTTCAAAATTGTCTGGTTTCGGAAACAATTGAGAGGTTTCTCAATTGTCTCGACCATGTAGGTCAATGACAACTCGCTATGGATTGTGGCAACATCAGACTCGGGTTCGTTTTGTAGCGCATATACGTTTTGTCGAGATAGCGCATCCGCGACAAGATTTTCTTTGCCAGGTTTGTAATAGATTTTATCGTTATGCTCATCGATAAAAGCTTTCCATCGTTTAATCTTTGCATTCGGGTTCCTATCGGACACCGCGAATGTCAACGGCTGGTGATCGGTATAAATGTTAATATCTCTAGTCCCATAGAGGTAGTGCTTAAGTTTTCCCAAGGCCCATACTATGGCTAATAATTCCCTCTCATTCGTCGCTTAGTGGGATTCAGTGTCTTTCAATGTCTTTGAAATCATTGTGATGGGTCCGTCATTTTGTGAGAGAACTACGGCAATGTCGTATGCAGAAACAACCGTCGTTAGGTCGAACGGCTTCTTAAAATTTGGGTACATGAGAATGACATCTTCGGACGCCAAAATGTTTCTCATCCTCTCGAACGCATCGTGCTGTGTTTCATGGAAATTAACGGGTACCATTTTGGACGCGTGTTTACTCACTGAGCCGTTTTCACCTTTTAGGATGTTAGTAAGAGGCCTTGCTATCGATGCGAAATCCTTCACAAAACATCTGTAGTAACTAGCCAGACCCGAGAAGGACCTAAGAGCGAAAAGATTATTTGGTTCGACATACTCTTGAATGGCCCTGACGTTTTTGAGGTCCGTCTTGCTTCGGCTCTAGTTACTATGAAACCAAGGTATTCCACGCTATCTTTGAGGAATTTCGTCTTATCTCGGGACACCTTCATGTTGGCGTCACATAAGCTTTTCAATAAACAATCTACGCGCCTAACGTGTTCGAACTGATTTTCGGAGAAAATTATGACATAGACATAACACGACTTGTCGATTTGCTCTTACAGGACGTCGTCGATTGCCCTCTGGAAAATGCTTCCAGTATTCTTCAGGCCGAATGGTTAATGGAAAATGACGTTTTTTCACGATCTTGCTCTGCGAGAACAATCTGATCTGTGAATGCCTTGATTCTTTTCAAAATAATTTTTTTGGACTCGGTTTTTACTGAATTCGGTACTTGGATATCGTCAACATTTGTGAAATTCACATTATCGCAAATATGGTATG
Organism: Volucella bombylans; assembly: GCA_949129095.1. NCBI lineage: Eukaryota > Metazoa > Arthropoda > Insecta > Diptera > Syrphidae > Volucella > Volucella bombylans. The sequence goes on along the minus strand of OX422142.1, from coordinate 133,395,420 downwards.
GTAGGTGACATTGTACCGTAATTTATCTTGTTAGCCTTCAGATCTAGAGTAGCGCCCACCTGAGTTAGCAGGTCAACGCCTATGATCCTGTCGAACAATGTTAAGGATCCCAAAGATATTCATTAAACATTTTCTTTGAATCTTATTGGAGCCATGGATAGAGCTCACGGTGAATGGGGAGTCGATCGGCACTACCCACTTCAGCTGCTCTACGGGCTTTACATAGTTTTTGGCCGCTCCTGTGTCTATGATGAATTTTAATGTTCTCCCAACCAACTTCCGCTCGACAACGGCAGCCGGGAAAATTTCCTAAAAAATTAACGGATTCGCTTTCATACCCCGCTCCGTTTTCGGAGTCGACATCTCTGACAGCTGCTGCGGCTATGTCATAGTAGTCAGCAGCACACTGGTTAGAGCATTGCTGGGACAGGTTATTAACCCTTTGGCGCCTCTGACCAGTCATACGTTCTGAAGTGTTCTGCCGCTTGTTCCCCTGGGGATAGCTTTTATGGCCACTCTAACACTAGGCTTTTTGACAATCTGTTGGTTGTCGAAATTTTGACGAGGTTAGATCGATGTGCATGGGCTCCGGGGCACGTCTCTGGGAATCCTCGTCATTTGAGCGCTGCTTAGGCGAACCCATGGGTCATCAGGGTTTTATTTGTTATGAGAGTTAACTTCTTTCCTATCTCGTCATGGTACTGTGTTAGCCCTCGGTCACCTTGTCGAATGGTGTCTAGCTCTTGTTGAATAACACTCACCGGTGTCTTATCGGCATACGTGAAATCGAGTCTAGCTATAATGGCTTTAAGATTTAAGACTGTGTTGAAAGAGGAGATAACAGCGTTCGCTGAGCCTCTAATTTTATTTCGAATAATAGCAACGGCTTGATAATGCATTGAACTGCCATTGTACGGCTTAAACAGTTCATAAGCAGCCGTTGCCGCTTGTCGCCAACAAATATAGTCTTCTTGTTTACCGTCAAATTCTGGTATGGACTTGACGATGTCCAGTGGTTCGTCACATTTTACCCCCTGCACAATATAAATTTTCTGATAATCCTCAACTTCGGGGACCGTGATTTTTAAACTATTCACCTCGTTCCTAACTTCCCTAAGTTTTCCGTCAAAAATTTCTGTAATCCGAATTGCCTATTCCGCTAGTGGGCTAGATACAGCGCCTTCTAGAATTGATCGCAATTGTTGTGCCTCCATGTTCGAGTCTGTCTCTAATGGTTCTGAAACCCTAAGATCACTAATTCGGCTAATTAGGTCTTGCAGAATGTTGTTAAAGTGCCCTGTTTGCTGCTCGATGTTATGATCAGTGTCAATCAGGCTCATCAGGCTCAGAACAAATTAACTTTTACTTTCTTTTTACAATCCGACACGAACACAGAATGCTTTTTTCTCTTTCTTTTCTTCTAATAATTAAATATCTTGATCACAATTTAATTGAAAAGGAAACTACTTATATAAATTTATTTCATTTACAATTTTTGCAACAGAAGCAAGATCTAAAAAAGTATTATGTATGTTGCCGACGGAAAAACACCCAGCAGAATTTGTACTTAACACTTTGACAATGATATTGAAAGCTGTCTTAATAAGTAATTCATTTACATTATTATTTTAACCCCTGTTACTATTCTAGTGGGTCATCTCCAGAATCTTCTCCCGGTAGACGTGGCTGCTGATCGTAACAGATGGTGTTGTTTGTAACTTCGTCGCTGCCTATAGTGCGCCTGCGCCTTGTGCCGTTCGTTATTCCCGTTGCTTCGTTCCTCTACGAATTAGCCCAACTATACGTACTCAGCTTGAATTTCCGGAGTTGTGTTACCCGTTAACTTATATAAATAAAACGAGAATCCTTCTTATAGCTTCTCGTGGTGGGGTCTTCTGGACCCCACCAGGCCCACGGCGTTATTCTGTTCACCAGGCTTTCGGAGGATTAAATAAGAAAAACACCATCTCTATTTCGGGGAAACATGTGGCGGATAAATAGAACCATTTACAACCAATAGAAGGAAATAAATAAGGTCTTAAGGATATAATTTTCAAACACACAACACCGAGAGGCAGCAAAAATAGGTGCATCAGGGGATATGTTTGGCTTAGGGTATTCATTTCAAACAAATATTTATTGATAGTGCATTGAGACTTTTGATCTTCTAGAATTTGAAAGCTCTTCGAAAAAGGCAAAATTCTATCCAAATACTACACATAAAGCAAAACTGATTTGATGATTTTAATTGCAACTGTATCAGCTTTATTCGTACGCTACAAACATTGATTCTCCACAATTCATATTGTCCAGATATTCTGGCTGCCCCCATTTACGATAATTAGGTACACTATCAGCCTGATAAAAAATCTACTACCACTTTCTTCTTCACATTTTGCAAAGAGGTACAGATCCGTTGGGTTCTCGCGTTGGGGCGGAAGGGCTTGTAGTACGCGACATGTGCCAGGTCTAAGCAATATAAGGCCGGTTGCAAGGCTAGAATGAAACTAACCTAACCTTTTAAATTAAGGTGCCGGGAGTAAACCCAATTCAAAATCCCACTTTTAGCCCAGAGTATTGAGGCACTCATGCTCCTGGCTGCATGGTCAGTAAACGGATAAACCGAACTGGTCGCAAACGATCCACTCCGATGCCCAGGCAAGATCGGTTATATTAGTGAATTGTCCTTGTAAGACACCTCCTTGTAGACACCAGATATGGATAAAAAAGAGCTAACAATTAATATAACAAAAGACTAGATCAGGTTGCCAGTGGTTGGCACCTTATCAAAGGACGAATTGATAGCTTCCAGCCAGAAGACAATCGTCTGTGAGAGCGAGTGCTAAGGCTATCACCACGACCACTAACCAATCAATAACATAAAAACAACAAGAAACGAATCAGGACCGCACCGACAAGGTGAATACCATGACGAGTACAACGAGTACCTGAGAAATAAACTAAGACAGTCAGCGAAGGGCAACAGGTCGCACTAGCAAACAAGCTCTCTATAAGCGGGAAAGCCATGGCCGAGGCGTGGGGAAGCATTGAGGTCTAGCTTTCCGACATGGTGATGAATCACCTCATCAACAACCAAGGGAACATCTGGCTAGCTATGCCTCCGCCGAGACGGTTAGGCGATATCGGGTGATCAAATGCGAGGATGAGTTCTCCAGAAATGTTCTTAGTGAATGCGTTGCTAAGGTTAGCGATGCTTGGGTTGGCTTGAAGCTCAATCTTTTCACAGTAAATGACATCCCAAGGCCCAATCATTAAGGTGGATGAGCTCCATAAGATGTCCTTCCTATTCCTCATCAATAATGAGGTTTCGCATCCGTCACGCCAAGATTAAGGTTTTCCTGTCACTGGGTCCTGAGGACGATGTGAACATCGTCGAAACTGATAAGTTGTTGGGGAACGTGGTGATCGCCGATAAAACGGATAATGCTGAATTTCATACGTAATAATCTGATAACCTGATAGTTTTCCTAAGGGATATTTATATTGACATCGATATTAGCCAGGAGCCCTGGGTGAGAGACTCGGCCATAAATGGGCTTGAAGACAAACAACGCGCTCTACAAACATCAGGCTATCGGCAAGCCCAGAACATGCATTTTTCTGTCGAAAAAGACCACTCAGGCAAAAAACTAGTTCATTGTCCTCTTTTAATGAAATCGTTCAGTCTTTCGAACAAAGAAGAGTAAGCGCTTCAGTAATAAAGTGCTTACAGTACGCACCCACAACGTCAAGGCCGAATACCTGCAGGCTGATACGAGCGTAAGCCGGAAATTCAGAGAGGTAGTGCTCCGCGGTGTCATCATCACTTTCACAACAAGCGTTGCAAGATCTTGTATGACTTATGCCTAGCTCATTTAAATGTTTAGAAAAAGTGCAACACCCCGTCACTACGCAAGTAAGCAACCTGCAGTCTTTCCTGCTGAGGAACAGGAGGAATGTCGCTGATTTCTTAGTGATGTCGGGAAACATTCGTTTGGTCTGCCTGCAACCTGGGGAGTCATGCCATCCGTAGTTATGCTCATATGAAACCCAACTGTCAATAGAAGCCTTAACAACGTAGGTTCTGGTGCTGAAAAATCCTCCTCTGAATCTCCATAAGACCAGAGTCATAAGACAGTCGGCGCGCAAGGTCATCAAAGCTTCAGTGCGTGTTGTACCAAAGGCCACTTCTTTTTAAACAGAGATGAATTTGTGAGTGCAGCTCTCAGAGAATGCCAAACAACAAACATGGCTTATGAGATACCAGCACCCCCAGAAGAAGTGGAGCAACTTATAGCCACTATAGCAAAGAAGGACAACTAACTGATGGGCTGCGATGCCAACGCGAGGCATACAGTATGGAGAGGCGCGGAAGATAATGAAGGAGGTGAGATACTATTTGATTTTCTTCTAACCACTAACCTATCTGTCTGCAATAAGGTCATGACCCCAAACTTTATTTTTCCTGGTACGGATATTACACTCAAAACAAACAATGGGAAATTGGAGAGTTTCCAATCTGAAATCAATCTCACATCACAAATGGTTCCTCTACGATTTGAGTCTTGATTAAGACGAAACTACTAAATTTAAAAAATTCAATTGGATCAAGTTTGGCTATGTCCACAGGAAAAAACTCAAGAACATTCCCGAAAAAAACACCGCAGCAATCGAAGAACTGGAGGTAAGTGTAAAGACTTTCGAGAAGGCAATGCACGTTGCATACAAAGTCTCGTGCCCAGTTAAACATAATCTCACTCAGATGACCTGAGCTATTTTCAATATCTGCTACAAACACAACTTCTGGCAACCTTACAAGGATTGTTTAAGTCTGTATAAGAAAGCCATAAAGACATCCAATAAGCCTAGATGGACTATTCTCATTCAACAGAACTCTCAAGGACTCCGACGGGCTTAGAAAAATTCTGTCCAAGGAAAACTCCAACCCTTCCTTTCTAAGAAGGTCAAATGGAGGTCTCTGCGAAGACCCTAGAACTTCTGGTGAACACACACTTTCCCGAGTGCAGTAATATTAGTAAGGAACCCAGGAGGTCTCGCCAAGAATAACCTGCATCCACAGCAACATCAATTCAATCATCTCCAACGAAAAGATTTCCTGGACTATTAACAGCCTCTCCCCGATCAAGTCTCCGCGCCGTGACGGCATACTACCTGTCACTTATTACAGAGAACGCAAGACCTAACAATACGTTGACTAGAGTCAATCTTCAGAAGCTGTTTAATACTGAACCACGTATCATACTCTTGGAGACGCGTATTCTAGAATCGAGATCATAGCACTCCTACTTTAAGGGAAGATGCTAGGAAACGGCTCTCCACTAGACTTCTCCTAAGACATAGAGGAAGCCTTTAATAACGTATACACTGAAGCTATTCACAAATCTCTGATCGTGCCGGGCAGGCAACGGATGAATTCGCAAGGCAGTTTTGCGCACATAGATCTCGATCATTCTCTCTATGCTCTTCAACATGAAGGAAGCCTGACTTCTAGATCTGAAGCTCTTGGTGAGAGTGTAGTCCTCCATTCCGATTTTTGGCGTAAAAGTTACTGTCACTGTCCACCAGGGTTACGGTATATATGCCAGTGCCAGGCTAGCACTGAAGATTCTCCAACAGCTGCTCTTTTGATATTTTTGTAACACAACTGGGTATATGCCATCTGTGCCAGGTGAGTAGATGCCATCAAAGGGAGCAAAATCATGTTTAATGGTCTCATCCGTCTCCACAACAGATGAGGTATACGAGCTATGGAGTATTGTGTTATTCAGCTCTCTAGCATCCTCTTTAATAGGAGCTGGTTGTAAGCTGGTTCTGATTAGGTTACCTTGGAAGAGAGCCTCAAGCATGAGACAGAGAGTCTCTGCTTTCGACTCAGTGGACTTTGACCAACCTATTTGTTTCGATCCTTTCCCAAGAGCCTTTATAAGAGGCACAGTTCGAGATCCGAATAAGCTTCCTAAATTATTTTTACTTTGATCTGTAAAGATTCCAGTCTTTCTCAAAATTAGTCTTAAGTGACCTGTTTAAAGATTTACAACTTCTTTACGAAGATGCTGCAGATCTGCGTTCCTTCAAGAAACGGGCTATTTGCAGGATTGCTAACTAGCTGGACATGCCATTTCAAAACACTTGGTGAGGATATCGTTCATGTTCTGAACAGCTACATCTAGCTTTTGTTCTATCTTGAGCTTAGGGAGAGCACTGTTAGACTTATTGAGCTCCTCTTTAAATCGTGTCCAGTTGGTTTTCTGCGGATTTCTCCTCATCTCCTTCGCTTCTGAATTCGAAGTACCTATGGTCTCACATGGATATCTCCGACAGTACTTTCCAGCCAGTAATCTCCTTAGCATACCTGTTCGATAACGTTAAGTCGATTACTTGCTGTCCTACTCTCGTAACAAAAGTTGGCCAAGAGCCAACATTGGTGACAACCAAGTCAGTATGTAGTCCAGGAGATGATTGAGAGGAAATCTAAGAGATAATTGCCTCTCACGTTGCATTTGCTACTGCCCCAAAAAGTATTTTGAACATTAGCAGCGCAGCATATGACAAGTCCAATCTTCGTAAAATCACAGTATTCAATGAGTTCGGTTACCACCTACAGTGGTGGTAGCGATAGTAACGAATCATAGGAAAAATAAGCAACGCAACTATGAATTTGTGCCATTTTCCGTTAGTTTCCTGGTTGCAAATTGCACAAGTTTAGATGGTGAGAGTGAGTTCGACACATAAAGACAAATTCTCGGTTTTCCCGATGGCTTGTCATAAATTGGTGTGAAACCTTTTAATCATCCGAAACCACATATGTGTTTGTTCCACACCAATGGTTCCTATATGGATATTTTGTATTATACATGGAAAGCCTCCTACATATGGATGCACTTGGAATGTTAAAGGTGAATCTGAGTACACAAAATAGATGGGAATTATGGTACTTATCTACACTTATTTGGAATCAAAGTGGAAATTAACCCTTCCAAGATGCAGTTAAGGACGTGAGTCATACCTAGACCTGATGGTCTCGACAGAGGCTTTGTCTAAGCCCACAATAAGAGAAGAGCCGTCTTTGTTTTCCCGATGCATTCTCTCCCTATGAGAGTACATAGATTTCCCACTTTTCAGTGTCGAATCCAGAGTTCCGGGTATAAAGACGCATTAGCACATCCCCCCGTTTTGCTGAGTCGCCCCGGATCTTAGAAAATGGTGCGCCTTAATTTGGGTTGTCTGAAAACCTACAAGGCCTTAGTTTTCCTTGGAAAGGGGAGGAAGGGATTTTCGGCACGTAGCCCTCTGATTGAATGCAAACATACTCTGTTTTGGCTAGTTCCCATAGTTGATTGACACAGTGTTTGCGCTCAGCGTCGTTCAGACTGTTGTCATTGCCAGTCTTCCCAAATCGAAGCGCAAGAAAGAAACGGCATCCTTGTAGGTGCACTGGTCTCGTGCTCTTTGGCGTTTCGGGGTTTTGTTTGAGGTTGCTTTTCCAGTGACGTCCAAGTTCCGTCCACCAGAACTGCAATTTGTGCTGGTTACAGCAGCGGTTTTAGCCGGATCTTATGCGATGGGAATACCACTACCAGGGTGGTTTCTTAGCGGGGATTTCGCCGCATTAGCCGACTTCAGTCAACAAGAACTACGACCGTTCCTGGTTGTAGCATTGGCCTTGTCCGGACATCATGTGCGTGTGAAACCACCGCTGATTTTGTTTTTGTCGATGGGTTTAACCACTTCATGCGATTTCCGTCCACCGAAACTGAAGTCTTTGTTGGTTGCAGCAGCGGTTTCATCCGGGCATCGTGCGCGGAGAGATCCATCGGACAGAGGGAGTGCCTTAAACTTTCTTCCTCTTGGTCCTGTTTGAGACAGAAGAAGAGGGCGGAGTTTCAGAACCGAGAGGTTGGTCGGTTTCAGTGGGTGTCACTTCCACCCACGATTAGCTGCATCGATATGTTGTTCCATCTGCACTTTCCCATTTTCTCTGTGCTCAATGTGCCTTTTGAGTTTGGCTCCGGTCCGATATCCCCTGCAACCTTGTTCTTTCTTCGTATTTCTTCCAAGCCAATATTGGTTCGACGTCATTGTCTGCCTGTTGGGAGGAACGATTTCGTGTGTACTCCAATCGTCTACTGGCTCAGTTGTAATTCATTGAGTTACGGCGTGTTCTTTCGCTTCTTTACCACTAACTACTTCTGTCAGATTATTTTCATTACATTGTTTTGCCTGCTACCGACGTCTGCCCCGTGAAGTTGGTGCTTAAGCATTTCCCGACTGAAGTCTCTGGGAAGATTGACTGGCTTCTTGGTAATTGTTTCTGCCGGTTGTTCCCTCTGTTTACTTGCTACACCAGTGAAGGCAGCCTTTTCGTCGTACCTGTTCTTTACAGTCCCCTTGAAGATGTCCTACTTTATCGCAGTTCCAGAGCGCATTCTTCATCTCTCCCGCGGAGTATTTATTTGCTCGGCGCTTAGTCTTGCGCAGGAGCATTCACCAGATGCTACTTCTCTGACGAAATATATTCGTTTGGAAACCTGATTGGCTGCTTTCATCGCCAGAGCGAAGGCAAATGCTTCAGCAAGGGTTCTTTTCCCGGCCATCCTTACTCCTGACTACAGCTGACATCGGCTTTGCAATTGAACCTTTTAAATCTCCCGCATGTGGACATCCCTAGACAGTTTCTCGATAGACTGTACTAAAGCCATATAGTAATTATACTTTTCAATCTCGATTGTTTGTAACAATTCTACTACAGGACCGTGTAAGGCCATTGCGAGGGCAAATTACTTCTCCTCATTATCCCAGTGGTTCGCACAAGCAGCCATTTCGAACTGCTTCTTATACGCAGATCATGAGGTCTGGCCGTCAAATTAGGGAATATTAAAATCTTTTCTTCTTGTACCGCTAAAAAACATTCTAACAGTTTTAATTTTCGCACTGTGGCGAGCTCTTTTGTCAGTTGCCTAGCGTTGTTGTTCATTTCAAATTAAATCTTGTCATAGATTTCTTAGGACTTTAGCTGTAGAATGTTCTTTTACTCTTCCAGCTTTTGTTCATTTTTGACAAGAGGAGTTACTCATCTGTGGTTCCTTGTCAACGTCAAAGGAGTATTTATCTAGATCATGTCCCTCGTTGTTCAAAACTGGCGCTAAGGTTTCTATTGTTCAACTTGCATTTGAGTTGGATTGAGTCAGCTGAAATAGCTTTCGACAGATTTACCATAATCACAAATACACTATTAATATTTATATTTATTTTTTTTTACAACACAATAAGCCCTATCCCAATTCTGACACCAACGTAAAATGTTTGTGTGAGTACAAAAAATAGAACTTATTCCTTTCAATACTATCACTTTATTTACTATAATACAGTTACAATTTATAATCCAATACTTTTTCTCAATTACTTTTACTTTCCTTTATCTTTTACTTAATCAGTTCTAGTCAGTTACTCAAACCAGACAGACGTGTTTTTCTTGTTCTCCCTTTAATTAATTTTCGTCAAATTGCATTTTCCGGTTCTTAACCCCAGTGCTTGAATTCTCTAATATTTATGTGCAATTTTTTCAGTGCAAGGCCCCTAACTATATAAAATTGCAACCAAGCAATACAAAAAAAAAATAAATAAAAACAATAATTCGACCTAAAATTTATACCCTCACTGACCTACACAACTAATTTAAACATGTTTTGCAGAATTGCCAATTGTGTAATCGATGACTGCAGTGGTGTAATGGGTAGCTTGCAAAAGAAATACGGTGTTTATCAAGGAATTCTCTAATAACTTCCTTTTCTTCTGTGATGAGTGCAAATGTATCGCACTCTCGCATGTTCTTTTGGCAATAAAATGCCTAAGCGATTCCAATGACTCCTACCAAGACGCACTCGCGAAAAAGATCACGGACAAAATTTCGGTCATCGAAAGCAGTGTTAAAAGTGTCGAAGAGTTACGGAACTCAGTGCAGACCTCAGCCGAACTAATAAAATCCAAAGTAAAGCATATGGATAAACAAATTGCTGGTCTAATCGAGTTAGACTCCGGGAGATCCAGGAATGAAGTAACTCCCTTACGTCACCTGGATAAAGTGTTAAGTGACATCAAAGCCATCTGTTCTACGCAAGTTATATCCAACCAAAAAACTTGCGAGTTGATAAGCTCTCTGCATGACGACATTGACATTGATTTCCAGTCCTCGTCACGCAAACAACCATCTTCTAAAGAATCCGATCCTATGCTCGAAGTTATCTTCGAGAAAGTGAACGATGTCAGTGGTGAACTTACTGCGACTCGATTTCTCGTATGCGATATTGAACATCACATCGCAACAGTAAACAGCAAAATCGTTGACCCACCAAACTTCCCGCAGCCTTACCAGAATGTTCTCTATAATACATCGCTAATGGCTGAATTAATGGAACCTGAAGTGGATTCACGCTCACCCCCACATATAAGTCCTCTGCGGACGGTTCAACTGATGACTGATTCCTGCGAAGTTTCTTCCAACTTGACAATAAAGAACACATCTATGTCAACACCTCCAATCGCTGCCCCACGTAACTTATCAATCACTTCAACTCAACTTGGACACCTTCCGAATGGCAGCGTAGACTTGATAAGCTTGCTTCGAAAAATCAATTGGTCACTAAGCTTCTTATCAAAGGCGCCCCACCAAACGCTGATGCTGATTGGATCTCGAATTTCTTCGTAAAGAAATATGGCATCACCATTAGCCACTGCAATTTACTTCCAACATCTCACCACAGAAGTAAGCGCAGCTTCAAGCTGATTATGACGGCCAAATACTAATGGCTATTCCATAATCCAGCCAGCAACAATTTCAGCCTTGGAAAGATGCGTGTTTACAAATGGTTGGAAAATACGCCCAAATACGAAAATGCATTTTACTACCAAAACGTAAAAGGATTGCGCTCTAAAACTCGTGCTGTCTTGTCTAAATCACACGGTCTCTCTTTCGACGTCTATGCTCTTACAGAAACCAATCTGATCCCCGACGTAAAGAGCCAGGAGCTATTTCCATCTTCTTATAATGTTTTCCGAGATGACGAACACTCTCTCCCTATGTTTAATGATCCTGCCATCCCTAAAGTTGATTCTCCATGTAGAGGTGTCCTACTTGCCATTCACAATAACCTCAACTCTTCTCTCATCGCTATCTCTTCTTCTGTTAAACTTGACTTTGATTCAATTAAAATGACACTTTCCAACAGGTCCCTGTACGTCATGTGTTGCTACATTCTCCCAGCTCAACCTACTGAATCCTACATCCTTGCCATTAAAGCAATTGACTAACTAATTGACCTAAGTGATTCCATCGACGATATCCTTATCTTTGGTGACTTTAATCTGCCCCTGCTAAAGTGGAATCCATCGGATGATCACTTATTTTTTACAGCGTCAAAAGCCAGTTCATCCAAGGAATGTCTTTTCATTGATAGCATAACTGACTCAAGCCTGTGTCAAGGAAATGACGTCCCTAATTCTATCGGTAGGCAACTACGAGTAGACCTTATTTTCACTAGTGTTCCTATTAACTCCACAGTAACGTTGTGTCCCTATCCTATCAACTGTCGACAGCTTTCACCCCCCTCTTCTTCTCTCATTTTTCCATAATTCTCCATCCCAGCCCACTTCTTCAACTACCATCTCTCCTTACAACTTCCTCAAAGCTAATTTTCGCAAAATCAATACCTATCTTAGCAAATGTTCTTTTGATTTTACCAACCTATCCTTATCTGATGCTATCTCCATTTTTTACAGTGAAATATTTAATTCCATTTTTTTCACGGCATAAAACATCATCTATTTCACCTCCATGGTACAACAGAAGATTTCGCTCTTTACGAAACAGAAGAAACAAATTATGGGCAGTTTTTCTTCTCACCAATTCTTATTATGACTAGTTTAACTATCTTGGAACTTACCTGCGATTCACCCAGCTCTATAACTGCCTCTATCAGCGCTTTCTCGGCACAGCGCAGAGCTACCTTATCAACGATCCCAAAACATTTTATCAATTCGTCAACTACAAAAGAAAATCAGACGGTTATCCCCCCTCTCTCTCGTTTCATAATATATCATCGACCGATCCACATATTATTGCCAACTATTTTGCAAACTTTTTTAAACAGTCCTTTGCAGACAACCTCTTCGTACCCGACTCCATCTATTTCAAGTACCTTCCCAATTTCTCAATTGGCCCCTCTCTCTCTCTCAACCTTTTAATCCCACCCTTATCGAAGAAAAGTTACAAAATCTCAACGATGAATTTGTATCTGGTCCAGATGGGCTCCCAGCAATATTTCTCAAAAAATGTGCCTCCAATCTTTCGCACACACTTTCCTCCCTCTTTCATATGTCCCTCGCTCAAGGGGAATTCCCCCCAGTTTGGAAGACCTCTTTCATAACCCCTGTTCACAAAAAGGGATCAAAGAATGAAGTAACCAACTACCGTCCCATTGCTAAGCTTTCTCACATACCTAAAATGTTCGAAAGTTTCTTATATGAAGTTCTCAGCTTTCAGTGCAAGTCACTTATATCACCCAGTCAGCATGGATTGCTAAAAGGTAGATCAACTACTACAAACTTAGTTGAATTCGTATCCTTTGAGCTTTCAGCCATGGAAAATGGCAACGAAATTGACGTTATTGCTACAGATTTCGCTAAGGCCTTCGATAAAATATCACATCAACTGATCCTTTTCAAATTGTCTTCCCTCGGTTTTGACTCCATATTGTTAAAATTGATATCTTCTTATCTGGAGAACGGTTACTATAGCGTTCGCTTTAGGTCAGCCTTCTCAACCCCGTTTTTAGCCACTTCTGGTGTTCCACAAGGCAGCCATCTAGGTCCCCTTCATTTTTATTTTAACTATAAACGATCTTGAGAAGATTATCAAATTCCATTTCCGCCGATGACACTAAGTTCTCCAAAACTATTTCTTCTCCCCAGGACCCTGTTCTCCTTCAAGAAGACCTCAATAGGTTTTCTACTTGGTGTGTAAAAAAAATTGCTTTGAACTTAATGTCTCCAAATGTCAATCTATGACTTTGTCTCGTAAGTCCAATTAATCCCCATCTCGACTTTACTTTCTTCATGACCAACCTGTACCCCAGGTTCAATCCCTTCGCGACCTTGGAATCTTATACGATAGAGAGTTAAACTTCCGTTCGCATATTGATGAGATAATACTTAAAGCCAACTCATCGCTCGGTTTTATCAAACGTTGGTCTAAAGAATTTTGCAACGCTTATGTGACAAGGTCACTTTACATTACCCTTGTCCGGCCCTCCTTGAATATGCCAGCCAAGTATGGTCCCCCTTTCAGCGAATTCATATACCCCGAATCGAGAACATTCAACGTCGTTTTCTTCGGTTTGCTCTTCGTGGACTACCCTGGAGTGACCCATTTATCTTACCTCCCTATCGCGACCGCCTCAAACTTCTTAACCTGAATACCCTAGAAGAACGCCGAGACGTAGCTGACATTCTCTTCATTCATCGACTACTCTCCGGTTCTATGGACTGCGCTTTCCTTTACAATTCTATTTCCTTCAACACTAACCCTCGTAATTTACGCTATCCTCGTTTCTTCTATATCCCAACCCACCGCACCTCTTATGACTCTAACGAACCAATCTCCCGCATGCTCCGTAAGGTCAACTCAAACCTCCCCCTTTTTGATTTTAACCTGAGCACTTCTCGTCTTAAATCTGATCTCCTCCACCACTCCCTTACTTCCTAATCACTAACTCTTGTTAGTTTGTAAGTCCTAGTTTTTAAGTTACTTTAAGCTTGTATTAAGCGAAATAAATGGGGGCTTTAGCCCCCACTAAATTAGCGAAATTAGCGAAAATTAACACGTTGACTGCCACCATACAAAAAAAAAACTATTACCAAAATTGTAAATATCGCTCCGTTGGCTTCTATCGCTGTTGTTGTCTTTTCTCGTTTGTGACGTTTTATGTGTGTTTTTAGGCAGTGACTCACATTACACTCTGTTAATATTGGAATTAATGTTGTGCCACGTGTAACACAGGTGGTACACATATTTGTCCGTTATTTCGATTCAGATTTTTCTTTAGGTTTTAGGTTATTCATATAAAAGTGTGTCTCTAAATAATATTTTCAATGGCAAACAACGAAGCAATCCAACTAGATTATTGTACGAGCATAGAAACAGAGATGAAGATTCTGATAGTGATGATAACTTGGATTTTGAAGGTTCCGGTTCCAGTGACTACACACCAACTGGTTTAGAGGAAAATCACGAATCGTCAGAGGATGAAGACGCTGTTGTTGTCGATATTCCATCAAACGTATGGACAGCGGTTAGCGGAAGGTCACTCAAGACGTTTGCGTTTAGTGATCATCCATCCACACCTGGGATATCTAATCTGGAAACAAGTTCAATAAAACCAATTGATTTGTTTAGCTTGATGGTGACGGATGAAGTCTATGAATTTATTGTGTTCAAATCAATTCGTGGCAAAAGTTAATCGACTTTCGAAGAGTTAATCGAAGATCGCGAATAAATGGGATGATACAAATGTAACAGTGCTAAAAAAATTTCTTGGCATAATGATGACAAACCCATGTTGTGAAAATAATTTTGTCCCCCATATAATGTCATATAATCGGTTTCAATTGTTGCTCAAATTTATTTATTTCGCTTATAATACAAGAATGGAAGGTAAATAATGGTAAGCCATTTACTTGGAATTCTCAAAAACAATTTCGTACGTGCTCAAATTCCAGGTGAGATTCTGGCAGTTGATGAGAGAATGATTCCCTGTCGAGAAAGGCTCCAGTTCCGTCAGTATAACGCTGCGAAATCTCACAAATATGGCGTAAAAGTGTACAAGCTTTGTAACACATGTGGCTATACATATACCAGCTCAGTCTATGCTGGAAAATGTGATAATATCATGAGGGCACTTCACACAGCACCCAAATTGTATTAGACCTTGCCCATCGGTATTTGAACAAAGGCTGGATAATGACCACCGATAATTTTTATACGTCTGTATCATTGGCCAAAAATCTCATTGATTGTCAAACACACCTAGTTGGAACTTTGAGGAAAAATAGAGCTGGAAATCTAGAGGACGTGACAGGTGCAAAACTAAAAAAACAACCCGAAATATTGGACGTGAAAACTCGGAAATATTCATTGCAAAGTGGAAGGACAAACGTGATGTGCACAACTTAGAGGTCGTGTTAAGTTATGATTAAAACCAAGAATACTCTCGATGTGTAATCCTTTATTTGTGATAACGAACTCAACAGTGTTGATTTGATCGGTTGCTTTTATAGTGCCAAATCTTATGTAAAGGAATACATATGTACTTGTGAGAGTAAGTTATATGTTACAATTATGTGTGTAATCGGAATATATAGCACGTCGATAAAGACTTGTACATGTCATTACTAAAACATTTTAACAGGTTGTTTCCACAGGAAAGAGAAATCGTAACAACGAAGAAATACAAAAATTTAAAATGATGACGGAATATAATAGAGGTAAACAAGGAATAGACATTTCATCACGCCATTTCAACTTCTTTTTTCCGACTGAGCGAAAATCGGTATTCATTCATGTGGTACAACCCAATACAACTGCAAAAATGTTTTTATTAGTAAAATAAAAAGTCTGATCTAACTAACTGACTACATTAACTGTCAGATACGGGGCGATATTTCCAGCTGACTTTGCCGGACGAGCACGAGTTGGAGTCTTAACATCACTAACAGGTCCGACACGTTCAAATTGATCGATTAAATTCACTCTAACTGTGCGAGAAGACGCTTGATGATGACCAAAAGCTGTACGAACTTTGCGAAACGTTTCCACGATATTTTCGTTTTTGTAGCGAATTTTCACTATTTCAACATATTGTGCGAGTATAGTTTCAGTTTTCAGTTTTTATGCATTTTTATTTGTTAACTTAAATTACTCTTATATGCTAAACAAAAAACGCTTAAAAATTAGCTTAAATTACTTACAAATAATCTTATTCTAACTTACTGGCCCCATGCGGGCACTCTAAGTTAAACCTAACACTTAAACTATGTCCTTCGACGAAGCTTACAGTCTACTTTTATTTCTATTATTACATTTATTAATACTAAAACTAAGAAAATAAATTTTAAGCAAAAAACTTAGTATATGGACATTTTTTAATTTTTTATAAAACTTAAAACTAAAAGCCTACAAACTACCTAAAAATAAATCTTAATCTACTTAACCTACTTACATCTAAAACAAACATGGATGTACATAAATATATATATACACAATATGTATATACATAATATATAAATACATGTATATACGAGTATATATATTTTTTTTGTTTTCATTTTTTATTTTTTTGATTTTTATATATTTTTTTTTTTTAAACTAACTTATTCCTTCCTAAACCTACGTAAGCCGGCCATGGCTAAGAAAAAAAAAGAAAAAAAAATTAGGCTGGTCCATTTTGCTTCACATGAAGCTACATATCACTGAAGGTGTTCGACGACGAAGCATCCTCCCCTTCAACAAGCCACCAAAAGTTTTGGTGCTGCTGAGCAACATCCGTCATGTCGCGACTCCCTATCGCCCTACTGAACCGGAGACGATCCGCACTGTCATGTGCGACGTCTCTGTCGTAGTTGAGTCGCCTGTCCGCAGCTGTTTGAGCAACGTGGACAACGCGGCACCGCGAATCTGTCCTGGATCAGAGCCTTGCTATCTAGATAGAGGAAGACTTCTGGAGGAATAAAGCCATCAAAGCGAACTCTCTTGTGATACATATAATTGGGGTAGTAAGCCCAGGAGATCAGGTTGTCGGATGAGGTCATTGCTCTTGCAACGTGCCTTCAAGTTAACTTAATGACGAAATTGTCCACTCTTATTAGGTTCGCCCTATTGTATAAGACCTCATTAGGATAAAATTTTATGTACTCAGACTCTGGTGTTCTGTATAAGCGAAGACAAGCCCTCTCAAACACCCGAATCTTTTCCAATAAACTTGCTCTCACGTTGAACCACACGGGACATCCAAATACAAGCATGGGCCTGATAAGGGCCATGTAGCAGATAACATTCACCCTCGCATCGGGTTGGCTGTTATAAAACAGTCTCTTTGTAAGGGCAAAAGCACCTTTGGCTCTGGCCAGAGCAACATCTATATGTTTGTTAAAATATAGAAATTGATCTAGCCAGATCCCAAGGTATCTGACTACATTTCGACAAGCTAGTGGCTGCCCGTGCTGCCCCACGATCGAGAACTTTCGCCAATTCTTTCTGGTATCCCTAGAGGCCCCAGACAAAGGCGTCCTAAACAGAATGGTTTCCGACTTCTGGAAGTCGGATATGGCAATATCGCTTAATTTTGTCGAAGTCACGCTGCAAAAGTATATTGATGACGTCAATCTTTGGACCTGATCTGTACGAGATTATGTCGTCTGCATACGCTACGGAATGGTGAAGTGAACCTATCAGATCACTCGTGTAAATATTGAACAGTATCGGCGAATTCACCGCACCCTGTTTCAGACCGTTTTTAATGTTAAATGCTCCAGCAGAAGTCACATCGCCATCCTTCACGATGAATTGTCTACTGGAGAGCATATCAAAAAGAATATACAGCAATGGTTTACTAATTCCCAACCTGTCCAGCTTGAAAAAGAGTCCTTCTAACCATATGGTATCGAAGGCTTTCTCCAAGTCAATCAGGCAGCACCAGTGCACTGGTTCTTTTAATGTTAAATGCTCCGAGCTCTCGAATCGCCAATTCACAATTTCATTTCGAAGGTAGAAATTGTGCACAAGGACCCGACTTTCCAGGTCGTGGTTCTGGCCAATGATGTCATTCGCCTTATATATTTCCTGGAAAGTCGCTCCTATAGCCCCTACCTTCTCCTGCAGATCCTCGATCACAAAGAAGTTGTCATCATCAATAGCCTCAATTGGATCTATGCGTGCTGCTATAAGTACTCGTATGTTCTCGTTGTCCGTCGTTCGGGCGATTTTAAGACACGAAAGGTCGTTTTGATCTTTTCTCCGAAATATTTTATTTATTTGCGGGAACATATTCGGGTTGCTGGTGTTTACAGCTCGAATTTTGTTGTTTCATTACAAACTTACAGATTCTCTGTAATTTTCTTTTATTAATACTTGGAGGTTTTTGATCGACGACTTTAGCGTCATAATCTCCCGGTTATGTCTGTCAGTAAACTGTCTGTATAAGGTTTTTAGTCTTGACAGCAGCCTACTTTTATGTCGGTGCAGTGCGTCAATAGTTGCGTTACGGAATAAGTTTTCTTCGTCAGTGTGTTAGTATCGAGGTATCGTTTTGTCCATTGTTCGTTTGATTGTCTCGTCCATTAGTCTTAGATACCTGTCAATCTCCTCGTTTGCCAGATTTCTGTTGGACGGTGGGTAAAGCGAATTCGAGGAGAGTCTCTATTCAGTGTTCTGGTGAAGTTTGTCCAACGTACCCTACTATAATTGTAGGAATGCCTTTGAACAAACTCATCCAATTCCGCAATTTCGTTGTCATATTTCACTGTCATACACGAAAGTGCGTAGACAGTTTGTAGTTTGTTGGTTAGTGTTTGTCAGTTGTATTCGTGTGTCGAACAGCAGAAGATCCAAATAGGACCCGTATCTAGGAAACGACGGACTATCCGTCGCCTTAAGGCCGAGTCGATACATTATACATTATATAAAGCGGATTGAGTAGCCTTAGGTGCATAAACAGACACCATATATAACCGCTTTCCACTACGGAGAGGGATATACACGATGCATGCTTCCAGCACCTGGAACCAGATTTACTCTTTTGATATATTGGAATTTGGGACAACCCCGATAATTTGCGGTGTGTCCCGTGTTCCTACATAACGCGCAAGAGAGTTGGCTTTTTTCTGACGCTCCGTCCTTGCCTGGAGCGCATTCCTCGGACTTGTGGTTCTTTCCGCACTCCACGCATCGAGGCTGCATTTCGCAGTTCGACGCGGCGTGCCCGAACCTGTGGCAGCGAACACATTGTAAAATGTTTTCGCTCCTCTTTAATTTTTCCCAGTGTACAACCTGGTAGTCTAGGATTTTGATGCTCCTTAGACCATCCAGTTTGCTGTTGGGAGTTAGCTGAACCAGGAAGAACGGTAGTTTTCGCTTCTCCCTTTTGGCTCTAGCCGTGACGAATGGCTTAACCCCTACGAATTTGAGCTCTTCACACTCTTTCTCTTTGAGCAGTGCAAGGAGCTCCTCCGGATCAGTCGACGGTTCAATCCCCTCAGCAGCATTGTTTGCAGCTTGTCCCCCTTCGGGGTGTAGGAGAAGAACTCCGTCGTTGATTCCTTCAGTAAGGTTTTTATTTTATTATAGCGCTGTAACTGTAACTGTAACACAGTGGATCGCATGCCTATCTTTACTTAGTCTTTTAATAAAAAAGTTGTTACCAATGGCCGACTTACATAGTTCAATGGTGTCCTTCAGCTCCAATTTGAAAGTGTTAATTGGAGGCACTTTCTGCTTAGTGGGTTTCTTCGCTTGCTGTTGTTGTTGTTTCTGCTGCTGTTGCTTATGCGGTTGTTGCTGCTGCTGTTGTTTTTGTTACTGCTGATGTAGTTGTTGTTGCTGCTGATGTTGCTGTTGTTGCTGTTGTTGCTGCTTCTGCTGCGATTTTTGTTGCTGTTGTTGTTTTTGCTGCTGATGCTTTTGTTGTGGTTGTACATGTTTCTTTGTAAGTTCTTGTGCCGATTTCTGTATTTGTTGTTGTTTTAACGGCTGTTTCTGATTTTTTGGTAGCTCCCCGCTTACATTTGGTTGTTTCTGTGGGCTCTGGATTTGTAATAGTTTTTCCAACTCCCTCCTTGCCACTTGCTTTGCCTTCATAGCAAGCACTTTTTGTTCTAGCTGTTTAATGGTACTATTAATAGCTTCCACCTCATCCTCTTCGTCATCTGACTCAGATGCAGCTAGGGATCCGATACGTACGGGTAATCATTAGTATCGAACACTTGTCTCCTTGGCTTTATTGCTGCCCTTGCTGATGTTGTTGTCGCCGTTTCCCTCGCTCCACCATGCAGCATTTTTGAGGAAGCTGATAGGGAAGGGCGCTTTACGAGATTCGGAGCTCAGCTTTCTCCTCCTCTTTGTAGCTATTTCTGTTGTTGTTGTTTTTGTTATTTGGCTGGCTGTACGGTCTGATCATCAGATGACATCATGCCATCTGCTAACCTCCCTATTGGAATAGCGGGCCGCTCTTTTTCACTCATCACACGATCGATCGATCACACTTTCTGTTTGTGCCGTTGTCTATCGATTTAAACTTTTTTTTAAAAAATACAAATTCGATATAGTTTTTTCGGGAATCGAACCCAGGACCCCTGCTTTGTCGGCCGACACCTCTACTGCTGCGCCACCGAATCACTGGCCAAAATGTTCTTAATTGTTCTTTTATTCCTTTTACACTATTTCACTTGAGAAGAACCCAAAAACACGTCTGTCCCCGATCGGGGTCTATGAACGACTCTCCGTTCAAACACCACTTCCACTGGGCTGATTGACCCTTTACAAAACGTTGTCAAATACGGGTTTTCACGTAATATGGTATATTTCTTTTTTACTCGATAAAAGCCGAAACACGTTTTCACTCCACGACGGTCTGTGAACGACTGTGTATTGTGCGAGTACATAACGATCCGTATGTTCTATAAATGTCAAACGGGAGTTCTTTAAATTTTATTTTGAATAATCGAAAGATACAATAATTAATTAATACTTGAACAAGTCAACTGATCGCGGTGGTTGCTACGAAAGAAGTGAAAGGCTGTACATTTTCGACTCAACATTATGCATATAACATTGGTAACGGAACAGAGCATTATCTACATAATGTAATGGTACATACCATGTAAATAATGACCTGCCCACGCTTACTGATGATCATTAATGATGGAAATATATTGTATATTATACAATTATTGCATGAGAAACTTTAAACAATTTTTAGTGATTTTAGATACTCGTATTAATTACATTTTACAATTTCTTTTTAGATATTAAAACATAGCTCATTTAAATAATTATAATTATAATTATGCAAGAATTATAAGATATGCATTTCTGAACACCGTATACGAACGATCACACTGTTAGTTGGATGTGGACAGTTAAATAATGGCACGAAATTTAAGATAGCACCCCTTATTGGATAATGCTCTATTTACACGAGTACTTTACATCCTCGACAAGTGCCCTTTAACAGAGCTAAATTGGGATTTAAAGCCTTTTTTCTTCAGATAAGCAGACTGATAACTAGTGTAGTTACGAAGTTTTTGATTGACTTGAGTGTTTATATTCAAATAGAATACGAATTTCTATGAAGCTAGTTTTTTAACAGATTGAACAGGTACAACTTGAGCATACCTTAGGTGCCTAACACCGGGAAATACTTTAAAATTCTCTAGGTGATTGCCCATTGCAGGTTCAAATCTCTAAGAGGACCCTCTCAATTGAAACAAGATTCTAGATTTTCAAATGTTAGATTTCTCTTTCCACATATTAATTTGAAATTTTAATTAATGTGCAACGAATATGTGAGTGTCTATCCATAATAGATACTCCGACAACCACCGCAACATTATGTAAAGGCAATTGTGTAAATAAAAGTTCCAAACCAACCACACACACAATCGTTAAAATATCATATTCCTTCCTTGTACTACACTTCCTCCGGTTTTAATAATTTTTGAATTTGACGAGCGCTTTCAACGTTTTATCCCTGTATGCACTTGAATTTCAACCCCAGCATCCGTTGGTAAAAAAATCGTAAAATTTCCCTTAGCTCAACACCATTTCAGGTTTTAACTTCCTTGGCAAGCAGTAAGGAGAAGACACCAAGTTTTGGTACCACAATTCGACATCCTACTCGTACTTTGTCAACTCCTTTCGTTAGAACTGCACTTGACACTTGAGTACACAAAAGAAGGACACATCCACCAAGGCGACTTAAAATTCCTGTGCTACAAAAGTCAGGTTGTTGTACATTAGGAGGCAGTAGGGCAAAGTGCTTTCCCTAAAGGTGCGTGAAAATAATAGCATGCTGCCGCGCGAGTTGGGGTTGTACAAAACAAAAATGTGTTTCTACAACCGTTTTTCGGATGCCATCGTTTGTTAAGTCAAACAAAACAGCATTCAACGATCCAAGGATCCAAATATTCAAGACTTTTTCAAGAGTTTATTCAGTTTTTATTCTCCATTTCTTTTCTGATTTTTTTGAGAGTAAAAAATACATTCATAGGGGAATTGTTTTTTTTTTCCTGTGAAAGTTAAGCTCTTATTTTTTTTTGTAAATTGACGCAACCAGCAGGACAGACTTTGAAAGGGAGTTTACGACATGAACTTTTGCTTTTGAGTGTTTTGTTATTGAAAAATCAAAGGTAGGCAGCATACGTACAATATTTAGTCATTAGTCATTGTAAAACATTTTCTTATAAACATTATATTAATACGTGAGCATAAAAAATGTTCGTACCTGTTTTTAGTATTTATTTTGAAAAGGCGGGGAATCAAACTTATATCATTTAAAAGGTTCTGCGCCATAGATGTGCACAAAAAAATATCATGTGTGTAAGTAAGTAAGTAAGTGAATATGAGCAAGCTATTTAAAAAAATTAATTTTTTTATTTTCACATATTCCACAGCATAGCAGTGCCATATTATTTTTCTTTCAAAAAAATGTTAAAGCCAATGATACAGTCAAAAAAATCTCGGTTTTGGATTAATTAATATTGGCTTCATTGGTATATCCGTTATGGCGATACTTTTTGCTTGTTTCATAACACACCACATATGTTCACTGTGAGACAGAAATACAGAGAGATATGCATACTATCGGCTTTCAATTAGAGATGGTTTTAGCCTTTCACATCATTCACAAAATTTATTTTTTCAGTGGATAGTTGATGTGAATGTATAGGGTTTTCCAATACGGACTGTACAACTTCTTCTTTTTTTAAATAAAATGCAAACCATTTGTGATATTTCAAAAACTTTATTATCGGCTTGAAGTACAATCAAAACATTTATGAATGGAACTGGACTTCGTTCATATGGCCACCGCGGGCACGTTTGCAGCGGTCGATTCGTTGGGCCCAATTTTCAACGACTCGGTCACACATTTTGTTGGCGGTTCAATGTTGGCTCTGAGCTCCTCCAACGTCGTCGGCGTGTTGGCATAAGCCAATGACTTAACGTAGCCGCACAGAAAATAGTCAAGCGGCGTTTAATCGCACGAACGACTGGCCCATTTCTTGAGATAACACGCTCACTATACTTACTCTACAATAAATCGATTGTAGCGTGTACTGTGTGGCATCATCCTGTTGAAACCACATATCGTCCAAGTCCATATCTTCCAATTCGGGCCAAAAATAATCGGTGATTATACCGCGATAACGCTGATCATTCACAGTAACGTGACGATCGTCATCGTCGACGAAAAAATATGGCCCAATAACGCCGCCGGCATGCAAACCGCACCAAACAGTTATTTTTTGTGGATGAAGTGGTGATTCATGAAGCACATGTTGATTTCCACCCGACCTATAACGCATATTTTGCTTATTGACGAACCCATTGAGCAAAAATGAGCTTCGTCACTGAAAATGATTTTGCGATGAAATTTATCATCTTGGCGCATCTTCTCCAGAACCCAATCATAGGACGTACGTCGCTTCAAATGGTCCATTGGCTTCAATTCTTGAGTCAGCTTGATCTTGTATGGGTGTAAATCAAGATGCTTACGCAAAATACGCCATAATGTGGTCTGAGCGATGCCCAATTCTTGAGAACGCCGTGGAATTGACTGATTTGGATCGTTTGCTACGGACGCCTGAACGGCAGCGATATTTTCGACACTTCGACCAACCCGTTGTCTCACTGACACGGCAACATCACACAACGGATATGCAGACTCAAATTTTTGCACTAAACTTGTTATTGTCTGTCTACTAGGGCGAGAATTACGACCGAAAATTGGAGTTGTGTCACCGACTCCGAATTTCGGTAGACAATTTTTATAATTTGCAGACGCTGCTCGTTCGTGTACTTTACCATGATGAAAATTCATAATGTTGAGTTTACTGAATAAATTGACAGTGACAGTTTGATGATCAGTGAAAGAGTGCGTTCACAAATTAAATTCAAATTTGTCAAGTCCCTATTGGAAAACCCTTTACATATGTACGTATTGAAGATACACTACTTCATTTCAGTCTGTTCTAAGGTCAGAAATGTATACTGATTACTTTGTCAGAGTCCAAAGATACTGTAAATATTGAAAGAAGAGTTATGTTGTATTCTTCATTTAATGGTTCTCTAAGAAATATGTATCAAAATTATTTGGACGCAATGTCCAACCGCCGCAAACAATAAGAACCGCCAGAATCATCGCCGAATGCGTATCCCGAAATTTCTCTACAACTCCTATGTCAGCATCAAGTACCGGTGACCAGTGGCAACGATGTCAACGAGCCATAAGAGACGTCGCAACTGGTTTGATGAAGCATAAAAAAAAAGAAGACATTTCTGTCGAACAGCATCATGGCGGCCGCTACTACCGCCATCTCTACTTGAATTTACAAATAAATAGATTCTATTACAATTAAGGATACAGGGTATATAAGGATAGCTCTATAGATTCTAGTGCAGCCAACCTTGAAGCGGAAAAGTCTCTGGGGGGGTCTACTTGTTGGTCTAGGTATTTGGTCAACAGATCGATGGTTGTCCCCTTTTGGCGGACGCCGAAAAACAACATAGATGGGCTTTGGTACGTTGTGCTGTGTATCGAGTTATTAATGGCGTATTCAATCTCAGTCAACTTACTTGGCCAATCGGGGGTCAACACTCGGTTAATACTTTCTACTTGGCCATTTGCCTGTGGGGACCCCACTGCAGCCTTAACGTGACTGACATTATTCTTCTAGATATTATTCTGTTATTTTAGATATTCAGCAAACTCTAATGAAGTGAAGCATGCTCCTCTATCTGAGACAATCCGCCTGGGCCTACTGTAATTTGAAGTATTTCTTAAGAGAAAAAAGCACTTCTTTCGCACTAATAGAATTCATAGGATATAAGTTAACGAATTTAGTAAACGCATAAACAACTATAAGTAGATGCTTATGTTTAGACTTGATGGAAGGTAAGGGCTCCAAGTGGTCAACATGAAGGGTGTCGAACAGTAGTGGCTTCTTGGAAATACTATATAAATTCTTTTCATTAACCCTAAGAGGCGCGGAATATATGATACACTTTAAACAATTTCTGATAAATCTCTCGACCTTTGCCTTGATATCTGGGAACCAATATTGTCTCCTAATATGACTATAGCATTTGTTCAAACCGAAGTGAATAAACCTCTCGTGTATATGGCGGATAACATTCTCTTCCATCTCAAATGGAACATACAAATATAAATTACTGTGTTCGTCCCTTTTGTAAACGACTCCATCTTTCAATTCAAATCCACTGCAATCTTCCTTTTCTAACTTGGCGCGAAAGTTTCAAATAGCGGGATCCCTGCTTTGAGTTGCCTCTAGTTGGAATTCAACATCATCATCACTGACAGCAGGAACAATTTTTGCTCGACTAATAGCGTCCACATGACCCAACAACATGGGTCCTTTTCGAAGTTGTATTTTATAATCATAATTTTATAGTTCCAGCGCCCACCGCGCTTTGCTGGGGTTTAGGGTCCTTTTGTTCAAAGTAAGAGTAAGCGAATTGCAGTCTGTGACAATAGTGAAAGGTATACCCTCTAGATATACCCGGAAGCGCCGTAATGCATAGATAATTGCAAGTGTCTCAAATTCGAAGGAATGATACCTGGACCCTGCGGGTATTGTTCTCTTAGAAAAGAAGAAAATGGGGTGAAACTTGCCATCCGACTGTTTCAGTGCCAGAATCCCACCAAACCAGTAGCACTGGCGTCACAGTGAAGTTTTGTGTCCTTTAGAGGGTCATATATTGCTAACACAGGCGGGTTGATATGGTTTTACATAATTATCATCAAAACCAAATGAACTATTCTTCTTAAGCAGATCGTACAATAGTTTCGCAATTCGAGAAAATTTTGGAACAAATTTCCTGAAATATGCACATAATCCTATGAAAGTATTCATACTTAAGAATTGACTCTTTGTGGGACTCATTCGGGCATATTCCTCTGCAGCGAACGCTATAGTCCAGGTAATTTATCGTCGTACAACAAAATTTGCACTTATTTAACTTGAGTTTAGGTCAGTTCTTGGCTAACCAACTTAAGACATTCTCTAAAACCTGGGTGTGTTCTTCTGGGGTAACGATAGCGAACGATAATATATCATCCATGTAGACAACTGTGAGTCTACACTCAATAAATTCTTTCAGGATGAAGGAGATGAATCTTTGGAACACTGATGAACAGTTTTTTAGTTTAAAAGGCATTCTAACGTACTCAAATTGCCCATCTTGTGTCACGAAAGAAGTTTATCGTGAGTTTATCAACTACTTTGACCTGATGGAAACCACTTTTCAAATCCAATAAACTAAAGTATTTGTTCTCCCCTATGTACTCTAAATAGTCCTCAATAAGTGGTAAAGGGTAGTTGTCCCTAATAGTTATTCGATTTAATTCGCGATAATCAATATACATCCTGGTTTCGCCACTTTTCTTTTTCACTAAAATAATCGGGGAAACGTAAGGGGAGTCACTATGCCTGATTATACGCTGTGTCAGCAAATCGTTTGTAATACTAAAAACTCACTCTAAACTCCCACCTATCTCTGTATGACAACCTTCGTGGATGGCTGAAGACTTGGACCTCTGTGGTTAGTCTGATTCGCATCTCGAACTGGTTGTCTTCAGTAGGATGTGGGTATCCAGCAAGGTAGTTGAGAATAATATCTCTAATGCTGTTCCGAATTTCTACACTTAACGAATTATCACCTATATAGGTCCTCAAAGCTATCGTCACTTTTCCCCAAGACCTCGTGACAAAGCATGGTGGTGTACGCGGTGCGGTCGCGGAGACCGTCGATGATAAATGGAATGATTTCGTCCATGTCCTGAGCTGCAATTTCATGCATCGCCAGTATGCATCACGTAGCGCTTTCCCGCTCACGCCTCCAGCGTCGTTGGAGTTCGCCATAAACGTCCCGCACCGACACATTCTTTCCAAACTGATGCAGAAGTCCCTCTTTGAGTTCGGTGTAGCTGGATGCAGATCTGATGCGCAGGAATACTGCCGCGGTTCCCTTAGTGCTCGCGTAAGCATATATATTTGAAATGGTCTTCGTAGGGAGTTTTTGCGAAGATACTCTCGAAGTCTACGATCCATTTGCGGACTGGGTATGCGTCGTCGCCGCTGAAGGCTGGTACGAGCCCTTCCACTTCACCCAAGCTTAGTTTCTGGAGTTGGCTGATGTTTTGTTCCTCTTGTAGCTGCAGTTCCCTACGCAGCAGTAATATTGCGTGTTTCCAGTTGCGCAATAACTGCATCTTTTTCGTCGTCTGCTGGTGTGCTGTTAGATGGTAGAACGGTATTCGTAGTTAACGGATTGCTAGGTGCAGTTGGTTGGTCTTGGTTGTCGTTCGCTCGTTGTTCATCTGTCGTAGCTTCTGCGAAACCTAGCAAATTGCGCAGCTGTGCTACGCTGGCGCTTGCTGGATACTCAACTCTCTCTTTCTTCAAGGTTTCAATTAACTCACCGCGTGTGAGCACCATTTTCCTTGTGGCTGTATGCACGTGATTTTTTACCCCACACCTGAGGTTATAAGACTCAAATTTATTATATAAAGAAAACTTATAATTTATTGGCTCTTTAATGAAAATTGAATTGAACGATACTACTCGATAATATTTACAGTATTCTTCTCTGTCTTTAATTATATTCACACTTTTACAAGACTCAAATTTATTATATATCGACCGACTTGTTCAGCGTACGATCAAAAAAAAAAAGAAGAAAAAGATAAAACCTAAAATGACATTTCTCTCGAACAGCATCATGGCGGCCGCTACTACCGCCATCTCTACTTGAATTTAGAAATAAATAAATTCTATTACAATTAAGGATACAGGGTATACATGCTATAAATTCTCCAAGAAATATGTATCAAAATTATTTGAATGCAATGTCCATTGCACAACATTTCGCGACGCCTTCTTTATTTGCTATAATGATTTGCATGCTTGTGGTCCTAAACGCACAGAAAGTGTTTTTAGACCATATGTCTCTTGAAATTGGATGCAAAGTATCGATTATCGCATATGAACGAGTCACGAAGCTTTTGATTCTCTTTCCGAAATTATTTTAAAATGATAGAAGCCGCAACATATACTAAAACAACTTGAATCGTACTAGGCGATTTTAACGCCAGGGTAGGAAAGGAGGACATCTATGGTAAGACAGTTGGTAAGCATAGCCTACACGACACCACGTCTGGCAACGGACTTAGATTTATTTAGTTACTTTCCTCATCTCAATGTACCCAGGAAAACATGGCGGTCTTCGGATCATCAAACACTACATAACTCAAATTGATCATTTTGCGATAGACGCCAGGCATGCCTCCAGTATTCTGTATTCAGTATTCAGTATTTGGATCACAACTTTGTTGCGAATGGGGATATCCCAACCGCCGCAAACAATAAGAACTACTATGAGTAGATATAACGTAGGGACCTCCAGAATCATCGCCGAATGCGTATCTCGAAATCTCTCAACATCTCCGATGCCAGCATTAAGTATCGGTGACCAGTGGCAACGATGTCAACGAGCCATACGAGACGTCGCAACTGGTGTGCTGTGTTACAAACGATGACCACCAAGAAGTTCCTGGTTTGATGAAGAATACCGGCAAGCATGTGCTGCTAAATAAAAAGCCTACCAAGCGAGCAGAAGAGGAAAAAAGAACAAGAGAAGCGCGCAATCGAAGATATACGAAAGTTTTACCAACAGAAAAAAGGAATATGTCAAAGAAGAAGCCTGTCTACAAGGAAACCTTGTAGTGGAGTCATAGTCGGTGCTGAGAATGTGGCAATGGCAAAACTTTTTCTATAGACTTTATAACGGCGAAGTAGCCCAACATGCCACCGTCAGGCAGAATAGACCGCTCAACTTAAACGATGCTAGCCAAAACTTCTGTCCATCTGACCAGAACGAAGTAAGGATAGCAATATCTAAACTAAAATCCAAGAAATAAGCTGGACCTGACGTTTTACTGGCCGAGGTATTCAAAGCTGCTGGGAATGACTTTGAAGAGATCATGCACCAACTCATTTCTCAGATCTGGTCAGATGAGTGTATGTCTGAGGAATGGAATCTCAAGACAGTATGCCCGATCCACAAAGTCTCATCAACACCGGATACAAGATCTTATCTGTCATATTGCGTGAACGTGTGAAACCCTTCGCCAACAACCCGATGAGCTGTTCAGACTAGGAGAGTTCACAAATCTTCAAGTTCAAGAAGTTCAAATCGATACCCACCATTTTTTCATTGATTAAGGCCGCATATTGCAGCTTTTATAAAGACGAACTATATAGAGTCATGCCTAGTTTTGGCAGCCTGACCCAAAATGACGATTGACGATTGAGAACACTCGCTACTCCGTCAATGTCGGTAACGACTTAATCGAAGATTCTCAAGTGAGCTTAGTGCGGCTGAACGTGTTTTTAAATCGCTCTGTGAATTAGTGGTCTTATTACCCATTTTAAAAGTTTAAATATCTCTAAACTGATAAGCAATCAACCAAAGACAGTGACTTTTTTATTAACTCAAGTTTCTTTTAAACATAAGATTTTATATTTTTTATTTTTTTTTCTCATTTATATTTGATTTTGCATAATAATATTCCCCTGTAAAGATGTATATGTGCGGGCATTGCGGTGAACACCTCCCCGTCGAAGGCGATTTTGCAGTGTGTTCGTCGTGCAAGCGAAAGCTTCACTTCGAATGCACTACGGTTACGGAAAAGTCGTGGAGAACCATGGGCACGAGAAGAGAGGCATGGAAGTGCCAAACATGCAGGAACGGTGGAGATGTCCAAATTACAGCTGCAGCCAGCAATGCTGTAGTACCTATTCCACAGAATATGCAAGAACAACCGTCAAAGAGAATGCGTGAACTCAGTAGCCCCCGTAAACAGACTAACAGCAGCTCAACTGACAACAACTCAGCTGTTATAGCAGAAATCCGTCTTCTAAGAGAGGAAGTTAAAGAAATTGTGGCAAGTTGCGATTTTCTAGCCGCTAAGTATGATGATCTCAACACTAACATGAGAAAACACAATGACCTTATGGACAACATAATAAAAGAACTAAATGAAATAAAAGAAACCAACAAATTAAAAGACGTCATAATAGAAAATTTGCAAACACAGATCAACACACTTGAACAACAAATGATCAAAAACAATATCGACATAAAAAACATTCCCCCTACCCCTCAAGAAAACCTATTAGAGGTAGTAAAGGGAATAGGAAAAACGGTCGACTGTGAGATCAACGACACCGACATCACAGACATATATCGCACAAAAACAAAAATCCCCGAACGATCGACTATAGTTGCTACATTTGCATCCAGTATGAAAAAAAATCAATTCATAAAACAAACACGCTCCACTCGCTCTATTAAACTAAAAGCGGTGGTATAAAATACCAACAACATCACAAGCGTGAACGCAGCTTTGCCCGATGCCACTGTTTACGTTAACAATCAGCTGACAAAACACAACAAACACGTAATGTGGATGGCAAAGGAAAGAGCGAGACAGGAGAACTGGAGATTTGTGTGGGAAAGTGCGGGAAGAATCCTGGCTAGACGAAACGAGAATACGCAGCCGATTCTGATAAGTACTGTTGCCGATGTCGGCAAAATTACTCGCACTTAATAACTGCATCGTGCGTAAACGAAACACAATAAATTTAATACCAAATGGACACAAATGAAGTAATGATAGATTTGAATTGTAGGGTAATAAGTGGATTTAGCGGCATCAATATAAATGAATTCAAAGAAAATAATTGTTGCTATTTAAGTTTTAATGTAAGATCTTTGAGAAAGAATTGGAATGATTTCTGCCTTAACATAAGTCACTTCATCAATATGTTAAAAATAATAGTTTTAGTTGAAACTAATATAGATGAAGAAGAAAAAGGACTTTACAGTTTAGATGGTTTCGAACCGGAGTTTCTGAATCGAGATAAACGTAGAGGAGGTGGAATTCTTATGTTAATAAATAATGAAGTAGAATATGAACGATTAACATCTGAAAGTGTGTCATACGAAAGTATCCAAATCAAAATTAGAGAGAATAATAAGCATACGCATGTAATAGGAATATATAGACCACCAGGTAACAGCCGAAAAGCATTTATCGAAGAATACAGACATAACGTTGGACAACTGAGAAAAAAGGACGAGATAATGGTAATGGGTGACATGAACATCAATGTGAATGATTTGGATGCGTATGGTGTGAAAGAATATCTTGATATGCTGGCGTCACTGGGATTGATTAATGTGATTACGGAGTATACCAGAGTAGACCCAAATACTGGGGCAAAATCAACGATTGACCACATTATAACTAACGCTACACATAACCAAATCGATTCAGCTGTAATTGAAAGTTGTATCACTGATCATTACCCAATCATGTACTTCCCACAAACAAAACAATCTGCTGTTAAAGAAAACTCTGTCAGCCTGTCCTATATATCTAACGATAAGGTTAATGAGCTAATTGCTAATACAAACTGGGATGAAATCTTGAATGAAAGTGATGTCATCGTACTTTATCAGAAGATTCATGATAAAATGAAGTATATCTATGATGCAGCGACAACTATGAAAAAAATAAAAAAGAGAAGAAAGTTTAGCCCATGGATATCTTCTGAATTAAGAGGAAAATGTAAAAAAAGGGACGAACTTTACAGAAAGTGGAAAAACAATAGACTAAACAAATCGTATGAACAAGAATATAAGACTTTCAGAAACAGACTGAACAAGGAAATAACGGCTCAAAAATCTATTTTTTATAAATCTAAGTTTAACCAAATAAGATCTGACCCCAGAAAAACATGGAGCTTAGTAAATGAGATTTTGGGAAGGAAAAAGTCTAGTTTGGATGAAACAATAATAAAGAATTTCACGGGTAAAATGTGTCTGAACAATTTAACTAATGCGTGTGCAAACAACTTTAGCACACAAATAAAAGATATTGTGCATCATTGTGACTCGGTTACATCGACACACTCAAAATCAAGATTAGCCAGCTCAATCTATATTCAAGAAACAGATTTCTTGGAAACTCGAAGAATAATTAATTTATTGAGTGAAAACAAGTCGCCAGGTATTGATGGAATACGAGCTATTGATATAAAAAGGCACATGGACATATTTACCCCATTATTGTGTAAATTAATTAATTTAAGTATTGCACAAGCAAAAATCCCTACAGGCTTAAAAACCGCTGTAATCAGACCGATATACAAAGGAGGTACAAAAAGCGACCTTAAAAATTATCGGCCAATATCAATATTGCCAGTAATAGAAAAGTGCATGGAAGAGATAATAACAAACAGGCTGCAAGACTTTATAGCAAAGAATTCGCTGATACACGCAAGTCAGTATGGCTTCCAGAAAAATAAAAGCACTGGTAAGCTGTTAGGAGAATTTACAAATTGCGTTAACGAAAGTCTAAATAAAAGCCATCATGTTTTAGTGCTATTCGTGGACTTCAGTAAAGCTTTCGATACACTGAACCATGATAAACTAGTAGAAGTACTGGAAAATAATGGTATACGAGGACTGATGGCAGATTGGCTACGTGAATATTTGACGAACAGACAATTTTGCGTCAAAATAAACAATGCTTACAGCCAAAATGAAAACGTTCAATATGGAGTTCCTCAAGGATCAAAATTGGGTCCAATCTTGTTCATATTGTACACCAATGAGATGTTACGAGTTTTCAAGAAGGCCATACCATTTGCATATGCAGACGATACGGCGATAGTGGTGCGTCACAGATCCTTACATACGGCAACACAAATTATGCAGGAGGAGTTCGACAACGCTGTAAAGTGGTGTCACGATCTCGGCTTAACGATCAATGCTTCTAAAACAAAAATGATGCATATACGAAACCCGCAATTCAGGGCTACACAATTGCAAATCCACCTCAAAAATGAATCATGCAATAGTTCAGTTAACTGCCATATCGACACAGTGGAGAGACACAAATATCTGGGAGTTACGATCGACAGCAACTTTTTGTGGGATAAGCACATAGATGAGTTGCGAGTGAGCCTCAGAAGAGCTTTATATGCATTAACACATCTAAAATATCATGCCACAACGGCCGTATTAAGACAAGCTTACTTTGCCCTTGTGGAATCTAAACTCAGGTATGGCATACTTGCATGGGGCAATGCATCAGCAACACATATACAGAAAATTCAAAAACTCCAAAACTCGGCACTGAAGAAAATAGGCGTATATAACCAGCTCCATATTCCGGAACAAAGGAGTTTTAAAGTTCTTCGAGTAGAAGATATTTTCAAGATGACAATTTTACTGGAGTACTACGATGACAACAGATTCATAACACCAATTCAACATGGAATCAACACAAGAATAGGAGCTCAAGGTATGCTTCACGAACCCCGATTCTACAATAACTACGGGAGAAGACAGCTGAAATGCAGTGTACCGAAAGTTCTAAACACAATTCCGCATGAACTAAAAAATATACAAAATATTAAAACTAGAAAGAAAATTATAAAACAATTTTTTCTTGAATTTCGAAGTTAAATAGCTAAATTTCAAACCTAATTTATCTTATCAATTATTATTAGTTTTTTCTTTAATGATCTAATTATCATTAAAAAGATTGTATTATGTATTATCTAAGCTTGCTTACGAAAAACTAATCATAAAACTATGAAAAACTATCTTCTGCAGAAAAGCCTTCAAGGCTTCGCAGAAATATCTACCCATTGTTAAGTTTTTAATGAATTAATGAACAATAAAAAAAAAAAAAAAAAAAAAAAAAAAAAAAAAACTTTTAATGTCAAAAAAGGTTTTAGACATGGTGAGGCGCTGTCATGTGACTTCTTTAACATCATACCTGAAAGAATCGTGCGGAACTCACAAGTGAACACTGGAGGCACAATATTTTAAAAGCCTGTGCAACTACTAGCGTACGTCGATTGTATCGACATATCGTTCGATAGTTTTGAAACGGAAGTTGCTAAAATGGGCTTAGGGATAAATGAGAGCAAAACCAAATACAATATATTCTGTCAACAAGAATGGACAGTCGACAGCTATAATTTCGAGGTAGTAAGGGACTTTGTCTACCTTGGCTCTGGTATAAATGATAAATAAATAAAAACACCTCAGCAGAAATAAAACGAAGAATCGCTCTTGCAAATCTCTGTTTCTTTGGGCTAATGAGGCCCTATACAAACTAAGAAAACTAAGAAAAGTCTTTAAGACCTTGATCATCCCAGACCTACTTTATGGCGCTGAAGCATAGACTTTATTAAAAACGTTTCGAGAGAAAAATCATTCAAAAAACACTTGGTCTCGTTTGCGTTAAAGGGCTTTGGAGGAGAAGATTCAACAACGAACTATACGAGGACGAAAAGATCGGTACCGATGTACATTGGTTTTAAATGTTTGCAAGATGAAAGGCAAAATTTACTGAACTTTTTCTGTCAGTAAGTGGGTTTTGGTAGTCGCTCCATATACTCCGCATTCCCTCCTTGGTTTAAGATCGATCGGTATACCACTACCACACTAGTGGATTTTAAGCAAAAGTAGATTTGCGCTGTTCCCAGATCAGTCATTTTGGAATTGTAAGTTTGAAGCTATAGCTGAAGTTGCATCTTTTCAGTTGATTGAAAGGCCAGTTCCTGGTAATTTAGCATTTCCAATTCAATTTCAGAAATATGCTCATTTCCCTTCATCTCATTCACTGAAATGACCATACCGGCATTAGTCATAGCTTCTGTTAGAGTCTATGTGAAGAGGACACTGTTCAGCGGAACATCTTATGCTGCGGTAGATGTACCTATTTTGTGCACACAGGCCAATCTTTGCAGACATTTATACCTTGGTAACTGTAAGTGTATGTATTGGTGTATATGTCCATCCTCAGTGTAGTTTTGAAGTTGAGGTGGCAGTTTTTCTGAATTAGACTTTCGCAGCTTCATAGTGAAATCCCGATTTTGCCTAACATTTTACTAATATGGGTATTCCAGATAAGTTTTTGATCAAGGGCTACCCTTAGAAAATTTATTTCCATTAAAATTTGTATAGCTTGCCAAAAATTGTCGAATTTTCTAGTTTATCTAGTTTATCTAGTTTAATCTTCCCTATACCTCTGATTAAGATAGCGATTTTGGTGCTAATCCCTTGAATGTATAAACTGTCATTCGTTGGTATGTTCAGAAGTTAATTTGATACAATGGACCATGGGATCCTAAGAGGAGGAAAGTGTTTTATTTTATTATCCACGCTAATTGTACTAGCCAATTATATTGTCTGCCACGTTTATATCCATGCTAGTCAATGAGCCATCACCAAGACAGTATACTTAACATTCTCGGCACAAACTTCTTCTCTCGAAAGGGGTTTTGCTTAAAAAATCACACATCAATGTGCCGGCACAAAAGTTCTCCATAATAGGGTCTTACAATTTCGACAGCTCGGGTGGAGTTGTAGAATGATTGTAGATAGGTTATAGAAAAATAGAATGCTTCATTAGAATCATATAGTGGCTTCCAGCTAGAGTTACCTCTTATGTACATACTTACTAACCTAGTGCTCTGGTTTACTTTAAAGCTCAGATTCATTCTATTTCGCACTAATATAGGGGATCACTACTTGAGTTTACTCGTAAATCTACATATATTCTACAAAAAACTTCTGAAATCTGATGTAATCGATGCCCAAAGCTGTCATAAAGATCTCTTATTAAGTGCTATAAATAGATAAACCCGCACACAAACTAGTTCGCATCTAAATCTAGAAATAGTGTTCACTTATTTGAGGTTCTCCCCATACAGGTAGCTATACCATAGGACACATTTCAAACAGCGAAATCCGAAATTCTTATCCTAACCTAGTCAACAGGGGGCAAAACAGAAATAGAAACAAAAACCTAAAACCTCATTAGAACTCCTCCACCCATTTTTAGGCTTACGATTTTCTGCTCTTTCGCTCTATCTCTAGCTAGTTCCACGTTTGCGCTGGAACATTACCAGCCCAGCAATTATATTCTCCACCTCACGTAAACTCCATTAAATTGTTAAAAGCGAAGCGAAAAATTTTCATGGCCTCCTTCTGCAAATCTTAACAAAGACTTAACAAAGGCTGCACACGACCATGACGTGGAAAAGGTTCCACTCCCGAACAGTGAAATCCAAATCCCAAAACACAAACTCAAATCCGCAGGAATAGCAAAGGATCAGCCAAGAAGAGACTGCCAGAGCGACTCCAAGAGAAATTGTCTCGGGCAAAAATAACTTGTGATTAGGTGATCATCATGTAAGAGATCACATCGCGTTACATGACGTATGCACTTATGTAATACGTGAGGGATCACTAAATTGCGCTGCGCGCCTTCCTTCAGGTTGGGATCTAGCAGTGACTACGAGGGTAAGAGGTAGACCCAGAGTGTGTGTGTGAGCATGCGCGCGCGCGCTTCAGGTGGTGTCATGATGTGGAGATATAACCCACAGCTAATACGGCTATATGGTATATTTATATACAAGTTTATTTGTACGAGCACAGGGTAAATTCAAGTATCGGCCAAGGGGAACAGACAGACAGAATGATTATTGGTGGCAGAAGTTGGCCGGTCTTTGTGGCTGTCGTTCAGATGAGTTCGATCAAACTGAAATGACGGCAAACGAATTTGAAATACCGTCACGTTTTCATGCATGTCGGGCCATGGAGGTGGATACACTATGGTGGGGTGCAAGAATGTGGGCTCTCTGTAGGGATCATTCAGAGTTAGGACAGTGGAGGTCAAATGTTTTCGATTAGATAATTTAATTTTGTTGTTGTGGATGAGTTGTTGTGAGATTGAGTAGTTATCACTGAATATGATACCGTACATACGACAGTAGAAACAAGAATTATAGCTTTATTTTGGAAAAGTCAAAAGTTTCGATATCTTCTGGAGAAGCTTCAAACAGTGGCCAAGGATGTATTGTACACCATGAGAATATTAGTAGATATTAAGATCTCTAAATCCAGTAGGTCTGTTCTGAATATCCAAATGGCTTCAAGCTGTCTGATACCGATTATGTTATAAAAATTTATAGACCACTGTAACTCTAAAAAGCATTTTTAATCCTAGCCTGGAAACGGCATACATACCGAACCCTTGCCGAACAGTAAGTGTAATCTTAATCTTACCATAGAGGAGGATATTTTGTGTCTACACGGCTATGATAAGATCAATTATATCCAATGTGCCGATTGTATGGTGGAACAAGATTTTACGCAAATATGTCAATACTGCTTTTACTAGACTCTTAAAAAATGGCCTGTCTTGGCTGTTTGGAGGCTTTCCCTAGTATGTCGGGCTCTCCTCTAGTCTCGGGCATACGTTCACCATGACTGCCTTGTATAAAATGCATTCTAGAGGTCCAATTTTTCTAGCAATTGGGGGCGTATATCGTGTATTACTCAAACAATGTTTTGTTCAAAAGCGTCAATCATTGCTGGTTGATCGGTATAAACTCGTGACTTGGAGTAGCCCTACAGAAAATAGCCCAATGGTGTCAAATTGCACGATCTTTGTGGGTCCATTTCTTGAAATGACACCATTACCAAATCGTGTTTTCAACAAAGCCTTGTTTTCGTTGGTAGTATGAGCGGGAGCACCATCCTGTAGCAACCTCAGTTCTTCCACATTGATATAATGTAAATTTGAAACAAATAATCGTTGATCATCGCAATGTTCCGATGACTATTAATAGTACGAGTAACTTGTTCTGGGGCTTCATTCTTGAAGAAATAACAACCGATGATGCCACCGGCGTACAATTCGCACAATACGATCCATTTTTTTTTTTGAATGCGATGTACCTGGTTAACTTCTTGTTATATACTGGCAGCACTGCGCTAACTGGATTGTCAGCTTTGACACCTGTTGTCATTAAATAGCATCCATCTTTTATTCCGCCTTTTTCTTTCTTACCGCTTGACTAGCTCACTAGGTCAATCTTAAGTTAATCTTAGATTAAAAGTTAATCTGTGTTTTGATTCGAACTTCAAACATAACATCTTGGCGACTAGGTTATTTTATTTCTAAAACCCATGGACGTGAAAGTGGTTGAAAAATTACTAGAACAGCAGAAGGAATGGATGGAGAACGTGTTAAAATCCAACGCAGACCGCATGGAGAAACTTTTACAGAGTTCAACATCATTCACGTCTACGACACCCAACTCCATCCCACAGTTTCGCGCTTTTTCTGTAGAAAAAGAGACTTGGGAAAACTATTTGTTCCAGCTCGAACAACATTTCAAAGCCAACGCAGTAGAGGACGTCAACCTGAAAAAGGCGAATTTTCTGTCAACCTGTGGTAACTACATCAATGAAGTTCTCCAGAAACTGTTCGAGACCACTGATGTGAATATATACACATTCAAAGATCTTACTTCAAAATTAACAAAACATTTCCAAATAAAACTGCATGTACTTGCATCGAGATGCAAATTTCTGCAACAGAAAATGGGGCCTGGCCAAACGTACGCTGAATGGCTTGCCGATTTGAGGGGACTAGCCAGAGACTGCAAGTTTGTCTGTGAAAAGGAAGGCTGTGGCACATCATACGCTGATAGCATGATACGAGATATGATCGTATACTACACCCCACATGAATCCGTTCACATGGCCGCTACGCAAAAAAAAGACCCAACTGAAATTTTGAAAGGAAACATCGCTTCAACAGCCCCATCAACTGAAATTAATCAACTCAGCCATAAACGTGACCAACCATATTCAAGTAAGTCAAATGAAAATTATCTTACTAGAAAGTCTTGCCCTGGATGTTTAATCCATCACGACCGAGAGCAGTCCAGACACATGAACTCAGTTTGTAATAATTGTCATCGGAGAGGGCACATCGCTACAGTTTGTTTATCAACAAAAAATAGCGTTTCAGGTTTTCGAAACAAGTCACGACATCGTTCCAAAAGCCGCAGACGAAGGTCATCGTCACATTTCGGTTCTAGACATGAAAACGAAAATCGCTTTGATCTAAGCAATCGGTCTAAGAACACGGAGACGAATCACTCAATCAATGAGATAAATGAAAATGTTCTGGACGATCAGGTTTCATAAGCACAGTTGGAAGCCGAGCGGAAGGGTCGTAAAATTTTTGTGTCGCTTCACGTTAATCAGCAACCAATGCGTTTCCAATTAGACACTGGAGCAACATGTTCAGTAGTCGGTCTCGAAGGTTATCAGGCACTTGGTAACCCCCCCAGTGAACCAACTAGTCGTTCATTGAAAGCTTACGGAGGTGTGAGCGTACCTATAAAGGGGATTGTAAACGCAGTCATTCAAAATAAAGACAAGAGTCACAATCTGGCTTTCTTGGTTAGCGAGCGTTCAAAAGGTGATAATATAATGGGGTTAGATTGGTTCGAAGCTTTTGATTTCTCAATTAGTTATTCGAAGGGAGAATCGGTGTTGCAAGTGGCAAACGAAGAAAGTTTGGCAACCGAGGCAAAGTCCATCTGCAAGAAACACAAACCTGTTTTTAATCCAGAATTAGGATGCAGTAAACTTTTTGTGGCGCATTTGTCATTGAAACGCAAAAGCCAGCCTAAGTACTTTAAACATCGCCCAGTACCTTTTGGTTTGAAAGAAGCTGTCCGAGCTGAAATCACACGGTTAGTAAAGTTTAACATCCTTCGACCTGTGGAAACTAGTCAATGGGCTGCACCCATTGCCGTAGTTAAGAAAGCGAACGTCAATTTACGTATTTGTGGAGATTATCGTATCACGATAAACCCACAATTAGAGATCGACCGTCACCCTATTCCGAGAATTCAGGATCTTTTCCACAAGCTTCAAGGTGGTCAATACTTCACAAAGGTCGACTTGTCCGACGCCTATCTCCAAATCTCTTTAGATGAAGAATCGAAGAAACTTTGTGTTATAAGTACCGAATTTGGTCTTTTCGAATACCAACGGTTACCTTTTGGAACATCAAGTTCCACTGGAATTTTTCAAAGATACATCGAACAATTAACCTCGGATATAGACTTTTGCACATCATATTTAGATGACATAATCATTTCTGGACGAACCAATGCTGAGCATCTGCAAAACCTCCAAACTCTACTGGAGCGTTTAGAACGACATGGATTGCAATGTCGGCTCGAAAAATGTCAATTTGCGAAGAGCGAAATCAACTACTTGGGCCATATTATCGATGCCGAAGGAATACGCCCATCGGAAGCAAGGGTTGCAGCGATTCGTGATATGCCTGAACCAAGAAATTTAAAAGACCTGGAGGCATTTATTGGCAAATTGAATTATTACAACCAGTTCGTTAAAAATTTCGCTCAAGTAGCGACTCCACTTAACAAACTACGTTCGTTAGATCAGTCTTTTATTTGGGGAAAAGAGCAGAGAAAGGCTTTTAATCAATTCAAAGATGACATTTTAAATATAACACGATTAGTACATTTTCGTAATGATTATCCAATCATACTAGCTACGGATGCATCCTCACACGGAATTGGTGCTGTAATTTCCCACTTGTACCCAGAAAAAACAGAAAGACCGATCGCTTTCGCATCCAAAGCACTGGACGATTCTCAAAAAAAATAGAGCCAGATTGAGAAGGAGGCTCTTTCCATCATTTACGGAATAAGGAAATTCCATCAATACCAATACGTCAATTTGAATTGGTTACTGACCACCAACCACTGGTCACAATTTTCAATTCATCCAAGAAGCTTTCGCACATGACGATACAGCGTCTTCAACGATGGGCACTCATCCTTATGGGATACACCTATAGCATACTATCGTTCCACAAAAGAACACGGGAATGCAGACTACCTATCACGTTTACCAGCGGGACCGGATGACATTTTTGATCGTACTGAAGAATCTTGTCACCATGTTGATGAAATGAGCTCCGCCTTAATCGAAGATTTTCCCATAAATTCTCACACAATAGCGAAAGCGACGAAAAATGACCCAGCTCTAACTAAGGTTATCCACCACGTCCAAAATGGATGGACAAACGAAAAGCTAGAATCAAATGTTTTTTTATTACCATTTTTTCGTAGGAGATTTTCTCTTGAAACAGTTAATGACGTTCTTCTTTTCCAGAGTGAAAGTCCAAGAGTAGTTATACCCACAAACAGCTACAACCTAAAGTCTTGGCGCTTCTTCATCAAGGACACTGAGGACTAACTCGTATGAAGCAGATCTCTCGACGATATTGCTGGTGGCCCTGCATCGATGATGACATCACCCAGACTGTTTCCAGATGTGTTGCATGTCAGAACAACGCAAACATGTCACCACGAGAGTACTCCAGCTGGCCGACCACGGAAGAAGTATGGGAACGGATTCATATTGACTATGCTGGACCGTTTCAAAAGCAAATGTGGTTAATTATTGTGGACTCCAAGTCAATGTTCCCATTTGTCATTCGAATGGTAGCTATAACATCAGAAGCCACGATTCAAGCGCTACGAACAATTTTTGCCTTAGAAGGACTTCCCAAAACCTTGGTGTTCGATAATGGCACCCAGTTTACTTCGAAGGAATTCCAACTTTTTTCTCTCTACATATCGCTCAACACCAGATGATTCGGGAATTTCACCCGCTAAAAAACTCTATGGAAGACAACATAGCACCATTCTCTCCGCGATGATCCCAGAAGCCAGCAAAGTACAAACAAAATTCAACCTAAGTTTACCAATAATCAACCAGTCTTTATAAGCCAATATCAACGTAAAGAAAAATGGATTGCTGCAGTTGTAGAGAAGCACTTAGGAAAAAGAATGTATAGAGTACAAGCTGACACAGGGCCATTCCGGCGCCACCAGAACCAGATGAAATTTCGAACTCCAAATGAGAGTAAAGATGATAATTTTTTTTCACCAAGTCTGATCTCAACACACCATCAAACAGAGGCATCAAACGACAATGAGCAAATTTCAAACTATTCAAATGTTATGGTGCATCCGGATTCAACAACACCTCCTATTATAGAAGATGAGCATCCAACAGGCACTATGCCGGCGATTCGAAGATCTGCGCGTCCACGAAAACAGGTTGTGTTTTACCCGAATTAAGTGAGGGGGAAGCTGTTATATACTGGCAGCACTGCGCTAACTGGATTGTCAGCTTTGACACCTGTTGTTTTATTCCGCCTTTTTCTTTCTTACCGCTTGACTAGCTCACTCGGTCAATCTTTCCACCTATTAAATAAATTATGAATTAAAGTTTTTAGATTAAAAGTTAATCTGTGTTTTGATTCGAACTTCAAACATAACACTTCTTGAAGAATGTCGTAGCTCCAAATGTAAATTCTGCTTGTTTACGTAACCATTTAAGAGTAAGACAACCTCATCACTGAACAAAATTTCTACGGCAAAAAAAAAAACTGGGTCAAGTTCCAGTTGATGTAAAGCCCAATCACTGAATACCCGAAGCAATAAATGGTCACGCGACTTTATCTCTTGCACCAGTTGGATCATATAAACCGTAAGGCCAAGATATTTTCCGCAGAATTTCCAGATAGTGTATGGACAAAGGCCAAATTGGTCTTCAACACAAGCTTCCACAGTAGCGATATTCTTTTGCGGAATGTACTGTTCTCGTTCTTGTGGATGTGTGACTATCCAGTAGCATAAATTGAGTGCGAACTTTTTCAATTCGATAATTAGTACGTTCAGATGGCCGATGATGTCTACGAAATGTCCTATAAGTTTTGCGAACATAGCTTTGATACATGTAATAGTGCTACCCATGTATAATAATATGTAATATAAATATAAACTATATTATTTATATTTTTTTTATACCAAGACCTTTTGATTAAAAGTATGGAACGACAGGTCACCATCCTCTGCTCGTTTCCCAACTGAAGATTGTCGATGATTAATAAAGCTTTGGTTCTTTCGATACACGAGTACTACCGCATTCATTTCCTTGATTATGCACAATGTAGGAATTTCGAGCTGTTCAAAAACGTTTATATTGTTTTTTTTCTTTTTTTTGAATAAATGTTTTCGCCTGTTTTGAACTCATTTCGAATGTTCGATGGTATATTATATTGTGTGTCTTTACAACCACCTGAAATTTTTTAATTTGTTCTGTGATATTTCCAACTATTTCAGGTTCCAACATTCTTTTGTGTATCGGTAGTAGAGTACTACATCTTATGATAAAAATAATTTTTATATGCATGTTTTTGAAGCCGAAAAGTGCAAAAAATAGATTTTTTACTAGACCCTAAGTATCTTGCAAAATTGCTAAATTCGAACGAATTAAAGGATTATTGTCGGAGACGATAAATTTAGGTATACCATGGGTAGCAAAAATACTCTTTAAATTTTATTTAAATTCAGATGCGGATTTTGTTTTCAATTGTAAAATACGAGTATTTATCCATTTTGAAAAGTAGCCACCGATAACTACGTTTTTAAATTCTATTACATCCATGCGTAGTTTATAGAAACGATATGGTGGGATTTCTTGAAACACTATTGGTTCTTTGCAATTTTTTTCTTTTAAAGTGCTGGCATTTTGTACCAGTTTGTATCATTTGTTCTATTTCTTGAATCATTGACGGCCAATAAACCAATTCTTTTGCTCGATCCTTTGCACCTCAAGGCAAAAGGAATTATTACCCTATTCACAGCCCAAGCATTTTTGCAATCAAAAGCTATTTTGGACAAAACCGGGTCTAGTTCAGTTTTCTTGCTAATTTATAATCTTTGGCTCTCACTAAGATTTATAGAATGTACCACTTCACTGAACTATGCGAAAGTCTCGATCATATTCACATCTTAGTATTTCTGAATAAAAATTGTGCATCTAATCTGTGTTTTAAAAGAAACGGCCTCATTCTTTGGAGTCTCGTTGCATATGCAATAGTTTGCTCAAATCTTTTTTAGAGATTTGTATTAGTGTGCATGTTAAAACCTTAACTCGCCCTATGTATAAACAGAAGTGAAATTTGCATACGGCAAAGTTTACAGAGAGAAGTTCTTTTTCGATTTATGTAAAATTGTTTTCGGTGGAACATAGGCTTCTTGAAGCAAAGCTTATTAGTCTATTTTTTTTTTTATAACAGACAA
Source organism: Volucella bombylans (assembly GCA_949129095.1). NCBI lineage: Eukaryota > Metazoa > Arthropoda > Insecta > Diptera > Syrphidae > Volucella > Volucella bombylans. Next base: position 133,350,972 of record OX422142.1, on the reverse strand, counting down.
GTTTCCAAACCGTACTATGAAGCGTCACACTGAATCGCACACTCTAACCTCTCATCAAAATTTTTTAGCACTGGCGCATTGGAAATCCATTTTTTTAATTTTTTTTAAATAATGCTTCATGTGCCGTTGAAATTCCCTATCTTTTTTTAACAAATTCTGAATATTTTTACACCAATCAGATAAATTATGTGTTCAGATTCTCATAAAATTGATCAGTCCCAAGACTGACTGTAACTCTTTCTTAACTTCTGGGCTTTCTAAATTAAAAATTTGAAAATCAAACTGGTTTGATTTTACCCGCATTATTATGGGGAAAACCAAATGTGATGGAGGCGCTTATATCGAAAATTCAAAGAGAAATGTTTTGTGGAACGAAAGCAATTCCCGCTACAAAGACCAGTTAACAGCAGACAAGGAATGGGATTCAGTATAGTCCGTTTCAAAACACCGTGAAATTGGAAAGCTGCACAAAGAGAGCCTGGAAGCGCATGCTACTCGTTTGCTCACTGGAAAATGATATTTACGAAACGTCTGAACTTTCTCCACTTCAATTCGAGCACACATTTTTTTTGAAAAGGGTTAGGCAAAAAATATATATTCTGCCTATTTTCGCGAATATAAATGCGCAAAAATGGAATTTTTAATCTCGTCTTAAAAAACCTTTACAAGGAGTAGAAGTAAGAATAAAATAAATGTATATACAATGGACAAAGGAAAGCCTTTAACACGTCAAGAAAAAGTGCTTACGCTGAAAATTTACCACAAAAACAACCATGCAAATGAAGCTCAGCTGAATTTGTTGTAGTTTCGCATAGGACCATATACAAAATATTAAAATAACAAGAACAAACTGGAACAGTACAATCATCCAACAAGAAAATTCCTCATCGGCACTGGATCACTGGATTAGATGACTTCGACTTTGAATCCATCAAAAGTATGATCTACTCCTTCCACCAATGTGACAAGAAAGTCGTAATATTGAGCACCCTTAGGGAACAAATCCGTCAAGAGAACTGGAAATTAGGATAAGCAAAACATCCCTTTGGAGGTATCTGAAAGATTCATTTTTCGTAAGACGGAAGAAAGGACGGAAGTGAAAATTCAAAGGTTAAGATATTTCCGTCAAATAAGGAAGTTTCGGGATAGTGGATATCAGATAATCTATGTAGATGAATCATATATACATAGCTCCCACAGAAGAGGAATGTCTTGGACTGATGAAAGTACGGAAGGACTAAAAAAAAGCCTATTGGAAGAGCATCTCGGCTTATAATTGCACACGCTGGCGGTTCAAATGGATTTGTCAGAAACGGTCTGCTAATCTTTAAATCTGGATCGAAGTCGTGTGACTATCATGATGAGATGAACTTTGACAATTTCTCAAAATTGTTTAGAGTTCAGGTACTGGAGCAGCTAGAGGAACCGTCGGTTATTGTAATGGACAACGCCCCCTATCATAATAAATTAAAAAACCGAGCCCCAACTTCATCAGGAACGAAATTGGAGTTAGTTAATTGGGTAATAGAAAATAATGTTGCATATAGCTCTTCAATGCTGAAGATTGAACTGTATAATTTAACTCGACAAAACAAGACATTCCCGCAGCATCAAATAGACGACTTGATTAGATCAGCAGGCCATGAGGTACTCAGCTTACCAACATACCATCCGGACTTGAACCCAATTGAGAATATATGGGGTATTGTAAAATCAAGAGTGTCGGGTAGAAACACTACATTTAAGCTGGATGACGAATATAGCAAAAGAAGAGTTTGCAAAAACTCCTGTCGAGGAATGGAAGAAAACATGCGATAAGGTCATAAAGACAGAAGAAAGTTATTTGAGCTATGAACTGAGTTGGGATACCTTCACCGAGAGAATTGTTATTAGACTCGGTGAAGATTCATCAACTGAAATTGAAAGCGACGGCAAGGATGATGATACAATTGATTACCATTAAGTGCATTGACCTTGAAAAAAATAAGTGTTAGATCACACAACACACCATAAAAAAATTAACACTTAAGTTCAATTTATTCAACGCTTATATTAATATTTTAAGTCAAATTCATATTAACAAAACATTATTTCTTCTTTTCGACACAATAACTGTGTTGCTGTTGTTGCTGAAAGAGAGTGCTTTCCATAAAATCGTTATTGCCAACTCCACTGAAAAAATATACAATGGACATGCCATCCACGTCCATGCATTCTCTCTACACTCTGGTTTCGCATCTATCAATACCTGCTTCATAGATAAACTAACCTAGATGTCAAACTCTACTGTTACTTTTGCAAACCCTTAACTTTCGCACACTGTATAAAATGGGAGGGAAATCGACATTGATGACAATTCACACGTAATCACAGACAGGGTGTCACGGATAGGGGCGATCAGTAGAAAATCGGTTTTGATTTTATAATATCTGGAAAGTTTGCCAGCTAGGTTAGTTCATCTATGCTATGGACTCGGTGCAATCAACATCATAGTATGCTTACGCTCGAATTTCGTCTAGATCACTTCCAGGATTACTGGAATAGACTGAAAAAGGGGGCACATGCACAAGAAATTGGAATTTCTAGTAAGTAAGCAATGTAATGAATTTTATATTTTATCTATTGAAAAGCATTGACTAAAAGTATCTCGTTTAATTTCTGTTTCCCGCAGCAGCTGATTATTTGTTTTGGAAAACTGTAGATTGTGATTTTCCATCGGATTTTTGGGTTGAAAATTTGTTCAAACATATTGGGAAAAGTGTCTTGCTCCATATCAATGATAACATTGCGTAGAATGAAAACAGCATGTACAATATTAGTTTCAATAGCTTTTAATAAAATTCTAAATGTGGCCGAACTAATGCCGAATGCACGCTTAACTGTCATTTTGGCTCTTCTACTCAGAGTTGGGTAGCAGCTTATCTCTTGGTAGAGCTAAATTTTGTGATGTATGGCATTGCATCAACCACTGTCAAGAGCACTATTGAAAAGAATCATTTATAATTGTAATACATACTGTCTCTGAATTTGCTGGACACTTAAGCCCAATATGTTTTCCGAAAATACTGTCCAAGCAGTTGGGAAAGTTTCATTTTTCAAAAAAATTCAAATGAAACCTTTTCAAAATGTTCAGTAGTTGGTATAGGCATATGTGTCTTCTGGAGTGATTCCCAAATGGCCTTGCAAACCTCTATAACTATAGAGGCAACAGACGATTCCAATATTCGAAATGTAAAGGAAATTTGGCAGAATTTACGGGATCAATTTTGTAAAGAACTAAAAAAAATCCCAAAAAGCAAATCAGGTGATTCGCAAGACGGTGCTGCAACATATCCTGGAAAGTGGCAGTTTTTCACCAGATTACGTTTCTTAAAGGATACAGTATCTTCAAAAGATACTAATGGAAATTTGTCGCTGGTATCAGATAATTCAAATAGCTTCACAACTGCAGTAAGGACAAAATTTCAGGATGTGTTGTTGCACGAAATCCAAGAAATGAAGGATATGCGAAGCCGACGTACTCACTTGTCTTCGAATCCTATTTCAGCTTATTGCGACATCTTTGCACCAGCTTCCCAAATTTTTACCAGTTTACTCGAATGACATGCAACAACCTCTTTCTTTAAATCTCGCTTCGACATCACGATTTGAAGTAGAAAATACAAACGAATCAAATGAAATACATATTTGATAAAATAAATATATTTTCATTTTATTCTATTACCCCTTAGGTTAGGTTAGGTTAGGTAAGAGTGGCTGTTTGAAATACCAACCCACTTAGGCCTATTGGCCCATTGTGATGCCACGTGGATCTATGATCTTCTTACTACTGGAACCAGTTTGAGCTTATAATAAAGCGTAGGAGACTGTTAACGTCTAATTTTTCTAGATCGTTTAGGTCGTTGTAGAAGAAAGCTCCTAGATGAAGCTTTCTTCTCTGGAAGAGAGCTGGGCATGTGCGGAGTAGGTGGAGGATTGTCTCCTCCTCTTCCTCGTCCATGCAGCTTCTACAGAAGTCATTAGTAAAAGCGCAAAGACTTCTTGCGTGCTTGTCTATGAGGCAGTGTCCAGTAATGACACCTATTATGGCGCTGAGATGTTTCCTATCTAAAAGGATCAGACACTTAGAGCGACTCAGATCCAGCCTTGGCCAGATATGTTTGTTCGTTAGATATGTTTGCCCAGCAGTCCACCTAAGGTCTGTTCTTTTATTGGCATCTAGCTTTAGTGTTAGTTTGCACGTAGCGATTGGTATACCTATACTACCTTTGTCCGGTAGGATAGGTAGAGTGGTTCCAATTTTGGCGAGTTCATCGGCTCTGCAGTTCCCTGGAATGTCTCTGTGGCCCGGCACCCAACAAAGGTGAATGTTGAACTGCTCTGCCATCTCCATGAGAGATGATCGGCATTTAAGGGCGGTTTTAGAATATAATGAGACCGAGTCCAGGGACTTGATGGCGGCCTGACTATCCGAAAATATGCGGATATCCTTTGCAGATATCACCTTTTTCTTCAGCCAGGACAGAGCTTCTTTAATCGCCAAAATTTCCGCCTGGAACACGCTACAGTGATTTGGAAGGCGGAAAGAGAGGCTTAGATTTAGCTTATCTGAGAAAACACCGCCACCAAATCCGCTATCGGTTTTAGATCCATCTGTGTAGAGATGGATTGACTTGTCCTTCATGAAAGCATCTTCCTCTCAGAATGATCTAGAGGGGAAGCTTACATGGAAATTTTTGTCAAACCAAAGTTCAGGTATGGTGTAATCGATGTTCTCTGTAAGGATTCCTAATGCATTAAGAATATTGGCAAATAAATTATTTGTCCACTGTTTAGTCGCATTAAGGCGAATAGCTGCAGTCGCAGCTACTTGCTTGCTAAAAATGCCAAGGGTGTCAAGTGAAGCAGAATATCTAATGCCGCAGAGGGGGTAGACCGCAAGGCTCCGCTTGTGCATAGACATGCTTTCGACTCTGCTTAGTTTAATGCGGTTGACTGCATTTTCCAAGGCTGTCCACCAGACAACCACCCCGTAAGTAAGTATCGGTCTTATGACCGAGATGTATAGCCAGTGGGTTATGCGAGGTTGAAGGCCCCATTTGTTCCCAATGGCTTTCTTGCAAGAGGATAAAGCTATTGTAGCTTTATTGACTCTTTCTTGAATGTTAGGTTTCCAGTTTAGTTTCCTATCAAAAATGAGACCCAGATATTTTGCTGTATCGGAGAAAATTAAACTGGTACCGTTTTTTGAGAGAGGGTCTATGATTGGAATTTTATATTTCCACAGTGATCTGTCTAATGGGTTAATCTGTTAAGATTTAGCTGATGGAGTTCTTTAATGGTATTAAGATGCTTACCTGAGACGGCTATAGCAATGTCATCCGCATAGGCAATTACCTTGCTACCACCTGCTTCGAGGCATATCAGTAGTTCATTAACCATTAAGTTCCAGGGAAGGGGAGAAAGGACACCGTCTTGTGGCGTACCTCTGCTGACACATCTTTTAGCAGAAGTCTCACCCAGTTTTGGAGTTGATTATCCTGCTTTTTAGCATTAGACTGATCAACTCTCCAAGTGAGCCGTCTACCTGCAGAGTTGACAGCGCAGTCGTGATTGCGGATGTGTTGACGTTGTTAAAGGCGCCCTCTATGTCTAGGAAAGCAACCATTGTGTACTCCTTATATTGTAGGGATCGTTCGAGGTGGCTAGTCAGAGAGTGCAAAGCCGTTTCCAGCGACTTTCCTTTACAGTAGGCATGTTGAGCCGTTGACAGAAGTCTTGGATCAACTTTAGCTCGAATATGGATATCAATCAGTCGTTCTAAAGTTTTCAGACGGAATGATGATAGACTTATAGGTCTGAGGTCCTTTGGGACTACATGAGAACATTTTCCGGCTTTGGGAATGAATACTACATCGATTTCTCTCCATAACAGTGGAATGTGGATAAGTTCTACACAGCTCCTCATAATATTTTCTGACACTGGTAGAATAATATCTGAGGACCTCTGTAACTAGGCAGGTACGAGTATTATACCGTCCGGACCAGCAGACTTGTATGGTTTGAAGCCATGCAGCGCCCAGAGCAGTTTGTCTCTCGTAATCAGACCATGAATTTTGGTCACGGTTGCAGTAGGCCTGTTTGGGCTGCTACTGGCCGCGAGTTGGGAGCTACCTGGAAAGTGGGTGTCCAGAAGCAAGTTGAGTGGTTCATCACTTGAGGTTGTCCAAGAGCTATCGGTTTTTTTTAAACAGCTAGGCATCATAGGATTTGTAGAGAGGATTTTTCTTAGCCGCGATACCTCAGAAGTTTCTGTGATTTTGTCACAGAATGACCTCCAGGATTGTCGCTTTGCCTTCCTCAGTTCGTTTTTGTATAATTTGAGGGATTCTTTATATGAGTCCCAGTCAGTCACTTTTCTTGTGCTTTTGCTGAGTTGAAAAGTTTCTACAGGCGTTTCTGAGCAGTCCCAGTGCCGATCTCCACCAAATTGGCTTTTTCTTGCCTCTTGGTTGAATAAGAGGGCAGGAAGCGGCCATAGCCTGATTGAGAGCCAGAGTAAATTCCCTGACTTTCATTGGTGTCACGCGGGGGACTTGATAGTTCAGAGGATAGCGTTTTTGACAGTATTCCTCTGTATTTTGGCCAATCAGTTTTCCGGTAATTCCGGAAAGCTGATTGGCTGGTTGGCTGGGGGGAGCATCACTCAGGCTGAATTGCATCTATCTGTGGTCTGAAAAGGAGTGTTCAGACGATACCATCCAGTTTGTTAGCCTTTGGGTGATGCTGTCGGAGACAAGAGTAATATCTAACACTTCTTGTCGGATTCTAGTTAAAAAAGTGGGCTCATTGCCAATATTGCAAATTAAGAGGTTAGTACTTAAAGTATAGTCTAAAAGTGACTCACTTCTATCATTGATGTTGGTACTGCCCCATATGAGGCCCGATTATGAGGCCAGATTTTTGCCTTCCAGCTTCCAGTACCACCCTTTCTAGGTTATCACCAGGGAGAGGGCCCACTTGGTCGTGGCCAAGGTAAGCCGATGCCAGCCAGTAGGAGCATTTGGCAGTCTCTAGTCTGGCAACAGTTAAGTGGGGGTCACTGAGGTTGGGAAGTAAAAATACATTAAGGCTACGTTTCACTAATATACAAGTTCTAATCTTGACTTTGTCTCTTGTATAGAGCGGAACGTATGTGGGTGTCCTAAGTCCACGAACTACGTCTTCTACAATCCATGGTTCCTGGATTAGGATTATGTCTTCTGCGTTTTTAGAAATACGCAGAATGAGTGCGGCCGAAGCTTTTTTTGATTGGTGGCGATTAATCTGGAGAAACCGTATCATTGATACAGTATTCCAGAGTCGCCTCCACCACGGTGTTATTGAGGTCCTCCGATTCTAAAGATGTGCCCAAGAGCTCATCTTCTATCTCTGATCGTGTAGGACCTCTAATTGCTTCGTCATCGGTTTCCATTTCCGACAGGGTGTCAGAAGAGGAGACCGACGGCTTGATAGTCACCTCGGACAGATTGGAGTCGTCGCTATTCAATTCTGGAAAGGATATCGAACGATCTCTGGTGATTAGAGGAGTCATTTGACGTTTTGGGAGCAGTGGAAGCAGTGGGTAATCCGTCTTTTAGAATGTTTTTAGCCCACTCAACCTTGCTCTTTTTAACAGTTTACTCGAATGACATGCAACAACCTCTTTCTTTAAATCTCGCTTCGAAATCACAATTTGAAGTAGAAAATACAAACGAATCAAATGAAATACATATTTGATAAAATAAATTTATTTTCATTTTATTCTATTAACCCTTAATGTTAGTAAAATCTTTCTTCGACAGAGATTGGTCTCTAAGCGTTTGTGGTATAATGATTACAAGTACCATGTAATGTGTGTTGTTTAAAATGTAGTCGAATGTTTCTGTTGTCATTCTCGTATATTGGCTTTTTCACTTCCATTCGCTAGTATTGTAATTGGGGATAAAGATGATGAAATTCACTATAAATTAATCTGTCTTTATATATCACATGAGTTTTTCTCTCTATTTTCTTAAATTTGTTTTCTTAAATTTTTTACTATTCCTATTTTCAAGAAACTGCTTTCCATTAACAAAATTGTACGCGCTTAAACCGAAGGCATTTTACACTCAACTGACAGTTGTGTTGTGTGATATAGTTGGAGACCTTCGCATTCCGTAAACTAATGCGTTGCTTGCGGACAGCGCATCGCACGCATATCCCGTGCCCGTATTTACGTTGGAGATAGCAAGTTTGGATCGTAGCTCTTCTAACTTCGGAATTAAAAGTTTTTCTTGAAGCAAAATCTGGTTTGAATCCTTTGGATCTAGGAATAAGAGTAATCCAACATTTTTTTTGCTCAACAATAACTACATTGCTGATCCAGCTTTTAGAATGAGGTACTTTTTCTATTATGTCGCTGCTTTCGGGTTTACCAATACCAATACTTCCTTCCTTCCATTGCCAACGGAAGCCTCCGAGAAGCACGCATAGTTGGTTCACAGTCTGACCTAACTTTTAATATACCTACACTTTCTGGTAAAACATCTTAACCCATCAAAAGTATCAGAATTTTCGCGCACGATTTTATATTTATCATTTTCGAATAAATTTTTTCATTTTAACAAACCCAAGAGAGCAAGAGAATGCTGGCAGTTCTACAATGGGTGCAGGGTTCGTATCTACTATCAAAAAATCTTGCGTACATGAAAAACGTTTAAACGATCAATCAAGTGTAGTTTTCTCCATAGTTTTAATTAAATTACCACCATACGAGTAAGTCATAAGGATTATTTTTACTGATGAGTATTTTGCATTATTTGCAATTTGCATAAAAATTCTCAAGGGAATAATGTGCGCTTCTGACCCTGTGCCAATTTTAAATGATATTGAGTTGAATTTCTTCAAATCATTGTGTTTTACATTTCTAAACTATCAAAGATTAAGGCTTTATAAAATCATCCCTTACATTTATGCTTTCTGAATGAACATTCTCTAATTCGTTTGTTGTTATTTCGTCAGCCTCAATATTTCTATGCCAGTACAAACTGACGAGGTTGCTTAAAAATTCTGATTAAGCTTGCCGTAAGCCGGACATTTATTTCTTTGATGAACCCGGACACACCGATCGCAATTTATTTTACTTCGTGATTCTGTCCAGTCTGTCGCATTGTAGAAAGCTAGTTACTTGTATCATTTTGAAAGCTGAAATTCTTAACATTATAATTATAAGAATACTACTCGTACTTTGGATTACTGTTGACTTTATTTATATACCACACGTTTAGAGACCGTGATGTTTCCAGTATTGGATTTCTCTAGTTCACTGATTCTGCATCCGTGTACTGTCACTATAAGCGCTACAATAGAAGTGTTCATCAATTTTGTTACTTCTATAACTTTTAAACCAAAGAGAAGACAAAAAAAAGAAACAACAAAACTAATTTTAATAGCGCGATGTTTTAAAAAAAATAAGTTTATTATCGAGATGCACTCGCCAAAGTATCTTACGTGACTACTCTTCATACTCAAATGGCTCCACCAAAATGGCGGTGGTTTTTATTTTCATATGGCCTATGTTCATAAGGTGAGAATTTCGCTACTTGGTGTCGCTGCTATCAATAAGTGTGCATGGTGCCGGCAACATACTCCCCTAAGTAAGTGGGGCTGAAGTCATCGTCATCTCCGCATTACTCTCTTGGTCGCCACCCGATTTTATGTCTAGAACAGCAAGTTTAGCAGTAAGGCGCTCGAGGACGCCTCCCGACGTTTGTATTGTCGCTATTCTAACCTGACCGTCCGCGGCTACCACAGTGTGAATCAGAACTCCTCTTGGCCAGCAGTTTCTTGGCAGATGTTCATCCACTATCATTACCAGATCCCCCTTTTCAATCGTTTTTACCTTTACGAACCACTTTGACCGTCTGTTAATATTCGGCAAGTATGCTTTCACCCATTTCTTCCAGAAAAGGTCGGCCTTCATCTGCGAGCACTTCCAGTTTTTTCTCAGGTCGGAAGCCTCCAGATTGCACGGGGGCTTGGCTCCATTCGAGGCTCCAAGAAGGAAGTGATTAGGCGTCAGGGCTTCGTCATCTGCTGCTTCCAGCGATACAAAGGTGAGGGGCCTTGAATTGATCGTGTTCCCAACTTCAGCAAGAGTGGCTCGTAAAGTTTCTTCTCCATGGAAGAATGCTGTATAAACCTTGCTTAACCGACCGTACAAGGCGCTCCCATGCGCCCCCCATGTTGTGAGGTGCAGATGATGGGTTGAAGTTCCAGGTCGTCTCAGCCGTCGTGAATTGCGCAGCCACTTTGCCCAAATCCAGTTTTGCTAGTTCTTCGCGTAGTTCCCTCTCGGTACCTCGAAAGTTGGTGCCATTGTCGCAATAAATTTCCAATGGAGTGTCGCGTCGTGCAATAAAACTCCTTAAGCACATAATACAGGAGTCTTACGATAAACTATGGGCCAGCTCGATGTGCACCGCTCTAATGGTGATACATGTAAAAATAGCCCCCATCTCTTCTCGTTCGTCTTCCCACGGTTACCATGATAGGACCAAAATAATCGAGGCCTACAAATGAGAATGGTCGGCAAAAGGCTCTCATACGTGCGATAGGCAGCTTGGCCATTTGTGGAACAACTGGTCGGGCGCCTTTGATTTTACAGAGTTGGCAGATTCGCCTAATGCTCTTGTGAATGGTTCGAAGGTTAGCTATGTAATATTTCTGCCTGATCTCGTTTAGTGTAGTCTCATGATTACAATGATGAAATTTTCGATGATACGAGTCGACTAAGAGGAACGTTATTCGGTGGAGCTTCGGGAGGATGATCGGTGTTTTACAGTCCTGGCCTACATGTTGCGCTAACAAAATGCGACCGCTCATCCTTAGAACATCGTCGTCATCTAGAAATGGTGAGAGTTTTGCTAGCGAACTGCTTCTCGACAAACAGCTTGGTTTCTTCAGAGGTTGATTCTTCTTCAATATGTCAATTCCGCTTGGATATACTGCATGCTGGGCCTGCCGATAGAGTGCCGCTTGCGACCGCCTGATTGCTTCAGAAGTTAGTCCAGTGATGTTGATAAACGAACGTTTTTTTACCTTCATATCTATAAAGAGAATAACATATTCTAGAGTACGATACATACGTGTTCAGCTGCTGAAGCGGCTTTCCTCCACGAGGCAATATCTTGACACTGCGCTAGTGTGAAGAAGGTAGGGGCGAACTTCTTCATTGCTTTTATCGATTTCCGGTGTTTGGGGCCACTTTGCATCCGACATCCGCAGAAAAGGAGGACCGCTAAACCATTCACTCGTAGCGTGGTAGTCAGGCTCCAAATTCCATTTGGTGCCCTTGTCGGCCTTGTCGTTGAGTTTCGTTGGAACCCATCTCCATTCAGAGATATGAGATATCTCCAGGACTTCGGCAACTCGAAACATAACGAATTGCTGGAACCTGCGGGGGTCTCCCTTTAGCCATGACAGTACGGTTTTCGAGTCGGACCAAAAGAACCTTTGACCTATAGGAAACTTGTGTGACTTGCAGATGAAAGTCGCAAGCCTTACGTTGAGGACTGCAGCCTGTAGCTCTAGCCGTGGAACAGAAATTGATCGTTGCGCGGCAACCTTCGCTTTAGCGCACACAATCGTAACGTCGATATTGTCCTGATAGGTGATGCGGAAGTAGGATACCGCCGCATATGCGTTCTCGCTTGCATCTACAAAGGTGTGTAGCTGAATCTTTGAATCATTTTGACTTAGCATTGGCGAAAAGCATCTAGGAACCTTTATATCAGTCACTTTCTGCAACAAAGTTGTCCACCGGAGCCACTTTTCAAACATGCTTGCAGGCAGCTCATCGTCCCAACCAATCGATGTCCTCCAGATCTCTTGGAGCAGAAGTTTGATGCAAATAAGGAATTGTGACAAGAATCCCAAGTGGTCAAACACTGACATGAGGATTTTAAGTACCTCACGTTTGGGAGGTACGGTCCACCTATGAATCACATCTCGTTTTAATTGGTTGAACTTAAGGACGTATGTAAACGCGTCGGATGAAGTGCACCAATAAAGTCCCAGGATCTTCTCTGCTGCCGGAGTGTCGTTCACACTAAACGCTTTAGTTGACCCCCCGCTGTCTTCCTTTAGGGCCTCTATGACGTTTGGTGAATTGGAGACCCAATTGCGGATGTGGAATCCAGCGTTTTGGTGAATGAACTTCACGTCTTTGGCTAGTTTGATTGCCTCAGCTTCGGTATGGACGCTGTCGATGAAATCATCTACATAGTGGTGCTCAAGTATACCTTCAATAGCCCTTGGCATACTACCCATGAACAGCATAGCATTTTTATTTATGACGTGGAGAGCTATACATGGTGAACACTTGGCGCCAAAGGTCATGACGTTCATCTGGTAGACGCTGGGGCCCTGCCCATCGTGAGTGTCGTTCCACAAAAATCTTTGTACATGTCGGTCCTCCTCTCGAACTCGTACTTGGTGGAACATTTCAGCAATGTCCCCACACAAACCAATCTTTCCGCATCGAAAACCATACAGGACTGTCACCAAAGGTACCAGTTGATCAGGGTCCTTAAGAAGAAAATCGTTTAGAGAAGTCCCATTGAATTTTGCTGCTGCATCCCAAACAAGCCTAACCCTTGATGGTTTATTGGGATTTCTTACAATAAAGATTGGCAGATACCAAATCCGTTTTTGTCCGATATTCGTCTCGTCTGAATGCAACTTTATGGAATAGCCTTTTGTTATCAAATTTTTTATCTGCTGGTCCAAAATACTGCGAAGCTCTTTGTCCTTATCAATCACTTTCTGTAGTCAATGATGTCGTCGAAATGCCATCGGTAAACTATTTGGTAGGGAAATATCATCGAACTTCCATAATAATCCCACCACGAAATGGTCGTTGATGCGGACACAAGTATCTTCAAGAATTTTAGTTGCTCGTTTCTCCTCTGCCGAAGTAATCTGCTCCGTGGGAATGCGAACACCGATGTTCTCCGTTGAGAAAAAATCACTCACGAGACGGTGCAGTTCCCTGTCTGCGTTGCAATCACTATCAATTCTATTTCTATCACATTCATCAGGACCATGCGCTGACCAACCGAGTCTTGTCTTGGTGGCAATTGGCTGCGACCAACTTCCCTCAAAGGCTTTGAGCGGAACGCCTAACTTCCAATTATCAATGCCTATTAAAATCCTCGGACGTGCTCGTTGATATGACGGTATCGGAAGCTCAACCAGATGCGGATAATGTTTGGCTAACGTCTGTCCGGAACTCGTCTGTGTTGATAGGTTAAGGCCCTGAACTGTACTGTTGGTATTTGCGGGCGTCGCTTTTCCTGCCAGCGATTCCTAGAGACACTACTTTGGAATTGCTCTCGATGCGAGTTGTGTCGGAGGTCCACCTTAGACATAGTTCTTCAGCTCTTCCAGATAGCCCTAATAGGCCAGCGAGTCCTTTGTCCATAAGTGTGACCGAAGATCCTCCGTCCAAGAAGGCAAATGTGTCGACTGTTCTACCGTTAGTGTACAAGGTCACCGGCAGAACTCGAAAAAGGACTTTGGGAGATTTGTGTTTGTGGTGAGTTAGAAGTGACGACGTTGACGGGCGGGTGGTTGAAGCCTGCTTTGAATAGTGGTGTAAAAGAGCATGGTGCTTCGCTTCACATCCGCCAATACCACACGCCTTTGCTCCTTTGCTATTCGGCACCGCGAATATGAATGTCTTCCAAGACACGAGCGGCACAAATTGTATTCTCGCACCATCTTCCACCTTACCGATAATCCAGCGTCCTTGAAGGTTTTGCAACTGGATGCCAGATGACTAGCTTGGCAGATATCACACTTTTTGTTGTTTGTACCTGGTTGGGGCCTCACGTTGGATTCCTTAACTGCTGCATGTGCATATAGATGAGCGCTTTGCTTTGATGAACGTTTTCCGCTTGACACAGGTGTCACAGACAGCGTTGTTACGGTGCATGCGGCCTCAGCGATGTCATACAGCCAATCACTAAATTCCAACAGGGAAGCAGGTTGTACATTTTTAGAGAAGATTGCCTAATTTAACATTAGATGCGGCGGCCGCTTATCCACGAATTCCTTCAAAAGCGCTGGGTTGTTGAAATGTGCTGTGGTGTTTGTTGCCTCCATCGTTGCATATACATTTTTGATAGCTAGAGAGTAGTCAATTAACGATTCCAGTCTCTCGGCCTTTGGAGGTGTTATGTGCCTTACCCTTTCTATCAATGCGTGTATAATTTGATCTGGTCGCCCGAAAAGCATTCGCAGTGTTTTAATGACGTCGGGCACCATAGCCGGTAGTACAAGTCGATGTTTTACTGCCTCCATTGCTTTTCCACAGAGACATTTTTGTGGGCGAATAAGGTTTTCCCCATTTGAAAACGCGGCTAACTCCGTACTCTGTTCAAAGGAACTGATGAAAACTGGCCAGTCTTCAGGATTGCCGCTGAACTTGGGTAAATCCTTCGGAATGACGTTCCTTACAGTTGATTAGAGGAAAGTAACTTACCACTGTCGAGGGAAGGTTGCGCTGCATTTCGGGTGAGTTTTACCTGGTTTTGTTGTGCTGAACTGCTACAGCCGGGCAGAAGATGTTGTTGGGCTGTTTTGTAGAAATATTTTCCAGCCGTTGTTGTTGTTTGCAGGAGTCTTCCGCCTCCTCGTCGTCTGAGTCTAGAGAAAGAATTTGGTACTTTTGTTGTAGGTATAATTGGTTGCTTTGTTCTCGCAACAGCTTTTCCTCCTCCAGTCGTTGTAAGAGTAGTTGTGTCTTCTTTTTTGCAGACGTCAAAGATGCTGATGACCCCGCATTTTCTTCAAGAGAATTATTTAATGCTGCTGGTGTAAGTACAGCTGGCGCAGTTGGCGATGTTATATTTTGTTGTTGGCTTGGATTTGGTGGTGAGCAATCATTGCATCTCCATTCCTGGTTGGCCACAGAAGCATCGATTCCGACACATGCGAAATGATGCCAAAGATCGCAATTATCGCACTGGACCATCTCATCTGTATCTGCTTCGGTGCATATATGACAACTATTATTGTTCGCGAGTGATTTCTTTGGCGGCATTTACGTTAACCCTAGAAGACTAATCATATTTTTTAGTATATTAAGACTAATCATTCGTCGAATCGACGACGCAAAGTTTAAACCCAATTTGTAGAAAAATTTATTTACAAATTGCGTCCGCACACAACAAGAACTCATGGATGACTAGAGCTATACGAAGAACGAAAGGGATCGCGGAAAAAGCAAGAGAGAAATTAAAGAAATAAAAAAAAGTGTTCGTCGGAGCGACGAACATTGGTTTTCTAGGGTTAAAGGAAAAATATTATTTTTTTTAAGGAAATGTTACTTCTATAACTTTTAAGCCAAAGAGAAGACAAAAAAAAAGAAACAACAAAACTAATTTTTATAGCGTGATGCCTTAAAAAAAATAAGTTTATTATCGAGATGGACTAGCCAAAGTATCTTACGTGACTACTCTTCATACTCAAATGGCTCCACCAAAATGGCGGTGGTTTTTATTTTCATATGGCCTATGTTCATAAGGTGAGAATTTCGCTACTTGGTGTCGCTGCTATCAATAAGTGTGCATGGTGGCGGCAACAAATTTATTTCTCAAAATTTCTGCGTTGAGGCCCATAATTATGAAATCCCTGATAAGTGTACTCGTATCTCACGTGACTATTACTTATGCCCAAGATGGCAGCTTATTTCATTTACATTTATATAAACATCTATACATACATACGGTTTTCAACAAAAATAACAACTTAAATAAATAAACCAAAATACGCAGAATAGCATACCTTCCCATTACAGATGGTCTTAGGACTGGCAACCCAGCTGGTGTTGAGGTATTTCTGCGCATCCTGTCAGTTAACTTGTACGCCAAAGGGACTCAAATTGCTAGAAAGTAACCATAGATTCTCACTGTACTTTATCAAGTAGTTGGAAATTCAGAAACTGTTGGAAGGATACCAAACCGAAACGGGTGAAGACTAAATATTACAATAACCTCTGGAATGCTAAACTACTGCACCATTTTTCAAGCATCGATTTTTACTATATACGAGTCAGCCAAACAGGGGAGAGTACCATACCTATCACTTCCCAAAGCAGTGAGACTATGTTTTTCAGAGCTAATAGGCAGTCTAGATAACGTCCGCATTATTTGAGTATTTGAGTGCCAGGGCACAACAGAAATCAGATTAAAAGGAACTCCTAAAAAGGCTGCCTAGTGATAGCTACAGGGGTTATAATAGTTGCCAATCTGTTAGCTAAACGCTCAACAAGGATTTACGAAATTCCAGCATGCCTGGGGAACTAGGATCCCACCGTATAGATGGATACCACACATTATTTTCATCCACTGAAGTGAACGAATATTAACTCTGTTTGAATTCACTCTTAACCACGTAGCCCATTGTAAATTTTAAGCAATCATTTGGGTAGTGTTTAGTTGTCAATGATGTTCAAATTTTTAAATTGTCTGAACAATATTTACGAGATGGTATAAAAGTTACAAGAAATAAAGGAATTGTACAGAACCTGATTATAACTAACCGTGGATCCAGTTCTCAGTATCATGATTATGTCCACAATTTATACACAGAATCTCAGACAACAAGTTTACAGTAATTTGTTCTAATATCGTTAAGAAACTGATACCCAATACGCTATGATGTGAGAACCTAGTTGACTTCTAGTTCTCAAAATGTACTTAGAAAGGTAAATAGGAGAAGTCCGTCCTATGCAGCATTGTCATTTTTGACACTGAAGGTTTAAGTTAACTGCTACGAGATCGTCATTTCCAAGCTGAGCGTTCCCGTTGTTTCGAAGTCTTTTTTTCAACTTATAGAGGGAGTTTAAACTATTACTTAGCTATGCCTGGGTTTTATTGAAGTAAAGAAACTGGAGGCCTTGTTAACCTGCTCTGACTAAAATAATGTCTGAAAGACATGTCTTCAACAACCCAACCAGGTGCTGTTGTTGTTCTATATGGTATTAGAGTGTCGTGGTGGCTACGTTTGTTGACTACTGTGGCAAAGTGTATGGGTTCGAGTCACAGGTCTCTCAATTTATCGTTGTTTTGACTGCACAAAACTGACAAGACAAACAACACGGAGAGTGAAGAGACTGAACCATCGAGAAAGCTTGTCGATGAAGTATCATACATGCCTGATGACCAATACAAACTAGACAGGTATTAGCTTCCACATCCATTGAGGGAAGACAGTTTTTTTCCCAATAACCCGCTGTGCCACGCTGAGCAACTTTTCTGAAATAATTCTCTTGCCCGAGGTTATCCTAAGGAAACTTTTTCACCGATAATAAAGCACAAACGAACTCGAGATCTCGACGACAAAAGCCCCAAGTCTCCAAATCACGTAATCAGAAATGATTTCAGGAAATCATTTTCGAATTCTGTGTGTAATGATTTTTAGAATTTTTACACCATCTACACCGTCGTCTTTCGAACCACTTTTTTAGTTGTTATTATTCCGTGCTCATCAAGAGGTTGGAAAATAGACAGGATCTATAGAAGTTTATTGAGAAAAATTGCCTTAAAAATAAGATTTGTGTCAAATGCTTCAAACAGTCGGCATTTAAAAAGAAAATATAAAAAATTTTGCGTAGAACTGAGAAGTGAGATTCCGATTTGTCGAGATAACTATAACCGCTGTCGTCGTTTTAATCCTGCTAAAGAGAATCTTAAATACTTATTCTTTTCCTTTTACTAGCCCTTTCCTCGCTACACGAACTTATGCATAACAAGTTTCCCATTTTTACTGCATCGCTACTGCTCCGCTTATGGGGTTGGCTAATGTCGCAGATCGCAGAACGCGTCTGCATACTGCTCGGTCCTGTATCGCTTCGGCGGTTAGCCCCAGGCGTTGTTGTGCATTTGCCATCTGAGCAATCCAGGAATTCTTTTTCCTACCTATTTTTCTTTTAGTTGGAGCGACCGTAGTTGATATTGCCTTCTTAACGGGATTTTCCGGAGATCTTCTTTGAACGTGGCAATACCAGCTAATTATATCCGACTCAAGTTGTTCGATTACCGAATTCTTTATGTGTGGACTTCCTCTAATGTGCGTAGATCTAATGCAGTCACGTTTCGTAACTCCAGTCGACATCCTTAACATTTTCATCTCTGCTGCCGTCATTTTATTTTTAAACGCTTCGTATATTGTCCAGCACTGCGAACCATATGTAAGAGCTGGCCGAACCACCGTGGTGTAAAGTTTTCCCTTCAATTTAAGTGGGAATTTTCGGTCACAGAAGATTCATTCACACAGAAGATGGTTCCTAGAAGAGACTTTGAGTGTGTCATGCATGCCTCGTGCATGCTGTTCCACATTTCTTGAGGGCTAAGTGAGTCTGCGATAACGTTTATATTAAGAAGTACTTCTTTAGCGCGTGTAATAAATCTTGTGCCTCGTTCTTTCGATAAGCTATACCACCGGATTTTAGGCTTTCTAACAGGCTCTCGTGTTTTTGGTGGTTCCGCTGTGAAGAATTCTGTAATGAGCAGCCGGTGTTGGGTAACTAGCGATTCTACCTTGTAGTCCTTGACACTGTTTCTCATCGATCTTTTGCAAAGGGGATAGTCTATTTGTGTTTCGTGGCCTCCGCTGCTATAGGTGATAAGATGTCGTTGATGTTTTATAAACGTCGTATTTAAAACAGTGAGACCGTGGGCTTTAAATGCTGCAAGGATGTCTTCACCAGCAGAATTTCTGATTCCAAAGCCTTTACCGCCGTGGCAGTCCTCAAAATCTACATTTGATTCTCCAACGTGGCCGTTTAAATCTCCGCCTACGAAAAGCATCTCCTCGATGGGTATATTTCTGAGTAAATAACTGTATGTTTGGCCCTCAAGCAACAAGTTTCTCCAATTAGCCCGGTCTTTAGCTTACTGCCTCCAGTTGTGCACTCCAAGTCGGTTGAAGTCCCCTGCGCTACCTAAGGTGAGGTCTTCCGCTACTGCGGTTGTCTCTCCCGGTTACATTCGAAGACTCTGCGGGCCAGAGTATTGGTGTCAATTCGGCATACATGTCCTAACCATCTCAGGCAACTGATTCGTAGTTTTCTGACTATGTCGATGCCGCTGTACATCTCGAATAGTTCGTCGATGAATCTTCTTCTCCAAAGCCTTTTAACGCAAACGAGACCAAGTAATTTTCGAATGTTTTTTCTCTCGCAACGATTGAGGATATCTTCATCCGTCTTTGATAGAGTCCATGCTTCAGCGCCATAAAGTAGGTCTGGGATGATCAAGGTCTTAAATAGTTTTCTTAGTTTTTGGGGATAGGGCCTTAATAGCTCAAAGAAACAGGGATTCGCAAAAGTGATTCTCGTTTTATTTCTGCTGAGGTATGGTTGGCAGAATTCAAGGTTCTGTCTAATTCGTCGATGTTGTGTGTCCTCTCTTGTTGTCAGCATATACTCGTACTTGGTCTTGCCCTCATTTATCCCTAAATGCATTTTAGCAGCTTTTAAAGTTTTCCCAATTATGTTCATATCATCGCAGACGAATTTTGAAAGATTGTGCGCACTATTCGTCAAGTACTATGTAAGAGATTTCCACATGACGCCACCTTCTCTAAACCCATTTTTGACATAAACGGTTAAGTCGTTACCGACCTTGACGGTGCAGCGAGCGTTTTCATTCTGCACTAACGGATGAGTTTGACAGGAATTGCAAAACTAGACATGGCTCTATATAGCTCGTCTTTATAAATGCTGTCATATGTGGCCTTTTAAATCGATGAAAAAATTTTGGGTATCTATTTGGACTTCTTGAGTTTCTTCCAGAATCTGTGGGAGTGTAGAGATTTAATAGGGACCAATTAGGAGCCAATAAGGTTGTCGGAAAAGAATTTCAGAAGTTCACACAATATGGCAGATAAGATCTTGTAGTCGATGTTGAGGAGACTTATGCCTCTATAGTTGGCGCAATTGGGAGGGTCTCCTTTTTTGTGGATCGAGCATGCTGTGCTGAGATTCCATTCTTCCATTCGCTCTTCTGACCAGATCTGAGAAATGAGTTGGTGCATGATCTCTACAAAATCATTTCCAGCAGCTTTGAATACCTCGGCCGGTAAGCCATCAGGTCCAACTGATTTCTTAGATTTGAGCTTAGATATTACTATCCTTACTTCATTTTGGTCTGGTGGACGGAAGGTTTGGCTATCGTCGTCTAAGTTAAACGGTCTATTGCCCAACGACATATTGGGCTTTTTCGCCGTAATACAGTTCTCAGCACCTGCAGTGACTCCACTACACTCCATTTTCATCGTTACAGGCTTCTGTCCTGACACGTTCTTATTATCAGTTGGTAAAGCTACCTTATGCTATTCCTGAAGTACAGCTTCTCAATATATTCGATCGCGCGCTTCTCGTATTCTTTTCTCTTTTTTTGGAAAAGCCGATGTTCTTTCCATCTCCTCCTCCGCTTTGCGGTCTTCTTGTTTAGCTGCATGTGCTTGCCGGCATTATTCATAAAACCATGGATTTCTTGATGGTGGTGGATTTCTCAGTTGCGCCGTCTCTGATGGCAAGTTAGGAACGTCCCCATTGGTCTTCGGTACTTGATGCTGGTGGCATTGGAGTTGATGAGAGATTTCGAGGTACACGTTCGGCTAAGATTCTGGCAGTCTCTTACAATTGCAGCTTTTCTACATTACGTTCTCTCACAGTAGGTCTTCTTTGTTGTGGCATTTGAGAAATTCACATTCGCACCTTGACATCAACAAGGTGGTAATCCGAGTCAATTTACAGAATACTGGAGGCGGGCCTTCCGTCTATCGCAAAATGACCAGTTTGAATTAGTGTTTGATGATCCGGAGACCGCAATGTCCTCTTGTGTATATTGACATGCGGAAAGGCATGTCTTGTCGTGTAGCTCGTAGAAATATACTTTGATGCTGTCCTATGTCCTTGTCTTTCGTAGGGGTATGGGCGCATCTCCTAGCGGATCTATAGCAGCACCACTGTTGATAATTTCGATGCGGCGAATCACACCAGTAATATTAGCGGTGGTTTGTGGATCCTGAAAATTTTGACGCGATGTGTTGCCGTCGTGTGTGGTGCCCATTGCCCATCCCAATTTTCAAACGCTTTATTGATTTGAATTTATTCTCAATTTTTATTTTGTGTCCACTGTAAGTGGTTTGGTGTCCTTTGTTGCTTTCCCTTAAAAGGCAACCCATACGCAATTTCCAAAACAAAATCCGTACATTTGATACGCTCATGAAGTGGGGACAAACTAAGTGTAAATGCTTCGTCAGATTCGGGGAGGTTTCGTAAAACTTCAAATTTGTTTATTTGTGAAGGTTTCGCCTTGCATATAGAGCAAACTGCCATGGATGGTGTCTCAGTTACTGCCTGAGCAACTTTTAAGTCAATCATTGATACAACCAATTCATGATGAATTCTGAAAGTTTCATGTGAGGAACATATTTGCGTCTATTATATCTATTTAGCAACTAAGGAAGTTCGTAGCTGATAGAATCTAATTGAGTTTCAGTTTTAGTTATCAAAATTCCCTCCGTGGTATGGTCAAGCAATGATTGTAGGGGCATTTTGGCCAACATTTCAAAGTCTACCAAATTTTCAGTACTTTAGCTTCCAGTACTCTTTGGTATGAAGAAAAAATGTCAAACCCTTCTTCTTTTGCCGACTTCCTCAAAATTTCATACTGGTGTTTTGAGAGAAAAACATCCGCCGCTAGTGCCAAAGCTTTTGACAGCTTGAAGGCCTGTCCTCCATGAGTTGAATTGACTTGGCGGCTGAATTTATTAGTTGTTCGGAAATGTTTTCTTTTGGATTTTTAATTTTCATTTTTTGGCTTCTGACACTACACTCTTCAAAAGGCTTTGACCGGCGACCCCTTTCGGTTATTGTATCAATATTTTTTATAGAGCATATATGTGTCAGTCAAGCCTCTTTTTTTGTAATGAAACGGTCTTTATTTGGCCTTACTTCTACCCATCCTCTATTTATATATATGAGGTATAAATGGAATACCTTGTGTAAATAACTTTATATTTCCTCCAAGTGATTTAGTGTTAGATCAGGGAAATCAGTCTTCACTTTCTCCACGCACTTCTCAATATCACGGACACTGCCTAAAATTATTTCTACTATTTCGCCATAGGTCAACTGGAAATATTCCATCGTGAGATATAAAGGGTTTTCCAATAGGGACTTGACAACTTTGAATTTAATTTGTGAATGCACTCTTTCACTAATCATCAAACTGTCACTGTAAATTTATTCAGTAAACGCAACATTTTCATCATGGTAAAGTACACGAACGAGCAACGTCTGCAAATTATAAAAATTGTCTACCGAAATTCGGAATCGGTGACTGCAACTTTAAGAGCGTTAACTCCAATACCAAGTTTAGTGCAAAAATTTGAGTTTACATATTCATTGTGTGATGTTGCCGTGTCAGTGAGACAACGGGTTGGTCGAAGTGTCGAAAATATCGCTGCCGTTCAGGCGTCCGTAGCAAACGATCCATTTCAAGAAAACTGTCATGTGGAATGAGGAAGGCCGTTTTGTAGTAAGGTTACCACTTAAAGACAACCCTAAATTGTTAGGAGGCTCGCTCAAAATGACTAGGAAACGGTTCTATGCATTAGAAAGGAGATTGGATAGGAAGACAGAAGTTAAGGAACAGTACTGTAAGTTTAAAAAGGAGTACGAGGAGTTAGGTCACATGCAAGAGGTTTCTGAGAATAAAATTTGCAAAATGGAATATTTTTCTCCTCACCAACATGTTGTCAGGCCTGATTCTTCGACAACGAAGTTAAGGGTGGTTTTCGACTGCAGTGCCAGTACTTCTTCTGAAATCTCTTTGAATGACATTTTGATGAAAGGTCCGGTAATCCAAGATACACTTTTTCCAATTTTCGTTGTTTTTGATTCGCTCTTACTGCTGATATTTCAAAAATGTATCGGCAAATACTCGTTGATCAGCAGGAACGGAAATATCAATGTTTTCTATGGAGATCTCGTTCGTC
This sequence comes from Volucella bombylans, assembly GCA_949129095.1. Lineage (NCBI taxonomy): Eukaryota > Metazoa > Arthropoda > Insecta > Diptera > Syrphidae > Volucella > Volucella bombylans. Next base: position 133,327,875 of record OX422142.1, on the reverse strand, counting down.
GGAAGAGCTAAGGGTAGACCAATTGAACACTGTAACCTATGGGACAACGTCGGCTCCATAGCCACCCGCTGTCTTAAAATGTTGGCGGAGATAAACATGGAAAGAATACCTTTAGGGTCAAAGGTAATAGGTGAAGATTTTTACATGGACGACCTTATAACAGGAGGAGATTCATCAGAAGAGATCGCGAGGATTTACCAAGAAGTCAGTTTGATTTTAAAGAGTGCAGGATTTGAGCTACGAAAATGGTGGACCAATGATGATGTCATGCTGAGTAAAATTCCTGATGCCGATAAAGAAGTTCCACTGCGGATAAACGACTCCGATGTAATAAAAACCCTTGGCATTAAATGGAATCCATCTACGGACCAGCTGCAATATATGGTACCAGACATCATTTGTTCAAATATCGTTACCAAAAGAATCATCCTTTCGGAATTCTCTACTCTTTTTGATCCTTTGGGACTGATTAATCCAGTGATTGTTAAGGGAAAAATAATACTTCAGAGCCTTTGGATGCAGAAGACAAGCTGGGATGAATCAGTACAGGCATGTATATACGAGGAATGGATGGTGTTTCGACACCGCCTTCGAGAACTAGACAACATTAAAATCTCACGATATGTCTTGAAACCATATTACAAAACTATTCAAATTCACGGATTTGCAGATGCATCGCTGAAAGCATATGGTTGTTGTATATATGTTCGGACGACTGATGAAACTGAGCACGTCACATGCAACCTTTTGGCTGCAAAGTCAAGAGTTGCCCCTATAAAAGCACAAAGCTTGCCTAAGTTGGAATTGTGCGCTGCGGAACTGTTAGGGATGCTATTGAGGACAGTGTTACCAAATCTTTCACATCTGATTATTGACCATGTATTTCTTTGGACAGACTCTGAAATTGTTCTTTGTTCGCTATCGGCGCATCCTCCAACGTGGGATGTCTTTATCGCAAACAGAGTGTCCAAGATACAAGCAGATCTACCAGCAGTTAATTGGAGACATGTAATTGGTAAACAAAATCTAGCAGATATTATTTCTAGGGGGTCATACGCAGATGACTTGGAGAAGAGTATCTGGTTTCGAGGACCAGAATTTCTGTACCTTTCAAGCGATCGGTGGCCAGTTCAAAAAGATTTTTCTATTCTCGCTAATGCACCAGGAAGGCGCAAAACAGTCACAGTTTTATTGACGAATAATATTTCAGAGCAAATTTCGCAAATGTATCTGCATCATAGGGACGTCCAATGGACTTGCAGAGTTTTTGGATATGCAGTGAAATTCATAAATGCATTAAGGCACTCTAGGCGAAAACCGAATGCAGAAATTGATCAACTAGACCCGAAGATTTTTGCTGCCAAAAGGCCTAAACAAGATGTTATTCCACTAACAGTAAGAGAGATGGACGACGCACTTCTCCGTATCTTGTGGCACATTCAGCGCGGCGAACTCAAAGAAGAAATCCAACAATTAGAAAAAGATAATTCGATAATTCATTTATAATCTAGTTTTTTATTTACATAGAAAAAACTACCATGCAGGACCACAAGCGCTAATTGGTATAATACGGCAACGATTTTGGGTACTTGACGTTAGAAGACTGGTGAAGAAGGTAGTTGACAGATGCGTTTCAGGTATCGGCCCAAGTTGATGACGCAAATTATGGGAAACTTGCCATCGGACCGAGTGCAACCAGCCAGGCCATTCCTGAAGACTGGAGTTGATTTCTGTGGGCCATTTTATGTCACACAAAAACTTCGTGGCCAAAGTATTTGCAAGGCTTACGTTTCAGTTTTTGTCTGCTTTGTGGTCAAAGCGGTTCATTTGGAGGTAGTCTCAGACCTAACAAGTCAAGGTTTTATCGCTGCTTTGAAAAGGTTCGTTGCTCGGAGAGGAATATGCCAAGATGTTTCTGTGACAATGCCACCAATTTTGTGGGAGCACGAAACGAGTTAAAGGAGTTCAAAGATCAATTCCTGCAACAGCAAAGACAAGATGCAATCGCTGCCTGGTGTACTGGAGAACATATTAATTTTCATCACATCCCGCCTCGAACGCCTCATTTTGGAGGACTTTGGGAGGCCGCTGTAAAGTCTGCGAAATCTCATTTATTGCGAACTTTAGGTCAAGCCAGTTTGACGTTTGAAGAGCTTTCTACAGTGGTGACAGAAGTTGAAGCTATTTTAAACTCTCGACCAATCTGCCAGATGTCCAGTGATCCCAGTGATGAGCAAGTTCTAACACCTGGGCATTTCTTGATTCCTCTGAATGCCATTCCAGAACCGTTACTGGAACATGAAAATATACCCTGTTTGAAGAGGTGGAGACGGCTGGCTCAAATTAAACAGCATTTCTGGATCCGATGGGCGAAAGAGTATCTCTTAGAGTTGCAGCGAAGGGCAAAATGGAAGTCGTCATCCGAAAATGTGAAAATTGGTACTATTGTCCTTATATCTGAAGACAATACATCTCCCCAGCAATGGCCCCTGGGCAAAATTATCGGAACAGTGATATCAGCAGATGGAAAAATTCATATCGTGGACTTGAAGACGAGGAATGGAGTTCTCCGTCGAGCTATTCACCGACTGCCTCCACTACCAATAAATGATTAAAGTATCGGTAACATGTTGCGGATACTTTAAGGCGGCCAGGATATTCATGCTATTAACATCAAAGCTTTCCTTTTTTTTATTTACGTTAAAATATCTTAACATTCCTTTATTCCCCACATAACAATTGAATTACAACCTATCCCATTTATCTATTGTGAATTATTGTAATGTAAATCTGCAAACGAAAAGTAGTGTTCGGAATCTCCTTCCAATAAATTCTCTCTCCAGGAGATCGAGCAGCGACTTTGTAAAATTAGAATCTATGATTCGAAGACCAACCATCGAACCATAAAGTACATAGTGCGTATACCAGATTGTAATAAAAAGAAAAAAATAAATTAAAATTAAAAGTCGTGTCTTTTATTTGGCAGTTGAAAAGTTTTGCAAAAAATTCAAACAATTAAAATTTAAAAGTCACAAAATTTGTTGAAGTTACTTAGTTCCTGAAAACTCTCAGGAAACAGCGTATTTTGCGTAAGTATCTTGGTTTACACCCATACAAGATCAAGCTGATTCAAGAATTGAAGCCGATGGACCATTTGAAGCGACCTACGTTCTCCGATTGGGTTCTGGAGAAGGTGCGCCAAGATGATGAATTTCATCGCAAAATCATCTTCAGTGACGAAGCTCATTTTTTGGCTCAATGGGCTCGTCAATAAGCAAAATATGCGTTATTGGTCGGGTGGAAATCCACATGTGCTTCATGAATCACCACTTCATCCACAAAAAATAACTGTTATTGGGCGTTATTGGGCCATATTTTTTCGTCGACGATAACGATCGTCACGTTACTGTGAATGGTCAGCGTTATCGCGCCATGATCACCGATTATTTTTGGCCCGAATTGGAAGATATGGACTTGGACGACATGTGGTTTCAACAGGATGGTGCCACAAGCCACACAGCACACGCTACAATCGATTTATTGAAGAGTTAGTATGGTAAGCATATTATCTCAAGACATGGGCCAGTCGATTGGCCGGCTCGTTCGTGCGATTTAACTCCGCTTGAATATTTTCTGTGGGGCTACGTTAAGTCATTGGTTTACGTTGGAAGAGCTCAGAGCCAACATTGAAGGCGAAATAGCGGCCGTTTTGGCCGAAATGTGTGGCCGAGTCGTTGAAAATTGGGTCCAACGAATCGACCGCTGCAAACGTGCTCGCGGTTGCCATATGAACGAAGTCGAGTTCCATTCATAAATGTTTTAATTGTACTTCAAGCCGATAATAAAGTTTAAAGGTGTTTCATAAGTGTAAATATTTCTCCATTCCCTCGAAATGTATTGTAAAATGTTTGTGTGGGTACAAATAATAGAACTTATTCGTTTCAATACAAATCCCTTTATTCAGTACAGTTACAATTCACTATTTAATTCTTTCTCTCAGTACAATCCAATTTCTCAACCACTTATACTTTTCTTATCTTTTACTTAAACCACTTAATCACTTCTCCTAATTAACACTTCAAATTACACTTTAGAACTCATTTTGCATACCTTTGGGATGCTGGTATTTATACTCGAATGACATACTTCGAGAACAATCCTCGCCATCCAGCGTCCCATACAATTTCCAATTTGCTAGAAAATTCGATTCCACTCTCCAGTCGAGACTTTGTTCCAATACCGAAATCTTCTGGTCTTCGACATTTCCTGCTAGATGTCGCTGCTCACATTTAAGTGGTTGTCACAGTATTCTCCAACTCATATATTTTCAAAATACAAAGTCACTTAGGGTTTCAAACAATTTGAAAATTTTGATTTATTTCGTCTCACACATCACTGGCCGGGAATGCCTTTGCCATTTTAGCCTGCATGAGTAAGGGCTTACTTATGCAAGTAACCGGGGATCAACACTGTGAGGTAAGGCAAGCACTTCGCTATTAACTTGATTGTTACGCTGCTGGACCAATCCATGTTGTAGGACACCCAGCAATTCTCACGCAGGTCTCCTATCGTCTTTCCAGAAGCGTTTATATGTGGTGGTGTTGTACCGTTATTTAAAAGTTCTAGCAAACTGTGCAACTATAGGCCCATCTCACTTCTTCCGGTGTTGAGCATAGCTTTAAAAAAAAAACTAATGAAAATGAGAATACTAATTTTTTTGAACAAAAATAATTATTATATTCGCAACCAATTTGGCTTTCAGAAGAGCAAATCAACTGAAGATGCATTACTACGGTTATACTTCCAAATTATGTCCAACCTTGATGTTAAAAAACCAACCCACTCTTAACATTTCTCCTACTTACGACATATCTGCTCGATATGGAATTTTCTATTCAAAACTTTAATATGGTATATGTTGTTGGGGAAGCGTATATCTTAATATTATCAAACCCCTTTTTATTTTGCAAAACCACATACATTATATCCCGAAAACCATTTATATTTCTAGCTTTCCATTGTTCCTTGACCTGAACATTCTACCAGTTCGTCATCTTCATTGTTTGAAAGTACTACAGACGTTCTTTATTAAGCTAGTAAATTTCCTTCCACTTCCTGTGGCCATAAAATCAATAACTAAGCATTTGATTTTCAACTTTAATGACGTTGATACATACGTGTATATGTAGGATCGACTACTTTTGACATTCTGATTTAATTTTATATTAGTTTTGATTTAGTTCTTATAGTTTTTCTTAAACTTATTCTTTGTAACATAAGCAATTCAAATGTTTGACTTTATTTACCTATTACTGCTTACAACTCATAATTAAATATTTTAATGTACCTTTTGTTTCAATTATTTATTATTCATAAATGATTTTGTAAATAGTTTATTTTAAGTTCACTCCACCTTATCAATTCCTAATTTTGAATTCTTAAAATTGAAGCAACAGTCAACACTATTTTTATAGGTTTGTAAACAAATAGAAAATTTTGCTAATTTTTCATACATACCAGGTGTATGCATAAGTTTTTTCCGGTTTTTTTTGGTAAAAAAAAGTCACAATTCAATGCATAAATGATTTCCTTTCGTGGCGTTGAAGCCGCATTTCACCTTTGACTTTGCTATTTTCCATTTGACGTCATTCAAATCGTGTGGGACCCATTTACCGAGTTTATTGATCTTCACCATTGCTCGTAAACATCTGTTGATTGTTTCTTGTCACACATGTAATACTTTTGCTTATTGCCGTTGAGTTTGAGTTGGGTCATCATCCAAAAACTCCTGCAATTGCTGGTCTTCGCATTTTTGTGGTCTAAAAGAGCGCTCACTGTCTTTCACATTAAAATCACAAGTTTTAAATTGTCGAAACCATGTTTAACAAGTTCTAATTGATGAAGCGATTCACCATATGCTTCTACCAGTAAACCATGACTTTCAACAGCCTTTTTCTTTTGATTAAATAAGAAAAGTAATGCGTGCCGCAAACGTTCTTTTTCAGGCACAAAACTCGACATGATCACTGAACGATAAAAAAAATACACTTGTTTTTGATGGATTCAACTTGTGTGTGTTTGTAGTTAAATGTCAGACTAAGCAAATGCTTAGTTAATTCAATTCAATTCAGTGCTATCCAGTTATTCCTTGGTTTTGCTGTGACTATTCTATATTCGGGAGATTGATGCTCCTGGCCGCTCATCGGTACGATTGATGACTAAATGGTTCAACTTGGGCAAAAAGTATTTGTTGTTTGTATTTCCACGCCATATGTTCGGATTTACCCGGAGATCCATTACATACCTCAAGGAGTATTGCAGTCTATTCAATTTTTACTGCAACGAGTGCAAAAAGATCATTCTGGCTCACGTTATGCTGGCAGGCAAAGGTAACAACGAGTCCATTAATGCAATGCTAACGGAGAACGGTCATATTAGCAGAAAAATTCTTGAAAGATTGGAACAGATTTAAGATCCAGTAAACTAGATTGACAGTACTGACACATACCCACAGGAAGAAAAATCGAAATTCAACTGGCAGCGATCCAAGATTTGTCCAAAAAGCAAGCTAATCACGACAAGGGGAGTGAAGTGATCAAATATCATTTCGATGGATTAAAAACATTCCGTAAAACAAATCTCGCCAATCTTCTTAAATCCAACGTGCTTACTTACATAAACGATTCTATCAATCTTCTCCGTACAGATCTCTACTTGCTTTTTGAATACTCCTCCAAAACAATACATCCCACCCCGCATCTATCCTATGCATCTATCACACTCGATGATATGGCTCTACAAATGATTGTCTACAAATGAGGCACTCATAGTGCCTCGGTTGACCGAGTGAGATTATCTTCCCACAAAATCGATGGAATAGCTGACCAAATTCAATTTAATGCTAGTTCCACGTATAATGTCTCATTTCATAATGAATTAGTAGACACGGAGTCTCACATGCCATCATTTTCAACTACTCCTCCCGCCACCCTAACAACAGAAACAGAAATCGCGCTGCGCAACCACGTAAATTGCTTAAAAAAATCGGAACTTCACGGACCTCCTCCGAATAGAAAAGCAGACTTGAGAAGCTGAATAAGGGAAACCATACGGCATTCTACGTTGAAGGTGATTATGATATCACCATCAGTGAGTACCAGATGATTTCCCCTGTAGACTCCAACAGTCCCAGCAGCTTCAAAATCAACATCCCATTTTAATATTCGTGGTAAGGCCGCTAAACCTGGGCAGATAAGTATTACCAATGGTTTGAGGAACGTGAAAATCCACATCTCGACCATAATCGCAGCTAGCGTAGTTATATTAAAAAGCCTAATAAAAGACCCCCTCCAACTCTCTTTCTAAAGTAATAAAGAAACAAGTTAATAAAAAGCCAAGCTCTAATCCCGACACTAACTGGAGCTTCAAAACAAACATCTTCCTCAATTTTAGTTCTCCCCCTCACTTACCCGACACAAGCAAACCCCTTACGCACCAATCTTCAAATCAACTAATTCCCCCCGTTCCACCCAAGACCAGCGTCAACGCATTTCTTTCAACTTAACTCCTACCACCAAAATTATCCATTCCCAACCTTCGGCGCCGCCAATCCCAGCTAGCATCTAATTTCCTAATTTCGACCTTAAAACTGAAGCTAAGTACCCTAATTTTATTAATTCCCATACCCTAAGCCCCACATCTCATCCCTCCTCCAACTTCACATGCAACCATTTATCTCCATCCTCCCCTTTACTGGGCCTATTCTTGATCCCTTTTTCCCACACAGTTAAACAACCACAGCAAACCAATAACACAACAGAAATTCGTTATGCATTTTTTAGGCTTAGAGAAAGAAAGATATTGTATATGAAAACATTCGTCTCTTTTTTGTCTATCTATACGACAAATCGAACTCAGTCTGTTACGAAGGGAAGACCAAAACCAGTGTTATGGTTTCCATCCAGCAGGAAGACCTCCCTTCGGACCCTATCAGTCTTAGGAACCTTTATGTCAGGTACCACGAGTTTTTTAACATGCCCCTCAGAAAGTGGCGGACGACGCTGCTGCATTCCGCCACTATGTTCACAGTAAGCGAGTCTCACACCTACAGCGGAGCCAATAATTGCCTCCCTTGCCAGCACTTAAACCACCCCGCAACACACCTTATCGATCTTACCAGCATGTAAGAGGTATTCGCTCTAAAACCAATGTTGTTCCACGCCAATCACATGCTCTTCCCTTTGATATTTATGCCCTGACTGAAACCAATCTGATTCCCGACAAAAAGAACCAGGAATAAGTCTCCCGTACTTTTAATGTTTTTCGCGACGACGATCCTACCCGCCCAAATGATAGCGTTTTACTGGTTACCCAGACAGCCTAGGTGTCATTACAATTTCTTCTTCCTATAAAATTAACTTTGTAGCAATAAAAATAAGACTATGCTTCAAGTCCCTTTACCTTATATGTCGCTACATCCTACCACCTCAACCTATCAACCTCTGTAGATGATATCCTTATTTTCAGCGACTTTAAACTTCCTCAGTTATGCTCAGTGATCATTAATTTTTATCGCTTCAGATGCCAGCTCAGCTAAGGAATGTCTCTTCTTAGATCGCTTAACTCAAGTCTATGCCAATTTAGTGGTATATTCAACTACATGGGCAGATTCAATTAACTCCTCGGTCTCACTTTGTCCCCTATATCTCTCAACAATTGATAACTACCACCCTCCCCTTCTTCTCTCGCTTTTCCATAACTATTCTGTTCAGTCTACTCCCCCCACAACTCTCTCATCCTACGACTGTCATAAAGCTAACTTTCATAAAATCAGTGACTTTCTCAGCAGATTCCTCTTTAGCTTTTACAACCTAACTATAAATGATACTCTATCCATTTTATTTAAAGAAATATTTAATTCTGAAATATTCAACTATCGTCCCATCCCTAAACTCTCCCATATACCCAAAGTGTTTTGTATGAAGCTCTAAGCTTCCAATGCAAATTTCCAATTTCCCCTAGACAACATGGCTTCTTGAAGGGTAGATCAACCACCGCAAATTTCATTGAATTTGTATCCTTTGCCCTCTCAACCGTATAGAATGGTAACAAAGACTATGTATTGTAGTTGCAACCGAATTTAACAAGGCCTTCGATAAAATTTCTCATCGATTAATACTCTTCAAATTGTCTGTCTTCGGCTTTGAACCCATACTGGTAAAATGGATAATTTTCGTACCTCGAAAACCATTTGTACAATATTCGTTTTAGGTCAGCCCACTCGGCTACATTTTTGGCCTCCTCTGGAATTCCCCATGGCAGCGATCTAGGTCCTCTTCTGTTTGTGTTAACCATAAATGATCACGATAGGATCATCAAACAGTCGACTGTCTCACTTTACGTCTATGATACTAAATTTTTCAAAACCATTTCCTCACCCCATGCATCCTTCCTCTTTCAACAAGACCCCGATAGTTTTTCGATCTGGTGCCTCAAAAATTGTTTGGAACTTAATATCGCCAAATGCCAATCCATCACCTATTCACATAAGCGGCACCAATCTCCTCCGTTCAATCTCTTCGCGACATAGGCATTTTGTTCGATAAGGAGCTCAACTTCCTTTTACATATGGATGAGATAATCCTTAAAGCCAACTCTGTACTAGGTTTTGTAAAATGGTGGGCCAAAGAATTCACCAACCGTTCACGTTCTGCCACATTCTCATAGATATAAAGCTTTATCTGATCAGACGAGTCATAGCTTGATAGAAAAACAATTCTGCTACGATAGAAAATCCACTGTGAGGCCGAACATATCATTCAACTTGAGCGATGAAAGCCAAGATTTCTGCCCACGCAGTATTCATAGGACTATCTAAGCCTAGGCATAACAAAGCTGCCAGATGGGGCAGCTTGCCTACCGAGCAATTCAAAACAGCAGGAGATGATTTGGTGGAGTGCATACACTAGTTTATTTCCACAATTTGGTCGGAGGAATATATGCCTGATTAATGAATGTCTTCCAATAGAAGTATCAGTGTCCTTCCCATCCTTTCCATACAAATCCTAGTCTGCCGCATGTGCATACGATCTGATTGGCCCTCTTCAGTTGGATAAGTTCAAAATTCACATTACCGCAGATCTTGGAGAAACTCAAAAACTCCAGATCGATTTCGACTCCCTACGAGTATCTATAGTAACGAGCTACGAGCAATGACTTGTTCTGGCATCCTCGTCAGAATGTGAAGAATAATGATGCGCCTCCGTTAAGGTGGAAGTACAATAATTTCACCAAAAAATATCATATAAAAAGGGGCTTAGACTAGCTGAAGTGCTGTCAAATCGCAGCTTATTTGACGTAAGGAGGCAATCTCGAGTAACAGAGCTTTATCGAGAAACACTAAGGATACTCTATATAAAATCCTGACCGACAGATCCTTGACTTTTTAAACGCAAGATTCCCCGAAGGAGGAAGATTTGGAGGAGGAGATAAAACACTGAACTTTTCGAGAAGTAGAGTGCCATCGAACTGGTCAGAAAAGTGTGCACCATTCGCCTAAGGCTGGGACATGTAGAGCGAATGATTGCTTCAATCCGAAGAGTCTTCGGTTCGTTCTCGGAAGGACAACACAATCGAATGGGGCCTCAACAATCTTGCAGTGCGTAATTGGATACAGTTACTCCGCGCTAACTGAAATGGTTTATTGGTTCAGACCCAGGTTTATCATGAATTTTAGTGTCATCTAAGTGATAACTGATAACACATGTACTCGTATGTAGCACCAATGCTACTAGGCCATCATCAGAAATGCTGCCTCCAATGTGTTGGGTTGGTTTGATAATGATTTTCAGCGATCGAAAGCAGGGTGCATACCAGTATATAGTGGTTTCGCGCAACAAGACGCGATCTTTACAATGCAGTAAAAGGGAAGAATATTTTTCACAATAACGAAACAGAGCACAAGAAGCGCTTGTTAAACGATGTACAGAGGAGCTTTACTATGAATGCTTTCCAGACATTTTGGCAAAAGTCAAAAGTGGTTAAGTTCGTCGACTCTTACGCCAGAGATCGCCAGAGATTTAACTTCCGGTCCATACACCGAAAAGCGGGGGAAAAAAAAAACAATTTCAAGTATCGCCACTCATTTGGCAAGCAATTGTACAATGAGTGCAACTACACAGATACATTTGATGTCCAAAGAAGATTAAGAAAAAGCAATGCAATTTCATGTGATCTGCTTATGCGGTATAGGTTTTTGAAAATCCGTGTAACTGCCGTCATAAGCTGATTAACACCACATTACATAGGAAGAACAGAGAACTGTCTGCAACCATTGAAGAAGAAGTCTTTATCAACATCTACCTCTTTGAAGTTATAAAAGACTTCATTCACTTAGGCTCCATAGTTAAATCTGACAACAACATCGTTGCGTTTCTGAACGAAGAATTACTTTTGGTAAAAGCTACTTCTTTGCACTTGGAAAGCAATTGAATACCAAAACCCTATCAAGAGTAACTTAGGTGACTTTGATTAAGACACACATCGTTGTAATTCTGCAATTCGATGCAGTTCTTACCCATACGGATTAAAGTATCCTTAGCTACACCATGGATACAATGTTCCTGCTCCCAGTGATATGAGGAAGTACCGTAACTTAAACGACATTCATAGTTAAAAATATAAGGCCGCCTGTCTGATAATCGGGCCAACCGAAAAGGTGGTTTGGTTGAAGTCTAGTGTCATCGAAAGTAACTAAATTCGTTTCTATTGCTGGGTCGGTTTGACCCTCGATCATGAAGGTACCCACGATTTGCGTTTTTATGTTTATCTCTTGTAATAACTATGGAAATTAGATTAGATATAGCAAGCATAAGGGGGGCTAAGATGGAATCACTTCCTGCGTACGTCCACGCCTCTAAATAAGCTATTTTGGCATTTACAATAATAAAATAGTGGAACATCCGCGTCTATACGTCTTGAATCACTCAGATCTGAAACAGGGTGTGTACGAACTAGTGCCATTATTCTTTTCTCACCGCAGTCTCACCATGTAATGTAGTCTACTTCCCACAAAATAAATGCTGGTGTGCTCCTATGATCCCTTCGGTCTCCGATACTCTTTTCTATTTTCATTATGATCTCTTGTTCTCCATTTCTAATCCAGTATATTTCTTTGGTGACGCTTATACTCCTGCTGTTCCTCGGCTGTAGAACGGGAACGGCAGCGTATGTCAAACTCATTGAATTCCGATATCAAAAGCAAAATCAATTGGGGAACTATCTGCAGAGTGGAATTTAATGCTATCTGAACTCAATGGTACTTGTTGTCGTAAAAGCGAAATTTAAAAGCGCAGTTATTATCCATGAATGGCAGGTGCATCATCGAAACCGAAAAGCTTTCCATTCTCGGTGTGTGTCTCAGACAACCTACGTCGGAGTGAGCACATATCCGATTCTGCAAAATGTAAGGAATACGTTTCCCCCCTAAAAACCTGGCCTCAATTTTTAAGACATCTGTTTGCCCAAAATTGAAGTACAATGATCACATCTGATCGCTTGTTTCACGTGCTCGATAGATTCAAAACAATTCACACACCCAATTGACACACTTAAACATCGACGAAATGTTTGCCAGAGCAGAGTAGTCATTATAACCTCCAAACATTCAAAACCAACGTGCATCGTAACCTCTCTTTCTTTCGTCCCTGATGCTACTTCGCCATTAATCCTTTGAGCGTGAGATAACGATTATTTCATAAATATACAAAGTGGATTTGCATCGAAACCCAACAGCATTCAGGAGGTGCTTGAACAATGTAGCACTGATGATAGTTAAAGTTTGATTATCTATCATTAAAATCTTATATTTCGGGCCACCCAATATGACCTTACTTTATTAGGTGGTGCTATTGTACAATTCGGGTTGAAATTGAGCCAATCTATCAAGCCTCTCCAGTTAGCCCGGCCTTTAGCCAGCTGCCTCCAGTTGCGCATTCCAAGTCGGTTGATGTTTTGTTTGTACGCACCATCTAAGGGGAGTTATTCCTATACTACGTTGTCCCTCCAGGTTAGATTCGAAGACTCTGCAGGCCGGATCGTTGGTGTCCATTCGTTGTACATGTCTTAGCCATTTCAGGCGCTGATGCGCAGTTTTCTTACTAGGTCGATGTCGCTATACGAGTACAGTTCATATAGTTCGCCGTTAAATCTTCTCCTCCAAAGACCGCCAACGCAAACGGGACCGAATATCTTACGAAGAATTCTTCTCTTAAAACGACCGAGGGTATCTTCGGGTCCATATTTCAGCGCCATAAATTAGGACTGGGGTGATCCAGGTCTTGTATGTTATAGAGTCTCATTTCTTATTCAGGATAGAGCCTTAGTACTGAATTGCCTTCTTAGCGCAAAGAACCACTATTGACAAGAGTTAATCTTCGCTGTACTTTACGGAGGTCTTGTTGGCAGAATTGATAGCAGAGATAAGGAAATCTAAATCCCTTACTTGTTGACAGCATATATACTATATGTCAGGTAGATTTTATCCTTATTTACCCCTAAACTGAAGGCAGCGTCAGTTCCAAAACTAGCGAACGCACCAGTGATAGTCTGAAGAGTGCTATCAATTATCATCATTACCTCTACGTGGTTCCTGCTGGATAGCTATGTAATAGTAAACCAGCGACTAGCATATGCTGTATGTGAAGTTGAACAGTCTGAATAGCCAAGCTAAGCCTGATGAACTTTATCACGCAGGTGCCAGACGAGCCATCTGTTTTTGACTTGATTACCAAGTATTCTCAGATGTTTAACAAGTGGCTTTCAAAAGGAGGACATGCAGAGCAGGAATTTCCTTCGATGGGGTCAACGGTGATGTCCACCAGAATAGCGGAACTATCAACTTGCAAGTCTGAGACATGGTCTGGAAAAAATAAATGGTGGAGCCCTTGATGGGCAACAGCGGCGTTCGCATCCCCGAAGTGAGTTTCTGGCCCCTTACCTTATGGGTTGAAACCAAGGATCCATTTTTCTCCAGTTTGGGAATTGTGCGTCGGGATAACTTTCCTACCACGGTAAAACCAAAACATTTCCCAAACAACTACAAGACAAATAAATCACTTTTTGTTTAAAAAAAAAAACAATTCCATGTGACCACAAACTCCTAAGTCCCACTGTGTGACAGCTGCATATGGGCTGCAATGAAAAAACAAAAAAAAAATTCAGAGCAAGCAATCGCTGTGGGTGGGTGGCTATTGCTCTGACTACGGCTCTGGCAGTGTCTTAAAATTTTATGATTATTTCCAGATCGAGGAATTTCTATTGCAATAATTTGAAATAAATATCTTCCTCGGTTGATTTTGGTTTGGCGTCTGGGGCATTTATCTGAATCCATGTGCTGTGCAGCAAGAGGGTGTGGGCCAGTCATTAATTTCCAATTTAGGTCAATTAAACAGAGAAGCCCACCACAACCAATTTCTAATCATGAGCACAGCTTCGAGCAATATTTTTATTTGATTTCAATCTGCGACGGCAATGAATGAACGGATGGATGGCTTTTAGCATTCTATGCATACGCGAGTAGGCTACAACTCTTTGGATCGTAAAAGATTAAGGAGACCCATCAGCATTAAAGCACGCAGATCGCAATTTAGATTGGCTCCTCCAATTTTTATTTTTCTAAGACCGAAAATTCTTTAGACCAGGTATTTGAGAGGTGATTGCCAAGATGAAGTCAAGCGACGACGACTTATCTAAGCCTTAAGACAAAAACAAAGAAATAAAAAAAAAACAAAACATTTTTTCTCAAGCAGATGTGCTTGTACTCATCCAAAGGATAAATGCATCCCCCTGTTGTAGTGAAGGCTCCGAATACACCGACTACAACGAATGCCGAAGTTGAAAAATCCTTTGGCCAACAACCAGTTCTGCAACAAAGGCTGTATCATCCTCCAGAGTCCTGAGTCAACGCCAGCTTTAGCTACTACCCCTACTCCCAGCCGTGCTAATTCCTTTTGCATTCTCAAGGGGCTATTCAGCACACAAATACAAATACCGACTCCAGAAGAAGAGAACTAAGCAATACTGGACAAATTGAAATTAAGTATCTTTTATGGGTGGACGGTTTGGATTAGGGTTTAATTCTCACATTGTCCAGATGGGTATAGGAATGTGAGATGGATACGGTTAAGGATATAGATACGACTACACTTTCGTTTGTCGGGCTGTCGTTTTTGGATTCTGTGTGCGTGCACTTAATTGGTTGATGGAAGCCAATTGGTAGGTAGACTCTATCATCTTTGTTTTGGTTCTTTTCTTCATTTCACTGGAGCTGGACCATGCCAGCTTTTGGGATTCAATACCGATTGATTCAAGGAGCTTCGGATTTATTCGTCATCACTGTTCCATTCTTTTATTCTTTGGATATATATATATATATATATATATATTTGTTGTTTTTTTTTTGAATGAGAGAATTTTGTTACTAACTCCAGAACATAAACTAATTGAATCAAGTTTTACGGACGTGAAGTAATAAAAAAGAGCTCTTTCGTCGGTAGACGCCAGGGCAGGGGAACCAATAAAAATTATCAAATATCTGCGCCCGTAAAAAGGAATTTTTTATTTAATTTCATTTTTACTGTTATGTGGGTTTTTATTGCTTTGTGTTGACATTATGCCTCCTTGCTGGAGCTAGAGCCGAGGGCAGTCAGCCGTATTTAGGTGTACTCAGGCAAAGTTTTATCCATTACCTTCCCCGTCTGGGCATGTAATGGATCTCATCGATGGAAAATTATAAATTTGTGATTTTTATTCGAACAACAAAGACCATATAAATGCGGCGGAATTTTAATTTTATTTTATATATTTAAATTTTCGAGTATTTAACATTTTGATTGGATGCTAATTTGTGGGGATTTTTAAAGCTTTACTGTGGTAACATCACAGCATGATGTTGCTTAAGAGGAGTAGATATACATAGTTAAGGCTTGGCCAGGATTGAAGATGATAAAATTTTATGGAAAACATGAGGAATTCTTCTAAAGGATTTGTATTACCAAATTACGATGGTGTTTTGTGTATAATTTTCTTAAAGACTTTAAAATTACACGTTTTGTTTAACAGAAAAAGACTTAAACCCCTTTGACGCAGATTTGCATGTGTTGATAACGACCTTTTAAGTTGCTTTCTTAGTCTTTTTCACTTAGTAACCAATGAGGAAGGAAACTTGTTTTATTAGGCCGTTAAAAAGCCTTCTTACTGTTCGTCATTTGATTCTCGGAATTCAGATGCTTGGCATCAGTTCGAATTGAGTTTGGACGAAAAAAATCTTTGCTCCAGTAGCTCGAGCACTAATTTCTGAACAAGATTAATAATAACACTTCCTATGTTCTTTGAATATATTCCTAAGAGAATGCTTTTGCTGATTTTTCGATTCATTGACGGATATGATAGTCGAAGATAAAATCAGAAACAGCGGATTAGACATATTTCACATCATGAACGACATTTTTAGCTAAAAACTGTGACCAAGTATTATGGCCAAATATTAATCAATCGATTATAGCTCAGATGCATATTATTTGTTGATATTTATTCTATGTTCTATTGTACCTGTACCTGCTCTAGAGCGCAGGTAGCTCTAGATGTGAACTACGATTGGTGTATTTATTCCCTTTACGAGCAGACGCAAGCTGACTGGTCTGACTCGTCTAGTGCTTAAAGGCATCACCATCCATTTTTTAAACGAAGATCAATCATGGCACAGAGAAAACGTCCAAGGCGCTATCGGCCATCTAGCAGTGTCTGCCAGGGGGAATTTCCTAACACGCCTAGATTTGCTACAGAAATATCAATGAATCTCTCTCCACTTGCTATTCATATCGGGGGAAACCGCGAAATATCCCCACCTGACAGGACATACCATTCAACCTCGACAAAGATCGTGAAAACTTTCGTCCACCTAATCAAAACGAAGTGAGAATAGAATAATCAATTAAATTTATCAAATCCATAGGAGTCGACCAGTCGCCAGCTTTTTCGAAACTGAAGGAAATGATCTGGTGAGGAGCAACAATTTTAAAGTTTAACTTTTAAGTTTGGCCAGAGGTATGTAGGTCCGATGAACTGCCGCATTATGTGAACATCTAAAGCCGATCGTCAACAGCGTTTTCAGATTTGGCAACTCCACTATCGGCCAAATATTCACTCTGCGACAGATCTTGGCGAAGACCCTGCTGACTAGCTTAGGACTCCTTATGATTGCGTTTATAAAGACGATCTGCCTAGGAGCATATTTGGTCTTGAAATTTCAACCAAATTCGTTGTGCTGCGCAGGATGTCAATGTAGAACTCCTGACGCTGTTCCATCAAAGTCGAAACAAACATCAACGAATCTTTTGATGATAAAAAGGGTCTTAAACAAGGCAACACACTATTATGCGACTTCTTCAACATCGTGCTTTTAAGAATTGTGAGCAGTTCTTAAGCCAATAAAAGAGCCCTACAATATTTCAAAAATTTTCTCGAATCTGCAGATGACCTTGACACAATCGGGAGAAAGCAGCAGGATGTCATTTGGAGATTTGTGACTTTTGTGGCAGAAGTAGTAAAATTTGGTCTGCAGTTAATGAAAGCAAACGAAAATAGTCTCCGTCATCCAAACACCGACGCGTTTGGTAGCTCATTACAGTGGACAAAAACAGTTTTGAGGTGGGAAAAGACAACTTTAGTAACGACATTAACGCGGAGATGAAGCGAAGGTTAGCTCTCACCAACCGCTGTTTCTATGGGCTAAGAAGACAATTGAACAATGTAGAAAACGCTATACAGCCCTGTTCTGTTAAGCCACGCAGGGATATAGACACTTTTAAGAGCAGATAAGGGTCTCCTAGAAGAATCTGGTCCAAAGGCTTTGTGTACAGGGATTAAGGTGACTAGGTCCTGTAGACCGCATTCATAATAGTACCCCAACCCGATTGATCTTCGTATCTACCCCAAAAGGAAAACGCGGAAAAGGAAGAACTTACGAGTACATAAGGTGACGAAATAATTTGGAATGAGACCTCAATCGACTCGATTTGTGTAACTGGAAGCAATTAGATAGAACTCGAGTTGGTTAAATAAGCTTATTGGCTGAGGCCCAGGACCACCGCAGTTTATAAGTCGGAAATTATACGGAATTTTCAAACGCCACAACAATTGAGAAGTACTGTGTGGAGATTTAATGTTGAACTGCTACAATCGCTTCTTAACACCAGAGCCTTTCCAATCGAATATCTACAATCTCTCGTCAACGTCATTACAACAAACATAGATGCTGAAGATCAATGGTATCAATGCCAACTATATGCAGCCGGATAATACCGAAACTTTTGTGTTGGCTGAGGAGGGAAGAACATCGTAAGTCGATAAGCTAAAAAAAACTGCTGAGTTAACAATATCCAAACTGAAACCTATTGAGATGAGCAAAGAATGTAGTAGAGTCACATTTGAGACAAAGGATATAAAAAACCACTTCCACGGACTGTTAATTGGCAGAGACTATCCAAACTTGCAAACTGAAGTATACATAGTTTACATTAATGTTTATCAACTTATGGTAAAAACTTTTAGGAACAAAATGAATGGACTTTACAGGCATTCAACTGGACAAGGAGATTTTTGATTAATGAATTACACGTATCAACTCCAGCGATTACTTGTGATGCGACTTTCCTCTTAATAGCGATTGCTTCGACTTTCTTTCATAATAAATAGTTCATAATAATGAAATGTGACATTCTAGATAACTTAGCTGCATTGAAGCCATAGGATTTTGGACATGATCTCGACGACGAGTGTTTGTATAAAAAAACGAATATTTCTTGTGTCGTATCTTCGGTATCTTTATTCCCCACCACGTAAGCCATGTGACACAAGGTGATGCGATTGTCCTTGTGGAAATAGTCGATTAAATTGTTATAATGTGTGTGAAAGAGTGTTTGACATTTAATATTGGCCAATAAGTGTATAATAAAGGCTGCAATGGCTGTTCCGTCATAAGTTGCTCTTCCACGGCCTAATTCATTCAAAAGAAACTATTGACTGTGAAATGTTTAAGAATCAAAGAAGTTTCATTAAGTTCCACAAGGAATGCCTCATTAGCGTACTTTTACAAACCACGTTCGGGCCAGTTACTAAAGCTAAAAGTGCCGTATTGGAAGAACCTAAAACATTTCCATTTTTAATATAAGTTTCTGAAGCTACACACGAATGGTATCTCTCTTCAGTCTCAATAAATGGCAATTCGGCATCCTCGACCAATTTTGGAAAACAAGTAGAATTCTGATTGCGTGCATATTCTGTAAGTGAGCAAGGAACATCTAAGTTTGCCACACTATCAACGCACTGCTTCCTTAGTTCATAGTGGTTGGAGAATTTCTTAAAAATTCTACGCGACAAATCAAGGCTAACGCTGTTGCGATCATCTACAGCCTTTTGAATTTGCTTTAGGAAACTCGTTTGTATGGAAACGATGGACAGGTTTGCATCCCTTTTTCTGTACCTCTTGGAAATATTGGTTACCAGCCTTTCTAGCATGACTTTCAAGTACTTCTAATTGAAAACGTTTCTAATCGGTGCCAAAGTAGCCCAATCGGCAACCGAAATGCTTCTACTATTGCACCAGATATTCCTTGAGTTCCTGGTTTATTTCTTCGATGTGGCTTTCGGTATTGTCGGACTCGGGATCAACGCCTTTTCTGTAACGATAGCTCTGATCTTAAGTGATTCCTCGTGATTAAATGCTTTCTTGAATAACTTTCGGACATTGCTCATATTGGGACAAACACCATTAGAATGGAGTTAGGGTTTTTTGTAAGACTTTCAAAGCCTTTCAAAATGCCGATAAAATTCTGCATCTTCTTCTTGTCCTAAATCTTCTCCTTATATAGTATAGCCCTATGAATCTCATCCAATTGTATCTCAAAATCGGACAAAGAAGCAATTAAGAGCACGGGTTTTGTTTAACACCTCATCGGATGCCATTAGGCCAGAAATAGCCTTCTGTCTGTCGATGATGACATCAGTATTGCAGCTTGTTGAGGCCACTGAATGTAGAGGGCTGCATAAACGGTGTTATTCGCCAATAATTCGGAAATGGGATAATGTAATGTAATCAAGCACCATATGGTTTCTCATCCGGTTTACCTTGTATTTTGATTTGCACGAGTTCTTTTCAACATCAACATCCAGCATATCAGGGGAAATATACACGTAATAGCGTGCTATCGACAGAACTTTCTTCACAAGACGGCAGTTTTGATGGTAACTGATGCAGGTTGTAATCGTCACTCGGTATTAGACCAAGGTGATCACCTACATTCTGCATGGATTTAATGACTGATTGCCAAGTCACTTCACCCGCCTTGGAATACTACGAGTATTCCTTCAAGTTTCTCACAGTTTTCACGGCAGTCCAATTTTGGTTTCCTGATGGTAAGTATTCCTTGCGACACTTAGATTGGTGCGATTAGACGACCAAAACTGGTACATAGTGTGACAACAACGTAAGAAATCTTGAAGAGCTCAAATTCTCCAATGTAAAGATCACTAATTGATGTATCAATGAGGCAGATTCTGTACCTACTAGCTGCACCTCAATCCAACATCCAACTCAACAACGGAAATCATGTAACTCGGTTGATAATTGGGTGTAACCTGGCACTGTGATCCAAGCACCTGAGTTTCCCTATTCGTTATCTGGCAGATTTCCCGCTTGATAACCTTGTCGAACTTCGAGGGTTTCCCTTCCTTCTTACAGTGTTCCGTCATCATGTCTGGAGTTTCTGTTTGTTCCACACGAGCAACCTTATAACTCCGATCCACGAGCATCGTTGCCATCTTCTTAAGGGACTCCTCAGGAATCACGGAATGAGCGAATTCTCGATATCAGCGTCCATGTGATAGATAATTTACCAACTTTGAAGAATAGTACACAATCAACGTTATCCGACTTAAGGATGCACAATTGGCGAACACCAGGAGTTAAAAAATTTCAGAAATTCTCAGGGACTTTTAGGGTTGTTGAATCATAGTCTGGGTCATCTGGATGACGCCCTTTTTTTATTTATCTCTGATTTTGTCTGGTTTAAGAAACTCCAGCATAATGTGGTTCGTCTAAAGTTGATCCAGTGTGCACAATGGACTCCAGTTTCTTTTCTTCTTTTTTCGATACCACCCCCGGTTGCTCATCTTGGATATCTTTAGGCTTTTGCATTAGGACACTGGATACTCTTCCATTCTCATTTTTCACTTTGCCCACCTTGCTATCGCTGTCATTCTTCCGAGCGTAGTCATCTTCATCATCTTTCTCAAGACAAGCAACTTTTGGACGTTTCTTACGGTGAACAATAAGTTCTTCATTGCCATTGACGTGGATGCCGCTGCTGATATGATTACAGATACCATTCTCTTTGGAATGAGATCCTTCATTCCTCATCGGATGAAGAGTATCAAACCAAAAGAAAAGGCATGGTACGACTCGAGCTGTAAAGAGGCCGTCAGGGTTAGAGAAATGTTTTTTCGGTCCTACAAGACCAACCCGACAGAGGAAAACCGAAAAAAGTTCAAACGAGCCAGAAATGACTGCAACGCCTTTCTTAAGCGTGTGAAATTCCTATACGACCAAAAACTGAGGCAAAAAATACTGCAATGTCCCAAAGGCAGTAAAAATTTTTGGTCGTTCGTCAAAAACATTAGAAATTCCGCCTCATCCTCCATCCCAACGCTCATTTACAATGACATTCCAGCTGTCAGCTCTTTGGATAAGGCCAATCTGCTTGCTGCACACTTTGCGGCCAGCTCAACACTCCCAGATTGTGCTTTGTCTCCGCCTACACTTGAGTGCGTCGAATCTTCAATGGGACGAATCTACTTTCGCACTCGTGTAGTAGCAAGAGTACTTAAAGATCTCAACATACATAAATCCGCTGGTCCAGATGGTATATCTCCCCTTCTTCTGAAGAGGTGTTCTTCCTCGCTGGCAAAACCACTGCGTAAGCTTTTCCATCAATCCTACACTTTAGGACTCTTCCCGAGCAGATGGAAAACAGCATTTGTCCAGCCCGTCCCTAAAAAAGGCGAATCATCTTCTCTCTCCTCCTACAGACCCATTGCACTTACGTCCCTTCTTTCCAAGGTCATGGAAACACTGATAAATCGTCAGCTCATGAAATATCTCGAAACACGAAAACTTCTCAATGACCGGCAGTACGGTTTTCGTAGCAACAGGTCCACTGGTGATTTGATGGCATGTCTCACCGAAAAGTGGAACCAAAGCGTACATCAATCTGGCGAAAGCAAGATAGTTG
Organism: Volucella bombylans; assembly: GCA_949129095.1. Lineage (NCBI taxonomy): Eukaryota > Metazoa > Arthropoda > Insecta > Diptera > Syrphidae > Volucella > Volucella bombylans. Next base: position 133,305,529 of record OX422142.1, on the reverse strand, counting down.
CACTTGATATTTCTAAGGCATTTGACAGAGTTTGGCATCAGGCTCTTTTGTCGAAAATGCGTGCATTTGGGATCGACGACTCTCTTCTTCAATGGATTAGAAATTACCTTTCGGAACGTTCAATTCAAGTTGTCTTGGACGGTTTCAAGTCTGATATTCACAAAATAAATGCTGGTGTGCCCCAGGGCTCTGTTCTGTCACCGACACTCTTTTTAATTTTCATTAACGATCTCTTGTCTACTTCTTCTAATCCAATATATTCCTTTGCTGATGACAGTACTCTCTGCTTTTCATATTCGTTCCCGGACTCACGGCCCTGCTCTTCGGCTGTAGTACGAGAACGGCAGCGTATGCTAAGCTCATTAAATTCCGATATCAACAGCATAACCAATTGGGGAACTATCAATAGAGTGGAATTTAATGCTTCCAAAACACAATGCTGTCTGCTGTCTTTAAAGCGAAATTTAAACACCCAGCCATTATCTATGAATGGCACTTGCATCGTCGAAACCGAAAAACTTTCCATTCTCGGTATGTGTGTCAATGACAACTTACGTTGGAATGACCACATATTTGATGTCGCCAAAAATGCTGCGAAATGTCTAGGTTTCCTCAAGCGATGTAAGAAATATTTTACCCCCTCTGATCTGGCCTCAATATATAAGGCATTCATCCGCCCAAAATTGGAGTACAACTCCCACATCTGGTCAGGTGCTCCTAAAACATCTCTGCACCTGCTAGATAGGATTCAAAACCGTGCGATAAAACTTATTGACGATACTAATATCAGTCAATCAATGGACACCCTCGAACACCGACGAAATGTCTCGTGTCTCACTTTGTTTTATCGCTACTTCCACCACCAGTGCTCCACTGAAATCGCCAGTAGCATTCCGCCCATTCAAACTTTCAACCGTAACACCCGTCTCGCTATGAATGCTCATCAGTATACCCTCAAGCCCATTTTCGGACGTACTCTAAAATATCGTGATTCGTTCCTAAGCCGTACAACTCGCTTATGGAATGCCCTGCCGATCTCTGTATTTCCTGGTCGTTATAACTTGCAAACATTTAAAAACAATGTACATCGGTACCTCTCTTTTCTTCCTCCCTAAATTTCCTTTGCCCGCGCTGTGTACAATCACTTTAAGGGTACTCAAACCCCTTGAGCGCGCGCTCATTATAAAAAAAAAAAAAAAAAAAAAAGAGTAGCTTAGTTCCCTAACCAATTGCCGCTTGATTGTCTTTGTTGGTATATCTATAGCTATATCCTCTTGATCTTTTCCTTTTTTGGTATTTTTGATGCAGAGGTAGGTGGAGACCTTGAAAAGAACTTTAGCAAAGTATGATTTGAAGCAACACCAATTTTGTTCCGTTCCGTTTGGACATTTTGGACAGAGGTACTGCGATGATTAATCGAAGACAATCGATAAGAATGTAGAACCAGACACAACCGGGCGCCGTTCTTGCGAGAGAAATCGCACAAGAAAATAATTTCTTTGTCTCAGTCGCGAATTTCGCCGGCTATTGGATCTTTTCAGTTTGTTAAGGCAGCCGGAGATGACTTGACAAAGAGCACGCGCCAACTTTTTTCCGGATTTTTTCAGAGGAAAATTTGCCTAATGAATGGAACCTCAGCATTCCGATCCACAGGAAGAAAGACCCTCTAAATAATGGGGAAACACAACGACGACGTCCATATTGAAACTTACAATCTCTTCATTAATGTTTATCCCGCATGTGGCTGAGTTATTTAGAGCCATACTTAGTTTTGACATCTCTGTTTCTGAGACTTCTTGGACGAGTTGATAACTCGGGACATATGAGAGATGCTGTTGGCCTGGACCCGCCTCTTATCATCTCATTGCAGCGCCGTTCTTAGTCCTGAACAATCCTTACTGAACCGCGGTTCCTCTAATATTTTTGCCGAATTCGTCTCACTTTTGTTGTTCACCAGAAAATAGATCTGAGAAACAAAACCGTCAATTAACTGGTGGTTCCGAAACTGATACACAGATGGCGACTCTATTAATATATCTGTGGCAACACACCTAATTCACTTACATCCAACAAAAACACTTCATTATATTCGTGGTTCTTCATGTTGCGACTAGCAGATTCAATTTTAGTTTTTGAACAGTTTATTTATTTGCAATAAAATAAGATTATTAATTTATGTGGAATTGTCGTGTTCTTATTTACGACAATCGCCACATATCCATACGAACTTGAGTTAGTACCAACCTCGAAACGAGACGTGTCAAAATTTTATGACATTTCGACCATTAGTCATCGAGATATTGCACATTTATCAACGAAATTTTAATATTTTCAAGACCATGGGAAAATACAAGTTTTGTACATTGATAAATATACTGTTACTTTATGGGGAAAAATACCGTTAAAACTTAAAAATGACCTGAAAAGAGTTATAAGGAATCCGCTCCGTCAAAAGCAACCATTTGCTGCTGGCTTGCTGAATTCAAACGCGGTCGTACAGATACAAATGAAGTATTGGACAAATCGTTCTACAAGAAAGGCATAGAAATGTTAGGGCGGCGCTGGAATGATCGTACCACTCTAGAAGAAAACTAATCCATGCATTCTACTAGATAGATAAGTAATAAGAAAATGAGTACCTAATATTCAAGTCTTAAACAATTTTACTTACAATCATCAAATAGCCAGTTCTTTTTAAGCTTACCTGAAAGTAAAATAAGAAAAGTATTAACTTCAACTTGATCTATAATATGTTGCAGCTTTTAAGTTAATAAAAAACCAAGCAAAGCTAGATCACAGGACATAATTTTAATCTTGTAGCTTAATTCCGTAGCAATGATTTTTCAAAGCACTTGACATTATTCTCTGTCAGAACAGAGCACGGTAAAAAGTTTGGTCCACTTTAAAGAATAAGCTTTACTCATAGGTTTCTAAGTCTAGCTTACAAAATTTATTATTTTCAATATCATTTTACTATTTAATCAAGTATTTGATGACATCAACAAAAATATAAATCCGCCAATATGCGCAGCAAGCACATTTTTTCGTGTAACATGTACGATATAAAATATTTTTATTATAAGTTGCACATCTTAATTATTTTTTGCACTGTTAACTACACAATTTATGTATAAAAGCAGATGAAATAAAGAATTGAATATTATTGAGTGTGATCAATCGAACCATGTCTTTTATTTACCTAATGTGAAGCTGCTTAAGCGATGGTTATAAAATCTGAAAGTGTTATGGTCCTTCGAGCCGGAAGAGCCGCGCATTTGAGCGGAGCAGTTGGATCAGTATTGGATATACTTTCAAATAAACACCGAACATTTGAAAGAGTTAATTATGACAAACCCGCAGCACGTCGATTTTGTAAGAAAGTATTTTAGTCAATTTGAAGACAAAATTGGATCACCGTTACTTATCGATGCCGACATTCAAGCATTTCTCGTAGCAAGTTCAACTCCAGCTGCAGCAATATTGCAGCAAGTCAGCTGACTGCATGAAGCGCCCAGCAAGATTTAATAAGTTGAACTGGCATGCCCGACTATTAGCATTATACTGGCCTACGCCGTCAAAGGGCTCACAGCCCTATACGGAAGAAATTAAAATATATGACGAACCCATTAATGACCTCGGATAAAAATGGACTCACTATTGACGACCCTAGCAAACGTTTATGGAACAACGAACTTCAGATCTATACGTCGAATGTTAGGTCCCTTAATAGGCCACATGCAGCCGAGCAACTAGTGGAGGCCCTAGACTGCTGCAATAAAGCGGTTGGCTTACCGCCATCCAAAACATCCGATTGGATGGGCCTGACAAAATGAGGATGAAAAACTGCTACATCTGCATCGCGATTTATATCAACGGCAAAAGCAGTGCTTATTTGGATGTGGATTTGATGTTAGAGGCAGATTTGGGCATCGACAACCACCTCATAATAATCCGCATTAAAGCTGAATTTGCCAACATTAGCCTTATATGCACATACGCCCACACTCATTAGAAAGATAATGACACCAAGATTTCTACGAGCTCTTGGACAAAACTTACGAGCAGTGGGCTAGCTAGCTACTTGCCTCGGCGACTTTAATACAAAGCTGAGAAGAGAGGACATATTTTGTAGTACTCAGCCACCACAATGAAAACCATGGTTTGACGATGAGTGCAGGCAATAAAGTGCAGCTAAGCAAGTGTCGTACAAAGCGGTGTTGAATAGAAGAACTAGAGCTACTCACGAGCTCTACGACCTATGAAAATAAAAGACGAACTCCGGCTTCTCAGTAGGAAAAGTAAGGAGCAAGTGAAGGGCGTGGTCGTGGAAATTCAGAGATGCTACTCCAGGAATGAGTTTCGGAAATTTTAGCAAAAGGTAAAAGAAAACTTTCCACGGAAACAAACCCCGAACCGAAGCCTGTAGTAAGGGAAGAGAAGGAAACTAGTAGTAAAATCGCAGTTGATAATGAGGGTTTGGAAAGAGCAATTTCTGTAGACTGTACATACAAATGCGATGACGAACCAAATACCGCTGTCAGGTAGAGTGAACCTTTCAAAGTTGACAATGCAAGGATCAACAATTCCATCCACCCGACCTGGATGAAGTGAAAATGAAAAATGAAATGGATGAAGAAAAAAAAGAAAAGATAACCATATTTGAGCTTAAATCCAACAAAGCTGCTGGAGTGGACGGCCTAACTGCCGAGCTCTACAAAGCGGCAAGCGATAACTTGTAAGAAGACCCTCTGAACTGCGCCAACTACAGAGGTATCTGTATTTTAATTTAATATCGCATACAAAATCCTATCTGTCGTATTGTGTGAATGTCTAAAGCCGTTTATCAACAACTTGGTCCATATCAGTGTGGTTTCAGGCCAGAAAAGTTCACCATCGACCAAATATTTACACTACAGCAAATCTTGGAAAAAACCTATGAGCTCCAAACCGGTAACCACCACTTATTCATCGATTTTAAGGCCGCGTATGACAGCATCTATAGAGCCCAACAATACAGAGCAAGTTTAGTTTTGGAATTCCTGCCAAACTCGTCCGTTTGTGCGCTGTGCAGGCTGACGATGGAGAATGGTTTATCCACCCCACCGAGGATTTAGATAAGGCGACGCGCCTTTAACATCATTCTAGAATAGTGAGTAAGTGATCGTGAGTATTGAGGCGGAAGTGGCGAAGATATGTTTAACGGTCAATGAGTGCAAGAGCAAGTATATGCATATACAGAATGTCACTCTCGACAGATTTAACTCTGAGGTAGTTAACGACTGAGGCGTCTGGGTCTCGTAGAGCGGATATTTTTTTAATTTTTTCCTCAGAAATAATTCCTGAATGGTGTTTAAGGGAAGAAAACGGCTAGTGCCAAAGGGATGCAGCTTTCAACACCTACGGCCTTAAATGCAGGTGGAGCTCCTCTGCCCTGCGAATTTCTGTTTGCTTATCTTGTCGGTTAACTATTAGTCTTCCGGAGGACTAATTGCTGCAAAAATGTCCGATATCAGCACCTAGAAAAATGGGAGCAACAGGAGGTGTAGTTGAAGTCTAAAGCCCTTAGCTCGGCTGCAGTGGAGAACAGTAAGCAGATTCTAGCTAGGGTGCAGTTCCCGAATCAACAGACTTCGGTCGAAGCGGTCAAGCCTAGTGTTCGTTTTATCCGCACACAATGTTCTGTTAACATCAATGCTACAACCAAACAAAGCTCGTGATCCTGGTAGACCGATATCGATTATCGATATCTTGTTATGGTATTCACAGCGAACAAGGTCTAAATGAAACTAGGTTAAAGTGTTTACAAATTGAATTTCGGACGAAAACCCACTTTCAGGCAAACTGCGAAATGCTAAAGAGCAGGAAACTGGCTTATCTATATATAAGGGTGACGCCTTCTGATCTCTGACGCTTCGAATTGGAAAGGCTGGTAACGACAACTGAGGCAGATTATGAATATTGCAGAGATCAACTGTTGAAGCTAGCTAAAACAGTATTTGTTTGTATTTAAGAGGAGGGCTGCGATATGCAGAAAGGAATTCTCAAGGAAATAAGGACCCCTTTCTCAGAACCTTATACTCGGCATTAATATGAAAAATCTTTCCTAACAGGCAGAGCAAGAATTGGGAACATATGAAAACCTCTTCTCTCGGTTGTTATTACGGCTATTCAAAGCGCATTTGTGTCCTTTGATGTATCATCGATGATACATCCAACTGCAAAGAAAAGGTATATCCTACGAGTGTTTACATCTTCCTTTTGGTAGATCATTTGGCTGTATTTTGTGTAGGATTATGCCTACTGAGAGATGTTATCAATACTGTTAAAACGTAGGCTGTTTTTTCGCAAAAAGGAGGAAGCTAACATATAGACTATTACTAAGTTTCTGGGTGTTCTTTGACATTACGTCTGAAATTGGCAAAACGTTGTCAGCTTTTTGGCAATACAATGCTAAGCGCTTGTCACCGAGTAGGAGAGTAACACACATTGACATCAGAAGATGAAATGTTTGCTGAATTTACTGAATCCTTTCAACACTTCCAGGCTATTCCGAGAGTGCAACGATTCTTTGAACATAGTTGGAAAGGTGCCTTCATTGACCCTTATATGAGATTCCAGAAGAATAGCTTGACAAAGGTCCGAGAAGGACTTCCCTGGATCTAAACATGCGTTGGGACTACGGCACGGTAAGGGGTTCTATTGACAGTTGGATCTCTTAGAACCACCGTAGAAGCTATTCCTATGAATCTCCAGGTTCGCAATGCCTTTGTATGTCTCTAAGAAGTCAGTGGTATTTCTTCTATCCCTTATTAAAAGGACAGACTGAAGACTGCTTAGTGTCACCTTAACGCGGCACTATGCTGTTCAATGTACCTAATTGTGCTAGGAATGGACACTATCTCCTGTGACGTTTGTAGTGAAAGTGATAGCTGAGCACTTTCTTTTTGAATAGCCGGCTTACTTTTGCATGAAGCTGCAGGTACTAAGCGATGATATGGTGCATATAGACACTAATGAAAAACTTATCGTTAAAAGCAAGTAGTCTTTGGCATTTATAAAGATGTATCGCCTGCTCAATGCCTTGGTATAGTCAAACGTGAGATTTTGTAATACTTGTTCTCCAGATGTATCATAGATTTCCTTGAATTCTTACTGGTGAGGGTCCGAGACTTAGCCAACAAATATTTTTCTGTAGCCAGGTTCCTGCACTTAGAAGAATATTGTCGGCATCAATAAAGTATGCCTTTGTAATAAAACAACGTAACAAGTCAAAGGATTGTGGGAGCGTAAGTGTTGATTAAAGGAAACCTTCCTAGACTTGCAATGGAGTAAGAGTCAAGCTAAACGCCTACAATCATCGACCATTCTGTAATCAAGACCTAAAACGTTGTAACTTACGAGTTGTATATCAAAACACCATGCCGCCGAAAAGCCATGATTGCTTCTGTTTATCTCAATTTTGTACTTCTCCCCTCTATCGATACGGTAAAGTGTTACGTGCTGAAATCCACTCTCATTATGAAGCATGATAGCCGCATTATTGAATGAAAAACGGCTGTAATTTACTTACAATGTAACCATTCCCCTAACTTTGTGTTGTCTTTTATCTTCTCTGGCTTCAGACAGGCATACTTAATCGATGATGAAGCCCGAAGCTATTTACACCTCAATCAGCGGCATCAGTTTTGCAACAATGTAAGCAAACTAACTTCCATCCAACGCTGTTTAACAATTTTCTGACCACGATTTTCCAATCACAATTTACCAAAGAGAAATCATTCTAGGAAACCAAGTCTTTCACCTCTCTCGTTGGTTTACGAATATCCGTATGCAAATGTATCTGCGATTCTATGATAGTCGTACTTTTGGGATCATAACGTCGTCGGTACCTAGTATTGCAGTGCACTCTTATATAGCAGCAATAAATTCCAATCGCTTAATTGAAGAATCATCGATTTGGTAGTTTAAGATATGAATACGAAACGAAGCGAAACTCGTATCACTTTTCCTGGATATTGGATACTGGTTACGGATGCAAATACATGAATAGTATCTTCCAATAATGTGAATCTCCGCCCTTTGACTATGATTTTAATGTACTTCCCGGTTGGGTGGTCTACGAATGGTTAGCTGTAGATACTCGTACTCGTACTCGTAATCGTACTAGTGGCCTATGAAAGATGCACTTTGCCAGTGAAATTATAAAATGAAACTGCGGCGCAACATGGGTAGCAATATGCTTAAATCGAGGATTGAAATCTATTCAATGGACCTAATAAAGTGGGAGTAACCCAGATTCAGTTGGACTGATAAAATGAGTCGTACATTATGGTGGTATCATACACACTGTACTTACCATACGGAAGGAGGTGAAGATCCTTATCCGATGATATTGAGGGCTTCGTGGGTTATGCTATAGCACAAGGAGCCATCCATCAAAGTGTAATTTCTAGCTTAGTGGATTTTTCGGGGTGTGGGTTAAACAGAATTCTGATTTTAGATGAAGATCACGAGGAAGCTGATACCATGGATTGTTTGGTTAAATGCCTCTTGGGCGAAACAGGTGTGTGTTTGGTAGAATTCATAATGTAAGTAGGTATGTTAGGATACTTTAGTTTGTTTGGGTTTGGGAGTTCCAATAATTAAAATTTGTATGTGATTGTTGCTATTTTTAATTAATTAAGAACATTTGCTCCTGTCCTTTGAGTGGAAAATGTGGGGGCTGCCGAAACTCTTCATCGCTCAGAAGCTTATTCAGAAGAAGAAAAAATAATTCAGCAAATGATTATTGCTTTAAGTTCTACCCTCAGCACCATGGTATGCTTGGATCAATGTTGTGAAAAGCCAGCATTTCTTGTATCGGACTGAAAGTCCTTATATCAAATCTAACTAGCAGGACTCTACTTGGATAAGATTTAGACGTGATTTTTAAAATACCTATCCACGAGTAATAACGAACTAATGGTGAACGTATGAATGCCAAATCTGCAAGTATCTATCTTACACTTCAATAGCCTAACTTCACTGCACATATATGAGCCACCTTAAACATAAAGATTTCCGAAAAGGATAACTGGCATAGCACCAGGTAATCAGCCTAGGTTCTCGACGTAATATTTGTATGAGCTACTTTTCAGACTTCTTTTCCTGCCACGTAAAAACGATACCAGTTATAATGGAGGCAAGGAAGACGAGTCATCCTCAGAAGACTTTCATGACACAGTCATTGACGTATACCTACGACCCTGAAATGGAGCTAAGAGTGGTACAGATTAGCCTCCAAAAGTCCAGACACGCAGTCTCAAACCTCAAATTATCGCCTTTATAATGCATCAGGAACTGATGGTATCTCCGATGCTATAGAGTTCTATGTACTCGTACTCTTACTCAACAGCAAACCGAAGTGGAAATAAAATGTTGCAGAGCGAAATAAGAAAGCAAGAGAGCTGGTGGTACAATGGAGTGCCTTGAAAACTTTGTTAAGCATGATCCCACGATTGTGAGAACTCTTGTTGACCTGAGATGCAAAGATGGACTTATGTCAAGCTTTTAGGCAAAAAAAAAAAAACAAAAATATGGCTAATATAAGAATCACTGGTTCCTAAAGAACCCCTTCAGCAATCGCTCTTCATTTGTTTACTCAACTCTGCCTCAAATGGAGAGATACTCTACAATACTCTACAGTCTTCTCACGCTGAATGGTACCATCATCCAATGAACCAAACTTCGATTAAGTACAATTGGCTTCAACGCCGATTTCAGTCACCTGATTCCATACAAGAAAGAGGCAAGGATTAAACGGCGGACGTTATCATGAAAGTGAACCCCATAAATGTGCCGACGAGAATACTAACTAGATCTGCGATAAGGCAAAACAAGCGTCAATATGGATATGGGGGCGCTATGCTTTCCGAGACAGAAGCGATCGAACAAAAGACTTCTTGCAGGCGAAAATAAAATGGATCTATTTCTACAGCTGCTATGTCCAACAAATACTGGACAATCTAACCGCGGACGCTTTTCATTGATCCCCAGTGTTTATAGGTGTCGAATTTAACGCGTGGGTCATAGAATGGGGCAGCAAACTCACTAACACCAGAGGACAGGCCCTAATGGAAACATTCGCTCCCCTATCGATAAGTATCGGCAACAAGGCTCGCGCAAATACGTACCGAGAGGTTGGAATAAGCTCTGTCATCGACATCACGCTTGTCAGCAATTCTATCTGGGGAACCCTAAAGTGGGGGGGTCTGTAAGGATAGTACTGTATTAGAAATAAAAGGAACTAAACCTGTTATGACCCCAAAATATACGGGTCCAAAATTGAATGACAGAACTTTCGATAAAGAAACATTCGAAGAGATTTTGAACAATGATATAACCCTAAGTGGAACAGCGTAGACCCTCGAACATCGCCTCATAAATACCATCACCACTGCGGGCGATGCATCCATGCCTAGAAGAACAAACAGCAGGAAGGCACCACCGTGTTACTGGTAGAACAGGAAATAAAGACATTTCCGGCAAGATACCTATAAGTTCGACGCAATATACAACGTTCAAGATTGAAATCAGACTTCCAACAATGCCTGTACACTTTTAAACTGGAAAGGCACAAATTAAATAGACCCATCAAGGAGAGTAAAACTGCGTGCTTTAAAAGTCTCTGTGAGGAGGCCGACATTAACCCATCGGGTTCGGCATGCAACAAGATAGGCGACAACAAAATGCCCGGACCCGACAGCATCCCGAACAAGGCAATAAAAGCGGCTAGAAAAAAGAGACCAGACCTGTTTATGATGACGATGCAGAAGTGTCTCGGAGAAGAAGTGGAAAATGCAACATTTGGTCCTGCTACAAAAAGGAAAGAAGCCTCCAGGAGAATCATCGTCCTATCGCCCAATATGCCTATTGGACACCATTGGAAAGGTCTTCAGGAAGATAATCTATTTATAATAGATTACTCGTAGTGACAGACGAAAAAGCCCTCTTATACTACCAATTTTGACTTAGAAAAATGGTAGTAACTCTGGACGTTGAAAATGCTTTTAACTCGCTAAACTGGTCATTCGTTAGAAGATTACTCGTTGGGATAGATACACCATATTACTTGCTGAGTATAGTATGTTGTTGAAATAAACAGGAAGTTGAGATATAATACAGATGAAGGTGTAAAATACTACAACGTCACTGCCGGAGTTCCATAGGAATCGGTCTTAGGGCCCTTATTATTTAATATCACGTTCGACGGAGTCCTACGATTGACGCTAACTGGGGGGTGACGGTAACTAGCCGAACTAGCCGAATATATATAGAACAGAAGTTGTCCTCATAAACAGTTGAAAACCAGTGGAGTTCTCCAACAGATGGGCATACAAACTTATACCGACAATCCATGACTGGGTAGAACGTAAACAAGGAGATCGGAACTACAACCTTACGCAGTTCCTATCTGGCCACGGTGGTTATCGTAAGTATCTTCACCGTTTTGGATACGATAACTCTCCTGTCTTGTCCTGAATGCCCAAATGAAGATGATGATACGAGGCACGCAGTATTTTATCGCTAATCCTAGATCACATGTTGCAGACGGAGAGGAATTGAACGGAAATATGTATTTCTATAAAAATTAAACAGAATGAGCTACGGAGAATAGAAAGGCTAAGAAAAGTCACAGCGGAAGCCACAAAAGCTGCAGAGATCTAAGAAGCAGGTGACATAATATGAATAGCTTGATTTGTTTATCAGCCCCGCGAACGGCAGTTCTGCGGGGAGAGTGGTCAAAGTATGTCGGATGTGGTTTAGTAACGTAGCTGTATTACTGGAATCGATCAGATTAATGAATCGTGCACGCCTGGGCGACTGGTATCTATATACATACCCTATATACGCGCAACCAAAAAAAAAGTGTACCTCACTCTAAACTGAAGTTTTTATATCCATCGGACCGCTGCACTGAGCTTCCTAGGTTAGAACATGGTAAACGCATCTGACATGTATGCAATGAGTAACTTCGTCTTCTACTATTATCTTGTAGCAGCCAATTTATGAGCTCGTCTGTCTAAAAGGGCCCAGCGTCGGCTGCCAATGGAATAGCCCTAGCTTACAGGCGAGAGATTGAGTCAACAACGCTTCTGGAGAACCATTGTTGCAACATAATCAAGGGTATTACCAGCCACCTGGCAAAAAGAGCACAAGTGCGTACTTAGAAAATATAAGTGAGTGAAGAAGAACCGAAGGAAGTGAGGAAATTGGCATCCTTTGTGGGAGGTTCACCACCTCTATCAAGCCACTTGGGTGGCTTACACCAAAACCAAGCAGCTTGCACCTGATATAAACACGAAAAAACCGATGACCGACGAATAGTAAAGGTTCGCACTTCCACCAGATAGAGAGAATGAGTAGAGAAAAGATTTATTATATTACCAATAACTGGTGTAGAGCAGGACCACTAGAAATGGGCTTTCAGTCAATCCTCTCAAAACTGACGTTGTTCTCTTTACGAGAAGGAGGAAGCCGAATGATCTAACTCCCCACTCCCCGTATGAAATACTTTTCGCCAAGGCATGCAGTTTATCACTCCTACACGGCTATGGATTGGAGTCTTCTATTTATGCAATGATCATCTATGTGCCGTTGGTGTCTTCTTGAAGGACGACATTTTTAGACCTCGATCCTCTTGCGTCTGTCTTTGAGGTGAAGACAATTCTGTTGGCAGAGAACCCTTGTTTGGAAGTGTAGGGAACTGCGTCTGTAGAGGCTAAGCTTGTGCTTACGTTTACGCAACACCTTTCGACAAAGTTAAATCGCTGATAAACTTGCACATACCAATTAAATGGTCTAACCAAATAGAGAGAATGTCGTGTCCTCGTATCAATGTGATTTTTTTTTTGTAACAACCGCACAATATATTCCAAAATATTATCCGCCTTTTATTCTTTCATTTAAATTACTCACTGTCACGGATAGAATCGTCCGATTCTGACACAGATAAACCCTCTCAACCACACAAAGTTCTGTCATTCGTGTTGTTATTGCCGCCTCTCAGTTCCAAATGCAATCATCAACTCCAATAAACCACAATTTTAATAATCCACTCCCAAGCGTGCTCATAAAATCCCACGAAAACATGCTGGCAGACCAATAAATTCACACCAAAAGGCGCAGGATCTGCCACGGCAGCCACCTAAGTAGGTAGGTAGCCCTCTAAATGCTAAAGTTAAATCCTAAGACGTTCTCCTTCACTAATAGTGAAACCGAAATCGTCATCCTATACCACGAGCACTTAAAATGATAGTAAATTGCCATTAGCCTTGCTATTAAGCAGCAATAACGATTCCAAATCCACGTAGACCGCCCGGGGGTAGAAGCCTTCCAAGCTGCAAGACCACACACACGCTCCATTCATTCAAATCGATAAAAGTTTTTGAGAAATCTCTACGAACAAGCTCATAAAATCACCGAACAAACTGAGAGCCGGAACTACAAGAAATGGAGAAATCGAGGATCCGACGATTCAAGAAGTCGTCCCCACCACTTAAGTCGGCGAGTTTATTGGCGACATAATTTTCGAAATTTAATTTGCCCCCCTGCAAAACCAGAGGGGATGTACATACATATGTATACGATTGTATGCGGCAGTACAGGGTGTGTTCGTTCGTGGTATTCGTAGTAAAGTGCGCGCTCTGTTTAGTAGACGACACCTTTTAACTGTAGGTCTATGGTCAAGAGTAAAAGATTACCATGGAAAAGAGTGCACCACTTAAGTTGATTTTGTGAGCTGTTTTCCTATTCAATTATCCAGAGTCTTTGGAAATCAGACCGACAGATATAGTTACTGGCAATGGGAATGGGATTCGTTGGGTTTTATTGGTGATTTGAGGGAACAGTTATGGATATGACGGACGTGATAAGCACAAAACGATGGTTGAGAAGTGCAGAAATTTGGTACACGTTTTATTGGTGAATAAATACGGAAAGACAGACGGACAGTGTTAGGAGAATCGCAGGATAATAATGACTATGATGGGCTTTTTGTAATAAACTTCAAATTTAGAGGGAAGGGCTATTTCAAATGCCACACTAATGACAATTAAAAGGTCCTTCGATTCACTTGATGGATGGTAGTAAATTGAATGGAATTGAAACTGATATCAGCAATGTGCCTTTTTCTTATCGAATTTTTATTTATAATTATATTTAATCTTTGAGTTCTTGAGACTTATTTACGCAAAAATGGCCCACAATGAAGGCGAAGATAATATTTCAGTAGGCATCAAGATCACGAATGAAATTTGTTCACAATAAAAGCGATACTACTCGATACTGGAATGTTGCTTTGTCTTTTTTTTGTCGACAGGACAAGATTTTTACGTAATCCGAACTTTGGATAGCCTACAGATAGATAGAACTACAGTGTATTCTAAGTTGACTGATGTCTTTTTCTAACCTATTCTATTGCGCTTACTTTCTGGAATGGAGTCAACAACTTTCCGAGCCGGGATCGATAAGAACATTAAAGCTGCCGTATGTACTCGTGTTAATTAAAGGTCAGAGAGTATTGGATTTGTTTTTACCGAAAGTGGTGCACTGACTGTGTAAAACATCTATCTTGATAGAAGGTGTTGTAATTAATCCTCCCATAGTTCATAGGGTCTATCGCAAGCTATTTACGGAGGAACTCCCAGAACGGAGCTAAAGCCTACATCACAGGCAGATCCAGCGAAGACCTAATTTACGAGTAAGCTAATGAAGTCTCCGGTTATACCATAGGACAATTTTTCGCCCTCTTACCATGTTGTCGAAATAAATATGGTGACAGAGAAGTTTCTAAGTAGCGCTCAAGGCCCGTAGTAAGCAACAGCCATTAAATTCTGAATGAGACGGCAGGCGAGCATGAGAGTTATGCCGTCGGGTTTGACCAAGTTAAATACTATATGTTTTGAAGCAACAGACAACTTCATTGTGCAATGAATGTGCCATTAAAGACTTTCATCACTTCATTGCACCCTGCTCAATAAAATATAAAATATATTAGAAGAATCCTTTCTGTCGACGAAACTTTTTCAATTCTGCATCTTCAAAATTACTAACTCAAGTGGGTATGAATATACTTATAATGCCTCAGCATGTGTTAAGTTTTTTTTTGAAAAATGGGATAGAAAGACAAAGAAAGATGTTTGGGCTCAGTGGTTATTTAACTCCATGTCATCGAAGCAAGGCACAGCTAAAATATTCTAGATATCCGGACGCTTCGAGCAGCCAACATCAATTCGGACCACTACCTTGTTGTAGCCAGAGTATAAATAGAGTCCCAGAGTGCCGAAGAAGTAGTGTGAGAAAATTTAATGCCAAATGGCTGTAATAACAAAAGCTTGCTGGAGCCTTTTCCATTTGAGTCTTTTAATACTTTCCAGGAAGTACTATGCGACCAGCATAAAGTGCAAAGGACCAGTGGATACAGCGTCAGCAAGCCATGAGGGTCGCCACATTTGATGTGCTAGGTTCCGCACAGCGAAATTCCTGGCTTGCCAAGAAGCGCATGTAGCTAAACAAGAGGGATTCAAGACCGTTTTGCAAAAGAGGATAAGAGCTGCCAAAGACAAGAACTCTATAGACGGATCGAACATCGGCTTCTCAGAAAGAAAAGGAAAGAAGAAAATACGCCAACAATGGAGGCCTTAAACAGGTGCTTCTGCAGAAATTGTTAGATATGCTACAACTCATACTATTTACGAGTACATTGATGTTTACTATTCCCAAAGAAGTTTTTATATACAGGGTGCCCCCTAATTTGTCAGGGATAATTGGGGTATATTCTATGAAAAAAATCGATCTACAGAGTCCATCTCCAATGTTGGCATCATTTATAGAGGATTTAAGAAAGGCTTAATTTGGTATACCCTGACCCATGTAAACGGAAATTGCTCTGTTAATACTAATGGTAGAAACTTTGTTTAAGACTTCATTTTTAAACGAAATACTAGCCTTTGTAACTGCGTTTAAATACAGTGCATATCTTGTATGAGTCTTTAGATATCCAATTTCTAAGCCTCTTCAATTTTTCTCGCCCATGCTAATTTTTGATTCTGAGGTCACTTTTTTATACAAAATGCGTAATAAACATAACGTTTTACTATTTTTTTTTTATGAACATAACAATAGTAAAAAAAATTCATCAACAAATTTTCAGAAAAACCCATAGATTTTATGATACTTTTGAAAATCTGCAGGACGTAAAATTTAAAAAAGAAGAATTTCTTTGCCTTAAGACCCATAAAACATGATTTTGTGTTGTTTTAAATAATTTTTATTTTATGTGTGCACTAAAACAGTTATAACAGGTATTCAAAGTGTCGGCCTTGGTTTTGTATGCATGCTATAGCCCGTTTTTTAATTTCACTGCGAACGTGTTTTGATGCTAACTGCTGCCTCAGTTCACTTAAAGTTGCTATTTCGGTTGAATAAAAAAGTTCTTTCATTCTTCCCCATACAAAAAAAAATGTGATCAGTAAACTGGTCCATTTCTTCCTATCCAACGATTACCGTACTCTTCATCTAGCCAATTCTTAACCTCACGATCATAGTGGGCTTGAGCGCCATCCTGTTGGAAATATGATGAAGCCAGTGGAATGTCCTCCAACAGTTGTGGTAAATCATTTTGCAAAAAACTCCAGATAGTTTGTAGAATTCAGCCTAGTTTGAAGGGGCCGATTAACTTGTTTCCAATTACACCTGCCAACATATTGGCGCTGAATTTGTATATGGATTGTCAGCAGCCCACGTATGAAGATTATGAAAATTTGTAATCCAATCTCTTGTAAATTGAGGCTCGCCCGTCCAAAGAATTTTGCTAATAAACGCGTTGTCATCCAAGCTCCGCTCCAGCAACCAGTTAGAAAACTAAAGTCTTTTTTCCAAAACATCGGGAAGCAGTTCTTGCACAGGTGTACTCATATGGTGGTATAAATCAGGATTTTCTCCATGCAGTACATTAGAAATTATATGTCTGATGCTGATTGATGGATCAGTTGTAACAGCTTCGAGTATTCTTTCATCAGCCGAAATTCTTCTTACTTGTGGAGCTTCCGCATTAGATCGTGTATTTGAAACTGATCCCGCTTCTCGAAGCCTTTGATACGTATTTCCAAATACTCATTCACTAGGAAGTCGTCGGTTAGGATAAAGTTCATGATGAATTAATTTTTTTTTTAATCATTTATACCATTTTTGTTTGGTAAATTTTCCAAATATTCCTTCATACCCCAAACCTAACTCTTTCGAAGAACTTTTAAAGCACAGAGTAAGGAATTGAGGGTTTCGACAGGTAGTCAAATAAACGAACACGTTTCAAAACTTCAATGTTATGCAATTTAAAAAAAAATATTAATTCTTGGAAAACCACTCTTATTGTCCAACTGTTGTTAGAAACGTTGTAAAAAATCATAAATTCCTTCTTTTATCTGCTGCCGATTTTCCCAAGTATCATAAAATCTGTGAGTTTTTCTGCAAACTTGTTGATGATTTTTTTTACTATTGTTACGTTCATAAACAAAAAATAGTAAAACGTTATGTTTACTCGTATTACGCGTTTTCTGGAGAAAAGTCAAACGGGTTTTAAAAAATTGATATCTAGAGACTCAAACAAAACATTAACTTTATTTAAACGTAGTTACAAAGGCTAGTATTTCTTCTAAAAATAAAGCGCTAAACGAAGTTTCCACCATTAGTATTAACAGAGCAATTTCCGTTAACATAGGTCAGGATACACCAAAGTAAGCTTTTTCTTAAATCCTCCATAAATGATGTCAACATTGGATATAGACCCTTACTGTAAAACGATTTTTTTCTTAGAATACATCCAAGAATCATTTCCCCAACTAGTCAGTGGGACTTGATTTGAAGGCCCAAGCAGACGCTGCTGTAAAATCTTTAGCAAAAATCAAAAAAAAAAAATCAAGGGCATCTAAGGAAGCATGGCAGAAACTAGAACAGTTATATCACCCTGCTGGACCAGCTAAAAAAGTAACTCTATTGGGTGAACATCATATTGGAACATCTCCATGCCTTCTTAGATGTTGCAGAGAAATTGAAAGAGATCGATGTAGATCTCAAGGAGGAGTTGCTCACAATCATCATGCTTTCCATTCTGCCAAAAACTTACGAAAATTTCGTGATAGCAATCGAATCAAGAGACACATCGCCAGGTGTAAGCTTGAAGACAAAATTGCTGAAAGAAGGCCAGAGAAGAGAAACCGAGAGGAGCAAAACAGAGGGCGAAGTAGCATTTATGGCAAAACCGAAAGTAAAATACAATACAAATCTCAAAGGCCCAGCAACAGCGGATTTAAGGGTAAGTGTTACAAGTGCAACTGACAACTGAAAAGGAGAGCGAGAGAAACAAACCGGACCCAAGTCACAAGTTCTTTTGCAATGCTACACGCTATTGATTGTGGTGTACATAACACAGATACTTGGATATTTGACAGCGGTTCCATTATACTTCTCACTTATGTATGTTGTGAAAAGAAATTCTTCATCAACATGCAGAATTATATAGAAAGAATCGAGTTAGAGGCTAATCATTTCATTGGTGATAATAGAAACAGTTTACTCGAAAGTAACATTTCACTATGTTCTATTTGTGTCAGAATTAAAGGCAAACTTCATCTCACGCGGTTAAAAACAATCTGACGGAAACAGAAGCTTTAGTTAGAAACAGTTTCGGGAATCCAGTTTTGCCTCTGCATACATTGAAAGCGATTTGGATGTATTAAAAATTGTATTAACCTATCAAACGCTGTTATCAGTGGAGACAACATACGCAAATTTCGAACAATGGCACCAGAAGTACGGTCATCTCAATGCTAATTCTATTGCATAAGAAAAAAATGATTCACGGTTTGGATTTGAAAGGTATTTCTGACAAATTGGAATGTGCAGTTCGCTTGAAAGGCAAAATTACAAGACAGGTGTTTCCTAAAGATAGTGCAAAGAGGACTGACAATATTCTGGATCTCATCCACAGTGATGTATGATGATGGAATAATTCGTATCCCTTCACTCGGAGCTGCTCCATATAGACGACAATTCGCTGAAAACTTGTGTCGAGTTCTTAAAATCAAAACGATTTGAAACGACAGAGCTTGAAACTTGAAGAAAGATTAAAAGATTAAGAAGCAATAGTGGCCGTGAGTACATGAATGGTGATTTTGCAATGTTCTTAGAAAAGAATGTTGAATACACTCCATAACAGAACGGAGTAGCAAAACGTGCCAACCGAATCGTTGTCGAAATGGCACGTTGCATGCTCTTACATTCTGGGCTTCCAGAAATAATGTGGGCAGAAGCTGTTAGTACCGGGCTTCTGGGCTTCCAAAAATAGATCACCGACAAAGGCCTTAGATTCAATGACATCATATGAAAGTTGGAGTGGAAAAAAGTCAACCGTGAGACACCTTCAAGTTTTTGGATCCAAAGGAGTTATGCTTGACTGACGAATGGGAAGGTTGAAGTTTATGGCTATCGAGTGTATACTCCCAAACACTCGAACAAAGGAAAATCTATAGAACCCGAGACATGAGTTTTTTTTTTCATTCAGAAGGTAATGCTATTTCGGATATAAATAATTCTAATTCCTATGCACTTTTAGAGCAAGATGGAATCGCCAAAGTAGTGAGTGGTGATTATGAAGCAGAACCGGCAGACTGCTTACAGACGGATGAAGAATTTGAAATCAGTGAGTGATGCAGTGAGTATTCGTCATCTACAGAAGACGAAAGCAATGGCAGTGAAGACGAAAACTTTGACAGTGCAAAACCAGAGTGCATTAACAGGCAGATTGTAACAAGAAGTAGAACAAGGGATTTAAACAACTCAAATAAGCTGCACAGTAAACTAAATTTTTTCTGATAAGATGCAGACATTATATTGACGGTAAAAGAAGCTTTAGCTTCGAAGAGTGCTAAAAAGTGGAAGGATGGAATGGACGTTAAATACCAGGCCTTGGTATTAAACGACACATGGAAGATGGTCGAACTTCCAAGCAATAGAAAACCTATAGATTCCAAGTGGGTTTACACACTCAAGAGCGATAAAGATGGAAATATCGAAAGGTATAAAGCTCGTTCAGTAGTAAGTAGCAAACGGACGTAGCCAGAAGGCAGGATTGAATTTCTATGAAACGTTTTCACCTGTAGCCCGTTATTCAACCATCAGATGGATGTCACAAATAAAAATACTAAGTATACATACATCAATCCGTTGGATATATATTATAAACCCCAAACACGCGTACAAGGTCTGTAAATTAAAAATAAGACTCTGTATGGGCTAAAACTATCGGGCTGTGAATGGAATGATAAACTTTACGAAACATTTACTAAGTCAGGATTAGTTCACTGTTAGTATAAGCCAGATGCAATCAATATCATCTTTACTAAAGAGTTACCAAATGGAGAAATGCAAAGGACTAAACACTCCTTTGGAGGCCGGCCAACAGTTTGTAAAATGCGTTATCAAAAAGAGAGCTGATATGAATGTACTCGTATATCAACAATTAATCGAATCCTTGATGTACATTGGGCTGGTAACGAGACCCGATATTCTACATTTCATCAACGAGCTGTAGCAGTTTAATAATAACCCACATGAAGAGCATATGATGGCTGCAAAGCAAAATAGGTCAGACTCAGATGCAGATTGGGCAGCAAATTACGACAGTAAATCATATACCAGCTATGTCTTCAAACTCTGTAGCGGTGCTGTATTGTGGTTGGCCAATTGATTGGCATTAGAAGGTAGATTTTTTTTATTTATTTCTTTTACTTTGCAACAGAATTGATGGTCGGAAGTTCTCCTAAAGTGCAGTTTATCAAAGTTTCATTGCTGTAGACATGAGCTCAGTAGCTTGGAGCAGAGAATGACATAAGTTTGTGATTGCATCAGGTAATTTCGATTCTGCACTACCTCCATTAAATTCTGTTCCAGGAATATGAAAATCATCATATGCTGCGACGCTCAGAAAACTTTTTAGCGCAGTAGCAAATGCAACGTGAGAGACAGTCATCTCATACTATCGTCCGACCTTGTTGTTCACATTTGCTACGAAAGTAAGAATACCGACCAGAATGGCTGTGGGAGCTTACATGTCAAATCATGGAATCCGCAATCAGATCGAAGATCCTGGCCTTGAGCAATTCAAGAAAATTCATTCGTGGTACATCCTTGCAGATGACCCATCGGATGTTGGAACACAGTTTGCAGCGACTACGTTAGGAAACTAGAAAACCTCTAAACATATTGAAAGACTCTGTGAAACCAGAAGATTGGTCGGAATCCTTAAAAGTGAGAAATCAGCAGCAAACACTCAAAAAGTCTTCTAGCACATCTGTGCTAGTATCTGTCATTTATTGTGGAAATTGATGAGTCCTTCAGATACGCAATTGCTTACTTTGATGGAATCAAGTCGTCTTGTACCTATCCCAACTCTGAAGAGATTTGTCACTGTTAGCCTAGCACTGACATTACTTACTTTTACTTTTAAATTCATTTTTATTGTATCTTTCATTATTAACTTACATTCTAGACAAAAATGATTAAATCTAATTTAACAACAACAGTTACTTAAACTAGCTTACTGGCTCTTACCGAACTCTCTAAACTTAACAATTTCATTCAACTTTGCCTTTCGGCCTTAAAAACTATCTTACGATTATTCTTATCTATCAATTAAACAATATATGAAATTTCTAAGAAAATAATTTTAGAAAAAACTTAGATACCATATCTTTTGTAGTTTTATGTAAAACTTAAAACTATGGCCCTATTCTACTTAATCTACCTAAACTACTTAACCTAACTTAACTATAATCGGGATGGTGAGCACTCGTAGCCTCTCGCACCGGGTGGTCACCATCCCAATTGCGATTTCGGGCGCCCGTCATTCGTCAGCATCGTGCACACGCACCACCAAGATTTAACCAATGCGATAAACCACTGGTCACTTTTCAGAGTTGCGGCCTCATGTTAACAAACGCGGCCTTTCCACGAGATCCCCCTAACTATCCCTAATCTAACTTACAACTAAGAGGAATATGTTGCCTTAGTAACGTACCGACCTAGGAGAGCGATCCAACCCTTTCTCCTTCTTGAAGCCACCAGAATTCGGTGTACTGTTTCTCGGCATCGATCCGATCCCTGTCCGCAATCGCGAGACTAAAACGGAGGAGCTCCTGAGCATTGGCAACATACCCGTCGTAGGTGAGCCGCTTGTCTCTCGCACCGCGGTGGCGGTGGTATATTACCGGGATACCATCTCTACTTTGTATTAACCCTTTAGCATCAATATGGAGAAAAGCCTCTGGCGGGATAAAGCCCGATAGAAGTGAGCTCTCGTGGTACATTTCATTGGGGTAATAAGCCCCAAAGATCAGGCCATTATCGTTGGTCATTGCCCTTGCAACGTGTCTTCGAATCACCTTAATCAGGAAATTGTCAACCCTATTCAGATTAGCCCCATCGTAAAGGACTTTGTTGGGATAATATTTTTTGTACTCTGATTCTGGTGTTCTGTACAAGCCAAGACAAGTCCTAAGACACTGCCTTTCAAACACCCGAATCCTTTCCATCTGATACGGCGCTACATTGAACCACACGGGACAACCATACGCGATGACTGGCCTGATTAGGGCCACATAGCATATGACTTTCACCCTGGAGACTAGTTGACTGCTGTGAAACAGCCTTCTTGTCAAGGCTAAGGCCTTCTTGGCTCCAGCAAGACAAGCATCCATATGTTTGTCAAAATATAAATACTTATCGGGCCAAATACCAAGGTATCTAACTACGCTTCTCACCGCTAATGGCAGTCCGTGCTGTCCAATGATGGCCAAATTTCGCCAGTTATGTCTGGTATCCCTAGAAGCCCATCTCAATGGAGTCCTGAACAAGATTGTGTCCGACTTTTGAAAATTGATTTTCAATTTCCAATCATCGCAATACGCCTTAATAATATGATCGAAATCACGCTGCAGAAGAGTATTGATGACTTCGATTTTTGGACCTGATCTGTACGCCACTAAATCGTCTGCGTACGCTATGGCATGATTGAGGGAACCTACTAGATCACTTGTGTAAATGTTAAACAGTATCGGAGAAGTCACAGCCCCCTGTTGTAAGCCGTTTTTAATGTCAAAGATCTTGCTCGAAATAACATTGTTACATTTAACAACGAACTTCTTTCCCATAAGCATGTCGTAAATCATATATAGCAGAGGTTTCGGCATACCCATTCTCGTCAACTTATAGAAAAGCCCCTCTAACCATACGGTGTCGAAGGCCTTTTCAAAGTCAAGGAGGCAGGCACCCGTACACTGGTTCTTGCATTTATTCCATTGTATGTCGGAGACCAGCTTAGACGCAGCATGTATAGTGTCATGCCTCGCCCTAAAACCAAACTGATTTTCCGGAATTATATTATTTTCCTCAACCCACCTTAATAGAGCTCTATTAATCACCTTCTCAAATACCTTGCTAATATTCGGAAGCAAACTAATTAACCGGAGATTTGCAGGGTTAGTTCTAACTTTATCCCTTTTCGGGATGGGATGTACCACTGCTGTTTTCCAATGCGTCGGATAATATGCATTATTCAGCGCATTGTTAAACAGCGTAGTAAATATATCCACTGCTTCCAAGGGTAGGTGTCTTAATACGACGTTTGGAATACCGTCTACTCCCGACGACTTTTTGCTTTTCAGAGACTCGAAGATGCACAGGAGTTCATCTTTTCGCACGAACAAATGCGAGGAGGCTCGCTCATTGGCGATGATAACGTTTGCTGCGTTTTCTTCACTGAATACGGTGAAACCGTGATTCTCAGATCGCCAATTTTGAAGTTCGTTGCGCAGATAATAGTGATTTACATAGGCCCTGTTGTCAATGTCGTGGTTACGGTAAACCGGATTGTTCACCGTATACACGGCCTTGAAAAAAGCTCCCAGCAAATCCACTTTCTCCTGTGGGTCTTCGACCACGAATAGACCGTCGCCTGCGTCGGCTCTCTCTGGACTTATGCCAACGGTCAGTAGTGTCTGTCTGTTTTCTGTCGTTTGTGGAATTCGGACACACTGAATGTCATTATGATCTTTCCGCCTAAATAATTTATTTATCTGTGGGAACATATTCGGACTACTGGATTTTATAGCCCGAATCTTATTGCCCCAGTACAGACTTACAGACTTACCGTAATTTTCTTTAATTAATTGTTTTAGGTTTTTGATCAATGACTTTAGTGTTCTTATTTCCGGGTCGTTTCTGTCAGTAAACTGTCTGTACAACTGCTTAAGCCTCGAGAGCAGTCTACTTTTGTGTGCGTACAATGCGTTGATTGTTGGAGTTTTGTATTTTTCCACCTGGCTTTCGTCGGAGTATTTTATCCGAGGGATAGTCTGCTCCATCGTTCGTTTGATAACGTCTTGTATTGTCAGTAAACTACGGTCGATTTCTTCGTTTGTCAAGTTTCTGTTAGTCGGGGGATCAATTCCACTCAAACATAAATTACGCTTTAAGATTCTGGAGAAGCACGGCCACCGTACCTTACGGTAGTCGTATGGGTACACTTGATCGTACTGCTCCAGCTGCGTTTGCTCGTTTGGGATCCGTATTGTGGCGGCAAGTCCGTAGTGATCACTATCGTACTCGAACGCTCGCAAACAGTTCCTTGTGTTTCTATCCACGTTAGTCAGTTCTAGCCTACTGTTAATTAATGCCAAGTCCACGAAAGACCCAGCTGACGGTAAGGATGGGATATTCATCGCGTACAGTTCAAGTCTGTACTCAATCATATTTTGACACCACCAGTAGTATAACTGGTTGCCACTGGTGTTTGGCGGATTATTTCCCCATGCCGCATGCCTAGCATTAAGATCTCCGGCCAAAAAATAATAATTTTCTTCCGATTGAAGCTGAAGGCAACGAAAAAGTATTTCCAGCTCAATTATAAATTGAATGGGATTAGGTGCTTCGGGTGCGTAAAGCGACACCACATACACTCGCCTTCGACTATGGAGAGGAATGCATACGATGCAGGCTTCCAACACCCGGAACCTCATCAAATCCCCGCTATATATGACCCTATGGCGCATGCCTTTGCGTAATAAGATACCAACCCCACCCCCTTGTGAGGAGTGTGGACGGTCCCTTCTATAAATATTGTAGCCACGGTAGCCAATTTTGTGATTCTGGTTAAGCTTAGTTTCGCTTAGCAAAAGCACATCTGGGCATTCACTTAACAACAGATTTTGTAGATTGGCCCTTCTCTCGATCCTGATTAGTGAGTTAACGTTTAACGCAAGGATCTTCAGATTAACCTCATTCAACGTAGCAGACATTATATCGGCGTGCCAGACTTGTCAAACAGGTCGAATAGATGACGTCAATTCGAGCCGCTTGTTCATTTAATTGTTTCTGAAAATGATCGATTTTTCCGTGCAAGGACAGAAGGATCGCTTTCAAATCCAGATCCGCTTCCGGCGCTTTTTCGGCTACCTTTGGCGTATTTTTTGCTGTCATTGTGGCCTTACCCGATCCAGATACCATTTGGGCAAAGGATACATTGGGCGCCACAAAATTAGAGAAAGCACGACTCTTCTGACGCTTCTCTTCTTCGATCAACTGTTTTCGAGCCTGGACTTTCTTTTTTAGCTCCTGAAACCTAGGACAGCCCTTGAAATTAGCAGGGTGCCCCGGGTTTCTGCAGAGTACGCAAAAGAGTTGACCCCTATCTACTACTCTATCGTTGCCTAAAGGACATTCTCCATATTTGTGGTCCTTGTCGCACTTAACGCACCTAAATTGCATATTGCAATTAGCCGCGGCGTGCCCGAACCTCTGGCAGCGCATACATTGCAGTACACGGTCTGCCCTTTTTAATTTTTCCCAACTTACAGCATGATAATACAGGAATTTAATTTTTCGCAGACTATCGATTTTGCTGTTGGGCGTTAACTGCACTAGGAAGAAAGGTAATTTACGGTTACCATCCTTTGCCGCGGCCGTGGTAAACGGCTTGACCCCCACGAACTTAAGGTCGTCGCTCTCTAACCTTTTAAGCCCTTCTTCGAGCTCCCCCGTCTTTATTGCTGGATCGATGCCCTTTAATAGCACCGTTTGGAGTTTTTCACCCTTAGGGGTATATGTATAGTATTCGGTATCTGCTTTTCCTAGGGCGATACGTACTTTACGGTAATCCTCCATATTACTACACATAATAATGTGCTTATTCGCACTTAATCGTTTGACGTAAAAATTCTTAGTTACTAACTTACATAACCTAATACTATCGTTGATTTCTAAATTACTTACATTTATAGGAGGCACTCTTTCTCTGCCTTTATTTTGTTGTTGCTGTTGATGTTGTTGCTGCTGTTGTTGTTGCTGCTGCTGTTGTTGCTGCTGCTGTTGTTGCTGCTGCGATGTTTGTTGTTGTATTTGCAATTTCTGCGGTATATGTTGCTGTTTTGGTTGTTTTTACTTCTTCTGTTGCAATCGTTGTTCTTGTTCTTGTTGCTGCTTTTGCTGCATCGGCAACTGTTTTATAGTTTGCTGTAGTTGTTGTTGTTGTTGTTTTTGCTGCTTTTGCTGCCGCAACTTCTCCCTTTTCTCAAGGAGCTCTTTTATAAGCTTGTCAAGCTTTGCCTCATCATCCTCTTCCTCTTCTGCTGAGGTATCAGTATCAGACAACTCTTTAAATGAGTTCCCCTCTACAATGTAGCGGCACTCACCCCCTTCAGACTCATAAGAGTACTCCTTTTCCACCGCTTTAATGTCTTCATCTTCTCTGATTTTTTTCTTCGAGGACAATTTCGAAGAAGTTTTATTTTTTCTCCGCCTCTTCTCTACTTTCATGTCATCAGCTGATTTCTGCATTGATGCTGTTGTTGCCTTAGTTGTTGTTGCTTGCTGCATATCACATGCTCTTGTAGTCATTCGATTTGACAGCGGTTCTACATGCGGGATCTCCGGCTGCCCGGTATCCATTGCTAATCGTCGACACTACTACCACATTTTATTTTTTTTGTTTAGTTTTAGCACTAAGAAATGAAAAAAAAGTGAATTTCCTACTGTGGGGTTTGACCCAGATCCTCCACGTCTCGAGTCAACCTCTGTTCCACTGAGCCACAATGTTACTTATCAGTAATTTGCTTAATCACCACTTAATTGTTTTTTCACTTTGTTTCACTTTGTTTCACTTTGTTTCACTTTGTTTCACTTTGTTGTGCACTATGAAAAGCCGACCGTTCTCTATGCGAGATGTGTAACGACTGCACTGACATTACTACTGAACCCCTGGCATACATAGAATAAGGGTGACATTTATACCTTTATAGAAATGCACAAAATTATGAAGCTTCATGTGGGCAAAACTGCATTGATAATGTATTTTCTGTGCAAGATGCTGACAGTGGCTAATGTCTGTTTGTAGGGATTGACCGCAGAGCCGCGTTTCGTAACGTCTAAGTTGAGGCATATGCATATGATGTAGCTGTAATTTTTGTTGGATTACGTCCTGTGATCCGTTAGTCTTAAGGGCGGGCAGTCCTATACGTAATTGCCTTTTAGTGTGTCAGAAATAAACTTTAAGTCGATCTTGTCAAATATAAGGTTATTCTCTTCACGAGAAGGAGGGTCTGAATGGTCTGACTGGAAAGGAATTTGGTCAAATCTTCATGGATGTTATTCACTACCCGTTATGCATATTTGCGTTATTGTTTAAGTTCTAGGTCACAATGGCATCGCGAGAAATAAGATTGCCGATAAACTTGACGCGCATTAATAAAATAAAATTAGCACTTTATAATGCAAATTTCTTTCAAACATAATTGGACGTGTTCAAGCCGATCCGGACTATTTGCCAAGAACTTCAGACTTTGGTTTGAATACGCAGTTGCTTGGAGAAAAATGTTGCCATCAGTGCCCAGAAACATTCTATAAAATAGCATTTCTGTGCTGTGACCTTAACCTTAACAGATAAACGGTTTGTTAGAGACAAAAAAAATTCTTATCTTCTTTACCATTATTGTTGGTTTATTAAACGTTTTGTGTTATTTTTTTTTTAGGTCGCCATTTGAAGTTCGTCAGGTCATCCAATACCAATGGATTTGATGCACGAAGTAGATCACTCTGAAATGCGAGCCTCACGCGATCCCAGTCAAACGTCGACCACCTGCCGCTGAAAGCCTGAGAAATTTTAGTTAAGAAAATATGTAAAAACTATAACCACACTTAAGAAGAGAGATTCCATGAACTGCACCAACTACAGGGAAATAAGTCCTCTCCACATCGCATATAAAATCATGTCTTGCGTATTATGTCAACAACCAACCATCAATAGTCTGAACGGCCTCTATCAGTGTAGTTTTAGGCTAGGAAAACTCACCATTGAGCATCATGGCAGATCTTGGAAAATGCGCGGGAGTTTCAGATCAACACTCACCATCTATTTGCCGACTTCAAAACCGCATATGCCAGCATCTACAGACTATACCGAGCTGCTCCGCAAGGTCGGTAATGACATAACCGACACCTTCAATGCCAGAGAACGACTTAAATAAAGCGATACGTTGCCAAGTAATTTCCTTGAAAGAATTGTGCGAAACTCACAAGTCAACTCCAACGGCACCATCTGTAAAAAGCCTGTTCAGTTACTCGCATACCCAGAAGACATAGGCACGTTAGCTGAGGCCTTGGTCCACCACGAACTGTAGCACCATCTATGTAAGTAAGGAGTATAACGTTCTTTGTATGAGTGCTCTGTTTCAACAAATGCTTTCAAATGCTGTTTCAAATGCCTGGATAGCCTTGCGCGTGGCTTGTATCATAATAGATCATGCAAGCTTGAAATAGCTAATGAGTCTAATAGATATAAGTGGACGTTTAGCGAGATGGTCTTTAACATTACAAGCTTTTCATCTAAAATAGAACAACGGATGGGAGCATAGAGCATAGAAAGCATCTCAAAAACCACAGATATTATTGAATTGGTTGATTTAAGTTCTCACGAATTTAAATCTAATCAACATCTAGAGCTCATTAAGGTGATTATCGAAAACCAAGCGAAATTACTTAATTTAAATGTTATGAATCAGCTTGTTTGCAAACCCATGCTGCCATTAGATCAACTTTCAGTTAAATCTGAATTCCAATGGAAACTCTGGATTCCACACGGGCTTACAGAATCCTTTATACGTAACGCGCATAATCCACCTAATTTTCCACATAGCGGAGTAAAGAAAACTCTTGAAAGAATCTGACAGATGTACTAATGGCCAAATATCACCATCCATGTCAAAAGTTTTGCAATTTCATTTTGTCTGCAGGAGAAATAAGTCTGCTAACACCATATTGAGATTGAGACCACCGATGGGTAGATCTCAGCAAATGGATCATCCATTTCAGGAAATCTTTACCGATTCCATGGGACCCTATGTCAAAAAAAAAACTTACATTTTCGTTGTCTTTGATCATTTTCTCAGAAGTGTATTTTTAAAACCTTTACATAGTCACTTTATAAGTTGTGGTCATGTGGCTTGAGAAAGAAGTTTTTCGTAAATTCGGAGTACCAGAGCTTTTGCATAGCGATAATGGAAAACAATTTATTTCGAATGAACTCTAGAAATTTTGAAGTCGGTTTGGTGGTATGCACATATGCACAAACACTCTTTATTGTTCACAAGCAAACGCTTCGGAGTTGAATCAGTTGCTCAATCGGAATCCAACATGCCTTAAACTCATCAGTCTACCATTCCCTTGGAATGGGCTGATGATATATCAAACTTAATTCTTAAAAATATTGCATGCTTCTTAGTTGATCTGAGTAGAGTGTATTTGCCGGTTCTGGGCCACAGGGAGCGGGGAGCCATGACGTCACGGGTCAATGTCCTTGAGGTGGGTAAGTGTGTCAGTGTGGTTTTTGTGGTTTTCCGGTGTGTTTTTTTGTGGTTTTGCGATGTATTTTTTTGTGGTTTTGTAAGTGTGTGGTTGGTGATAAGAGTAAAATATGATAAGGCATGCGTGATCGTGTTGTGAGAAATGTGATAGTGCATGTAGGTTGTTGGTGCGGGGATTCCTGGAACCAGATTGCAGGTGTGCGGGGATTCCTGGAACCAGATTGCACGTTACCAGATTGCGCGTTACCAGATTGCAGGTTACCAGATTGCAGGTTACCAGATTGCAGGTTACCAGATTGCGCGTTCCCAGATTGCGCATTGCGCGTTACCAGGTTACCAGATTGCAGGTTACCAGATTGCAGGTTGCCAGATTGCAGGTTGCCAGATTGCAGGTTGCCAGATTGCAGGTTACCAGGTTACCAGGTTATCAGGTTGCAGGTTGTCGGATATGGGATCGTTGGTGCCAGATTGGAGGGTACCTGGTGTAGTCAAAGTAATGTTTTTTTGCGGTTTTGGAAGTGTGATGTGCCATGAGGAGTGCGTGATAAGGCATGCGATTGTTGTTGTTGTTGGTTGAAGTAAGATTTCCGGTATTTGAAGTGTGAGTGCCATGGGAAAATGATAAGATACATGATTCTTATTTATGGAAATAAGTTTCGTGAACTTGTGGTAATTGTTTTGAATGTTTTATATACATCCGTTTGCCTATTTACAGAAAACTGACCTATAAAAGTGATTGTATTTAATGAGAAAGATATTAGTAATAACAAATGCTTTGGTTGAGGATAATCAAAATTTGTTTCAAGAGTTGTGGTTGCTGCTCATCGTGTGTTGTAGAAAAACAAAAAAAGTATCCTACGTGCATGTGTATTCATAAAAAAAGGCATTTTGTGTTAAAAAGAAAATATGACAATTAAATGTTTTGGATTCAGAAAATTAAATCTGGTGACAAATATTGCATATGCCATTCATCGTGGAAATATTTTAGGATTGTAAGGGTAGATGTGATTGATGAAAATTTATCAGTTTATTTAACGGTTGATGATGGATATAAAAGCTTATTGCTAAACATGCGTAGAGGCGAAGCCGTACAGCAATTTGTACCATCAATACAATATTCATTTAATGCTGGTGAACATCTTATAATTGAAGTAGTGGGTGGTGCAATAACGTTAGTGGGTTCAACAAACGATGGTGTCAGGCGTATGAAGAGTTTAAATCGTTTCCAAGCGTCTTGCATATTTGACGAGTTTGATGATTTAAGAAATATTGATGAAGAGGATATAAAATTAATAGATGAACTTGAACTAAAATCTAAGAATTGATAATAAAACTAGTGCATGCTAGTTATTATTCGTTGTAAAATGGAGAACATAAATTTGTTAGTATTTGCAAAGCAGATTCACGAATTTTTAATAGATAACAAAGAAAATTTGCTAGATAATCATTATGGTGAGATTTTGAAGTGCAACTCAATATTGTGCCAATATAAATATGCTTGTCTTATTAAATCGGAAAATGGTCATCACTATTCAACATGTTGCTGGTCATCAGATACATGCGAAGCTGGTCCGGACACTTGTGGGTGTTTTATGTTACATGGTGTAATAATGCGAACAAAGAAACTAATGTCATTATATAACAGATTAAAATAAAAGCACTGATTTCAAGAAAGTTATTCTAGTATCATTTTGTTATTCCTACTGTGTATATCTCCTAAGGAGAACAAATATCAAAAAAATGTACAAGTTTCTTTTGTTGTTAACCTGCCTTTCATTAGGTTTATTGCAAGCTAGCCCAATACCAATAAATCTGTCCGCTGTTCGTGATAATAAAGGCAGCCTGGAGTTTACCTTGCTTTTACCCAATAATGAAACTTTAATAATTGATTTATCTTTTCAATTAATGAAACTTGTTGAATCGCAGTTGCCGCAAACAACACCATCGCAGCTGCCGCAAACAACACCATTACCAATACCGCAAAATGATGAGAAAAAATATTTTACCGTTGAGGAGGCAATAGAAGCATTCAGGCAAGATTTAATCAAAAAGGAAAAGGATATTGCTGGAATAATTGAAAGCGAACAAAAATTTTACAGACACTTTAAATTGGAATATGAAAATCTAGAAGTAACTATCCGATGTACATATGATAGTAATTATAAAAATCGTACATTGAACATAAGCTGTTTCGAATACCGTGAATATGAAACCGAAAGAATTATGAGTAATGGTGAAATTGAAATGTTTACTACGAAAGACTTAGATTATCGAACGGACGTTGAAATGATTAATGTCAAAGCATACAAGCAGAGTTATGAAATGATAATTACATAAATATTAGTCATCAGAGAGCATGTCAGAACATGTACCAACACACTTTGCACATAAATATTAGTCATCAGAGAGCATGTCAGAACATGTACCAACACACTTTGCACATACTAAGAATGGGATGAAATGATAGACATAAAAGAAATTGAATTTTGATTATTTGAAGATCGAAACAGTCTCATCGCAGCATTCGAACTTGAACAGCATCACTATGGAAGATCAGAAACCAAAACCTGAGATGAAAGAATCATTGACAAAAAAACTGGAGTATAGCGTTTTTAAAAATCCATTCAAATACAGTGAAATTAAATCAAATTCAGATTCCACATCAGATGTAAAATATAAGAAATTTAAATAAAAAATATGTTGTTTTTGTAAATGTTTGTTTTATTTTTAATTATTTTATGGAACCATAAAGAAATTTAAGACACAAGTGACCACAGTTATATGTATCATATATTTGTTGACGAGTGTAATTATATCGTATGTTTTCCCCCAAATATTTGATGATTTCTTTAGGTGGTTGTAGATTTCCAAAACTATCGAAATATTCCTTATGGTTTTTGTTCTTCCTATATGCTACCCAGTGTGTTCCAGGCCCCGAGGAATCATCCAGATTAACGATACCACATTCTCGTTGTAGAGGGTTTTTTGGAAGATTATCTAGCATAAAGACCCCTCTAAAATGTGGTAAATTTTGGGTATATTTCTTCAAGTCAACATCCGTGAGTGCCCGCCTTGGTAGTTTTTTGGCTGCGGGCTGTAAAAAAGACCGTATCCTTTTTTATGTTGTTTAAGGAATAGACCTTTTCCCATTGCAATGGATTCCATTGTTTGATTATGACGTTTGGCTTCCTCTAATTGTTTTTGAGCAGCTTTTGCTTGATTAATTGTTTTAACGATAGAGCTTCCACCAGCTGCCATGGTTCCAAGAGCTCCAAGGGCCGTAATTATTGGAATAAGGGGAAGAATACCACCTGTCTTGGGTATCGGTATGATACGTGGAATCTTTACAGCTGATTTTTTTCGTCTAAATATATTATTTACTGCTTTTCGCGCAATTCGTATTGCATTTTCAATATTTTCAGGATTCTTTTCATAGAGTGATTTTTTCGCATTCCTTACAGCCTGATTGAAGAGGCTACTTTTGTTTGACACCTTCATAGTTCTCTTACCAGAGTCATCTGTTTTGTTCCCCAATCCGAATTTTACTTTGGTCTTCATAGCGTTTGTTACTAACCATGCGTTTTTGAACTCAGAAAAGTCACTATCTTTAGATTTAACTCGAGACCAGGCTTTTTCAGCTAATATTTGATCGGCTTTATGTCTTTTGCTTATATCGTTTGATTGAGAATAGGCAATATCATGTTCTCGACAAGCAGAATCCAATGGATTGATTCCTTTATCGCCTCTCTCTAAACGTTTCTCAAGTTTAGTGCCAGGTCCACAAAATTGGTACCCTGGTAGATGAAGTTCAAAAGGTAGGGAATTTATTAAATTATTTATGAGACCTCTTCCGACTATGTTTCGATTGTGACTGTACTTATTTTTGTAAGATACCACCATTTTATTGGGTGTTGTTGAACGTACGGCCTTAAACTGAAATAGGTTTATAAAAGTAAATGTTTTTAAAGGTAATAATTTAATAGTTAAGATGCGTTTCATTAAGCAACATAAAGATATATGTGTTCGAAACTTAGATTTTTCGAAAAATAATTTGTCGAAACTAAGGCATAGTTCACTTTTACCAAATTCAATAAGAGCCTTAATTGTTGGTCCGTCAAATTGTGGAAAAACAAATGTTATGATTAGTTTGATAGAGAGCCCGAATGGAATTAAATTTAAAAACATTTATTTATATTCCAAATCATTGTATCAATCTAAATATGAGTACTTGCAGCAGTTAATAAAACCTATAAAAGGTATGGGGCTTTACACGTTTTCCGCAAGCGAACAGGTCTTATCACCTGATGAAGCAAAAACTGACTCCATTATTATATTTGATGATGTCGCGTGTGAGAAGCAGGAAAATATAAGGTCTTACTTTTGTATGGGTCGTCATAAAAATATCGATTGTTTTTATTTATGTCAAACATATACACGCATTCCTAAACACTTGATACGGGATAATGCAAATATGATTGTTATGTTTAAACAAGACGAAATGAATATAAAGCATATTTATAAGGATCATGTGGGTATGGATATGACTTTTGAAAAATTTAGCAATCTTTGTGACACATGCTGGAAGGTTAGTTATGGATTTGTTGTTATTTGCAAAGACTTTCCTATTGATAAAGGTCGATACAGAAGGGGGTTTGATGTTTTCATTCAGTTATAAACAATCAGTTTTACCAGCTTTTTTACTTAGTATAGCATCGATTTTCAAGCTGTAACAACAACAAATCTGCTTTGATAAAGAAGTAGATCTGATAAAACCCGAACTGATAAAAGCCGATCTGATAAGAACCGATCCGATAAGAACCGATCCGATAAGAACCGATCCGATAAGAACTGATCTGATAAAAGCTGATCTGATAAAAGCTGATCCGATAAGAACTGATCTGATAAGAAACTGATCTGATAAAAGCTGATCTGATAAAAGCTGATCTGATAAAAGCTGATCTGATAAAAGCTGATCTGATAAGAACTGATCTGATAAAAGCTGATCTGATAAAAGCTGATCTGATAAAAGCTGATCCGATAAGAACCGATCCGATAAGAACCTATCCGATAAAAGCTGATCTGATAAAAGCTGATCTGATAAAAGCTGATCTGATAAAAGCTGATCTGATAAAAGCTGATCCGATAAGAACCGATCCGATAAGATCCGATCCGATAAAAGCTGATCTGATAAAAGCTGATCTGATAAAAGCTGATCTGATAAAAGCTGATCTGATAAGAGCTGATGCGATAAAAGCTGATCCGATAAGAACCGATCCGATAAGAACCGATCCGATAAAAGCTGATCTGATAAAAGCTGATCTGATAAAAGCTGATCTGATAAGAGCTGATCCGATAAAATCTGATCCGATAAAACCTGATCCGTTAGTATAGCATCGATTTTCAAGCTGTAACAACAACAAATCTGCTTTGATAAAGAAGTAGATCTGATAAAACCCGAACTGATAAAAGCTGATCTGATAAGAACTGATCTGATAGAAGCTGATCTGATAAGAACTGGGCTGATAGAAGCTGATCTGATAAAAGCTGATCTGATAAGTAGATGAAAAAATGAATGAGAAACTATTGACAGATGTTGTAAGGACTAGAAATATATTAAGGAAAAAGTTTAAAAGTATCAAGATGCAGGAAACAGATGCAGAACGCCTTCTGGAAGACACTTTTAAACCATTAACTGTACCTCTTAAGAAATTAGTTGAAAAGGCAACAGGAAATACTGATGATGATGACAAAACAACTGAAACTAATTTTGAAATTAAAACAAGTACTCCTATAAAAAGGAAATCCTCCCCTGCAGAAATATCAGCTAATGATGATGATGGATCAAGCAAGGCTGATAATTTCTTCTCACAGGATGACGGAAATGATGACAATACGTTCAGGGAATTAACAGATCTATCTGAAACCAATCAATTAGATTTGTTATACGGACCATATAAAACCCCCAACTCTAAATGGAAGTTTGGTAATAGTACAATTAAACTTGAATCAAATGAGATTGTGATTGGTGATAAAAGCTGGACTCTTACACCTGGACTCTATGAATTAATATTTTACAAGACACCTAAAAATCATACAACCAATGACTTGAAAATTTACAAGGAAATGCTTATTAAAACAAGCGCACATAAACGTAGACATGATGAAAATGAACAAATTAAAGGAACTAAAGCATTCAAATATAAGCAAATAATAAAAAAATTATTTCTTGATAGCAGTACACCTAAAATTCATAAAGGCGGTCGATTAATGCAAGTTAAT
This sequence comes from Volucella bombylans, assembly GCA_949129095.1. Lineage (NCBI taxonomy): Eukaryota > Metazoa > Arthropoda > Insecta > Diptera > Syrphidae > Volucella > Volucella bombylans. The sequence continues at coordinate 133,269,302 of OX422142.1, read as the reverse complement.
AAACAAAAGCCTAACTATATATATTGGGATGATCCAAACGAGTTAGTTGACAGATTAAAACTGCTTATTTCTTCTCAATCAGCGGGTCATACAAATCATAATAATGAAATTGTCTCCATCATTGAAGAACTAAGGGAAAGTAATATAATAGTATAAATCAACTATCATTTGATCCATTTACAAAATGAGTGTTGACAAGTTTGGTCACTCTCCCCATAGTAATTTTCAAAATGAAAATAAATTAAAAAAAGTGTTGGGATTTAATTTAGATCGTGATAAGAACATAAACCTCCATAACAAACGTTTAAAGAACCTAGGTTTACCGACGGAAGACAGTGATGCAGTTTCACGAAAATTCGTTAGAGAGGATATAAGTCATTTAGCACTGAAAATTGAAAAAGAAAATGCTATTGTCAAGAATACCCTTAGTAACCGTTTAAAATTAAACCAAGAAGCTGTTGATAAGGAAATGCACATTTTTAATACAAAACTGGAAAGTCTGAAAGAAAATATCACGCATATTCAGAAAGATATTGTGAGAATTGAAAATTATCTGTTTAATCAAGTAGACAAAACGAAACCAACAATACTTTTAAGCAAAAAATGAGCAATGAAAAAATAGCTATAGTTAATGAACTTCATAGGCAGGCTCGTAGAAATTTTAAACGACGACGAGTAATAACGAAAGGAATAGATGATCTTGGCAAGCAGATTTGGTTGAAATGGGAACATTTTCATCTTACAACAAAGGATATCGATTCCTTCTAACAGTCATAGACACTTTTTCGAAATTTGCTTGGGTTATTCCTCTGAAAACCAAAAATGCTGTTGACGTTACCAAAGCTATGAAAAGCATATTTGATTTAGGTCGATCACCAATCAATTTACAAACTGATGCTGGAAAAGAATTTTTCAGTAAAAACTTTCAAAACCTAATGAAAACCTATCATATTAATCATTACTCATCATACAGCGTCTTAAAAGCATCAATAGTTGAACGTTTCAACAGAACTTTGAAAAATCTCATGTGGAAACAGTTTAGTTACGATGGATCATATAAATGGATTAATATTTACAAGGACTTGGTTAAAAAATATAATGATTCAAAACACAGAACTATTAAAATTTCTCCGGCCAGTGTAAATTCTTCCAATGAAGATCATATTTTAAGCACTGTCTATAATAAATTGAAAGTATTTACTAAACCAAAGTTTAGTGTTGGTGAAAGAGTGCGAATCAGTAAATATAAACATACTTTTAGTAAAGGTTACACCCCAAACTGGACAACAGAAATATTTAAAATTAAAAAAGTTCAAATCACTTCTCCGATTACATATATTTTAGAGGACTATGAAGGCAAAATAATCAAAGGAGGATTCTATGAATGTGAGCTAATGAAAACAAGTTTTCCAAACAGTTACCTTGGTTAGGATTTTCAAATGAACACAACTCTTGGATCGAAAAAAATGATATATTATGAATCACACTCTACCACACACCTGCACCGACCCACACAAAAACACACACACACACACACACACACCATTGCATAGCTTAAGTTTGTAATTTAATGTTTAATAAATTTAAATATACATGGCTTAGATATTTTCTTTTCACTTTAATACTATCCTTTAAGATGTCAATAACATTGACTTTAAACGGTACATCATCAATACTAACTGCTAATTACTTTCCACCAATTAATTTGGAAAGGAGTTATGTTTGCGGTCTTGTTGATTTCCACGCATATAATTCAATACCCAACGTTGATTTGGGCAATAATCTGTTCCATGTGAATAACAATGTCATAGAACTTCCAGTAGGTTCCTATGAATTTGTGGATATCTCTGAATACATACGCGAAAAATATGAGGAAATTAACGCTACTGGTGAACTTTTTATTGATGCGAATTATAATACATTAAAAACTGAAATGTACTGTAGTGATGATATTAATTTTGATCATGATCGAAGTATTGGTTCATTATTGGGATTCAGTAGACGAAAATTAAAGTCACTTGAGATGCATGAATCTGATTTACCTATAAATATAATGAAAATCAACGTAATACGTATAGAATGTAATATCGTTAGCGGATCTTATATTAATAGTGCACCGGCCCATACACTTCATGAGTTTTCATTAACCGGTAGTCCTGGGTATAAATTAGATGAAATCCCCAAAAATGTTATCTATTTACCTGTGACCACCAGACAAATAACATCTATTACTGTTAAAATTGTTGACCAAGACGGCAATCTGGTAAATTTTCGTGAAGAAACAATAACTCTCCGGCTTCATTTAAAACCAGATGAATAATGATTATTTATGATAAAAAACGAACAGCCATTATTTTTGATAAAAACAACATAATATCTAGTACACTAATCACTCCTTCACCAATCCCCAAACAAGAAACAGGGGTAATAGACAAAAGAGCAGAAAAAAGAAAACGTTGCGAATTATTGATCGAGGCTAATAAGGAATACTTAAAATCTTTAGGACTTCAATTGAAAAACAATGATGAATGAGGTTATAAATATATTACAAAAGCCCATCTACGATGAAAGCATTATAAAAAAGGAGTACCACAGCTACTCACCATACTTGCAAGCATTTAAAAATAATGATGAAATAAGAATATGTATTCAGAATCAAGATCTCTATGTATTACCAAGTGAGAGTTATCTATACATCGAAGGGTATGTAACTCTTGACAATGCAACAATATCACGTAATATCAAGTTGAAAAATAATTGTGTAGCATATTTGTTTGATGAAATACGTTATGAAATAAATGGAATTGAAATAGACCGTACCCGACATCTAGGCATAACATCAACAATAAAAAGTTATGTTTCTCTTAACGAAAATGAAAGCAAAATGTTGGAAAATGCTGGATGGTTTGTTAAGGAAAACGCTGAATTAGAAAATGGACATTTTAATTTTTGTGTACCACTTAAAATGCTTTTGGGTTTTGCTGAAGACTTTAATAAAATTATATTGAATTCTAAGCATGAGCTTATATTACTACGTTCAAAAACAGATCAGGATGCTGTTTATTCTAGTGAAACAAAGGAAAAAGTTAAGCTAAGTGTGACAAATGTTACATGGAAGATTCCACATATACTACTGGCTGATTATGCAAAGTTAGATATTCTCAAAACAATAAGCAGTGGTCAGCGTTTAACAATGGCATTCCGAAGCTGGGATTGTCATTATAATCCGGTGCTAACACAAGGAACACAGCTTTTGTGGAATGTGAAACTCTCACCACATAGCGAAAGACCGCGATTTGTAATGATTGTGTTTGAAACTGCAACAGGTTTTCAACATTGCGATTTAATTGATATCAAAGTCCATTTAAATTCTGACACGTATCCCTATGATGATCTTAAACTCAATTTCACCCGCAATCGTTATGCTATTTTATATGAAATGTATGCAAAATTTCAACAGAGCTACTATATGCGTGAGCCTCAGCCACTATTATCACGTAATGACTTTAAAAATGTGGCTCCAATCATTGTGGTGGATGTGACACACCAAAATGAGGAAATAAAATCAGGTCCCATTGATATAAGAATTGAAATTCGAACACAGAAGAACATTCCAGAGAATACATCAGCATATTGTGTTTTGATACATGATCGAATATTTGAGTACATTCCCCTAACTGGTGATATTAAAAGGCTTATTTAAAATAACATTTGCACATTCTGTTTTCTCATGTCGATACACATTCATCACACTTCAACCCGGTTTGCACATTTGACGGAATGCATAAACAAAAAAACTTTATAACTTTAGACGTACAAGGATTCAAAGTATCTAATAATAAATTTATTGTTAAAGAACTGGCAATTAGTTTTAATAAATGCGAATTTCAAAATTTCATCATTAAACCACCATTTGAATTTGAAAGGCTGCCGACAAAATACCGAAAGCAAGTACTTTGGTTGAAGAGGAATCATCACAATCTCGATTGGTGTTTTGGCTCTGTAACTTTCAACAATGTAAAACAGTTTTTGAAGGATAATCTTGCTCAGACAAATGTAATACTTTATGTGAAGGGAGCTGAAAAGAAAAAGTGGATTGAAGAGATTCTTGGAAATATCAAAATCAACAATATTATCCTTGATCTCGAAGAACTTGGATGCGCAAGCTTGTGTTCGCTGCGAGAGCAAAACATTGAGATTAAAAAATGACCAGCTCATCATGGATGCTGTGCACTTGAAAATGCATTACTTCTAAGGAAAGCTTTGAACGATTTAGAATAAGCTACACTACACATTATTCAAGATTTTGTAACCAATTTAAGCAATAAATAAAAAAAGAAAAAAAAAGGTTTATTTGTTTTCTCACTATTTATTTTGATTCTTAACATTATTTATTCCTTTCATTTACAACTTTTCAATTCGTACTTGTGAAGATCTTCCCAATGGGCCAAGATATGTCAGGGTATGCGCTTCCTTGTTAATTATATTTGACGTTTCTTCACTCATGCTGCTATACCGTGATGGAAGAAAAATCTGTTATATGAAGATATATATATATATATATTTTTTTGTTTTCATATGTACAGACTGTGTACACTTACTTGAAAATCCACCAACTCGCACAGCATGCGCTTACCGTATTTAGTTTTACACATTTTAATTTGCCTTATTTTATAAGGCAAATCTTTTTTCAATAAGGAAACTTTTACTGTATCCTTAAAGACACCAGTTTCAAGTTGGTTTAATTCCTTCTGATAGTCCATTTGGTCGTTTTCGTAAGATCGATTTAAGTGGTGTGTAGTAAAACAGAATGTGGTTTCACATTTTATAGGTTTTTTGATTTGTTAATTTAGAACAGGGTGACCGCAAAATATGATATCATATGACTATTGCCTAAAGCTTCTGTATAATCTATGACCTTGAAAGAAAACCAACCAACCTACGAAAAACAAAAATCTTATCACCACCAATGTACTACAGAACAATGACACGAAATACACATTCCAATAAAACAGTACAAAAACCACAATACGAGAACCAGTCCCGACCTACGACAATGATCCCCCAAATACAAGTCTTTTTGTTTTTATTCTTATGCGACCGCACAGAAATACCCGAAAATTTTACTTCAACCAACAACAACAACAATCGCATGCCTTATCACGCACTCCCCATGGCACAGCACACTTCCAAAACCGCAAAAAAAACATTACTTTGACTACACCAGGTACCCTCCAATCTGGCACCAACGATCCCATATCCGACAACCTGCAACCTGATAACCTGGTAACCTGGTAACCTGCAATCTGGCAATCTGCAATCTGGCAACCTGCAATCTGGCAACCTGCAATCTGGTAACCTGCAATCTGGTAACCTGGTAACCTGGTAACGCGCAATGCGCAATCTGGGAACGCGCAATCTGGTAACCTGCAATCTGGTAACCTGCAATCTGGTAACGCGCAATCTGGTAACGTGCAATCTGGTTCCAGGAATCCCCGCACACCTGCAATCTGGTTCCAGGAATCCCCGCACCAACAACCTACATGCACTATCACATTTCTCACAACACGATCACGCATGCCTTATCATATTTTACTCTTATCACCAACCACACACTTACAAAACCACAAAAAAATACATCGCAAAACCACAAAAAAACACACCGGAAAACCACAAAAACCACACTGACACACTTACCCACCTCAAGGACATTGACCCGTGACGTCATGGCTCCCCGCTCCCTGTGGCCCAGAACCGGCAAATACACTCTACTGATCTGCTGGCGCATATTTTCAATAAAAGAATTTTTCCTGGGATATTTCCGGATGCACTTAAATGTGCAGATGTTCTACCTCTCTTTAAAAGTGGATCGACTATTGAAATGTGTAATATTATAGGCCGATCTCACTCCTACCCTCAGTCAGCAAAATTTTCGAAAAAGTTATGAATAATAGAATAACGAGTTTTTTTAAATAAAACGAAATTTTTCAGAGATATTCAATTTGGTTTTCAGAAAAACAAATCTACAAAAGTTGCCCTTTTACACTTTTGTTCTCAAATATTTGCCAACTTTGAAAAAAAAAGATTGATACTACTAGATACTACTATTTAAGATTGAAAATGCTGGTTGTGATTGGTTCAGATCTTACTTGAAAAATAGAAAACAAAGAGTGAAAATTGGTGATATCAGGAGTGAATTAAAAAATCTGAACCTTGGAGTTCCTCAGGGATCTGTTTTGGGACCGATCCTCTTTTTAATTTATATCAATTCTTTGTTTAAATTTGAATTTAAGGGCTTGCTGACGGCTTTTGCGGATGATGTGGGTTTTGCTTATGGTTCAGATAGTGTTTTGAATCTTACCGCAGATCCGATAAATTGGGATCTGTTTTTATTAAGAATCTGGCTTGCAGAGCATAAGTTGGTTATAAGGTCTAAAACTAAAATTATGTTTTTTTTAATCTGTCAGCGCAAAACAATTTTGGTGCTGAGGTTTACTTCAGACTTTTAATTATTTCGGTTGCAGTGATAAATGTTTTCAAGTTGAAATTGTGAATGATTTTAAATATTTGGGGCTTATTATTGCTTCTAGGATGAGTTTTTATAACCACACAGAATATTTGAGACATTATTTTCGTGGAACACTAAAGTTGCTCTGGGCAAAGGTTGCTCTTTTAAACGGCTAAAAAAGATATATTATGGTATTTAATATATATACTGCAATATGGGATTGCCTGCTGGGGAGGTATATATTTCAGCAAAATTCAGCCTCTTTTGATACTCCAAAAACATATCTTGAAGTAAATTAGCTATAAGCCCCGCTTTTATCCCAGTTTTCGACTCTACAGATATTTGAGGGTTCTTCCAGTCCGTGACTTGTACTGCTATACAGTTCTAAAGATGTTTTATGTAAGATTAGGAAATCTAAACTTCAGGCAAATCGCCAATTACAGTTTATGTGGCAATTTATTAAATCAAGTCACTCTACCCCGTTTTTCGTACAACCACGATTTGAAATTTTTATAGTGTTTCATCCTGTCAGTTATTTATTTATTATTTAACAAACTTCCACTTTTTATCCGAGCGATTATTTCTCATCTCGTCTTTGTAAAACTTGTACAAAATTGGCTCTTTTCCCTTGATGTTGGTAGTGTTGAATCTATGTTTAATATTCTACTTTGATATTTTGAAGTAATGTTTCGTTTTCGACATATTTTCATGAAAAATTGTATAAACTAGTTGTTAATTTTTGTTGTCACAATATGTATGATTTAATTTATGGCGCCACCCCACCAATTTTTTCAAACAAAATCTCCTTTTTGCTACACAGAGTCAAGAAAAATCCTACAATCTCAAACGATCTGTAAGACAGCTTAAAATAGGCAATTAAAACATTCGGAGGAACGTTTTTTTGAGTGACTCGTCAAAGCTTTTTAGAGCTAAACTGTGTCCTAAATTTATGAAGTGCAGAGTTCTCAAATAGTTGGGAAGATCGCTGTACGAAATCGAGCATATAGGAGGAAGGCAAATTGGTGTATATCATGTCAAGGATTTATAAAAGTAATAATATTGGTCGTCGGTCGATTTTAAGGATACCTACTCGTGTTTTGTCCCTTACAAAACTCGCAATGGGAATTGGTAAGGGTTCTTTTTTTTCCAATTGCTGAACTACTCTTCCGTCATCCTACGCAATTTTTTTTTTCGCCAGCAACCGCCAAAGAGTGACCACCAAATGAGAGGGTCAAAGCACAAGGGGTCTAAGTTAAATTTTTATAAAAATGAAGATAAATGCGTAAATGACCACATGAATGATATTATTTATTTGGTGCACAAAGGCAACTAGTGCAGGCTTGATTTGTAGTGAGATCTATCGGGAAAAAGGATAACAACTCATCATTTAGTAGTTTTCGTTTGGGGCTCTAAGGGTCTAACTGCACTTCTGCCCTTTGTGCTTCAAGCCAAAACTATGCATCTGTCATTTAGTGATAACTGTCTTATCAACGAATCACACGTGTGCTGTTTGTTGTAATAAAACTTTGTTTAAGTTTTAACTCAGACAAGTACCTTTATGTTTAAAATAGCTTTTTAAACAATTATTTTAATAGTTTACCTAAAATAACAGTAATAATAAATTTTTTGTTTGATTTCATAGACGATGCTACAGCCATTGATCCAAATTTCGCACTTCCGAACAATAAAAGTAGACCAAACTCAATCAAAAAATTAGAAGAGTGGCGTCCTGGAAAAGGAATACTCGAAAAAGATTTCGAAATGAAGGTTAAAACTATGTTAACAGGCAAGGTGAGACACACAACGTGCGTAAAATACGATCCTTGGTTAATCATAATTTTCGCTTTGACTGCAATAGCATAAGTGAAGAGAAGAGGAAAATAAAGAATTATAACCAAAATAACTAAAATTTCAACATAATGTTCCCGGAATAACCACAGTGTGGAGCTTCCATTGTTCCGACTTGAGTTCTGTTTTTTTGTTAAGTTGGTAAATCTGTTGTTGACATTCCCTCTAAATCTTAGCATCATAGCTTGACATTTGCAAAAGTTACGTAGCCAAGAGTACATCTATCTAAGTTTGTGTTGGCGATTTCTTACAATTTTAGAAATGGATTTAAATTTGCAACAACGGACTTGTATTAAATTTTGCGTAAAAAACGGATTTAATGGTGCGCGAACGTTGGAAATGTTGGAAAAGTGTTTCGGCAACGATTCTCTAAAGAAAACGGGCGTTTACCAGTGGCCCGAGCGGTTCAAAAGTGGTCGTGAGTCAATCGAAGATGATGAACGCAGTAACAGACCATCGACATCGAAAACCGACGAAAACATTGATGGAGTAAAAGAAATGTTGGTCAATAACCGCAAATTTGCCATCAGAGAGATAGCGGAGGACTTTAACATTGCCTATGGATCCGTCCAAGACATTTTGGTTAATGATATGGGTTTCCGTCGTGTAGCAGCAAAGTTGGTGCCAAAAGACCTCAATTTCATGCAAAAAAGAGACTGTGTTGACGTCGCAAAAGAGATGATTTGAGAGGCTGAATCCGATCCCACATTCATAAAAAGGATCATTAGTGGAGCCGAGATGTGGGTTTATGAGTACGACATCAGGCAAGTGAATGGCGTTCATCAAATGAGCCGAGACCAAAAAAAACACGTCGTTTTCAGTCAAAAAAGAAGGCAATGCTCACGGTTTTCATGGATTACAACGGTATAGTGCATCATGAATTTTTGCCAGAAGGCGAGACAGTAAACAAAGAGTATTCTTTGGGCATTATGAGACGTTTGCGTGAAGCAATTCGCCGAAAGAGACTAGAATTGTGGGCAGAAAACTCGTGGATTTTGCACCATGATAACGCACCGTCGCACAGTGCCATCATTATTCGTAATTTTTTCACGAAAAATGCAACAAATACCATCCAACAGCCACCGAATTCACCTGATTTGGCTCCCTGTGCCTTCTTTCTGTTCAATCGAGTTAAAAAACCACTACGGGGAACGCGTTTTAGCGTTCCGAGAGGAAGTAACGGAAAAATCGCTGGAAGCACTGATGGACATACCGAAAACCGAATATAAAAAATGTTTCGAGGATTGGATCAATCGCTGGCATAAGTGTGTTGCAGTCGATGGAGATTACTTTGAAGGGGACAATTTAGATTTAGATGAATAAACTTGTATTTTTAATTTTCTGAATAACTTTTTGATCAACGTGGTATCTTCGAAAGATAAGAGGGGACAGAGGATTCCAGGAAACAAAACAACAGAAGAATCTATCAACCTGGTAAAAGAGCACATACAACTTTTCCCTAGGTACACAAGCCACCATTCACGACAACAATCACCAAACATAAGGTATCTAAATACTAATCTTAACATAAAGAAGCTGTATTGTATATCTACTGAATTATGTTCAGAAAGTCAAGTTCTTCCAGTTAATGAAAGCTACTATAGGCACACTTTTAACACCTGTTTTAACCTCACCACCTCACAGTTTTCACCGTCCTCACACTGACACATGTGTAACCTCGGATAAATTACAAATAATATTCAGCACAGCAACAGTATAGAAGAACAAAATAAGGCATAAAATGAAAAGGACCTACACCTTCGTAAGGTAGACAGAGCGAAAAGTGCGAAAGGCGATTCTGCAATTGAAAGCAAATCAAATGAGCAATTAGTTGCTGTATGCTTAGACTTTCAGAAGATGCTACATACCCCTGTCCTGACATGTTCAAAAGTATATTATGCTAGACAACTTTGGACGTATAATTTTTGCATCCACAACCTTGCCTCAGGCAAGGACACTATGTGGAACGAAAGTCAAGCATCGCGTGGTTGCCAGGAAATAGCATCTTGTCTCCGTTACTTCTGGAAAAGATTTGATCTAAAATTTGGCTGTTGCGTCCAGCATGCACATTGTTTTCATATTGCTTGAATCTCTGCACCTACACCTGGATGGCATTGGTCCAATTACAAGCAATATCCCCATTAGGTTAAATCATTAAAACTCTCTATCTAATTGGCTCATGCCAAACGAGTCATATAACAATATCCGCTTAATGCAAATCATTTCTCCCAATCGTATCCCCATCCTTGTATTGTAGTAGGTTCTGCATAAAGGCAATGACAATATTAGCTCAACTCTAATCAAATAATCCACAGAGACAAATCTCAAAGTCGATGTTCCATTAAATATTCCCTCCCTAACCATTCCCAACAGATTCTCCGAAATACGCCTTCAAAATCACAAATTCAAGGACCGAGCAATATGGAACCGCTGCTAAGCACAAAAGCGAATATTTGAAAGGGCAAAGCACTTTTGTCTCTGTTTTCAGGACCCGGGGTGGAATTCGTATTGAATCTTTTATTTGAGTTCGCAATGTAATATTACAAATCCTTTTATGTGTAGTCGTCCCTTATTTCCTTTGAATAATTGAACAGGAAGCCATCAGCCGTCAACATCATTTCGTTAACCATCGAGTTGTTGTTAGCTTTGTTTTCATTTTGTCATCGTCCTCGTCATTTTCTTACAAGGGCAATTATAAACAATCGAGGTAGGTATTCGTATTCGTATTCGTTTTCGTATTATGCACACGCATTTCCTTTCAATATGAGTACTCTCCCATTACCCCACTCAGAGTAACCACCCCTAACTAAATAAGCAGAACTCTGTATTCTGTAACTCTGTGGTATTACTTACATCAAAGTAAAGCGAATATATACATACATACGAATGTGTATAACTAGCAAGGATATACATAAATATTCCTATTCTGGACGAATATGACAAAAAAAAGAAGAGAAAAACATAAAATAAAATAAGAAGCAAAGTAAACCCGACTAAAAGTCGCATACGAAATTAACAAATAAAGAAAGAGCTCAGTGCTGCTTGGGATAGCATTATAGGACGACTTCTCCTTGAAGATTCTATAAGAATATCCCCGCCGGGCATTGTTTTATTATAAAAGCAATGGAATGCCAGGCGACCATCACCACTATCGCATCTGCAATGTCATTCTATAGAAAAGCATCAGGCAAATGTACACCAACTTCTACTCCTACTCCTACTAAAACTCCTACAGCTACACCAACTTCAGCTCTAGAACTTCCTCCTCAATGTATGGCTTACAAGTCCTTTGAACATTGTTCCCATCTTGTCCGTTCTTTTTTTCGGATTTTTGTCCTCTTTTTTAGGGCTTTTTTATGGGATTCCTTGGAGTTGGTTTTAGTTTTTGAGTTTTTTTTTTTCTCTCTCTGTTCCTTCTTACCACCCCAAAGCCGTGTTTACCCACAAACAAAGGCAATAAAAGGACAAGTGCCTAAAATTTTACAACATAGAAGACTTTAACCCAACAAAAAACAAAAAAAAAATGTGAAAAGGCATTGCGATTCGTTTTAGAACGTCTTTTAGCCTTCCGTGTAAGTCTTTATTTACACTGCAGAAGATACAGTGAGTGTACTTGACATCGCATCCGTATCCATATCGTACCATATCTTCTTACATTCCATGCTGTTGCTGTTGTTGTTGTCTTGGAATTGAGAGTTTTATGTCACGCGGTTGATTTTTTTTACATTTTAACATTTTTACGTTTTCACTATGTCACTTTTTCGCAGGCCCTACTGTGTGTGGATGGTAATCAAAGTATGTAGATTCCACTTCCATCTACATAAAAACACTCAGCGTTAGGGGGGGAATTTGGGAATTTTACGATCGTTTCTTCATTTAATGTCGAGAGGAAGCGGATTTTTAGGGCATAAGCTTGTTGATTACAATAATGAAGAGTGGGAGAGCACTGTCAATCGTGCCACCGGAAGTGGAATGGCTCCCGGATAGAAGTGGAGATGGATTACTCGTAGTGAATTTGCATTTGCATAGTTAATTTGGTTAAGATTACGAGTACTTCATGGATCATATATTGTAATTTGGGAGCTAGTGGTTCTTCGTCTTGTTTCCTTTTTTTATGGCACTCGTGAAATTGGAAGTAATTAAGGCTGCTGAGAGAAGGAGAGGAATTCCATTTTAAGCACGAGTAGATGTTTAAGCAATTTTTGTTGAAAGAGCCACTATGACACACGTAATGGGCTGAGAGACATTGTTTTACTGCAGCGAGTAAAATTAGTTCCATCAATAGTACTTCGCACTCTGGAGATTTAAGTTTATGGAGGACATGCGCATCCTCACATTGGAATAGGAGTTAGCCGAATTGCATTTATGAACGCGAAAAACTGGAGGGATCAGGAACATGAATAAGTTAACAGCATAAGGAGAAGTGACAAATAGAAACACTTCCACGACACATTCGGTAGTCCAGAAACTCCTTGGAAAAGGGGTGGTGGCGAATGCACTTGCATCGGTAAGTACTCAGTAATCAGAAGGTGTCCTGCAATTCAGCAATTTCATGGGATTCTCAAAAGAAAACAGCAGGCATTTACATGAACTGCAATTGAATGCTGCACAGGCATAGTATATGGAGTAAATTAATAGAAACAATTTGTATTGAGCTGCGTAGAAGTAGGTTCTTCCAACGGATGTGAGTCCGCTATAAACATTGAAAGAGCATGAGAGGCGTGCGATCGATGAAATAGGAAAGGTGTACTTTAGGAACAACAAATGAGCAATGAGACATAATAATACAGCCACAGTACTATCCTTTGTTGTGGCAGGAAATCTTAAAGATCAAAGATCTCAAAATTGTCAAAAGAACCTACATCAATTGTGCTTATTTTTCCACCAAGCGGTAACTATCGAACTTCACTTGCCAAATTTATTAGCACGAGCGCTAAATTTATTAGCAGCAGACAAAAATAGCAGCACTAAAATCCCGGAATAAAAGAAATGAGACCTTATCCAGGCTACTCTGACATATTTTGAGCTCAGGCCAGTACCCGAACGGGTCACTGCGGCTTCGGTTTAATCGACCCCTCGCCCTAGGGATATTTACACTGGAAGTGGATCTCATGTTGAGGGTTGTGCCACTGGGTTAACTGCCCGGCAGTGGAAAAAAAAACTTAGCTTACGAAGCAACAACAAGCTTCGGAATGTTTAGAATGTTAGAATGTTAAGAAGATATTAACGCCATCAAAGAAATGCGATGGGATGAGCCGAACAAAAAGGGGATGAACAACTGCGACATCTAATACGGCGATTGTTACCGACGGCAAAAGCTGCGCGTATTTGGATGCGAATTTGTTTTTAGAAGCAAACTTAGGTAAGAAGTCTTGTTTTTCCGGCATATTGACGAGCGTCTCGTAACCATCCATATTAAGGCTAAATTTGCCAACGTTAGTCTTAAATAACCGCACGCCTCTATAGAGGAGAAAGATAGCTTTTACGAGTTCTTGGACAAGACATGAGCAGTGCACTTGCTATGACATTAAAATTGTTCTCGGCGACTTTAATGCAAAGCTACGAAGAGAGGGCATCTTTGGTAGTACTGTCGGATGAAATAGACTGCACGATAAAAGCTGCAGGTTAATCGACTTTGTGGCAGGGCGAAATTATTGTCGTAATTATTATGCGGCTCCCACATCTCGATAGTCACAAGGAGACTTAGAGAACTCTTGATCAATCAACCGTCAAACAGATTGACCACACTGCCATCCATATTGCACTCCTGTTTTAGCCAAGGTATGGTTGCGGATATACAGAACATCGCAAAAGCAAGTTAATACTGTGAGGAAGTTTGACGTCTGACTGATGCATTCGCAAGAGATCACCAAATCCTTTTCTGCGGAGACTCGCTTAATCTCTTAAGAGGTCCTGTGCCGGCAGCACCAAGTAACAAAGACCAGTGGCAACATTGTCAAAAAGCCATCATCACAATGAACCTCCTGATTTGACGACGAGTACGAATACCGTCTTCTCAGGAGGTAAAAGAAGGAGAATGAGAAGCGCGAGGTCCAGAAAATTAGAAATTGAGAGATTGTACTCCAGGAATGAGATTCGAAAGTTTTACCAAAATGTAAAAAATACATGCCACAGACACAAACCCCGAACCGAGGCCTGTAATGACGAACAAGAGGACATAGTAATAAAGTTGCAGTCGATGCTGGTGATTTGGAAAAAACGTTTATGTAGACTGACGGCGATGACGAACCAAATACCGCTGTCAGGTAGAACGAACCCTTACATCTTTCAACCTGAACGATGTAGACAAACAATTTCGCCCACCCAACCTGGATGAAGTGATGACAGCCATAACTAAGCTCAAGTCCAGCAAAGCTGCTGGAGTGGACGGTCCGACTGCCAAGCTCTTCAAAGCAACAGGCGATGACCTCCTAAGAGCATATACTCCATCTCAAGTCATCTGTAAAATAAAGGGTTTTCCAATAGGGAGTTGACAACTTTGAATTTAATTTGTGAACGCACTCTTTCACTAATCATCAAACTGTCACTGTCAATTTATTCAGTAAACTCAATATTTTCATCATGGTAAAGTACACGAACGAGCAACGTCTGCAAATTATAAAAATTCGGAGTCGGTGACTGCAACTTTAAGAGCAGTCACCGATTTTCCAATTTTCGGTCGTAATTCTCGCCCTAGTAGACAGGCAATAACAAGTTTAGTGAACAAATTTTAGTCTGCATATTCGTTGTGTGATGTTGCCGTGTCAGTGAGACAACGGGTTGGTCGAAGAGGTCGAAGCAAACGATCCAAATCAGTCAATTCCACGGCGTTCTCAAGAATTGGGCATCGCTCAGACCACATTATGGCGTATTTTGCGTAAGGATCTTGGTTTACACCAATACAAGATCAAGCTGACTCAAGAATTGAAGGCGATGGACCATTTGAAGGGACCTACGTTCTCCGAATGGGTTCTGGAGAAGATGCGCCAAGATGATGAATTTCATGGCAAAATCATCTTCAGTAACGAAGCTCATTTTTTGGCTCAATGGGTTCGTCAATAAGCAAAATATGCGTTATTGGTCGGGTGGAAATCAACATGTGCTTCATGAATCACCACTTCATCCACAAAAAATAACTGTTTGGTACGGTTTGCATGCCGGCGGCGTTATTGGACCATATTTTTTCGTCGACGATAACGATCGTCACGTTACTGTGAATGATCAGCGTTATCGCGCCATGATCACCGATTATTTTTGGCCCGAAGTAGAAGATATGGACTTGGACGGCATGTGGTTTTAACAGGATGGTGCCACAAGCCATACAGCACACGCTACAATCGATTTATTGAAGAGTAAGTATGGTGAGCGTGTTATCTCAAGAAATGGGCCAGTCGATAGGCCGCCTCGTTCGTGCGCTTGACTATTTTCTGTGGGGCTACGTTAAGTCATTGGTTTATGCCAACACGCCGACGACGTTGGAAAAGTACAGAGGCATCAGTCTTTTTAACATCGCCTACAAGATCCTCTCTGCCGTATTGTGTGAACGCCTGAAGCCGTTCGTCAACAACTTGATTGGTCCATATCAGTGTGGCTTCAGACCAGGAACGTTCATCATCGACAAAATATTCACACTATAACAGATCTTGGCGAATACGCATGAGCTCCAGATCTATACACACCACCCATTCATCGATTTTAAGGCCACGTATGACAGCATTTATAGGGACGAGCTAACATTTATAGAGCCATGTCATGACACCCTTGCCTAACTCGTCCGTTTGTGCAGGATGACGATGGAGAATGCACGTTATTCCATCAGGGTCGATAAAGAACTCACCGAGACCTTTGATGTCAGAAAATGATTTAGAAAGAATAGTGCAAAACTCACGCGCCAACACAAGACGCACAATCTATCAAAAGTCTGTGCAATGAAAAAAAAAAGACCAAAGTACGCCAATGATATTGACAAAATCGGAAGAAAACAGCGTGATATCAGTGGCGCTTTCGCGAGTATTGAGGCAGAAGCGGCGAAGATGGGTTTAATAGTCAATAGGGCACGACCAAGTATATGCTGTCAACAAGAAACACCGACGTTTTGGACAGAACGTCACTCTCGACAGGTATAACTTTGCGGTAGTTAAGGACTTTGTCTATCTAGGCTCCGCTATTAATTCAGGCAATGACACCAATGCTGAGATCAAATCCATCGCTGTTTCCTTGGACTAAAAACACAATTAACTACCAAAGCCCTCTCTTAAACAATAAAAGAGAACCTGTATAAGACCTTAATAATCCAGTCTTGCTCTATAGCGCAGAGGCATATGCTTTATCAAAAATTGAAGAGGGTACTCTTGGCTGTTTTGAGAGGAAAATTCTTCGGGTGATTATCGTACACCGGACGATGAGTGGAGGAGGAGATACAACAACGAACTGTTCAGGGTCATCGACTTAGCCGGAAGAGTTAAGGTCCTATGACTGAGGTGGCTGCGTCATGTAGATCGGGTAAACATTGCACCGGTCCGAAGAACCTTCGAATTCGCCCCCGAGGGACAGTGCAGTAAGGGAGTCCGCGACTCAGGTGGTATAGACAAGTGGAAGGGGACACCAACTTAGAGTGCAAAACTGGAGGCAGCTGGCTAACGATCGAGCTGGCTGGAGACGCTTGTTGGTTGAAACCCAGGTCTACCCCGGACTGTGGCGCCACCTTAAATAAGTAAGAACTCGCAATCGTGATCTGCTCGATCGCGGCCGGTCCCAACCAGCAACATACTTAAGAAAACCCACGTCTATTAAGATGCTGCCCCATAAGTTGCTAGATTTTTGGAATTTTGATAAAACTTGCGGCCCATTCTACGGCGCATTGGATGATTGGGCTGGAACTTTGGAGAGTGTTCCGAAGAGGCTCATCCTGATATGATTAAACTCCGACTGGTTGGTCGGAGTCGTATTTTTGATAGCTTGTCGCTGGAAACCAAAAAGGTGTACTGAACTAGGGAAATGCCACACTCTGAAAGACCATCGTCGCAACGAAAGTTATTCCCACAAAAATGGATCACTCACTCTGTCGATAGATCAAATAGATAGATCAAGCAAAGCCTGGTATTTCGATTTTGAGGGAAGCCTAGCAAAGATAGAAGTCTGAGTAACGCTGAGTGTAAGCATTTGTTGATTATTGGTTGGAGCTGGCCAAACTGAATGTTTATATTCAAGAGAAGGGCTTCGATATGGAAAATGAGAACAGGAGGATCTGAACCTAAACTCATAACAAGACAAAAGTTATACCAACATGAACTAATGGGTTCTGCTAGAAAGAACTCATGGAGATTGCCAGACTGCCGATCCCTTAAAGGTGTTTGCGAAAATATTACAACACTCGATGATACGAATATACTCTCAAAGTTCACAAAAGAAGACTTTCCAACCTGAAAACAAAATCTGGTGCCACATGTTATGTGTCGAAAGAAGATACTTGGTTTTAAAGCGACTCCGAGGTTTCTTTCTCTGGTGTTTTGATGTAAACATATAAAGCTGCACTGCACCAAAGGACGAGAGCTGCTCGTGAGCTCTACGAACTAAAAAAAAGGGAAGTACACTGGCTTCCCCGAAAGAAAAATAAAGACCACCGGAAGCACGCGATCTAAGAAATGGAGAGTTGTTAGTGCGGGGATGAGTACTGATGAGTACTTTGTCAGGGATTAAAACGTTGCACTTAGACAGACAACTAGTGATAGAGTCCGTACTGGGAAAATGGAAAGACTACTTCTGTGGAGTGTATAACGGCGATGATGGTCAAAATACTTCTATCAGGCGGAATGAGCCATTCACCCTGAAGAGGATGACAGAGATGACGGACTGATGCCTGAGCTATTTAAAGCAAATGGGAATGACCTGTTTTGACACACGTACCAGCTTATCTGTAAGATAGGGTCAGTGGAAAGCATCCCCGAAGCATGGAATCTTAGCATCCTTTGTCCGATTCACAAGAAAAGAGACTTATTTAACTACACCAACTATAAAGGAATAAGTCTCCAAAACTTCGCCTCCAAGACCTTTCTGAAACCATTCATGAACAATCTAGTTAGACCATATCAGTGCGATGTCAGTATAGGGAAGACTACCATCTAAATTGTGTTAGCTGGAGAGGCTTGTTGGCTGAGACCCAGGTTCACCCAGGAGTATAACGCCTCCTAAGTATGTAAGTAAATATGACGGGAGAGGCCATTTGATGGCTTTAAGTTGCCTGATACCATCGTGCTGTAATAAGGTCAAAACCCCGACAGCTCTGCGTTTACACTAGAGCGCAAGCAACGGGAGATGTAATCGGAAACTTGTGCACTACAATATAAATGAGCTTCTATCATCCTAAAACTGAGATTGTTCTCTTTACGAAAAATAGCAAACTGACTGTTTTGACCCATAGAGTGCTATCACCATCGGTCCCTCTAACATAGGTCGCCATGTTTCTTACTGCTGAACTGAAAACTGTACTGGGTAGCGAGCTAATAAACATGTCACGTCGAAGATCGCCAAGGTTCCGCCAGTGTAGGGAAGGTTCTACTGAGATAAGAGGCTTGTTAACCGGAGCTACATGGCTATGATGAAACTAATTCGAACTTGTGCATCTGTTGTCTATTGATCCAAGCTTTTACGAAAATACGTCACTGCTGCTTTTTACCCGACTGCACAGAACGGCCAGTCTTTTCTGCAATGAATTTTCCACAGCACGTTTGGCTCTGGTCTAGAGGCACTTATGAATCTCTCTATTCGTCATATTCATATCATATCTGTCTTTGCTACAACACGCACTGGAGATTTGTTAACCTTGCTCTCCAACTCTGTTATGATATTGTTCTTATGGTCATGCCGTTTGATGTAATGAGCACGGAATTCCTGTTGCTGCGATAGTATGAAATCCACTTTCCCTCTCCTCAGCAATGGCTTTGGCCAGAACTTAAGCCAGGAAAGGAATGTCTCTCAAATCAATCTCGATCTCTTTTTGAAGGCCGTCGACGTTACATTTTAATCCTCGTTAGGAAAATTTGCGTTGTCCGGCCGACCAAACAAATGCTTTCCAACGTCTTTAAGAGGTCAGCCTCTCAGTAAATAAGACTGTATACTGATTACTGGCCTCATGACGGAGCACTGCTCTTTTGCTAAGCCCCTAAGTATGCAGGGCATACTGAAACAGCATCTTGTGCCGTTTTCTGTCAAAGCGATGACTACTGCGAGTCAGTATTCTTATGAATCTAGGCCTACGCTCGCACCGGCTGCATGTATTCGCTCTGACGTGGTGGCCAGTAGTACTGTAGTCATTTTACGCATCAAGTACACAGTAATTGAGCTGAACAACTACCCCAAATTTCTGCAAAGATATTTTGATAGAAAGAGAACTTTGGCTTGGCCTTACATTTGAATAAATGTCTTCGGTAAGTAATAGCAGAACGAGTGGACAGATATTACACATTTTGAAATCGGTTCTGTTCAGAGTCAGACAATTGAGTTGTGATTTCTTTGAATAAATATAAAAGGCCCTAGATAAAATGGAATCTGATATTAATTCTGTTGTTTTGTGGGTCGTCTACCATCTAAAATCGCTTTCCAATTAGAATAATACATCTAGAACTATTTACCTCTAACTTACACGTTTGCACCAGCTAAAGGCAAACCGACACTCCGGATACCGACAACAACAAACCAAAGAAAGTGCAAGCAACTAAGTCTGCAAAAAAGAAGAAGATAATTTCATACGTAACTACAAAGGCAAAAACGTGCAACGAAACATGCAACTAAAGCAAATCAGGGGAAGAAAACGCCAATCCCCGATAACCTCTTGAATTAAAAAAAAGAAAAACCTTCACGTCATCCCGAGATACTCGTACATACGAGTATACTCGTACACACCTCATCCATACAGACACCTCATTTCAGTCCGGTATTGCGTTACATTTCCTTGTTTACCTGACCTGAAGGCGAAAACCACAATGCGCATCCATTATTGGTAATGGGCCAGATAATAGCCAGATTCGTGCGATCTGCGACGACTTGAGGAACCGGCAGACGCATGCCACATAACCAAATGGTGTGTGCGAACATTCCAGCTTACAATCTAGACCAATACGCCGGTCGGTAGGTTGGTCGCCAGTCGTCAATACTTGATTGTTGGGGATGGGGAATACCAGCAAAGCTAGATCCGAACGAAACACGAAACACGATCATCTTCTGTACAATATAATAGAACTGCGTGTGGATTTCTTGAATCCGCAGCAGATTTGCTACGTGCCACGGAGATTGATGGCTCTGCTTCCAGCTTCAGTCGACAATTCCCCCGAAAGTGAGTTGTAATGTTGTGTGGTGTAAGCAGATCAGTGTACTCGTATCTATGGGATTCACGGTTACCATGGTTTCCATGGTTGACTGGACTGGATCTTGATTCTGAATACTGAACACTGGATGCTGGATCATAGGTATGAAGTTCACGTACTCGTATTGTACGAGAGTACCTACACTCCAGATGCGGAATTATTGCGTCCTAACTTATTTTTCTCGTCTATACGTGAACGCGTTGCTATTTTGCAATTCCTTCGTGCCAACTATGGGATGAACTAATTTGTGGAATTCACTATAGATGAAAAGATACAAAAACAAAAAACTGTTGTTCTATACAATCAGAAGAGTGAAGAGCGGGAATGAAGGCAAACAATAGATTCTTGTGTTGTGTCCCCATGAGATCATGTCTTAGATGTGCAGACTATCGTATTTGAAGAAAAAGTTGCTTCATTTATTAAAATTGTGGTTGGTCAAGTATGAGCTCAGAGTTTTAGATTCGAAGACTTTTATCTTTAATTCAGTTTTACTTTTCTCATAGAACAATGTGGGATGTGGGAGTTCAAACGAATCTAGATCAGGAAACAAAAAAAAGACAGAAGATGGATTGGATACTCGTATTTCCTAAATGAACCTAAAAACCGATCCGCTCTAACACGGCTATAGAGTTGTAGCTAAGAGAGAAGGATCGTGACTTCCTAAAAG
The DNA here is from genome assembly GCA_949129095.1 of Volucella bombylans. Taxonomy (NCBI): domain Eukaryota; kingdom Metazoa; phylum Arthropoda; class Insecta; order Diptera; family Syrphidae; genus Volucella; species Volucella bombylans. The sequence continues at coordinate 133,247,917 of OX422142.1, read as the reverse complement.
TATTTCCGGTGAAAAGACCGAGGCATGTGTTGGTTCTTTGATTTAGGTAAAGCAGAAGGATGATATCTGATGTGAGTTTCTAACGAAACATTAGTTTCCAATGTTGTAGGTAGAGTCCATGTACGTAAGTCGACTTATAGGCTAAATTTATCCTGAATACTATGCACAAAAAGTAGAGGCGATTGCTTAGAGTTGCTTAACAAAAGAAAATAAGTCTGACGACAGAAGTAATATATTACGAAGGGACAAGTAGAAATGGTTTTTGCTAGTTTTAAAGGTAAGAGGTCTGCGCCCACTCGTGCCCAGTTGCCTATTGCATCGATTCTGATAAGGAATCTCTAATCATGCTAACGCTTGCTTTGAGCTGCATCTCAATTTCCACTGAATTTCCTGACCTTTCTGAAAAGAGGTGCTCGATGTTGGACTGTTGGACAGTCAACATTGTATACTCATAAATTTAGGGGAAATCAACTTTCAAGCAACGCACTTAGACCAATAAATCGGACATAATTTTTTCCTTAAGCAAACCGCAAATCTTTAATCGATCAATGACAAATGTGCTGAATACTGCTGTGCACTCATTCGAGAATCGTGGCATTTCTAGACAAGAACTATCCTTAAGCAATATTTAACTGAACTGTTTATTTATATAATAAGGGATATAATAAGCAAGCTGTTGAGGGATAAGGTAGCCAAAGCTACCTATGCAATGTCACCAAAATCCGTGTTGTCGCGAAAATAATAAATCGATTACCCCTGTTGTCAGGAACTTGCTTTAGGATTGCCTGCCTAAGACTTTAGCTAAGACTTTAGACTACTCTGTGACGTTGTAACGGAACACTGCGTTTTAGTTTAGCACCGAAATGTGCTAGGAATAAGTGAAACATGGTTGAGAAATAAAGTAGTGAAAGCTACCTACGGCGGAAGCTCTGACAAGAAATGGACACAAGAAAGGGGGTTTATTTTCACCACTCTGGAATCTAGACTTTTCCTACAAATAGATAGCGCTGGATACAAGATGCTGATATGTGGTTATCTGCTGACACCTCCTGAACTGCTTCAACTTGATCTACAATGATATCATTTGGATTAAAATGATCGACTATTTAAGCATACAATTTTTTACTTTCTCCGGTCTGATTCGAAAGGCATCATGCCCTTTTAGTAATGCTAGTAATCTGGAACCTAGCTTCGACCATCAGCGAATGCTCCAGAATGCTATCAGAACTATACTCACAGTAGACCTACTTATGGGCCAAACTTAACGGGCTAGTTGCACGCCCACTCACGGTTTCTTCTACGATAAAACTACAAAGCTTATTACATCTACGTCGTGTAGTTAATCCTAACGAATACCCATGAGTAAAGAGATAAAGTCATACATAAGTCAGCATCACCTAGAAATGCAACGTCATCTCTCTGAATCAACCTCGCATCGAGTTGGCTGTTATAAAACAGTCTCTTTGTAACAGCAAAAGCGCCTTTCGCTCTGGCCAGAGCAACATCTATATGTTTGTTAAAATACAGATATTGATCTAGCCAGATCCCAAGGTATCTGACTACGTTTCGACAAGCAAGTGGCTGTCCGTGTTGTCCGACGATAGAAAACTTTCGCCAATTCTTTCTGGTATCCCTAGAGGGCCCAGACAAAGGCGTCCTAAACAGAATGGTTTCCGACTTCTGAAAGTTGATTTTAAACTTCCAGTCATCGCAATATCTCTTAATTTTGTCAAAATCACGCTGCAAAAGTATATTAATGACCTCAATCTTTGGACCTGTCCTGTACGCGATTAAGTCATCTGCGTACGCTATGGCATGGTGAAGTGAACCTATCAGATCACTTGTGTAAATGTTGAACAGGATCGGCGAATTTACCGCACCTTCTTGCAGACCGTTTTTAATGTTAAATGTTCCAGCAGAAGTCACATCGCCATTCTTCACGATGAACTGTCTACTGGAGAGCATATTAAAAAGAATATACAGCAGTGGTTTACTAATGCCCAACCTGTCCAGCTTGAAAAAGAGTCCCTCCAACCATACGGTATCGAAGGCCTTCTCCAAGTCAATCAGGCAGACACCAGTGCACTGGTTCTTGCCTTTGTTCCATTGGATATCAGAAACCAGTTTAGACTCAGCATGAATGATATCATGTCCCGCCTTCAAACCGAACTGATTATCCGGAACTATATGTTTGTCCTCAACCCACTTAGTCAGGACTCTATTGATCATCTTCTCGAAAACCTTACTGATGTTTGGAAAATGACTAATCGTGCAGAGATTCGCCGGATTGGAAGTATCTTTATCCCTTTTGGGGATCGGATGTACCACCGCAGTTTTCCAATGCGCTGGATAATGTGCATTATTCATTGCATTATTAAACAGGATGGTATAAATGTTCACCGCTTCTAGAGGGAGATGTCGAAGCACAATGTTCGGTATTTCATCGGTTCCCACTGATTTCTTACTTCTAAGTGATTCGAAGATCGTTTGGAGCTCTTCCTTCGAAATGAACGGGGGTAGTACCCTATCGTTGGTGATGAAATTATTTGCCATATTCTCGTCATTGAACTGGGTGAAACCCGAGCTCTCGAATCGCCAATTCACAATTTCAATCCGAAGGTAGACATTGTGCACAAGGACTCCAGGTCCAGGTCGTGGTTCGGGCCAATGATGTCATTCGCATACTTCCTGGAAAGTCGCTTCTATAGCCTCTACCTTCTCCTGCGGATCCTCGATCACAAAGAAGTTGTCATCATCAACAGTCTCATTTGGATCTATGCGTGCTGCTATAAGTATGTTCTCGTTGTCCGTCGTTCGGGCGATTTTAAGACACGAAAGGTCGTTTTGATCTTTTCTCCGAAATATTTTATTTATTTGCGGGAACATATTCGGGTTGCTGGTGTTTACAGCTCGAATTTTGTTGTTCCAATACAAACTTGCAGATGCTCTGTTATTAATACTTTTATTAATACTTGGAGGTTTTTGATCGACGACTTTAGCGTCATAATCTCCGGGTTATGTCTGTCAGTAAACTGTCTGTACAAGGTTTTTAGTCTTGACAGCAGTCTACTTTTATGTCAGTGCAGTGCGTCAATAGTTGCGTTGCGGAATAAGTCTTCTTCGTCAGTGTGTTGGTACCGAGGTATCGTTTTGCCCATTGTTCGTTTGATTGTCTCGTCCATTAGTCTTATCTCCTCGTTTGACAAATTTCTGTTGGACGGTGGGTAGAGCGAATTCGAGGAGAGTGCTCTAGTTAATGTTCTGGTGAAGTGTGTCCAACGCACTCTACTATAATTGTAGGAATGCCTTTGAACAAACTCCTTCAATTCCGCAATTTCGTTAGGAACAGTTATTTCGGTGCTGAGAACGCAATGGTCACTGTCATACACGAAAGTGCGTAGACAGTTTGTAGTTTGTTGGTTAGTGAGTGTCAGTTGTATTCGTGAGTCGAACAGTAGAAGATCCAAATAGGACCCGTGTCTGGGAAACGACGGACTATCCGTCGCCTTAAGCCCGAGTCGATACATCACACTGTGTTGACCCCACCAATTGAATAGTAGGTTCCCTCTAGTATTTGGTGTATTATTTTCCCAATCACTACGAGCGGCGTTCAATATATTTTCGGTATCGATATGAAGGAAAATGCGAATTCAATTTAAATTGTTTTTATTTTTCAATATAATCTCCCCTAACGTCAATGCATTTGTTACATCTTGAGATAAGCTTTTTTAAACCCTCAAAAAAATAAATTTCTTCTTTCTCTGCAAAATACCCATTTATTGCCGATTTGAGTTCTTCATCATCCGAAAATCTTTTTCCACGAAGACATTTTTTCAAATCCGGAAACAGGAAATAATCACTAGGGGCAAGGTCTGGACTATAGGGTGGGTGTTGGATTTCTTCGAAACCACAATCTCGCGCAGCAGCCTTGGAAATTCGCGCCGTGTGAACAGGAGCGTTGTCATGAAGAAGCAACACACCCGATGCAAGTGCACCCCGTCTTTTCTTTTTAATTTCCTCCCGCAAATTATGCAAAGTGGAAGCGTAGGATGTGGCGTTGATGGTTTCACCTTTTTTTTTGTAGTCAATGAGCAAGATTCCCTTTGAGTCACAAAAAACTGTGGCCATGGGCTTCCCGGCAGACGAAGTGACTTTGAACTTCTTCGGGGGGTCTCTTCCTTTTTTATGCCACTGCATGGACTCTTGTTTGCTTTCAGGGTCATAGTGGTGGACCCATGTTTCGTCCGCAGTAACAATTCGATCCATAACACCGTCCGCGTTCTCACTACACATCTCCAAAAGCTCTCTACAGCATGCGATTCTCACTTTTTTCTGAGGCGCTGTGAGCATTCGTGGCACCCACCTTGCACTGACCTTTGAAAGGTTAAGATGGTCATGAAGAATGGTGTGAATGGTACCAATTGAAAGCTTGGTGATCTCTGCCATCATTTTCACCTTTATTCGGGCATCCTCAAGAACAAGTTTTTCGACTTCTTTGATGCTTTCTCCCGTACAAGCAGTAGCCGGTGCGCCGGAGCGAGGGTCGTCTCCAATGCTCTCTCTGCCTCTCTTGAACTCACTTGACCACTTTTGCACAGTTGATAATGAAGGTGCGGAACCCTGGTAAACGGCCACCATCTCTTCATGAATAGTTTTTTGACTTTTTCCTTGCTTAGTGAGAAATTTAATTACAGCGCGATGCTCAATTTTCACCATCATCGTCTCAGTTGCCATTATGATTCTGTTTAACTAGAGATAAAACGCGAATTAGTAATCACATTTATATAAAATTTTACATGAATGCACTAAAATAATAGTATTACTTGATGAATAAGTCAATTTATATATACAACCACAGCTTCACCCCGATACCGGGAATATGTTGAACGCCCCTCGTATGTTTAGCGTTGAAATCTCCGCCGATAATAAAATAGTTGTCTTCCAATTCCAGCCTCAGAAATCGAAAAAGTGTCTGGAGCTCTGAGATAAATAAGGTGGATTGAGTAGCCTTAGGTGCATAGACAGACACCATGTACAGCCGCTTTCCACTACGGAGAGGGATATACACGATGCATGCTTCCAGCACCTGGAACCTACGTACTACACGACTGTATACTCTTTTAAAACGTATACCTTTTCGTACGAAAATTACAACTCCTCCTCCCTGAATGGAGTTGGGTCGGTTTCTCCGTACTATTTTGTATCTTCTGTGCCTCATTTTGTGTCTCTTGGTAAGTTTAGTTTCGCTAAGCAAAATCACATCAGGGGCTTGGTCGTTAAGCAACTTAAATAGTGCGGCTCATCGTTCGAGCCTTATCAGTGAATTCACATTCACAGCAAGTACCTTAAGGGTTTGCTCCCCCACGTACGTACCCATTACGGCAAAAGGTCCGTTAGGCCAGGCAGCAGGGCGTATACTTGATCCACCCGCGCGGTCTGTTCAGTTAGATGACGTTGGAGCTGAGCCATCTGCCCCTGGATAGACACTGTGTTACAGTGGATTGCATGTCTATCTAGTGATAATCTTTTTATGAAAAAGTTGTTGCGCAGTTCAATCGTCTCTTTAAGTTCCATTTTGTAAGTGTTGATAGGTGAGGTGGAGCACTTGTTTTAGATGTCTTGTGTTGTTGTTGTTGTTGCTGGCTCTTCTGCTGCTGCTGTTGTTGTTGTTCTTTTTGTTGGTGTGGTGACCGATGATTTTTTTTTTAGACTGCTGTTTTAGTTTTTGTTGTTGCTGTTGTGTTGTTATGTGTTGGGTTTGTTTTTCGGCTAGTTGCTGCTGTTGTTGTGGCTGTTCAGAATCGAGCAGTTCTCCTAGCTGCTCCTTCTCTCTCCTTGCTATTTGTTTAGCTTTAATAGCTAGCACTCTTTGCTGGAGAAGTTTTATGTTGCTTTGCATTACCTCTACCTCCTCCTCTTCATCATCTGACTCAGAGGCCGCCAGAGATGCAAACATATTGTCATCTTCCATACATTGGCCTTTTCTACCATCGGACCCATCTGGGAAATGACTTTTGTGTGCCTGTTGTCTCGTTTGCTACTGTGCTGCTGCCCTTGTTAATTTTCTTGGCGCTCCTTACCTCGATCGGCCAGGCAGCTCTTCTGTGGATGCTGACAGGGAAGGGCGCTTCATTACGTCAGGAGTTGGCTTCAGCGTCCTCCTCCTCTTTATCTTTGGCTCTGGTTGGCTTGAAGAGCTTGAAGTATCGCCTGACTTTTCCGCTGGTCCCGCTATTGGCTTAGCGGACCGCTCACCGGAATGCATCGCGTGATATTTGCTCACTTTTTATTTTTAAATTAAAAGAAAAGAAAAAAAAAAACAGAAAACCTTTCGCTCCACGTGGAGTGGACTCGAAACCCACGACCTGTGTTTTGTCAACCGATCACACTGCCACTGTGCCAATTGGAGCCTAATGAAACTTCGCAAATGTCTTACTTTTTCGTTTTATCACTTTTTATCACTCGCAAGCCGAGACACGTCTACACTCTACTGAGGTCTATGAACGACTGATTTTTGACTTTCATCTCCCTCTGTTGTGTACAGACTCGACGATGCATCTGACCTTTACTGTCATAACCCATGTAATGTACTGAGCTTGGGTATATCAGCTGCATGCCTTTTTTTGTAAGTTCAAGAGACTTTGCAATCTGGCACGCCTTCTCAAAGCTCATTGACGACTCGTTCAGTAACTTTTGTTGTATTGTTTCGTTATTTATGCCAACAATTGATCCCTTAATGATGCATCCAGAAATGTCTTGAAGTTACATTTTCCTGCCAAATTCTTCAACTCAACCACATAATCTCCGATTGTTTCATAATTTCTTTGAAATCGCTTATGAAACTGGAACCTTTCCGCAATTATATTAGCAGTCGGCTTAAAGTGTGTTGTTAGAACTTTAATTCATTCTTTATACCCCTTAGAGTGAGCTCTAATGATTTCATAATTTTGTACGATTCGGGTCCTATAAGCGTTATTAAAGGAGATGCTCTCAACTTATTACCTTCAATTTTGTTGATAGTTAATAAATGTTCAAGCTTTCAGCATAGCTATCAAAATCATCACCTGGACTAAAAAATTCGATGGTTCCAAAGAATTGCGCCATTGTGTTATCTACGTGTTTCTTATTTTGTAAATCCAAACTTGATTGCGTGTCTTCAAAAATGTCTGAACCACTGCTTTCTTGGTCAGAAAATCGTTCTCGTTTTTTTTATTCACTTTAATTGGCTTTCCTTTTATCCTCGTCGCCAAATGTTGTATTTGTATATATAAGATTTAATGAAATACGCGAACACTTTTATTTTAAGCCAATTTATTTTATACATCTACTCTAAGCCACTGTTAAAACCTCACTGACTCTCTCAGTTATTACCCAGACAGTCGAACCGTCATTAAGTTTGTCAGTACAGTATTAGAAATCTTGAGCTTCCGACCCATGAGCGACCCATTATGACATAAGGCCCACCCTACGGAAGGCAAAGACGACGCCACCAAAGAATGTTTCTATGAGCTGCTCGACAAGATATGTGAGTAATGTAAGAAGTAAGACGTGCACACCATACTACGAGATTTTATTGCCAGAGTAAGAAAGGAGGACTTCTTTGGTACGACACTTGGTAAGCACAGCCTGCACGACAATAAGTCTGGTAACGGGCTTAGGCTTACTGACTTTGCGGCGAGACGAAATATCACTATATATAGATACCACGCGGTTTCCTCATCTCAATATACATAAAGGCACATGGCGGTCTCTGCATCATAAAACGTGAAATCAATTTGATCATTTTGCCATACACGTAAGGTATACCTCGAGTATTCTGGACATACGAACGTTCCGGGTAGCCAAAATTGACTCGGATCACCTTCTTGTTGCAGCCAAGGTGTAAATGCGGATTTTCCAAGCGCCACAACAATGAAGAACTATTGTAAGAAGATATAACGTAGAAAATCTGCAATCGCAAGAGACCGTCAGAATCTTCGCCGAACGCGTATCCCAAAATCGGTCAACAACACCTATGTATGCCGCCGGACTTAAATACCGAAACCCAGTGACAACGTTGCCAACGTGCCATCAAAGACGCCGCAACTGATGTGATGGGTTTCACCCTACCACCACCATGAAATCCCTGGTTTGATGAAGAATGCAGGCAAGTATGTGCAGCTAAACAAGAAGCCTACAAAGCGGCGCTGCAACGAAGGGCAAGAGCCGCTCGTGAGCTCTATCATCAGAAGAAATGGGAAGAACATCTTTCCAGAACGAGAAAAAATATCAAGAGAAGCGTGCGAGCGAGTTGTACTACAGGAATAACGTACGGCAGTTTTACCAACCTGTAGAGATGAAGAAGGAAACCTTGTAGTGGAATCACAGTCGGTGCTGAGAATATGGAAAAACCCGCTGTCATGTGGAATTTTTTAACATCATACTTGAAATTATTGTGCGGGACTCGCAAGCGAACTGTGAAGGCACCGATCTTTCAAAAGTCAGTGCAACAACTAGCGTACGCCAATGATGTTGATATAATTGGAAGAACTCAGCGGGCTATTACCAGTTCGTTCACTAGTATTAAAATGGAATCTGCCAAAATAGGTTTAGCGGAAAATGAGGGCAAAACCAGGTATATGCTGTCAACATCGACGAATTGGACAGAACATGACAGTCAACAACTATGACTTTGAGGTAGTAAGGCACCTTGTCTACATTGGCTCTGTTATGAATTCTGCCAGCAACACCTCAGCAAAAATAAACCGAAGAATCACACTTGCCAATCGCTGTTTCTTTGTACTGCTTTGTACTTTCCCAAACAACTAAGTAGACTTTATATAAAACTTTGATTATCCCAGTCCTACTTTATGGCGCTGAAGCTGAAGCAAAAGTGGATGAAGATGTCCTCAGTCGTTTAAAGGGAAAAATTATTCGAAAAAATTTCGTCCCCGTTTGCGTTGCCGGGCTTTGGAGGAGAATATTCAACGACGCACTATACGAGTTGCACATCAATATCGACCTAGTCGGAGAACTGCACATCAGTCACCTGAGGAATCTAGAATCTAAACCGAAGGGACAACGCAATAGGGGAAGAGCTGAGCTTAGCTGGCAAGCACGAGGGAGACCTCAACCAACTTGGAGTGCGCAACCTGGAGGCAGTTAGCTAAGGGCCGGACTAACTGGAGAGGCTTGTTAGTTGACGCCCAAGTTCACCCCGAACTGTAGCGCCACCTAATTAAGTAAGTAGCTACGTTGATGTCGCGATAGGAAATCTTCCCCGCTATGGATAAGGCATCTATTAAATCTTTTATGGGTAGCGGAGTTCAGTAAAGTATCGGAAAGGCTTCAACCGATTTTAGAACCATACGTCTTATGTTTTTCGTTTTCTCAAGAAACTACTCGGCGTCTTTACTCTACAATTTCTTCAGAAATCGTTGAGTAGAATAATTAATCGCTGCACATGTCTTTTAGTGATTTCGGAGATATCTTTTCTCCTGAGGTTGATCCTGAGTTCCCTGGAACTCCCATGTGACCTTTCGTGATCTTGTGCTGCTTAAAAATTCATTGGGAGAAGCGCCGCAGTCTCTGGCAACTTCCGAATTTATGATGTTCGAAGTTAGAGATCTGATCGCTTATTGACTATCTTTGTACACAGCGATATCAGACGTCGGTATTGTATTCAGACTGAGCCAAGCTCAGTCCAAGAGCAAGAGCTCAAGCCCAAGAGCAGTGACCAGAGGTTGCGTTTATAACCCTACTGTCGTGAAGAATGTGGATCAATCTGAAGGGCCCATCTTTTATGTTCATATCTCGGAGAGAGTAGATGATCAACTTATTTAAGTGTCATCATTATTAAAAGCTCCCTCGAGATATCAAGGAACGTTACCATTCCAACCATGAACCATGAGTTCATGCTTGACTATTATAACAGTACGCCTTCCAGAAAAAGACCTTTGATATTTTCGTCGAGGAATATAAAAAAGGTTTCGCTATCCATTTTGCTTTTTAGAACTCGGTTTAGTAGGGTAATATTGATTGGTCCTTCGACAAAGTAGTTTTGAAGTCAGCTGGTTTCTGTTTTATTTAGTGTTATTATCTTTCTGCTCATGCTCCTCTCAGTTCCTTTAAATAGATTAAGAAGACTCCACTAAGTCCCAACCAAAAAAGTAAACACAATAAAATCTCACACAAAAGGAAAGCAATCTGCAATCCAATTGACACGAAACGTTGCTCGATGACACTTATGGCCCCAGGAGGATTGTTCAGGTGGTGATGGGGAAAAAAACGCGCAATTAATCACACTAAAAGACATCTAAACAGGCAGAGCTGCATTTTTCGCATACCCCTTTGGGGAATTGACACCTCGCGTATAGTCACACGATGAACGAGTAGCAAAGTATGATACTTCAGCGACGCTTACTGCATTGACGTCGACGTTAAAGTTGTCCAGATGGACGTTTGACTCGATCTGTTCATCGTGCTGGATGTTTACATCGCACACGGACAAGTTGTTTGCTTGTTTGCTACCATTCAAAAGACAGTCCATTTGGTGTAACATCGTTTGATGTTTTCATTGAAGAAAGTTGTTCACGCCGTTGCCCAGTGTATGTTACAATAAATACTTGTGTCCGTGGGATGAGATAGTGTTGCCATTCACGCATTATAGGTTGTTGAAGTTCTACGCATAGAAGACCGTGTTGAATTTATAAAAATACTCGCATGCCTCTTAAATAGATACATTGGACTCATGAGGCTTGGAAGATAAAAACTATCAAAAACTGTGACATCTATAATGACATAGTTACTGCAATTGCGTGCAGCGCATATTGGGATGCAGACTTAAGGAGTAATTTATGTATCTTAGGCACCAGAAATAACTCCTATTGATGAGGCTTTTACAAACTTCTAAAGAGAACCAATGACAGGTGTCTCATATACGTCGAAGTTCGCATAATAGAAAAGGAAACCACCTTCGAAAGCACATGTGAATCATATAATGGTGACTGATAATGCAAGTGAACCGAACATCGAGGTAGTAAGTATTCATTTTCTGTATATGAGAATCCACAAGGCTACGTGGTGGACTGTTCCAAATACGGCATGCAAGATTATTTATATTGCTATAGACGAAAGGTGCCTAACCAGTGCTCTGGATGTCCGTTCATTAAAAGGGGCTATCATTGACTTTAACCCTACCTAGTTGGAAGTAAGAGTGCGGATATCAAGGCCAAAATTGCACCAAAAACACAATGTGATCAGGTTTGCCATCAGATAGATACAATCGCAAGCAGTTTGCCAAAGCTTTTGTCGTCCATTTTTCCCTTATAATCCTACGTTAGCATCATTCAGTGGAAAAAAACAGTGGCGAGGTGGACAGCTTAACAAAAACAACTCCGAATAAAGGAACGAAAAGTTGGAAGTCCCGCCATTCAAAAGACATTACTGTACGAGTATTATGTATTATTGTATGTTACGACATTTTGCCGAATCCGGGCAGCCAACATTGACTCGGATCACCACATTGGTGCAGCCAAGGTGCAAATGCAGATTTCCCAAGCGCCACAACAAATAAGAGCTCGTATCCCGATATCTTTCAACAACTCCTATTCACCAGCATCAAGTACCGAAGACCTATGGCAGCCCTGCAAACGTGCCGTCAGAGGAGCCGCAACTGATGTGTTGGGTTTCACCTGATCACCACCAAAAAATTTCTGTTTTGACGAATCAAGCACATGCAGCTAAGCAAGAAGCCTACAAGACGGCGCATAGCAAGAGCCGCTCTTGAACTTCACGAGCAGAAGGGACGGGAAGAACATCGGATTCTCCAGAAGAAGAAAAAAGAACACGAGAAGCCCGATCGAAGTTATTGAGGGGTTGTATCATATTTCAGGAATAATGTATGGAAGTTTTACCAACTAAGGCAACTTACCTAAGTAAGGTAGAAATAACGAAGGAAACCTTGTAGTAGAGTCACAGCCGGTGCTGAGAATATGGAAAATTCTGCAGACTGTAACGACGAATAGGCTCAACATCCCGCCGTGAGGAAGAATATATCATTCAACTTAGACGATTATAGCCAAAACTTCCATCCACATGTTTCTGGTAAAAACCCAAGAAGTCCAAATCGATACCCACCATCTTTTCATCAATTTTAAGACCGTATAGACCAGCATTTATGGAGGCTAGCTATACAGTCCATGTCTAATTTTATCATCCCTGCAAAGCTCGTCCGTCTATGCAGAATAACGATTAATAACTCGCGCTGATCCGCCAAAGTCTACAACGACTTAACTGAGACCTTTGAATCAAAAAAGGTTTTAGACAAGAAGACGCGCTGTCATATGACTTCTTTAACACATCATACTTCAAAGACTTGTGTGAAACTCACCAGTGAATGTCTATACAACTACTAACGTACCCCGATGATATCAACATAATTAGGAGAACTCAGCGGGCTGTCTACCGTGCATTCGCTAGTATTGAAATGGAACCTTCCAAAATGAATTTAGCTATAAATGAGGGAAAAACCAAGTATGTAAACAGAACGTTACAATCGACAGCTATAAAGTCGAAGTAGTAAAGGACTTGGTCTACCTTGACTCTGCTATGAATTCTAAAAACAACACTTCATCAGAAATTAAACGAAGAATCACTCCTGTCAATCGCTTTGGCCCGCGGGGTCTTCCAATCTAACCCGGACGGACAACGCAGTAGACGAAGTCTCAACTTATGTGGCACGCACAAGTAGACGGGGACTTCGACTGACTTGGTTGTAAGTAAGGTGCTGCGCTCGTTACCATCAAGCTTCTAGCAGGCGTAAAAGGTGCCACTATCAGTTAACTCATTGATAGTCCAGCAGCGCTTCACACTATTTCAATAACTTCCAAAATCTAGCCACACAGAAGGTGAGGAGTTAGTAAAACAGGACTCTGCCGAAAGATACATATGCCTGCGGTATTCCTTTTCCCTAAATCTAAGCTCAGCAGTCTTCTGAACAGGTGAAATATGGAGCAACACCTAACAGACACGCTAACAAAACCATCTATACCTTGATCCAAATTTCAAAAATATCTTCAAGGAAGCTCTCTAACTTTCTCTCCGTACAATGTAAGACCCATTGAAAATAAGTGACGACTCTGCTTAGAGGATGACGAAACCATACAACATATATTGTGCGTCTGTTTGCTTTGCTACTTAAGGAAGAGTACTTTCCTCAAGCGTACTGTGGACCCTGTGGCATCCCTCGAAGCGTGACCTTGAGAAGCTCAAAGTGTAATCAGCTTATGGTGCAAACGATCTTAGAGGTCACAGTGCCTACTGCTATTAAAGAGTATTTTATAGAAAGAAACAGAAGTAGCAAGATACTCATAGGTGGACCATGTAATAAAGTTGACAATATCCTCCGCCAAAATGCATAGCCATACAGCCGTTGATGATCTTATTGGTGGTTTTAATGGGTAGAGTTATTTGGTAACACTGTCACCATTTGTAACAACAAGTGTAACAAGTTTCAAATGAAACCTGTGGGGTTAAACTTTCGATCTTAAAATTCGTTACAGATGTGTTTCTTCATGACAGCTTTACAATTAAACAGGCATAAAGCTGATTTTCAACGCCTCATCGACGGATAATTTATTGTTAGTGTCACAGCGTTGGCAGACCGTAACTTTTACTCTCTATAGATACGAGTACAACCGGGACATGTGATGACGGAAACTAATGAAAGAAAAACTTATTGCAAAGACTTTCCAAAATGAAAACGATGAAGAAGTTGATGATGAAGTGGTTACTTAGACGACACCTCCTCGATTGACATCCTTAATATGATTTTCCCTCGATGATAAGCAATCAAAACCAAACAAGCTTGAATTTTAAAGTGCAGGAAAACGATGTACGTATCTTAACTGGAAATAAATGAGCTAGGAGGTACACAGTGCGAGATAAACATGCCAATTTGCATCATGTCATGAATGATGCTCAACCCGTCCAACAGGATCTCTAGAATCATTGACACAACTTTATACGAGAATCAAAATAGAGTAAATAGATCATGTTTGTAAATGCGTTTGTCCATAAATACCGCCTCCCACCTGAATCAGAATGTCTCAAACTAAAACTAAATGAAGGAACATCGCATACTAAAAACCACAAGCCTGTACCATAACTCTCAACTGAAACGGATGACTCCCTAGTGCTTTATTACTAGACGCATCTAACCGTGTAACATGTATGTTCCATATTCTCGAAGTCGGCCCGCACAACCACGAAAAATGCCCGCTGACAATAATGCCACAACAACGACAGCTCCAGCCAAATCAATTACTAACTAAAGATACTATCTCCATAGGACACCTTTAAAGGTTCTCTCGAGCGTAATTTCTGTACAAAGTTGCTACTAAGGTTGGTTCAAAAGCAGAACCGTCCACTCCAAATGGAGCCCCAAAGAGATCTTCCTGCTTCTCCCCCGTATTTAGATTCGACGTATACGGTATGGAGTTACCATAGTTGCAACATTGTTGCTCAATCGTTTACAGTGATTGAGAGGACAGCAAAATTTCTTCAACCAGTATCTTCCCGTGGAACCCAGGATAGTCTTGTACTTGTATCTTCTGAATCTTGCGGATATATTCGTGTCTTTTTTTATGTTTTTACTTTTTAATTTTGTTATTTTTTTTGAAGAGATGCAGTTCGACTTCTTGTTTGGGAGGAGGACGAAGCGACATCAACAGTGTTTGCCGATGGATGCATTGTTAGTGGTGCCCTTTTGAAATAATGAACCGTACGCTCAGATCAGACCATTCAGGTATTTTAATAGTGGCGGCACTAGACAGAGTTCGACTAAGATTGAGGCGAGAGAAGGCCGAGGCCGAAACCAATACCAAGATTAGCTTGTTTGTTTACCAGTCGTCCGTCACAGGCCACTGAATTCAGATGAGCAATGTTCGTTGAGCGCGGAGTTATTGTTCAGTGTTGAAGGATTGATTAGATCGAAGGTGATAAGACCCGCTCCACTTCAATTTGGCTTTCACCGTTTTTTATTTAAAACGCGCAATCTAATGATCACTTCAGATGACTTCTGCCTTCCACCTTCACATGGTGGCAAATACGGGTAATGAGGGTAATTACAGCTATCAACCTTCACCAGTTTATGTCTCCTTGGTTGAAATAAATTTTCACTTGGAGTCGGCCACATACTGAACCAATGGAACAGTAACACGCTGGAGAATACCCGTACCGATCCAGAGAGTGGCAGTCGAATAGCAGGAACCAGAAGAAGGTTAACATGACACACATGGCTCTGATGGTAAGTGGAAAGCTCACATACCTATTCATGTGTCATTCGGGTGACTATGGCTCCTACCTACACAAGACACAGGTTCCACACAGTTTAACTGGGAGTTGTTGGCCCTCTTCTTTTCTTTTTCTTTTTTTTTGCTGCCGGCATTTTAATTAGATGTAATTTTTGTGTCCCATACCCCCGACCTGGGATAAAATGAGGCTCCAGACAAGAAGCAATAAGGGCACACACATGCCGTAATTACATCCTAACCTAACGTTGTCGGAATTGTCAGAGTTGTCGGCAATGTTGTCGTAGTCGTCGTCGTAGTCGTCAGTCGGTGTCGTTGTTCGACAAGGATACTTCTGAAGAATTTTTATAACTCGGAATATAAATTCACTGGCAATCACATGAACACGTTACGTTTTCCGTATCCCCTTGGTGATTAGAAAGAAAGTTAACAGATCCAAGGCGGCACATATTGAAGATTTAATATGTGAGATGTGTGGCAGTACGAGAAGCGGCTGTAACATTGCTAGTTCCAGTGCCAACGGATGAATTCCGATCGGGGTTATATCCTAGTGCCCCCACTAGGATGGGAATTCTAATGTGCAGGTGAATGAATAACAAGGCATTCGGAGCGGAAAAAGGGGAAAGGCGATAGAGGACCGTCTTTTGTGCGTAATGAAGGAATTTCTTTTAATTGACAAAACAGTTAGTGAAATGTGTTAAGCAGGCTTCTGTGCAGTGACTCACATTAAAAATCATCAATGTTCAGTGAGGCTTAAAGTCGAAAAAGGCTATGTCAAGTGAAGTGTTTGCATGCGAGAAAGGCCAAGTGTTGCAAGGCTATAGGGCAAATTGTCGTGTGTATTCTAAGTGGATCGTACTTTCACAAAATCTATCGAAAATCCATTTATACAGCATGTTGTGTATTCATATTATACGAGTGTATGCATATAATAAAAGAAACTCTTAACCTCGTATTATTTAATCAGATTTTATGTCCCCATAATCATGAGGTATATATCAACAATATAATATAAAATATGAAAAGTGTCTTAAACACATGGTAAGTGACAGGTGGCATGACGACAGATGATCTGTTCGTTTGTTTGCCTACAACATCTCACCTCATGATTGATCATACGTGTGAATACTTCCCTCCGACTTCAAGACGTTTAGGTGGAGCACGATTCCGAACGGAGCATTGGGAGCGCTCCCTTACGGGACGCATGTAGTCCGTCTGTTTTCCATCGATATGTTGAGCTGACTTGGAATGATGTTCTCAAATTTCAGGATTACTTAGTAAAGCTGAAGGCTCATTTTTCCCAAGATCTTCAAAGAAATCAATCGAGCTTTCATTTTCAAATTTGATTTCCTACTTAGATGGCCTACATCATGGATCCAATCTTCTTGAGAATAGTCCCTTTTACCCAGGAAAGTTGAGAGTTATTGAAATTTTGTGCATATATTGGACTATCGGGTTGAAACTTTCTAGATATCGTTCCATGTTTATGCATACATTCGTTTTGCATTTTCAAATTACGTTGAATAGTTTCGCCCGATGACGGTCTCAGTAAGCCGGGAGATTCATTTTGATTTTACGCCCTAACATAGCCTCAGCTGGCGTTAAATTGTCTGGTAGCTGAGCGTTTGGTGTGAATCGGTAGCTCTGAAATAGGGTTTGAAAGGGAGTGTTTGTGATTTCCTCCTTTCCTAGCTTTTTGATCCCGGGCTTGAACGGCTTGAAAGTCGATAAACTTTTCTGCCTGCCCGTTTGACTGCTGGTGGTTAGGTGCATTATTGGATTCCTCCTACGACATAAAAATCGGCGAAATTATCAGAGGCAAATTGATTGCCATTATCCGACACTATATCGTCTGGAAGTCCAAACCTTGTGAAAACTAGTCTACATGAATTCGAGACTAAGTTTTATTTGCTACTGGCCTAGATGCCAATGGAAACTTTGTAGGCACTGGCGCTGATGATATACATTCTGAGCACTCCCTAAGAACCTGCTGAATGTCTTTCCCTATGTTTGGTCAATATACGTAGCTACGCACTAGTGACTTCATGCGGACAATCCCTGGATGCCCAGTATTGAGGGTTTTTCGAGATTTCAATTTTTCACTTTTTTGGAACCCTTTGAAGGGAAAAACGCGATGTTTTGCGAAAAAAAAACGGATAATTTGTTATTGAAAAAACTCTCCAGCATTACCTCGTAAATTATGTACAGAAATAGTGTTCAAAATTTCAAAAGGATCGGTGCAGTAGTTTTGAAGTTATGAGGGGCACCGTCTTTGAAACCGTGATTTGTGGGGAAAACGCTTTAATGAAAACGGAGCTAAAATGATACGAAAATAGGAACGCACGTGTACGATAGAATATTTACTGCTACACTAAATTTTATACACTACACTGACAAAATATACAGTACAGGCATAAGGAGGTTTATACTTAAGTGGAAATTTCTATAAATAGATCTGGATCTATTATATAGAGAGCGAAACATCTGCCAGGCAAGAATAGCGCGCGGGTCGGGTAGGTATTAAAATCCGACATAGGGTTTTCCAATAAGGACTTGACAACTTTTTTTCTAAATAAAACGCAGACCATTTGAGATATTTCAAAAACTTTATTATCGGCTTGAAGTACAATCAAAACATTTATGAATGGAACTCGACTTCGTTCATATGGCCACCGTGGGCACGTTTGCAGCGGTCGATGCGTTGAACCGAACGACTCCGCCACACATTTCGGTCGAAACGGCCTATATTTCGCATTCAATTTTGGCTCTGAGCTCTTCCAACGTCGTCGGCGTGTTGGCATAAACCAATGACTTAACGTAGCCCCACAGAAAATAGTTAAGCGGCGTTAAATCGCACGAACGAGGCGGCCAATCGACTGGCCGATGTCTTGAGATAACACGCTCACCATACTTACTCTTCAATAAATCGATTGTAGCTTGTATGTGGCTTGTGGCACCATCCTGTTGAAACCACATGTCATCCAAGTCCATATCTTCCAATTCGGGTCAAAAATAATCGGTGATCATGGCGCGATAACGCTGACGATTCACAGTAACGTAACGATCGTTATCGTCGACGAAAAAATACGGCCCAATAATGCCGCCGGCATGCAAACCGCACCAAACAGTTATTTTTTATGGATGAAGTGGTGATTCATGAAGCACATGTGGATTTTCACCCGACCAATAACGCATATTTTGCTTATTGACGAACCCATTGAGCCAAAAAATGAACTTCGTCACTGAAGATGATTTTGCGATGAAATTCATTATCTTGACGCATCTTCTCCAGAACCCAATCGGAGAACGTAGGTCCCTTCAAATGGTCCATCGGCTTCAATTCTTGAGTCAGCTTGATCTTGTATGGGTGTAAACCAAGATCCTTACGCAAAATACGCCATAATGTGGTCTGAGCGATGCCCAATTCTTGAGAACGCCGTGGAATTGACTGATTTGGATCGTTTGCTTCGACCACTTCGACCAACCCGTTGTCTCACTGACACGGCAACATCACACAACGAATATGCAGACTCAAATTTTTTCACTAAACTTGTTATTGCCTGTCTACTAGGGCGAGAATTAGGACCGAAAATTGGAGTTAACGCCCTTAAAGTTGCAGTCACCGACTCCGAATTTCGGTAGAAAATTTTTATAATTTGCAGATGTTGCTCGTTCGTGTACTTTACCATGATGAAAATTTTGAGTTTACTGAATAGATTGACAGTGACAGTTTGATGATTAGTGAAAGAGTACGTTCACAAATTAAATTCAAAATTGTCAAGTCCCTATTGGAAAACCCTTTATAAAAATACTCGTAACTTCGTCAATTTTGCTCCAATCGACTTGAAATTTTGACACAATATTCTTAAGATATCATGCATTCAAAATTTGAATACCTTACCCCTCCCCTTAAAAAATCTGCACATATTCGCACTTCACCTTTTGCCTTACGAACCATGACAATTGGTGTAGCCCTCCAATGGGCAACTTGAAGGCAGCCACTTCACACTGAATCATAACAGTTAATGCCTTCTACGATTCCTGTGTACTGGATTTGATTTGACAGAGGATATCCACTAGCATTCTTAGCAGAAGTTCCTTCTAAAATTATTGTGATGTCGGAATTTTGTGTTCACTTGCAGTTGAACAGGATGTCCTGGAAACTGAAAAGATACTTTTAATGATACTTAAAATGCCTTTTCCCTTTTTTATGCGCTTTTGCGATTTTGTAAAATCCTTTTTATGACATTGATGATCACAATAATTGCACTTGGGCGCTTTTAACCACCATTTGTCGACGTAATGCATACCACTGAACCAGCACGGATTCTTAAGTGTTTTGAAGACCTTCGACTTGCTCGACAGCCTTGAGCTTTTGCTCAAGCAAAATCTAGCACTCATTGTCCAAGTCGCTAAAAGTCAGCTTTGGATCACTTTCATCCTGCTTCAACTTCGTTAACAGCCGTAGTTAGCCCACAAACAAACATGAGACATTTAAATTCATCGGATGTGATTGTGGTGATTTTGAAAACTAATATAGAATAAAAAAAGAGAGCCAACCGTATCAATGAAGGCCTTAAAATAGCTGGCCAATAGTTAACAAGGAGACATTTGAAAAAAAAAAAAGAAAAAAATACCTAAAGTAGGCGTTCATATTTGGAGGACTAAGACTTGCCGAGATGATCTTAATTTTGAGAGGAGTTAGCACAATCTGCTTGTAGAGGGTTTTAAATTAGAAGACGCCTTAGCTTTGAAATAAATATAAGTAAAGAAGCCGTCTTCAGGATAAATATGATATTTTGCTCTCTAAGGACTATCAGTGGTTTTCGAGAGAAGGAGCTGGGTTCATACTGATGATAAGGATTTACAGTAGCAGATTTGTCTCAAGACAATTAGCGCTAACTTCAATAGTAATAGAATAGTTTTTCCTATATAAACTTTCTGCCATAACCAATTCCAATACGGTAATACTCCATAGTTGCCCGTCATGCGTCATGCACTGGTGAGCAACTAGTGGTAGATTCGTCGGATCGTAGCTATTTCATTGTCTAGGTTCAGAGACCGTTTGTTGTAGGAGACCGTATTATGGACATTGGATCCAAAATTATGAACTCACTTCGCCTTAGCGTTTTTCCGAAAATGTTCAAGCTACTTTCTGACTAGACAATGGGGAATCTTTGACCGCAAGAAGGAAGCAAATGTAAATTGCTTTACAGAGAACCGGAGTCAGGGCATATTTAAAAAATGCGGGAAATTCGAATTCTTTGGGATTCAGACGGATATTTCTTCAATGCCGGATATTTTTATCAAATCAGTAAATTTCCTTCACCTCATTTGTCACTCAAGTCTTTGTACCACAGAGACGTACAGGGATGTTTAAAGCCCAGAAGTGTAGGTCGGTGAGTGCCTTGTGAGGTAAACCTCACTGCTCACTTAGAGAAGCAGTAGATCGATTGTGCTCACACGACAGCGGGATGGCCTCCGAAAATTTAATAGTGATATGTGTTGTATCCTATATGTAGGTACGTTTATTAAAATAAAACTCGTAAATCCTGTGAATACTATATTATTGCTTTATTTCCCGATGTGAACTGTTCGCTGTCTATACAAGTACTGACTGTATACATCACATTGACACTTGATCAGTATATCTACGAATACGTCAAGGAAAGAAATAGAAATTGACAAGACACAACAGTATGGGTTGCAGACTGTTCCTTAGCTCAATATAATAGATATTATCTAGCTCTGTGAAGAGTAACTTACCGAGAGTACTCATCATACAGCAAAAACTCAAACTTTTTCACGTACCTGCAGTCGTTGTGGTGCCATCTAAAGGGTACTGCATGAATGGTGATGGCTTAGTGATCTAAGATTACACCGAAAATTACGCGCACATCCTAGTGATTTGTTCTAGTTCTACGTCGCCCAAGTATTTTAGTTCCAGTGATTGTCAAATTAGACTCATCGTGCACTTGGTTGACCGATGGCTTTCTGCTTGAATCCTTTTTCGATCGTCCTTAATGAAATTTTGTTAAAAATAAGGACTTGAAAGCTATGCAGTTCCGACCCCTTCCTCACTAATTCAATAGTTTTCTTATTGCTAGCAGCAAGTACAATAGTAACCATATTGGTATTCAATACCTAATTCAAGAGATCACTGCTAGTTTTTACAAGTTTTGATTTGACTATCTAGGATCTAGACCCTTAAAAACTGCTTATCTGCCCGAATAAACAGCTATTGATCTTGCATCCCTGCAGCCCACGTGTGAGTGTTTATTTTATAACTGCCAGTGTTGATTCTGATAGACCATTTTGTGGCAAGAAACAACCTTGGAATCATGAGATCAGTTTTCGATAAATTTGCTGTAGTCTCACAGTGAGAGTATTCTCGTATAAGAAGCTAGACTATTTTTTGAAGGGGACCATAGGGATCCAATATGCTGCCTGAACGCCGTTTTCACTACCGAGCTGCTGCAGCATAAATGTGAACGAAAGAAACTGAGTATGTTCTCCAATGTTATTGTACTGAATTCGGAATCGATTATCATCTGAATCCTTTTGAGCTGGCGGTGCTGAACGCCAGCTTACTCGTATATTTGGTTTTCAGAAACGCCTTTTGATGTTCTCTTTTCAGAAATCGTATTGACTTAGATAGTCCAAGTTCCCCCATCATTTAAGGGTTTGAATTATTATCTGTGAAAAGAACAAGGTCTGGTTCTGGGCCTTCTGCTACAAGTTCAATTTTCAATCAGTACTTGTGCTTGGTCGGCCCATTCGCTAAGAGCTGAAGGGAGCTTACCAAATATCAAGATGATCACATCATTCGATATTTCCTTCATTATTGAAAATATATCGTCGCCGACAGGGAGCCGTCTTGGTGAGCTTCGAATCTTAGTTATTCGACATAACGTCTTGCTATTCAATCACTTTATTATACCAAGGAACCAGCGCTTGTCAATAATATTCATCGTACGACTGTGAGCTTTGAAACTGATTCTGTCAACCGTGACATTTTGATCGTCGTCGGTCGGTGTTTGATGTCCTTCTCTGACATCATATTATAGTGTGTTTTGTTATTTTTTCGTTTGTTACTTATTCTGTTTGACAGCGGTATTTTACTTGCTCACGCTACTGAACAATCCCCAAAAATGGTCTTCAGAGGCAATTGCAGCTCTTATAGGTAATTTCGTTAGTCG
This sequence comes from Volucella bombylans, assembly GCA_949129095.1. Lineage (NCBI taxonomy): Eukaryota > Metazoa > Arthropoda > Insecta > Diptera > Syrphidae > Volucella > Volucella bombylans. Next base: position 133,225,428 of record OX422142.1, on the reverse strand, counting down.
TCCGAACGCTTTACATGTTTACTAATTTTTTCCTTTCCTTCCCTTTGCGCAACGACCTTTTCAGCAATCCTTTTTTTTTTGTTTACATTTCTGGCTAGTATTTTTCTTGTTAAGCTGCATGTGCTCCCTGAACTCTATCTTCAATCCAGTGGTTCCGCCATGATGGTCATTAGGTTCGTAGCGGCGCTGATGATAATCGCACCGAATTGACTTTTCAGAAAAGAGATTAAGCACATGAATCCTTAGTATGATAGTTTTGTAGGACTGCAAAGTTCATAGTCGACGCTTTTCACTCAAAGAAACAGCCAGTGGATTCTAAGTCACACCCAGATCTGCCATCTACCAGATAAAAACCATGACAAGCAGAACCTCCCAAGTGGAATATTTCCTGACGTACCAGACTTGTAACACCCACTTTGCAACGACGGAAATGAAACTAAAATCCTGTTTCATGTCCTTTGGGATCTTTAGTATTAACCATTTCTGACCTCAACTGTACATGCTGATATTTAGCTCCGTTTCTATGCTTTAGAAACTGTATAAGCCTCATGAGTCGTGATTTCAAATGGAAATTGTAATTTTTTTTTTACCGAAACAGGACTCTTCGGCAATCAATTAGTCGATTTGTATCATATGCTACTTTTTATAAAATCAGTGTTTCGAGTAAGGGTTCAGGGTTCCTCTATAATGGAGTCTAGTACTTGCGATCGTAAGCCTATTATTGTCAAAGGCAGCATTACAGGAAGTGGTGTTTATGTCATGCCATGTGCAGTTGTGATCATAAGAAACCAAACTGTTAATGGATCCCAAACCGGGGACGCTTGCAGTCCTCCTAATCAAACCCATGTTCGCGTTCTGAGAAACTCCTCTGGGATTGCCTGGGAAATTCATCGACGATATCAGTAAAATCTGGTTTTCATCTGCATTTCGGCAAATTTTTGAAGTGCACCTTAGCTGTCGCTACTAATGTAAATAATTTTACTCTTCTACCTGGTCTATATAGTATTGTACAACATATGAACCAAAGAAGTCTCCGATTGAAAGACAAGTTTGCCTCACAAATAGCGAAGACTAAGGTTGTTGTTCTTCACAATCGGCGCTATAAATATATATATAGAAAGCTTTTGGAGCCATCAGTGAAGATCAAACTATTGTACATTCCTTACCCTGGCCGAAGCCAGTCAAAGTTCGGAGTTCTGATGGCATTGCAACATGTGGCATATCCGTGGGATCGTAATCAAGTGACATTCGGCGCCTCAGGACGACGAAACTTATTTTTAAAGTGGAAGATAGCCTTTAAAGAGCTGCTCATGATTGGATGTCAAGGGGTAGATGATTAGTCAGCACATCTATAGGAAAACCTTTTGCGCTAACGCTTCTTATAACAGCTACAATTGCCTATAAATTTTGACTATTATGTCGTTACATACCCTCACCGAATCATCATAGAAAAGTTAAACATAATTCAAAAGTTGCTGGAGGCAGCGCAACAGATCTTTTAAGGCAGCGGTGTAAGTTTTCCTTATAAGCCAGATCGCTACCCATATTAAAAGGTTAGTATCGCCAGCTTTAGTATAGCTCTTTCACATTCCCTTGAACCGCTTTCTCCAATGAGAAGAATGTAATTCATAGTGACTGGAGCGATATTGCTCAAATTTCCATTTTCAAACGAGCCATGCTTGCCACATATCATGATGGAAGTGAACTTCATCCAACAGAGCATACATCTTTCAAATTTGTATTCGTAATTTTGCTTGTAATCTCATGGATTGCTTTGTAGCTGTGGAGCACCATTCAGCCTCATCATTACAGTAAATGATGACTTCAATGAATTTCTAAACTCTACACGCATTGTATACAAATTCTAAAACCAAATCCTTGAAAGCAAGTAAAATCCACAAAGAGCGTCATTACCGTGAATTTTTCGATTCGAATTCCTGTTTACATGTGTGCATCCATCGAAATCTCTCTAAATCAGAATCTGTTCCATCACAAGGGCACACCGCATACACCACACCGCACAACAGTATCTCTTGTCCGTATCCTCATCAGCATCCTCCTGATCCTAATCAACAACATCGTCTCATTGCCAATCATCGGATATTGGATTCGACAGATAAATCACAGGCATGTGCTGTCTGTCATAAATATCACGCATCATAGACCATGATGAAGGTAACCCCACTCCACCTATTGCCCACAATTCAAGCTCTACAATCAAATCCATTTTAAATCGACGATAACCAAACCAACTCTCGATGTTGGATCTATATAGCTGTGCATCTGTTTACTCGTATCTGTGTGAATTGCCCGACTCTTGCTGATGACGGCCACTATGATCACACAAGAGGATGAGCACTAGAAGAGCATATGCAACAAAAAAGAGAAAAAATCATTCACTTAGAAATGCAATACGATATCCTTGCAAGCTATACGAGTACTCGTACCATCCACGAATACCATATGGCACCGCGCTCCACATCACCTGGTTTATAATTGCTAAGTTCAAAGGGAATTCCTTCGTGCTAACGTGCTCTAAAGCAATTACATAGGACTTCCTATGAAAGCATAAGCAGCAGCTATCCTCCTAAAACCCTTTTTCTCTCGACCAACAACCAATAAATTGAGACATGCATGAGACATGAAACGGAGCTGGGATACAGCTCCCATGCTTCAAGAAATCACTGTTCTAGCTTCCAATTAAATTGTTTGTCACAACGCGAGATATTTCAAATTTTCCACGAAACCAAATATGAGAAGAAATCAATAGACAGGCACTGGATACGGTCACGGACGGAGGACACTGATGGCGACAACGACAACGCTTGCCTAGGATGGACATGAATCTCGGTCGTATAACAGCATGTCGACAAGAGAATGGACTATGACAATGGCACACGTACCATTAAACATCCATTAGTGCGATTTCATCAGGAATTCGTAAACCGAACAGCTGCAGCTGGACGATGGGAGGTGTTTCAAGTATGCAGAGGCACCAGCAACAGAAACATCTCTAGCACCAACACCACCACTAGTACTGGAATCCGAGTATGGCTAGGAACAGGGACAAAATCTTTTTTTTTCATTTTTATTGCCACTCTTCTTTTTTTCTAGGACTTTTTTTGGGTTGGTCGTAAAAATTCTGAAGATTTCCCAACATGGATGCGGCAGCATCGTTTGCTTAAGTGGGTTATGAAGAAGACTACGTGAGCTGAATGGGTAAGTTCATTTCGTCTTAGGCTATTTCGCGTGGAATAGGGATTTTAACGAAAGTGAAGCGATGGTCCTTGTAATTGAATTGTGAGCGTCAACTGATGTCACCAATGTTAAGAGAAGCTTAAGGTGAATTTTCACAAAATCAGAGACCAGTTGGCGAATTCTGTTTTTTAATTAATTTTTAAGTACCACAATGAAGGAGTTACGTTTTAAAATGTCCTTTTGGTCTATAGCAGGGGAAAGCTGTAAATATTTCGTAACGAGAGCTGAAGTGAGCCTTGAGTGGATTTAAGTAACTTAACTACTATTACCATTTTTAGTTGGGCTAACAGAACGTTTATAACTTGTCCATGTGCCAAGTGGAAGCATGCGCATTCTGAAAAAATTCGAATACACAATAGCAGATGGGGCATCTCGGCATTTCTGATTTGGCGAAAGATACTCCCAAAACTAGACGAGACTACAGCAAGATTTTGTTTAAAGTTGAGCAGCAAAATTTCTCCAATGGAATCAACAGTGGTATATGTGGTCAGGACATAGAATACCCCATGAGAGCTATTCCAACACGAGAACTGAAGTTAAAGAAAATTTCCAGAGGTAAGTCAGTAGAGACACGAGATAACAGCAACCATCATGGACCTTGGGATGGACCTTGGCGTCAACTAATAAACCTTCCCAGCTACTGGGGTGTTTGGTTAACTTTCAGTTGCGCATTCCAAGATAGGTTAGGTCCCTTTCAACTGAAGTGAGGTTTCTTCTCCTTCGTTGTCCCATCGAACAACATTAATTGGCTCTACATCTAGCCATCATAGCACTGGTGTTGGCGTACAATTTTCGTACAATATTTTGAAGTACATATGATGTTAAAGCAGTTATGTGACTATACTAAGTACCTTGGTTGTAACTAGATAATGTAGGGTTGATTAGCCTAAAACACCAAAGGAGTATCATACGTTGATCACAACATTATCGCTTTGGTTGACTTTTTCATAACCTGGTTATCGTCATGTTCCTTATGAATATTGGAACGAGAAGACTATGTGCTGATTATAGTGATATTCTGCCCCGATGTGGCTTTACTCTCCGATTGCGCTACCAAGCATTTTCTTCTTTCCTATTTTGGCGTTAAATACTCCTCACTTAAAACGCTTTTAACGTCCCACATTAATCAAAGCTTTGGTAGCAATGTCTATTTTTTTGCGAAGGGATGAGAGGATTGAGTATTGTTGCTGTACGTTCTCTAACGCGCCCATAGTTCAAGACTTTGTTTTGGCATTTACAGTAAATCCACACCGTATCAGTCACATTTTTGCGTTTGCGCGGCGAAAATCTTCCTCCTCTGAGTCTCGATCAGAAAGTGACAATATTCTTTGAATTCAGTCTTTCGACTATGCTCAAAGAAGCCTTACCATGTTGAACTTGGATATAAAACGAGAACACATTGGAGCCCCTAGCGCAGCTTGGCTGTCGAATTTACAGGAACACTTCCTTTTTTTCCAAATGTTCTTCAAATTATACATACATAGTTTGTTACCATCAGAATTGTAAATGTCCCCGCTTGTAAATAATCATTAATCAATTATCTGCTCATTGCTTGTAGGAAGAGTTTCTCCAAGAAGAAAGTTCAGTGTGCAAATCCTTCCAATGGGGTTAATCTTTGAGATTGTTCTACATATTTGAAGCCTCAATCTGAAAATATTGTAAGATCTAAGTTGGGGCTCTTTAATAACATTCGTAAAGGAGTGAAATTGCATCCGATTACGACAAGCTTTTTCGGACAAAATGGCCTCTTAGGCAGAGTTTATGCAATTTATGTACACTCAAACTCAAGAAAACCTCGGACAGGTGCGGTTATACTATTTTATTTATGTGGTCAAATCGGCTTACAAGATATGAATATCCGAACAATAAAAATGGATGTTAGCTCCTAGTTAAAACAGATCTGACTCAGTCTACACGACATCATCTTCAGTACTGGATTTCAGCTTATCGACTTCACAACAAATTAAAATGTCACCAGGCTTGAAGTTTGCTCATTTTACAGCTCACAAAGGCATTTGAAGATCACAGGATCACAAGGAACAGACAGCTAGATTGATTGCAACGATACCGAGGTAGGGCGCTTTTCTGTTATACTGAATGCACCAGGTTTTCTGAGAGCAACAATTGTCTTGAGACACGTAGTAGCAGATACGGATGCGTATCGATGTGTCCGAAGATCTTAAAACCAACAACCGCGTGAGTTCATAATAATCTTTCTCATAAAAAGCCCCATTCTGCTCACACAAAAGTAGAAGGCCATCGGTGGCGATGTACCCTTAAGATGCTCTAGCTTCATCCATCAGCTCTATACTATTTCAAAGACGTGACAGCTCTACTTTACTCCACTTTCTGGCCCGCAAGCCTTCAAATAATTTTCAGCCCTGTCCACATTGACGGTGAATAAATGAAAAGATATTCTGAAGAATTGCAGAGACTATATAGCGATGGGGTTTTATTGAAAAAATACGAATTTTATCACATTAATGGCCAGGCCGTATAAATGCGATTGCATAGCAAATCTCCAGTATAAAGGCTTCCCGAAGCTGTACATTAGGGAAGGTGGCATGACCATATGAATAAGGATCTCTGCCAACTCGCAACTCATCTAAAGACAAACACTACAGGATTAACCAGTTATTTATGACACCAGAAACTCTAAATGATCTGATTCTGTTTTATATTCGTTTCATGTTTCTAGTTCTTTGTAATTCAATCACTAATATCTTCCAGTAGTTCCTAAATAACTTTTGAATGACTGTACAACAGAGTTGTTGGACATTGTCACCGCATTAACAGAAACTAGTTCCTCCAAAATTGAAGAATAGCACCACGTAATCAAAGTATGCTTGTAATGTCATTAGGAGCATACACATAATTGCCTCAAGTAATTAACCATAAGTAAACTAGTTACCACACCCCACCACCATCTAATCTATTCAAAATCGTTTCCGAAATTTCATATAAATAGTCTAATCACGGTCCAAAACGATATCAAATAGAACTTAATCTCCAAGATGGTAAGTACCTCAAGGAAGTAAGGTTCACCTATAGAAGTCATGAATCCTCTTCCAAATTTTTCTAAAAAAAAAGAAATATATACGATATTTTTCCTTTTAGAAATTCCTCATTGTCGCATCAATTGTGTGCCTCGCACTTTTCGGACAAACCGAAGGAGGTAGTCTTCGTGGACTTACAGTTCTAAATCCAAATCTAATCTATAGAGCTCCATTAATTGACAGTAAAGAATATATCGACGGGGTCAATTCCATTCTGACACCGAAGGAAACCACAATATTTTTTGAGAAGCGTGAACAACCAATCATATCGATTCAATCTGTGGAATACGGTGCACCACAAGTTGTAGGGCTTCCCGTCATCAATAGCCTTCCATTGGTCAACACAGCTGTAGAATTTGGAATCCCTGCTAAAACTTATGGTCCACCAGCTACAGTTAACGATCCATCTAAACCAATTGAAATTACCACTACGACCATTAAGCCAGAAATTCTAATGAAACCAATGGAACCTGAATTGCCAAAACAACCCGAACTTCCCTACCTTGAACCTGGCTTACCAGCCTTACCACCAGCTCCAATTGTGGTCAGCGAAGAAGCGAAAGAAGTTGCAAAGGAATATCTGCCACCAAAGAAAGAAGAACCAACTACTGTCGCTCCTGTTATTATAGCAAAAATTGAGGAAGTCAAACCAGAGCCAGAAGAAATTCCATCCACAACACCAGAACCCATGAAGGAAATGAAAGAGGAGAAGAAAGGCTACATCTATGAAGCTCCCGAAATCAAATTCGAGCTTCCATTAGTCCATTCAGTACCAGCGCCATCACCTGTCCTAATTGAAGAACAATTTAAGCCCGAATTATTTTATGGAACACCAGAGACATTCGTTCACAAACATGTACTCGATATGCCACAAACAACTGAACATCTCGTGTACCAACCAACTTTGCCAATTATTTCCGAATTAGCTTTAGGTGAACTTAAATCTGGTTACGTCTACAGAGCACCCACCAAGGATTTTCCAACACCCCTAACTGTTCCCCTTGTCCATGACCCTCATGTGAGTTGCACTTAGTCTTTCTACAAATTTCAGCTTAACACTATCGATATCATTCCAGGCCAACAAGGTTGTCATTCCGGGCCATGTTCACACCATCCGACCATCGACTGAGGCAATAATTGTCGAGGACTTCAAGACATCTGAAGCCATCAACTCCGGCAAGATCTGCAGGGAATTAGAGGGAGTTTCTTTCATCAACCACAAGTTGCCCACCCCAATTGCAGTTCCCCACAGCACCTATGGAGCTCCAGCTTTCTAAATTAAATTATTGTTTGATGTAACAAAATAAACAAGTGCGAGGGAATGAGATACTTTCGCCAGAAGTTTGCTTTCCAATATTTTCCTCGGTGTTTTCCTTTCGCATCTCACTAGGGATAAATTGTTCACTCAATTAGAAACATTCGACTTTGGCTATGACCGGGGATAGGTAACCACAACATAACCATAAATTGAAACGATAAGCAAACGGTTCCCTTGGATCAAAGGAAGCATCTTGATTACGTAAAGTAATTTGTTGTAATACGGAAACCCCACCACTCGTACTCACACTTACCACATATTCCGTATGTGAAAAAGCAAATAACAGAATTCAAGGACTGGTGTGGCCTTCAGTGTCTACACATGGAACAAGGATCGACCAACTTACTCTTCTTACCACGAGCTTTTTCTCAAGACCGGTCATTGGAGCCAAATCCAAATATTATCTCTTTCCAAATAGAGTTATGTAGACAGGACAAATGCACTCTAAGCTGCCTTGGGGAGCTCAGTTTTAGGTCATCTGAACTGTGGCACACACAAACGAAAAAAAAAACCACCTGGAAGGAGTATTGGTCTCGACCAAGGAAAGAGAATCTATGGAAAGAGAAGAAAAGAAAAATGAGATTCAGAATCCTTGGTTACTTCCTCTTGCATTGTTTGGCCAACGAGAATATAAATATTAAATCGTCATCTAAACAGACGACAGTGGCACCAAGAAGAGGGTATATTTTTTACTTCAATTTAAAGTGACACTAAATTCCAGTTTAACTGAATCATTTTGTCAGGACTTGTAGCCAGAATTACTCCAGCGGGGAAACTTAAGAATTTCGGAGTTCTGGACAATAGTATTCTTTTCGTGGACACAAACATTTTGTTGGACCTATAAGAGAATCAATTTTGATGAGAAGCAGCAGGTTGAAGTTGCACTTATATATATTTGGAACATTATTGTGCAAATCGACGTAGGATACATTGCCCAACCAACAAAATTGTTTAGTCTTTTCAAGAAAGATGAGTAAACGGTTCAGTGACAAAGTCCTCACAGTAATAACACCCACCACATCAGCACTGAGTAACGCAGCCTGATGCCAGCGCAGTCCGGACACTCACAGAATAAGTGCTTCGCAGTGTCGTCATCACTTTTACTGCAAGCAGCGCAGGATGCAAGCACACTTACTCGTAAATGTTTTGCAAGATCGTAGTTCCCGTCCCAACGCCAATAAACAGTCTACAGCCTTTCCTACTGAGCGACAGCATGAAAGTCGCTGACATATTAGAGATATCAGGAAGAATACGTATGATCTGCGGTCAATCTAGAGAGCCATGCCATTTGCAGTTATACTCATATGAACCCCAATTATCAATTTAAGCCCCAGCGGAAAACGCAGGTTCTGAAAATCTCTCCTCTGAGCCTTCCCTATCGAGTTTATAGGAAACAAAGCTCAGCGGTTTCAGCCTTCCAATTGCATTCAAAAGAACCTTTCTTCATAGAAATATTGTAGGTTGGAAGTGAAAGAGTTCAGAGTGAGAGTGAAAGAGTTCAGCGCAGCCCTAACAGATGCAGATTCTTGGTCCCTGTTATCGAGGCTTCATAATATTGTTCATTCCATCTCCGCTTGGAAGACAGATTCAAACTTTTCTATATCCCTTCGTATAGACGCTACTTGCTTATCGCAGTCCTCAAAACTCCAGTGCGTGTTGTACCAATAAGCACTTATTTTTAAACTGAAGATAACTTTGATAGATTGAGCAGAAACGGGTGGCCTACTGATAGCCCCAATGAAGCCGAGAGAGACCGTTCTTTGAAATCTGGTAAAAGCAGCAATGACGTATTTTCGTGAAAGATAAACGACACATAAAATATAATTGCCCTTGACATAGCCGTGTTGATTCAGACTACCCTCTTCGGTGACAAGCCCTATGTCTTGCAGAAAGCTCCTTTTCACTGTCAAAATGCTGACAGCGCGTTTGAGATTTTCGCCGTAACCTATTCAGTCTAAAGAAAGTTGTTATCCAGGATGACACCCGACCACTTATTTTAGTTAGAGAAGCGAAAGGTGATGCCTTTAAATACCACAATAGATGAGTCAAACCACTCAGCTTCCTGCTTCTCGTAAAAACAACAATCTCAGTTTTGAAACGATTGACTGAAAGCCCTTTCCTAGTGCACTAATCATCGATCACGTCTAGGCCTGCTTGTGTTGTAGAGTAGACAGTCGTTACGCTTATGCATATGCCTGAGCATAGATGTTAGAGAACAGTGAATTGATCAACTTGCAACAAAGCCTGCAGGCGACCCCTTTTAACATACGAGTATTGGTCGCAGACAGAATACGCAATCACGATCGTATTCATTTCCAAATTTTCTTTTCGATTTGCGCAGCTCCTTATTGAATATAGGAACACCACAGTGTCCGCTTTCTACGAGTACATTTCATATCTACTGGAGACAACCAACTCGATCTGCTTAGTTAATGACCACCAAATGCGAAGACACCTGTGAATGGTGTGCTCATTTCTACTTACCAGCCAAGGGACTTCCCCTTGGGTTTTGTGGAAATCCAACCAGTTGGGGTGGATTCAAATGATGTTATGAACAACACGACAAAAAATCTAAAGAAGATGATAACAACAATAATGTTGATTACAAAGACGATCCTGATGATAGTAATGACGATGGAGCAAAGTTTCGTATGAGACGCTAAATAGGGAAAATAAGGAAACAGGCATCAAAATGAGGATTTTATTTAAAAGTTATGATCTAAGAATTCAAGAATTAAGTCTTGAATGAATCTCAGTAGACAGCTATGAATAGTTGAGCTATGAATATCTACCACACAGGAACAGGCTATAAGACTTTCTTATCCACCTCCAGAAGAAAAACAAAAAAAAAATCCTCCTGTGTCGACATCTATCTGAGCTCCACACACATTTGGGAAGTGGAAAAACTTTTCTATTAATTTGACAGAACCCCAGGCAGAATTCACAAGAAATGGGGGAGAAAGGATTTTAATGAAACTTGCCCAAGTCGTCCTTTAACTACTGATATTACGACGACTGACGATGCTCCAACTTAAACTACTTAATGTAGCAAGTAACAAGTTTCGGCTTAAAATACAGACCGCAGAGGAGCAAGAGGATTGTTCATACAGAGAAGCATAAGTTTTTCCATCGAAGCATGCAACTACGAGTACTCGTACGCCATTAAATTCTTTGGGCATACACTACTGAAGAATAGTGCTATCGTGGCAAGGACGAGGGTGATTAATTAGTTGCAGGAGGTACCTACTTACGAATGCTTTCTGCCAAAGAAAAATACTTTCCTACTCAATTATTTAGAGTTTATCTTTGATTATTTGCTCGTTAGAGAAGTTAGTTGCAGGATGGAGAAAGGATTGGGCCAATTGTGTGGGCCTAGGTATATAGAGTATGTGAAGTTTCCTGCAATTAGGATCTTAAGTTTAGAATTTTAAATGAAACCATTTAGGGTTCGTTAAAGAAGGTTACTGAAGTACGCAAGTACCAAGTGATAATTAAATTACAGAAAGTGTATAGTTGGAATTTTCAACTGTTCTCCTTCAAACAAGTTTGTGGACGACATTCTGAGAAGGTCAATATTTTTGCTGTCAGTGAGAAACAGAGAGTATTTTGAGTTTATAGAAAGATGAGCTATAGCTCCAAGTGTAAAGTGTCTTCAAGAAAAAAAAATGCGTCTAGCCGAACCTCTTGTAGCACTTTTTCAGCTTTCTATCACTCAGGGATTTCTTCCCTTAATTCCTTATTTGTTAAGCTGTTCTGCATAGCCACGTCTTTAGAGAGCATTATTTATGACATACCATATGTAATGCTTTTGAATTGTAAATCCATTGTTTCGCAAAACCAGCACGGATTTCTCAAAGGTAGATCGACAATACAACCACCAACTTAACGGAAGTCGTACCAAGCACTTTACGTGCACTAGAATCTGGAGATGAAGTTCAGTGATTACCATCGATTTCAACAAAGCCTTTGATAGAATTTCTCATAGTAAAATCCTTCTAAAATTAAAAGTCCTCTGTCTCGAAATAAACTTTATAACGTGGTTTCAATCCTGTTTTAATGAACGGCATTCCTACATTCTACTTAGCTGCATGGTTTCTGACACAATTAAAACCTCTTCTGATTGTACTCAAGGTTGCCACTTTAGTCCCTTATTATTTATTCTGACTATTAAAGATGATGATTGTATCATTGAAAATGCATACATATGTGTTTACGCAGATGATATGAAAATCTGTAAACATACATATATCATCTCTCTCAGACTGTCTACCCCTGCAGGAGGACTTAGACAGATGTTGTACTTGGTGTCAGAAGAATTTCTTTGAGCTTAACGTCAATAAGTGTCAGACTATAATTTATACCCGTAAGCGCCCTCTTACTTCACCTCGTTGCTATCTAATCTTTAATCGGCATGTTCCCTTAGTAAATAAGTTGCGTGATTTAGGTGTTATCTGTTACAAGGAAGTCAATTTCCGTTCTCAAATCGAAAACATGATAAAACAAAAGCCAACTCTGACGTTGGCTTTATCAAGCGCTCGTCTAAAGAGTTTTCCAATCCTTATGTTACCAAACCTCTTTACATAACGTTTGTTAGGTCTATTCTTGAATGTGCAAGCCAAGTTTGGTCACCCTACTACAGAACTCACATCCTCCGGATAGAAGCTGTTCAATGCAGGTTAATAGGTTCATACACTGATCGGCTGAAACGTATAAATTTGCAACCCCTTTCTATAAGCCGAAAAGTTGCTTATATTATCTTTATTCATCAAAACTTAGATGCTAATATTGATTGTCCTTCTCTAGTTCAACTTATCTCTTTTAACAACAACCCACGTAATCTTAGGTTTGTGCCACTTTTCCGGCTTAATCTTCACAAAACAAATTACGGACACCTTGAGCCAATGTCTACAATGTAGGCAGATTACAGTATTTCAGTCTGACATACTACTGACAATATCATAATTCTTTCCTAAGCCGTACAACTCGTTTATGGAATGCCCTACCTAACTCTGTATTTACTAGTCGTTATAATCTGCAAACATTCAAAACCAACGTACATCAGTATCTCTCTTTCCCTCTCTCCCTAATTCTCCTCCACCCACCCTGTGAGAAAATAATTTAAGGCTAGACAAGATCCTTTGATCACAAGCCAATTATATGTATGTATATTGTTACATAAAGTTATGTACTATCTGTACTTGGCTTGACTGGCATTCTCTTCACACTCAGCGTTTGTCTAGCAAACTGCCGGTGTCATTTTTTCGAAAATGACCTGGTGCAACAAATGGTGAATGGATTGCACGTTTATTTTCAGTAGGACGACGCCACATGCCACACAGCTGATAATTGCGTGACAAAGTTAATGGACGTGTAATTTCTCGAAATGCAGACTTCAATCTGGCGCCGATTTAACATCACAATACATTTTCATTAAGAACTATGTTAAAGATAAGTTCTACGTCAAGAAAGTATCAGAGCTGTTATTCGCGAAATACAGTCGCAATTATGCGAGCACATGGCTTCCAAATCGGAAGGTTCAGGGTTCAATACCAGCCGCGCAAAGCGGAGGCGGATATTTGGTCTATATTGTATTTCGTTACTAACCTCAGAGTTTGTACTTTAAAAATACGCCACTTTTCATCAAAATATTGTATTTTCGTATTGATTTAAAATGACACCTCTTCTTGGAGAATACTATAGCTTATTAAATTTTATCATACTATTATAGTAAACCATATTTGAAAACGTCAATGTCAATGATCGATTTATTAAAAAGGGCTCGAAAATGAAGCCCACACTTTTCTTTAACTACAAAATTAGTCTCTGGGCAGTCGTTCATAGACCTCAGAGGCGATCAGACGCAATTTTCGTGTTCGGCTTTATAAGTGTGAAAAATAAATAAGTATACCTTTAAACAAGAAATTTTCAAGTGTTCGTTAGCCAAAGTGGAAAACTCTCGGACGAAATTCATACCTGGTGTGACGATCCCGAGGCCTGGGTTCGATTCCCATCGGTAGACGAATTGTTTATTTTTTTTTTGAAATAGTAACAAGTGAAGTGTAAAAAAAAAAAATCACGTGATGGAGTGTGGAGAGCGGTCCGCTATACCAATAGCGGGATCTGCTGACAAATCAGGTGAGGCGTGTAGTAGTTCGAGCCAGACACCGAAAACTAAAAGAAAGAGGAAAATAAAGCCAATTTCTAACTTGGTAGAACGTCCCTCCCGACAAGCCTAGAGGAGTTCGGGACGGGGCGCACTCGACGTCTTCAATGACAGGAAATAATCATCCATTGCAAGTTACTGATAACAACCAGTATATCTCCGATGGTGGTGAGTTTTCTCTGAGAAAGAACATCTTCGCTTCCTTGGCTCCAACCGAATCGGAAGATGAAGAGGAAGAAATGGTGTCTCTAAGTCGCAGCATAAAAATGCTACAGCAAAGAGTTCTTGCCATAAAGGAAATGCAAATGCTCAGAAGGAAGAGGGAAGAGCTAGTGCAATCCCAACAGCAACAGCAGACTCAGCTAGCTCAAAAGCAGCATCAACCCCAAACAAAAACAATAAACAAGTGTTACAACAACACCAACAAAAACTAAATAAACACCAGCAGCAACAACAAGAGCAGCCACAACAACGGCAACAGAAAAAACATCAGCAATCACAACAAGAGCGGCAGCTACAAAATCAGCAGCAGCCACAACAGCAGCAGAAACAACAACAACAGCAGCAGCAGCAACAACAACAACATCAACAGACACAACAGCAACAGAAACAGCAAAGGGTACCACCCATAAATACATTCAAGATGGAGCTGAAGGAAACTATAGAACTATGTAAGTCGGCCATAGGAAATAATTTTTATATTAAAAGACTTAGCATAGATAGGCATGCGATCCACTGTAACACAGTGGAGCGCTATTACAAAATAAAAAATTTACTGAAGGAATCGACGACGGAATTCTTCTCCTACACCCCGAAGGGGCACAAGCTGCAAACAATGCTGCTGAGGGGATTAGAGCCGTCGACTGATCCGGAGGAGCTCCTTGTACTGCTTAAAGAGAAGAAGTGCTCCAATTCGTGGGGGTCAAGCCGTTTGTCACGACTAGAGCCAAAAGGGAGAAGCGGCAACTGCCGATTTTCCTGGTCCAGCTTAGTCCCACCAGCAATCTGGATGGTCTAAGGAGTATTAAAGTTCTAGACTACCAGGTTGTACATTGGGAGAAACTAAAGAGGAGCGAAAACATTTTACAATGTGTTCGCTGCCAAAGGTTCGGGCACGCCGCGTCGAACTGCGAAATGCAGCCTCGATGCGTGAACCACAAGTCCGAGGAATGCGCTCTGGGTAAGGACGGCGCGTCTGAAAAAAGCCAACTCTCTTGTGCTTTGTGTAGGAACACGGGACACACCGCAAATTATCGGGGTTGTCCCAAATTCCAGTATATCAAAAGAATAAACCTGGCCCGGCAGCAGAAAGTGGAAGTTAAAGGTCCACCCGTGCATTTGCAAACTCCAGCCGTTACTCCCCATATTACCTACGCCCAAATGGCGGCAGGTAGGGGAAATACGGTACAGCAAGCGAAGGTTGCTTCTCAGGCCCCAGCGCCCAGAGCACCTGAACCAGTACCTGACATGCTAGCTATCTTGCTCTCTATCCAGGGGCAGATGGCTCAGCTACAACGTCATTTAACTGAACAGACAGCGCGGGTGGATCAAGTATACGCACTGCTGCCTGGCCAAACGCACCTTTTCCGTACTGGGTACGTACGTGGCGGAGCAAACCATGAAGATACTTGCTGTGAATGTGGATTCACTGATTAGGCTCAAACGACGAGCCGCACTATTTAAGTTGCTTAAAGACCAAGCCCCTGATGTGCTTTTGGTTAGCGAAACTAAGCTTACCAAGAAACACAAAATGAGGCACAGAAGATACAAAATAGTACGGAGAAACCGACCCAACTCCATTCAGGGAGGTGGCGTTGCAATTTTCGTACGAAAAGGTATACTCGTACATTTTAAAAGAGTATACAGTCGTGTAGTACCTAGGTTCCAGGTGCTGGAAGCATGCATCGTGTATATCCCTCTCCGTAGTGGAAAGCGGTTGTACATGGTGTCTGTCTATGCACCTAAGGCTACTCAATCCACCTTATTTATCTCAGAGCTCGAGACACTTTTTCGATTTCTGAGGCTGGAATTGGAAGACAACTATTTTATTATCGGCGGAGATTTCAACGCCGAACATAGTGATTGGGGAAATAATACACCAAATACTAGAGGGAACCTACTATTCAATTGGTGGGGTCAGCACAGTGTGATGTATCGACTCGGACTTAAGGCGACGGATAGTCCGTCGTTTCCCAGACACGGGTCCTACTTGGATCTTCTGTTGTTCGACTCACGAATACAACTGACATGCACTAACCAACAAACTACAAACTGTCTACGCACTTTCGTGTATGACAGTGACCATTGCAGTCTTAGCACCGAAATAACTGTTCCCAACGAAATTGCGGAATTGTATGAGTTTGTTCAAAGGCACTCCTACAACTATAGTAGGGTGCGTTGGACACACTTCTCCAGAACACTGACGAGAGCAATCTCCTCGAATTCGCTCTACCCACCGTCCAATAGAAATCTGTCAAACGAGGAGATTGACAGGTATCTAAGACTAATGGACGAGACAATCAAACGAACAATGGACAAAACGATACCTCGGTACCAACACACTGACGAAGAAGACTTTTTCCGCAACGCAACTATTGACGCACTGCACCGACATAAAAGTAGACTGCTGTCAAGACTAAAAACCTTGTACAGACAGTTTACTGACAGACATAACCCGGAGATTATGACGCTAAAGTCGTCGATCAAAAACCTCCAAGTATTAATACTCGTAAAAGAAAATTACAGAGCATCTGCAAGTTTGTATTGGAACAACAAAATTCGAGCTGTAAACACCAGCAACCCGAATATGTTACCGCAAATAAATAAAATATTTCGGAGAAAAGATCAAAACGACCTTTCGTGTCTTAAAATCGCCCGAACGACGGACAACGAGAACATACTTATAGCAGCAGGCATCGATCCAAATGAGGCTGTTGATGATGACAACTTCTTTGTGATCGAGGATCCGCAGGAGAAGGTAGAGGCTATAGGAGCGACTTTCCAGGAAGTATATAAGGCGAATGACATCATTGGCCCGAACCACGACCTGTAAAGTCGAGTCCTTGTGCACAATTTCTACCTTCGAAATGAAATTGTGAATTGGCGACTCGAGAGTTCGGGTTTCACCCAGTTCAATGACGAGTCATCACCAACGATAGGGTACTACCCCCGTTCATTTCGAAGGAAGAGCTCCAAACGATCTTCGAATCACTTAGAAGTAAGAAATCAGTGGGAACCGATGAAATACCGAACATTGTGCTTCGACATCTCCCTCTAGAAGCGGTAAACATTTATACCACCCTGTTTAATAATGCAATGAATAATGCACATTATACATCCCATACCCAAAAGGGATAAAGATACTTCCAATCCGGCGAATCTCCGCTCGATCAGTCTTCTTCCAAGCATCAGTAAGGTTTTCGAGAAGGTGATCAATAGAGTCCTGACTAAGTGGGTTAAGGAAAAAAATATAGTTCCGGATAATCAATTCGGTTTCAAGGCGGGGCATGATATCATTCATGCTGCGTCGAAACTGGTTTCTGATGTCCAATGGAACAAAGGCAAGAAACAGTGCACTGGTGCCTGCCTGATTGACTTGGAGAAGGCCTTTGATACCGTATGGTTAGAGGGACTCTTTTTCAAGCTGGACGGGTTGGGCATTAGTAAACCACTGCTGTATATGCTCTCCAGTAGACAGTTCGTCGTGGAGAATGGCGATGTGACT
Organism: Volucella bombylans; assembly: GCA_949129095.1. Taxonomy (NCBI): domain Eukaryota; kingdom Metazoa; phylum Arthropoda; class Insecta; order Diptera; family Syrphidae; genus Volucella; species Volucella bombylans. The sequence goes on along the minus strand of OX422142.1, from coordinate 133,207,909 downwards.
TCTGCTGGAACATTTAACATTGAAAACGGTCTGCAACAAGGTGCGGTAAATTCGCCGATCCTATTCAACATTTACACAAGTGATCTGATAGGTTCACTTCACCATGCCATAGCGTACGCAGACGACTTAATCGCGTACAGATCAGGTCCAAAGATTGAGGTCATTAATATGCTTTTGCAACGTGACTTCGATAAAATTAAGCGATATTGCGATGACTGGAAGTTGAAAATCAACTTTCAGAAGTCGGAAACCATTCTGTTTAGGACGCCTTTGTCTGGGGCCTCTAGGGATACCAGAAAGAATTGGCGAAAGTTCTCGATCGTGGGGCAGCACGGGCAGCCACTCGCTTGTCGAAATGTAGTCAGATACCTTGGGATCTGGCTAGATCAATTTCTGTATTTTAACAAACATATAGGGGTTGCTCTGGCCAGAGCCAAAGGTGCTTTTGCCCTTACAAAGAGACTGTTTTATAACAGCCAACTCGATGCGAGGGTGAAGGTGATCTGCTACATGGCCCTTATCAGGCCCATGCTAGTATTTGGATGTCCCGTGTGGTTCAACGTGAGAGCAAGTTTATTGGAAAAGATTCGGGTGTTTGAGAGGGCTTGTCTTCGCTTATACAGGACACCAGAGTCTCAGTACATAAAATTCTATCCCAATGAGGTGTTGTACAATAGGGCGAATCTAATAAGAGTGGACAATTTCGTCATTATGTTGACTCGAAGATCACATTGCAAGAGCAATGACCTCATCGAACAACCTGATCTCCGGGGCTTTCTACCCCAATTATATGTATCACGAGAGAGTTCGCTTTGACGGCTTTATTCCTCCAGAAGCGTTCCTCTATCTAGATAATAAAGGTCTGATCCAGGACAGATTGGCGGTGCCGCTAATCTTCCACGTCGCTCGAACAGCTGCGGGCAGGCGACTCAACTACGACAGAGACGTCGCACATGGCAGTGCGGAGCGTCTCCGGTTCAGTAGGGCGGTAGGGAGTCGCGACATGAGGGATGTTGCTCGGCAGCACCAACACTTTTGGTGGCTTGTTGAAGGGGAGGATGCTTCGTCGTCGAACTCCTCCAGTGATATGTAGCTTAATGTGAAGCAAAGTGGGCCTGCCTAATTTTTTTTAGCCATGGCCGGCTTACATAGTTTTAGGTAGGTTTAAGTTAGGTTTTAAGAAAAAAAATATATAAAAACACAAAAAAAAAGAATTAAAAAAAATATATATATATGTATATACATATACTATATATAAAGTATATAAGTATTATGGATATATATATATATATATATGTATGTATGTATGTGGATGTATTAGACGTAAGTAGGTTAAGTAGATTAAGATTTATTTTTAGGTAGTCTATAAGTTTTTGGTTTTAAGTTTTTATAGATAAAAAAAGAGTCCAGACACTAAGTTTTTTCAATTAAAATTCATTTTCTTAGTTGTAATAAATGTAAAAATAAAAATAAAATTAGACTGTAAGATTCGTCGAAAGACATAGTTTAAGTGTTAGGTTTAACTTAGAGTGCCCGCATGGGGCCAGTAAGTTAGAATAAGATTATTTGTAAGTTATTTAAGCTAATTTTTAAGCGTTTTTTGTTTAGCATTTAAGAGTAATTTAAGTATATAAATAAAAATGCATAAAAAAAAATTAGTCTTTTATGCTGTCTGTATATAAATGACTAAATACTATCCTTTAAACTCCCAAAATGTCTTAACAAAGTCTCAGAACAAAAGCCAAATGATGATCCTCAGGACAATAATAAATAATCTTTGCAATGATTCATAATGACTTTCAAGTACGAGACTTCAACTAACACATTTACAGATACATAGAAACCGAGATTAATGTTGCGTTTAGAGTTTCCGACGCTACCAAACCCAAAGTCATGAGGCTTTAGTAAATGAGATTCTAAAATAGAACCTTCTGTTACCTTCTTACCATTTTCCCTTTGTTTCGACCGCAAACAAATCAGGACATGATAATTTAAATTTTTTTAGATTCAATTTTTTTAGGCTTAGTAGATAGTTGACATTTGTTTACAATTCGAAATCAGCTAAAGATAATAAAGTTATCTCAAGTACTTTCAGGCCTCTTCGACTAGACAGGAAAGCATTCCAGAATTTTTCCGTAAATTAAAAAATAAATAGGATCCGCATCCTTTCCACTACAGATGTTTCCGGTGATGTTATTTAATTTTTGTTACATAATTTGGAATTGATTTTCATTTTTAATCGTACACCGTCATATACTATATTTAAAATATATTTTTAAAAGTAGATTATAAAAATAATTTCAAGTGCCCTGGAAACTACTTTTGTACGATTCAATATGAAAATGTCCGTGCATTTTTACAAGACATTTATATGAAATCAATAAAATATAGAGTAATTAAAATGAAATACGAAAAAAATAGGATGTCGAACGATTTAATTGGAAGACATAAGAAAAGATACAGAATACAAAATCCCAGAAATCAGTTGAATAAAATACAACAATGAAAATCTAACTTTTATAAAACAAATTCTGCGAAATCAGATTGAACTCGCTCAAAACGTAGAGTCTTTTTAATAAGATAATGAGAAGATGAAAAGCTAGTGGTGATGAAACTACATATTTTTACAAATTGTTCCCCAAACAAATGCTTAAGCACTTTAACAAACAAATTTGCAAATAACTTCATAGAACAAACAATCCAAATTCTGCATAACAGTAACGAAATTACCTCCGATCATGTTAATATTTCAATACCCAACTCAATATTTGTTAAAGAAATAAATGTCAAAAAGGTGCATTATATTTTTAACAATATTAATATAAGTAAGTCCCCAGAATTTGAAAACATAAGAGGATGTGACTTATACATCCATTCTAGTAAGTTTGCTCCAATAATTCCTAAACTTATAAACTTAAGTCTCCAACAATCCTAAATTCCCCATACTCTCAAAACCGCTGTAGTTCATCCAGTTTATAAATAAGGTTCTAAGAAAGAAATAAATAAATATAGACCAATATCCATACTGCTAGGAACAGAAAAATATCAGGAACAAGTGGTAATAAGAAGATTGATGAGCTCGAAAACAATACGGATTTCAAAAGAGCAAAAACACCAGAAAGCTTCTAGTTGAATTCGCAAATACAATCCATGGAAGCGTAGACAAAAATCATCACGTTCTTGTCTTATTTATGAACTTTAGCAAAGCATTCGATGCATCAAAGCATGAAAAACTTATATCAGCCTTAGAAAAAATTGGTATAGGTAAGTACACTTAGCAACTGGCTACGTGATTATCTAAACTCAAGAACGCTTTGTGTGAAAATTAATAGGAACTTAAGTGATAAAAAAAAATACTATAGTAAAGTACGGAGTTCCACAGGGATCCAAATTGGGACAATTACTATTTATTCTTTACACAAATGAATTACTCGGGCTTTTCTCAACTAGTATCTCTTTCGTCTACGCAGATGACACAGCCACTATTGTTCTACATAGGTGTTTGCATACAGCTACATTGAATATGCAGAACGAGTTTACCAAGGTTGTTAACTGGTACCAAGACAATGCATTAATAATTAACGCATATAAAACCAAAATGGTGCACATTCTTGGTACGCATCGTCCTATCACAACAGATAATGTAGCACTTGTCCAAAATAATGCATGCTCTAAGATAGTACAAATTCTAAACCAGGGAAGTAACATAACCTGGGTAGATGTAACACAAACATCAGAGATATAGACAATATTGAGCTATCGTGTGATAATCTGAATATGGCAATCATAACTGCATTTCATCAAGCTTGCCCATGCAATCGACTTACCTCCTGGTGGAACAAAAGAATAGTCAAATTTGAAACAGAGACGAGAAAGCTACTCAACCGGACTAAACGTAATGGTGAATTGGAAATATACAGAAAAACCTTAACCATGTGCAACCATGAAATTAGAAGGGCCAAGAAAGAATCGTAGAGAAACTTCTGTCATACAATCAATGGCACTAGAAATTGTTCCCGCATTTATAAAATACTCACTAAGCAGCACACTAATCCCATCGGTTTAATGAAAAAACCTGATGGCACATTATACCTAAAACGGGCTATAGACGACAGTTCCAGAATAATAATAAAACCCTCCTCAGAGAAGGATAAACAGACCGCTCAGAGAGGACTGGAACAGATCAGAGGAAATTTTTCATAAAGGCAAATTAATTTGGGCAATCAACTCTTTTTAATCTTTCAAAGCCCCTGGTGAGGATGAAATATTCCCAGCCTTACTACAAAAGGGCATCCCCCAACTGCTACCTGTACTATTTAACTTATTCAGGGCTAGTTACGCGTGGGGATACTTACCAAAAAAAAAACAGTGGAAATAGGTTGCTGTCAAATATACACCATATAGATCAATCAGTCTCACTTCCTTTTTCCTCAAAACAATGGAAAAAATCCTCGACAGACATATCAGAGACGGGACATTTCAAATGATATCCCTTCACAAATATCGATATGCCTATCAACCTGGAAAATCAACCACATACGCTCTAAAAAATCTTGCCAGCGGTCGGTTGTTTCCTCGATATAGAAGGAGCATTTGTCAATACAGAATTCTCTCAGATATATAAACGCATTCAAAACATGGGAGTTGACGACGCTACATGTAAATGCATAAAATGTATGCAATAAAAGCCTCATTTTGCAGCAATGAGCTCAGTGTGGTAGCTACGAAAGGATGCCCCCAGGGAGGAGTAATATCACCCCAACTATGGTCCATCGTAATTAATGAACTACTGACTATACTCAGTAATGATGGCTTCTTTGTTCTGTGTTCGAAAACACAATCTCGGATCGACTCCAGAGGACTCTGAACCTACGAGTATTTGCTGAATGGTGCACCAAAGTTGGCCTCAAACTCAATCCCAAGAAAAGCACTATTGTTAAAATTCACTAATTGAAGGAGACGAGGAAGACTAAGAAATGCCACACTCTTCGGTGAAACAATAGAGTTCTCAATGAAAGTCAAATATCTAGGACTCGCATCGAATGAAAAACTTACGTGGAATACTCATCTTTCTAAGATTATTGACAAGGCCAAGACCTCACTATGGACCAGCAAAAGTCTAGTCGAAAAAAATTGAGGACTTAATCCCAAAATGACACTATGGATGTACACACGAGGCCTATCATTACTTATGCAGCCGCCATTTGGTGGCATAAAGCAACGCAGAGGTCAACACAGGCCAAACTCAACAAACTACAGAGACTAGCCTGTGTCTACGCAACTGATGCAATGAAAATCACACCAACAGCTGTGCTTGAACTTATCCTAAACATCCCACCACTTCATCTGGAACTCATGAAAGAAGCAATGGTAAATGCCTACCTGCTCATCACAGAAGAAGGATCCAATTTCAAACTAGTTCATACTACAATCCTTCATGAATTGAAAAAAAAAAACAACTACTTGGAATACACTTAAAAGACAAATGTCCACCGGGATGTAACTTTCAACACAACTTTAAGGTTACATTTCCAGACCGTCTTAATTGGGAACAGAAAAAATCAACATTTGCCAAGGACTCACATGTATGGTACACATTGGGTCTAAAACAAATGAAGGAGTTAGAGCCGGAGTATACGGTCCTCGCACTAAAACATCCCTACATGCCGTGGATATGAAGACAATGAAAAAGCAGACGAATTAGCCAGAAAAGGATCCGCACCGCAATTCCTGATGCCAAGACCATTCTGTGGTCTGGACCATAAAAGGAAGTATTGAAACCTGAGTAGAGGAAAAGAAGCTTCATTTCTGAAGAGAAATCGAAGGAAACAGACAAGCCAAAAACTGTATGCCAGGTAGTTGCCACAAAAAAACGAAACAAGTACTACCATTAAGCAGGGTACTGCCGTGAGAAGAACACCTGTTGACCATGGGAATAGCACAAGCAAGATATATATGTGCAGATTGTGCAACGAGGACGTAGAAACAGGAGAAAGCATACGTCAACGCTGCTTATGTAAATTCTACCTCGATGTGGCGGACAAAACAGTTAGCTCACCTAAAGACTTAGCTGCCTTTCTCACAAATTGCGGCATCATAGAAGAGCTCTAAATGACTTCACCTTACACTTAACTGATCGTTTGCTATGGAGCTCATTGTCGGTTGTTCGAACTGGGCATTTCACTATTATACATAATTAAGTATTGTAGATGGCGCTACATTCTAGAGATAGCCTGCTATTTTAGGTCACAGGAAGTTACTTTTCTGACATCTGGTGATGTCTCTGAACAACCTACGGACTTCACTGCTATATCTTATCCCAAGACCCTCAAGAGCAGTCCGTATTTCTAGACAAGGTCTTAACCCAAAAAAAAACAGCGACTGGCAAGTTTAGGCAAGTTTGATTTCAGTTGATTGCTGATGATGTGTCATTATCAGAGTTAATAACTGAGCGGAGGTAGACAGAATCCATAACTACCTTAAAGTATTAGCTGTTTATTATGACGTCCAATTTGTCGATTCTGCACGTCTCTTTGTGTAGACAGCAAATACCTTATTTCATGTTGGCCCCTATTCACAGCTTAATTCGCTTTTATCGCTTTTTTTGTAAACTTGTAAACAATAGTAGTAATCCTACCAGTGCTAGTACGCTGTATTGTGCGTTCCATAAACGCCATCAGCATATGCAAGTATCACAGACTTTTTGAAAATTGTGCCCCGGTGTTGGCTTTGTTTCTCTAATCAGTCAATCGATCCATGCGACAGTCAATTTCAGTTAATTGAAGGTCGGTTAATTGGAGGAGGCTGCAGTTTAAGTAATCCTCAATCTACAGCTTACAACAAATCCGCATCCAAATTGACGATATTTTTCTTGTATGCAGCCGCCAGCGCAGCATATCTCACAGTTTTTCGTTATATTTTTTTGTTTAAGGATTCTGATAGTTGTTCGGTTGCAAAGGTATTGTCAAAAGTCCTAACATTCCATGTGCGGATCCGAACTTCTTTATTCATCAGTCAGTTGCACTACTAGATTTCTTGCGAGGCCGATTAGTCAAACCAACGCACAACCCCCTTTCCGGTACTCTTTCGACCGGATATTCCAGAGCCAGTAACATGCTTGGAAGATCTGAGAGCTTACACTGACCTATTAAAGATTCATCGTCCTCCATCTACATACATACGAGTATGTTTTGACACTCTGACTATTATTGAAGAATCCTTATTGACCCCAATTCCAAATGCGTTAAAGTAGCTGGTACACTGACAGTTCGAAGATGTCAAATGGAGTCCAACTAAAAAACTTCTGCACGATTTGCATATCCTACTTCAATCCTCCTATCAGAAGTTAATCTTATTGAGCTCTTTGCCAGAAAATGCACTAAAAGAAACCGAAGATCACTCACCAATATATTGTCATATAGCAAAGCAGGTCTCAAAGCGTTCAGGTCTTTTAAATTTTAGTCAAAGCTGGCACCACTCTTTCGGATGTTTTCGAACATACGTCAGCCTAGATACGCTCACAGAATCCTGCTCTTAATAGTGGTCAGTTCGGTCCTCCTGCACGGTGTCCAGTATGCGCGGGTACGCTACTGGTTTCTGTTTTTGTTTTCTTTAGCTGGCGCTACATTTTGGGGTGAACATTTGAAGAACAAGCTTCTCCAGTTAGTCTGGTGTTTAGCTAACTTTTTTTTTTATAATTTACGCGCGCCTAATGGGTTATGATACCCTTGTACTGTTGCCAGGGTGCGGGAGTAAATATAGAAGGAGGAAAAAGGAAACATTGTTGTGATGTAGTGGTTTGAAACTCAGGTATATTTGGTTTTGACATTAGCTCTCCGGGGGGTGGGAGTCCGAATAGGACGGAGAGTTTTTTCTTCAGTCAGAGTGATTCGAAGGTTATAATTCACAGTATTTTTTTTGTGCTTGAAACTCTACAACAGCCAAATCTGCGTGTCAGTGTTATGCCTTCACACGCAGATTTTTCTAACTGAGTTCCAATTACATAAATGAAAAACTTGGATTCGAACCTTGACTGCCTCCAGTTGCGCACTCAAAATCTGTTGGGATCCCCTTCTACTTATGCGTGCCACCTAAAATGAGGTTTTCCTCTGCTGCGTCGTACCTCCTTCCGATTTGATGACTCTGTGCTACATTTCCTAGCAATTTTAGGTTATTAATGCGCAGTTTTCTGATTAGGTCGATGTCGCAGTATAGTTTGTCGTTTAATTTCTAAAGCCCGTTTACGCAAACTGGACCGAATATTTTTCGAAGAGTTTTTCTCTCGAAACAACTGAAGATTTCTTCGTCCGCTTTCGATGGGGAAAGTCGAAAAATCAAAAACGAAGATGTCGTCTGCTTCAGAATTATCAGCTGCTTCTAAACAATCTCGGACTTCCTTGCAAATAAGATGCAGAGGGTTTTCAAAAAGCTATCATCGAACCTACAAGAGGCCAAATTCGCGAAAGAGGAAGAAAGGGCACAAAAATTAGGTTTACCTACTAGCTAATTCGCATAATCAAATCATACATAACGAGACAAGAGGGGGTTCTAACTGCCAGCTTCTGTCGAGTTGAAACCTTGAGAATTGTTGCTAACGAGCCTCGCGAAGTTATATTTAATTCCATGGGGGGAGTGGTTGGCGAGTGCATAGGTGTGGTTAAGAAAGAAGGCGCGGGACCCAGGAGAATCATCACCTGCGACTCGTGCCTGAAACAATGGGAACGAAGAGAAATATTCTCTTACTGGAAATAATTCTTTCAATAATTTCTCAAAGCAAAAACAAGACAAATAACACATAAGCCGGACTAATGCCGACTGTGCTTGAAGATACTGAAGCAGCGAAACATGTGCGTTGCAAATGTCTTTTCACTGCAATGAATAGGCTCGAGTGCTTCCTTAAGGGCTTCAATCGCAATTTAATGTCACCTAAGTTCAGACAGTCTTAGGTTACATCCAGCAACTAGATTATAGGGAAGTGAATCACACAGAATATCGTATGAAGTGGAAGTGCTTCTTAAGACATTTTTCATGTCCCTACCAATAATTTATTCCACACAAAGCGCATCCAACATTGAACCCTTTGCGAATTCTACCAAAAAATTTCAAAAACTCAAATATTTCATTCGTTACCTTCTATTGAAAACTCTCAAATAGTTCCTATTCAACTAGAATGCTCATCAATAACCATAGATGTTTCGAACTCCTCATCCGTAGCTCAAAGCTATTTCCAAATTATTCAATCTATCGACTGCAGAATATTGATTCCCTTTCAATTGCATCGTTACATAACCAGAAACTGCATCATCAACAAAACACTTATGATTCCACATACGAGTAAGTAGATAAATTCATTGCAGCGCCATGTTCCTTGATCCATGTTTTTAAAAGCCTCAGAGCTGCTACATTTTCTATGTAGTTGCATCCCTAACATACTCTCTAATGAAGATAAACAGTGTTGTGCTGCTTAGTTTCTTTCTTCTTTTTTTTGAAATGCCTTTCAGTATCTCATTCTCCTAGAAGGTACTTGTAAAAAGAAGAGCAAACATAATATTGAGGGGTTCTCCTGTTCAAAGGGATGCTGACGACGGCGGCGACACCCTCAAAACGACGTGAAAATAAAACCTTTAAGCATTTTACGAGCAATCCGCTTAAGTATGTTCTTCCGTTTTACACGAATTTTCCATAACGCAACACGGAACTACTACCCTAGAGTGTACCTATAACCCTACATCATGTACCATGGTTACCAAGGCTTTCAGATTATCATCACCTGCATCTCCAGATACTCCATTTGAAGTAGAGAGAATTCCTTAACATATTTTCCTGGGATTCCCTACATCCAAATAGGTAGTATCCAATCATTTTATAGTGGCTGCCGATGGTGCTGAATGGTGCTAGGACTCCTGGAGGGACTATATCATCGCTGCCACCATGGCGATGATGAATAAGAAATAGAGAACTTCGTTTGGGCAAGAGATGCATTCAATTCAATTCAATGGAACTGAATTTGCGACACCCCAACATGAATCGTTTATACTAGTACTCGTGTGTACTCATACACCCGCCTGGTCTACGTCAACTGTTCACCAGGGTATACGAGTATTCTGTCGCAGGAACGGTGATGATATGCCAATAGAGACTTTTGATCCGATATGGGATGGTGTCACATATAAATGGCTTGGTTTGGGTAGATAGATTCATCATCATCATCGTCATCATCTCACCATCTGTGTTTGTTCATTATTCATTCTTTCGATTAGTCCATTATCCGGCTTGTGGAGCGTAATGGTTGGCGTTCTTTATTGAACGCTGTGGACCCTTTTGGGGGTGCGCTAACGCGCAATACCAGAAGTGCAGCTCTATCGAGGTGAAGGAACTCGCGAAAGAGTTTTTTTTCCCCGTCTTCGATGGAATAGATAGAGTAGAAGCTCTTCAGTAACTGCAGTTACCCATAAATAGAAGGGGGATGTGTATTTTTCGTAATGAAAAGAGATTGCTTTGGTGTCAAGATTGCTCCAAAACTATCAGGCGACATTAACACTTGAGGCGTTAAAGAGATTGAAAGAAGTTTTTACATAAATTTGACTATGTCCACAAAAGCTAATGACTCACGTCACGTCAAGATGAGATATCCGTTGTGACCTTTACAAAGGGTAAGTTCTCTCATGGTTTGTAGGCATTTCTCACTGTCAGGTTCATGTTTAGAATATTCGCAATATACTCTTTATGTTAAGTCGGACTGGGACTAATAAGGACTCGTATTTCGGTGTCAGTTCAATGGTCTTTCTACAGGGCTTGAATTGATAACTCACCACTTAATGGTCAGGGCATTTTCAATGATGCCTGAAGTCAACTACAAACATTTTTTTAACCGAAATCATAAGCAGCATTTGACTTTGAGTACCCTAAACATGTTTGCACATAGGACGGGCGGAGAAAAATTAGAGAGGAAAGAAAGAGAGGTATCGATGTACGGTGGCTTTAAATATTAAAAGGTTTGAAGTCTTTTGTTAAAGGAAGGATCGCAAACAGAGGCGTTCAAGAACCATCTTGTATAGAGGCCTAGCAGAAGGACAGACCGCTATAAATCCTGGATACGGAAGGGAAAGTGTTTGGAAAATATATGATACCGAAGGAATCCATAATCCCTCTTTAAGCATCCGTAGCACACCATGCCATACAGTCAGTATATGACATTGTGCATGAGCAATATCTGAACCCAGGTAGAAATGTGACAAAAATAGAACTGAACGGTCGTGACGCGCGATGTATAAAATGATTGCTGGATTGTATACCTGGGCTTCGCTATTACATCTCATCAGAAATTAAACGAAGAGTTACTCTTGCCAATCGTTGTTATTTCGGCCTAATAAGGCCTTGTCAAGAAACACTAAAAAGATATCCAAGTAAAAGAGGACAGCGATCAGTTAGCAGTGCGCCACTGGAGGCAGTTAGCCAGAGACTACGCTAACTGGAGAATCCAATTGGTCCAACCCGGATGGTAGCGCCATTTAAGTCAGTAAGCTGGAATAACATCATTCAAACATTCCGAGATATGCAAGTACCAAACTTCCTATAGCAAGTAAAAGGAAATTATTTTGACACGTAGACCAAGGCCAAAGAAGTGCTTAACAACAGCAGAACTTTCGCAAGGATCAGTTCAAGGCCAAGTCATGTCAAATATAATGTACGATGGGGCTCTGCGAATGTGCAAAACAAGATGAAAGAACATCATCAAAGAACTGCAGACGACATCGAAGTATTAGTCATTACCAAACCTATAGAGGATGTAGTATAACTCCGCGACGATACCATCAAAAATATAAAGGCAAGGCTTAGCTCAGCATGTCTAGAACCGGTAAATACACAAAACAGGGGCTGTTCTAATAAGTAGCCACAAGAAAGTTGATTGCCGGACCATATACTCTTACATTTTGGAGAACACAGCGTCGAGTCAAAGCCTAATATTTAGTACCTTTAGAGAACATTTTACATATAATGTAAAAGTGAGAAGGCCAATCAAGCACAAGGATATAATCTGTGCACAGAAGAGTATTACTAAGAGCCTGTTGTGCACAGTGAATACTTTCAGAAAATGCAATCAGCGTGATAGCCACGCAAATGCCCAACGACCTCAAAATGCTGATTAGTGTATTGGTGTAACCTCAACAGTAGTTGCTTACACATGGTGTGCCTTGATAGTACAAAATTTGCTTGAATTGATTACTGCTCAGGCATTTAGTCCTAATAAATTTAAAAGGTATTTCGAATGATGCCTGAGGTCAATTGCAGACTGATTGAGCGCGTAACTACTGACTGCCTGAGATATGCCTTAGGTCAAGAGCGCAACGTTTCAAGTTCGGATCGAGTGCTTGCTTGCCTCCTCTTGGTGGCTCATGGAAACTGCATGTGTTGCTCTTACATATATGTATATGCAGGCTGAAATTGCAAGCCAGAACTGAACTTTGGATAAAAGAAGAGCGGAAGAAGTCAACTGTGTTGTCAGCATCTGTACTATTCATCTAGTTATCGTCTTTCAGTGCTATACTGAAAATTATGCTGTCTGAAGCAGGGATGGTAGTGGAAGAACTCAAATTGGGTCAACGGAAGCACTCAAAACCTCGTACGTGGCTTCAAACACCGATACTGCCTATTCCGAATATTCAAGGGGTAGTGTAAAATGTTTAGCCATCAAGGTTGGGAGTTATTCGTCGGGTTAACTCCCTGACAGTGTGAAAATTGCTCCAAAATTAAGTGACAAAGCTTCTAATAAAACATCAGAGATGCTGTCTTTGATGTGCGGGGCGGCACGACGCTAGAAAGGACCAAAGCAGCTCGTGAACCCTCAGAGTAAAAAAGGAGAACCGGCTCATCAGGGGAGATCAAGGGATATTATAGCACGAAAGACGTTCTGGAATTGTAACAAAAGGTAAAAAGAACATGCTAACCTATAGAGACGAACAAGGTTACTCGGTGGTAGACTCGCAGTCAGTTCTGTAGAAACTATACGCAGAATATTAAACTGTCGCAAGATTACCTTTCAGATCAGCATAATGGCCATATCCATGGAAGAAGTGAACCAGGATTTGGTAGCGATAGAATCGAGATTTCCGATCCAGAAGCCGATTTGAAATTCTAGAAGAACTTGGAAAAGGTCATTTCGGAGTTGTATACAAAGTCCAAGAGAAGGATACATCCCACATCCTTGAAGCTAAGGTCATAAAATGTAGTAAGTCGCGTGATAGACAAAAGTCTACAGCATCCAAAGCTACTTCCGTTGGCAGAATCATTCGAAAGCCCTAGATAGATCATCAGGGTTATGGACTATATAACCGGAGAAGAGCTCTTCGAGCGCTTTGTAATCCATCCACATTGACAAAACGAGACTGTGTTATATTTTTGTTACAAGCCTGTGAAGGTGTCGACTATATGTACAGTCAGTCGATAGTGCATTTAGATCGTAAGCTGGAAAATATAATGTGTCATAATAGAACTAGTCATCAAATGAAAATCATTGATTTCGGATTGGCTCAACGTTTGAATACAGACGCGGTGAGGGTACTGTTTGGCACACCAAAATAATCATTAAAACCTTCAAACCTTCAAAACGCTGTGTGCAAGCATTTTAAGGATACTCAAATCTCTTGAGCGCTCACAAATTATAAACAACGAAAACACCAGAACTTCTTCCTCCACAGATCATCAATTACGAACCGATTGGGTTCCAATTAGACATGTGGAGCTTTGGAGTGATATGTTATGTCCTACTCTCTGCTCTATCACTCTTCATGAGAGATTCCGATGTTGATACATTTGCTATCATTACTATCATTTTGACGACGCAGTAATTGATGCCGTATCACAGGAAGCAAACGACTTTATTTCGAATCTTCTGGTTCATCGTAAGGAAGAGAACCTGACGGAAAACTAAACAACAATCAAATATGCACAGAGAAAGTGAAGAAATTCTTCATCCGAGCAATTCGAGCTTTAGGATAAATGGCAGCCTTATCGACACCTCGTAGGAACTCTGCTGTATCCACAGCTGGATCAATACTAAGTGGTTCATGACCTTCAGTTTCTATAGCATCGATCTTTAATCCAAATATTTCACCGTACATTACATCCCTCAACGAAGAAGAGGATGACTTTAATCCTGATCTACCAAACTTTGAACCTAAGTTGAATGTGAGAAACTCCCTTAACGTTCGACAAAAGGCATAATGCTCTGAACGGAGGAATTCTGGTGATGTAAATAGTCCATGTCACTGCCCAAATCCGATTATGGATATAAATCAAGTACCACTTAACGGTCAGGATCAGAGCCCACTTTCTGTGACCGTGCGACATGGCATTCTAAAGACATAACTAGAAGAAATAGCCAGACAGTAAGTCACTCGCTGTTCCATTCTATTCCAGAGCCAAGATCACCTCCAGAGCATGAATTCTGTCTAGAACATAAAACCTTGACAATGATAGATAGGAGAAACTATACCCATAATTTTTTTTTTTTTTTTTTTTTAAGAACTTAACACTCAAGTGGGTATTAATACATTTAAAATGCCTGAGCATGTGTTAAGTTTTTAGGAAAATGGGACAGAGAGAGAAAGAAAGATTTTTGGGCTCAGTGGTGATTTCGCTCCATGGGTGGCATCCAACATTTAATGGGGAGACTAAATTATTAGTGTAATTGGACTTGTTATTGTATAGAGGCAACCATTCGTCTTACGTGAATTACTCGTAAGTTGCCTGAAAAAAAGAATGTCTTTCAGACAAGGCCCCAGCCTTGACCCCAGGTTCGAACACCGAACCTTCCGATTTGGAAGCTAACACACTACCACTTGAGCCACGGCAACCCACATGCGATCGAATTTCACCAACACCATTAAGTCGCTCGAAAATAATCTGACAAAAGAGAAAGAAAAACTTCCAAAAGTGATCCCCCAAAACCACTGGTAAATTATCGATGTTTAAGAATAAATTTAGTCAAAGTCCTCTAACATCGCCGCATCTACCAAACTCAGTGAGTAACAATTTTGAATACAAACCTAACCCCAAACTTAACATGTATCTGAGTAAATCCAATATGGTTTTTGCCAGACCTTCAAAATATTCCACACCGGTGCAGCTAAGCGGGCGAGTTCGCGAAGCCACCGAACGATTATCACAGCCTAGGATGCCTCAAGTCATATCGAAATTCATCATATCATCAGGCGAATAATCTCAAAACCTTCAGAGGTCTATCACAGAACGTGAATCATTAAACTTTCTCTATTCATGCACATTTCGTTCAGTTTTTTCAGTTTTAAATGCATTTTATTTACTTAATCATTAACTCTTACATACTAACAAAAAATGCTTAAATGCTAGCTTAAAATTACTTAACAATCTTATACTAACTTACTGGCCCCACACAGGCACTCTAAGCTACTCTAAATTCTTATAACTATGTCTTTCGACTTTATTTACATTTTACTTAGAGCTATTTATTTTGAATATTTAAGGCTAAGAAAAAATATTTGTTAAGAAAAACTTAGCATATGGACATAATTTTTATTTTTTATAAAAACTTAATATCTAACTTAAAATAAACCTTAGCCTACCTAACCTACATACACAATACACAGATACACACATAGACATTATACACAATTATATACATATATTAGTATATACCTTTATATACACTAATATATGTATATATTTCTTAAATGCTAACCTAAACCTATGAAAGCTGGCCATCGCTATTCACAGAGAAAACAGATTGGTCAGCTCTGCCTCATTAGTGAGGCTGGTCCGTAATTGACGGAAACGACGACGAAACATCTTCCCCATCATTCAACCACCAGAAATACTGGTGCTGCTGAACGACATCCCTCTTATCGCGATTCCCCACCGCCCTACTAAACCTGAGGCGATCCACACTGCTGTGTGCGACGTCTCTGTTGTAGTTGAGTCGCCTGTCCCCAGCTGTCCGAGCGACATGGAAGATTAACGGCACCGCTGATCCAGGCAGAGGAATGTTTCCGGTGGAACGAAGCCGTCAGAGCGCACACTCTCGTTATAGGTAATTGGGATAAAAAGCCCCAGGTATCAGGTTATTCGTCGAGGTCATTGCTCTTGCAATGTGCCTTCGAGTCAGCTTAATTACGAAGTTGTCCACTCGTATTAGGTTCGCCGTATTGTAAAGGACCTCATTAGGATAAAATTGTTTGTACTCCGACTCTGGCGTCCTGTACAAGCGAAGGCAAGCCGTAAGACAAGCCCTCTCAAACACCCGAATCTTTTCCATTAAGCTCGTACATTGAACCACACGGGACACCCAAATACCAGCATGGGCCTGATAAGGGCCATGTAGCAGATTACCTTTACCCTCGCATCGAGTTGGCTGCTATAAAACAGTCTCTTTGTAAGGGCAAAAGCACCTTTAGCTCTGGCCAGAGCAGCATCTACATTTTTGCCAAAATACAGAAACTGATCTAGCCAGATCCCAAGGTATCTGACTACATTTCGACAGGCAAGAGGCTGTCCGTGCTGTCCAATGATTGAGAACTTTCGCCAATTTTTTCTGGTATCCCCAGACAACGGCGTCCTAAAGAGAATGGTTTCCGACTTCTGAAAGTTGATTTTCAACTTCCAGTCATCGCAAAATCGTCTTATCTTATCGAAGTCACTCTGTAAGAGAATATTAATAACCTCGATTTTTGGACCTGATCTGTACGCTACCAAATCGTCTGCGTACGCAATAGTATGGGGAAGTGAACCTATTAAGTCGCTTGTATAAATGTTACATAGGATCGGCGAATTGACCGCGCCTTGCTGAAGACCATTTTTAATTTGAAATATTCAAACAGAAGTCACATCGCCATTTTTCACGATGAACTGTCTGTTGGTTAGCATATTATTAAGAATGTACAAGAGTGGTTTACTGATCCCCAACTCAGTCAGCTTATAGAAAAGACCCTCTAACCATACGGTGTCGAAGGCCTTCTCCAAGTCAACAAGGCCGGCACCAGTACATTGTTTTTTGCCTTTATTCCATTGGATATCGGACACCAGTTTAGACGCGGCATGTGAGATATCATGTCCCGCCTTAAAACCGAATTGATTATCCGGAACTATATGTTTGTCCTCTACCCACCTAGACAGAGCTCTATTGATTACTTTTTCAAAAACCTTACTGATATTCGAAAGGAGTCTTATCGACCGGAGATTCGCCGGATTGGATATATCCTTCCCCTTTTTGGGGATAGGTTAAACCTTCGAAATCAACGGGGGTAGGTCTCCCTCTCTGGTAATGGCATTATTTGCCATATTTTCGTCGCTAAACCGGGTGAAACCAGAGCCGTTAGATTGCCAATTCTCTATTTCATTTCGAATGTAGCAGTTGTGCACCAAGACGCGATTGTCCAGGTCTTAATTAGGGCCAAAGATATCAATGGCCTTGTATACTTGCTGGAAAGTCGCCCCTATGGCCTCGACTTTCTCCTGTGGATCCTCGATCACAAAAAAGTCGTCATCATCAGCTCCCTCATTTGGATCAATACCTGCTATTGATAGTAACCGTTCGTTGTCTGTTGTCCGGGCTATTTTAAGACACTGAAGGTCGTTTTGATTTTTTCTCCGAAATAGTTTATTTATTTGCGGAAATATATTCTGGTTGCTGGTGTTTACAGCCCGAACCTTGTTGCTCCAATACAAACTTACAGAAATTCTGTAATTTTCTTTTATTAGCGTTTGAACATTTTTAATCGACGACTCCAGTGTCCTAATCTCCGAGTCTTGTCGGTCAGTTAACTGTCTGTACAAGTTTTTAAGTCTTGTCAGAAGTCTACTTTTTTGTCAGTGCAGTGCGTCAATAGTAGGATTGCGGAACAGGCCTTCGTTAGTCGTACGTCGATACCGCGGTATTGTAGTGTCCATAGTTTGTGTAATTGTCTCGTCCATTTGTTTTAGGTAATTGTCGATCTCCTCGTTTGACAAATTCCTATTGGACGGTGGGTGGAGCGTGTTCGAGGAGAGCGCTCTTGTCAAAGTTGCGGAGAAGCGTGTCCATCGAGCATACATATTTTGTCAATACGAATAGATGGCCTTACAGACGAAGCCTACAACAGCAAGGCCCGCAAAAAAATATTTCGAATATTAATTTATGATAACTTTTTTAAGGTTCACCTCAGTCACACAAGGGCAATCTGTAGCATGGTACAAAGACATTAATGCCTTTGCGGCTGATAACTAGCGATGGGTTAACTGACAAAAAGTTATAATATTATTCACATGTCTTTTGAACGACAGATATTAAGACTTCTTAAAATCAGCTGCTTTCACCAGACTCCAGGTCCTTCTCAGTTGAATTGGTTTTCTGTAGCACATCTGGCTCTCTCTAGACGCAGTAATGAATCTCTCTCCCTTTGGTATTCATGTTATGGACTGCACTCTCAAAAGCATCTTCTAAGCCAAGAAGCAGTCTTTGGTACAATGCAAACTGTCGTTTTAGAGATTTTGCGCTCGACTACCTTTGATTTTATATAATTTGTTTCTGCTCAGATGGAATGGCATCAGCACTCTTGTTATTGAGAAAATACAAAGTCAACTTTCATTGTGCATAGCTCCACCAACTACTTGAACATATTCAGAGTTCAGGTCATATGAGAATTTTTCTCAGCATTGAGCCACGTTATTGAAATAGAGGAGTACCAAACGAACTAATGGCACCGCTTATGTCTCCATAATGAGCTACCACTACTATATTCTGAAAAATCTGGCCGGAAGCGGAAAATGACTATCGGCTTTGTAAGTGTAATACTTGGAGCGTTACAGTCCATATGAAGCCGAACGATTAGCTGAGTGTATTGGACGAGTATTAAGTGATTTTCAGCCCTATCTGCTTAATGGAAATTTGGAGACGAAAATATGACAACAGGCAACATACCTGGCTATAGACCTGGTCAGAAGGGCTTAAATTCATCGGATCCGATAGCAAGGATATCGATATAAAGAAAGATGTCTTAAGGTATCGTGCTCAAGTAGATAGGGATGCCACTTTGATGTGCTGAAGGCAATTAACAAGAGATCACGATAAATGGAGAGAGCTGTTGGTTGAGGCCCTGTTACACCGAACACTTAAGCAAAGTAGAACTCTTTTATCTAAACGATGGACGTTTCGATTTTGATCTGGTCAACTAACTCGGGACCCTTCCGCCATTTGCATTAGCTGACAACCTTCCTCTATATTTAAAAGTGGAAGATTTAAACTTTAAGTCTGGCGTTGTTGGAAAAATCTAAGAATCTGTCAACTTCTGGTGACAATATAGATGATCCTGTTCTCATTCATATATCAAACCTATCACTGTGTCGAATTTCCTTCTTCTTCATGTGGTACTTAGCTTTAAGTCAAAGGCTCTCGTCTTAACTTGAGAGAGGATCTTCAATTTGATTCTTTAGTTAAAAATTCATGCAGAACTTCCCAGATGACGTATATTTGCATGTTTGAGAGTAGATCTTGCTAAAATAGATAAAAGTGTTCGGCAGCATTAGCAGTTTGTCATTGATAAGTGAACCAACATTCACTCGGAAAAGCTTCAGAGAGGAGTCTCAAGGTAACCTGTTATCCAAACCATCTACGGAGTGAATAAGTAATCATGCATGTGTTCGGTTGTCTGACAAGGAATCACCCGGAAGTTCGACCGAAAAATGGAAAATCAGATTTAAAATACTGTAGACAAACCAAATTGGCGATTAAAACATCAAAAAATGGCGCGAACATTATCGAAGCAGGTTTCTAGTATAATATGAAGAATATGGTTCTTCCTACTAGATTATGGGGCCTTGCAAACTGTACATATGATAAGCAAAGCTAATTTCAGATGATATCCTATCCGTCCGATGGTAAAAGCTTGAACAATGTCAAAAGGATAGGTTGAGAGTTGGAGATAGGATGAGACATAATCCACCGTACTTTGAGTCAGTTCAACTCTTATCGCTTCCGGTGAATATTAAATATTTAAATCATTGCTCTTCTCCGTTTTCCTCTTATCACCAATAAGATATAAGACATTTGCGTAGATCGCTTTTTTGAGCCAAGATCACTTCTGCGATCCTGCAGCTTCTATAGGGCAGCATCAACAGTTTATCCCTCAATCACTAACAACCTATACTTCCCTCTGCAATACTCCAAACTTAAAGAGCCATATTAGCAGTCTCAAATACACCATGGAATGGTATTCCGTATTGAATCTATTCTGTGCCAGTATCAGTGGAATGTGATTGATTGACGTAATGTGTTTTTAAATTCAAATCTTTTTTAAAGCACAAGTTATGAGTTTTCATAAGATTGACAATACCTAAGTATACCGCTCGATACATCCTTAATACCACTCTAAGGACCATCAATACTTTAAAATGATAAAAAAAAAGTGAAAGTCTAGACCCCAATCAACACGACACTTCCCTGTTGGAAGAAAATACTTACATATAGGTCGTTGTCAGGCACTTCAGGAGAATGGAAAACCCAAAAATCCACACAATATTATACAACACAATCTCTAGTCAATTTTCCAATTACTACCAGTCATGAAAGTATGGTCCCCTAAGGCACTAAAGGGTTGAAAGGTATTCGCATGTCGATATACTCGTATTCAACGAATTTCATTTCAACTCTGTTACAAACAACGCACCACAGGGCAAATTTGAAACACAAATACTCGTACACCGTACACAAATACCCTCGGATGGAGCTTACAGCATTTCTCCTACAAACGAACTTAATTAAGTTCGTCACTATTTACTCACTTTAATTACTCCATCGTGTGGCACTATAAATCACCACCGATGCATGGTATGCAATAACCAAGCCATTCATGCCCACGCATTCGTGATGAAATACCCGTACATATCCGTACCTACTGTCGTAAATTCCACATGTGTATCGGGGGGAAGTACATTTTATGTTAATCGCCTTAATCACACACCAAAAAAAACCTCACTCGCTCTCAATTACGAAGTATTTAACTGGCAGCAGTAAACATCATATCCACAATTTGCCCAGGGTGGATACATCCCCCCAGCTCTAGCTCCAGCTCCAGCCCTCCAAACTCTAGGCCATTTTTAATGCGCTTTTTCTGTTACAATTTTTACCAACTGCTACCCATACCTTTCTTTCATTGGATTTTCCAATCAAAGTTCATAAAATATTCACCAAGTCTCAAAGCAAAAAACTCTCATAAATACTTTCCACAAGTTGAACAGTGCTGTTGGGCAAATAAAACAATCCTCCCGCAGTCAACCCCCACGAGATGGGAAGCGCAATGCCAACCGTCTAACAACCCCAGCCACCCAAAATGAAATAGACTTAGCAATGATATTCACAAATAAACGTCAAAAAATCAGCGAAAATCATTTGAAATTCAAAAACAAAAACAAAGACGAGCAAATCGAAGAAACAAAGTATCCACCAACCTTGAAACGAAATTTACAAGATTCCCTCGAAAATATCCGTATCCGCTTCCACTTGAGAGCCGAAAAACAGGATTCTCTTCTGCTCTTCAATTTTTCCTACACACAACACTTTTATTGGGGGATTTTTTATATATTTATTTTTTTCAACACTTTTTTTGAATTATTTATATTTCACCTCACTTTTGTGATAAGATACTTTGAAATCAAGAACTTCGAAACGAAAATCTCTTTCCGCCACAGAAGTATAATGGTCAATGTGGTGCAGAAAGCTCAACAACAACGAAAGCAAACCACCCGCGTTCGGATTCCCGTTGATACTGAATTGGCATTCGCAACACATCCCCCACAAGGCTATGTGGCTGGTGTTGAGTAAATTGAAGTTTCGCGAAAATCTATCTTCAAGTGGAGGTTGGAAGACAACCTGCAGCATCAGACTATCTCATACACACCGCAATACAGCATCCGAGGTTGATGTGGTTGGATGTTGCGCCAACTCGGATTCCATTCATGGTTACATTGGGTGAGAAATAACGCGGGAAACTCCATTGGAATCCAAGTTAGTCGTTTATATTCCACATACGATCCACATTCGAAAAGTTATCTTTTCTCCACGCATTTGATATTTATTTCTGCAGATTCCGCATGTGGACTAATAGTCGTTGAAGGATTTTGGTTATATCACTGGTTAATGATTTTTAAATACAGTGAGTCAGACAGTTTACAATAGGATTGTATGAGTGCACTCTACTGCGATTGTTAGCAATTGAGAATATCGTAAAATTAAAATTTTTGTTTCAATTTTCGTCTGATGAGTGCTTGAGTCTTTGGTCAGCTGAAATGAAGTGCGTTGTGAGACGGTGCATCAGCGGCCCGCACATAACGGAAGGTTATAACGTATTGATTGCTTATGATATGCCGAAGCGTGGAAAACTTCTGGTCAGAGAAGACGATGTTTGGGAATGCGCCACTAACGGCAAGGCGCTTCAACCCCTTCGCTTTTTCAAAACGCTGTTCTTCTTCTTCTACTTATCGTTAACCTGGAGCTCATTTTCATTCGCTCATCCGGCGAATGCTCCGGTCCGATACATGCAACTCTTTTGTCGTCTTCCTTGCGCTCTATCGCTGATTCTGTTTAATTGTCTTATTCACCTTTTGCACAGTTGCGGGTCCAGTTGCACTTCTTTTCCGGCTACCACCATAACGTGTTTGGTTGCCAGTATCGTTGACACGTATTATACAGCGAAACATTGCCGTTTTATTGGTAAGGGTAAAATTTATGATTAAGTGGCCTTTGAACAGAACCCTAAGAGCCGGTCTTTTTATTTTAAAAACGAATCGGGGTGCATCTAATAAAAAACCTTCCTCGAGATTTTTCGTCACTTGGAAGAAATACTTACTTACTTAGTTGGCGCTACAGTTTGGGGTGATCCTTAGTTAACTGTCTTCAGTGGCGTACTACAAGTGGGTTGACATCTCTGCTACTTGTGCGTGCCTCCTAAGTTGAGGTGTATCTCTACTGCGTGGACCCTCAGGGTTAGACTCTAAGACTGTGCGGGGCGGAGCATTGGTTTCCATTCACTCAATATGTCCTAACCATCTCAGACGACTGATGGGCAGTTTTCTGACTAGATCGATGTCACTATACAGCTCATATAGTTCGTCGTTAAATCTTCTCCTCCAAAGCCCGTCAACGCAAGTGGGACCGAATGTTTTTCGAAAGATTTTGCCCTCATACCGTCTGAGGATATCTTCATCCGCTTTCGAAAGGGTCCATACGTCTGCGCCACAAAATAGGACCGCGATGATCAAGGTCTTATATAGAGTTTCCTTAGTTGGGATAGGGCCTAACTACTCAATTCCCTTCCTAGTCCAAAGAAACAGCGATTGATAAAAGTGATTCCTTGTTTTATTTGTGCTGAGGTGTTGTTGGCAGAATTTATAGCAGAGCCAAGGAAGACAAAATCCCTCACTACCTAAAAATTATACCTGTTAACTGTGACGTCTGTCCAATTCGTCGATTTTGTGTGTTCCTTCTTACCTGTACTTGGTTTTGCCCTTATTTAGCCCTAAATCGATTTTGACATCTTCCGTTTCAATACTAGCAACAACCCGCTGAGTTCTTCCAATTATGAAGATATCATCGGCGGACGCTAGTAGTTGCACAGACTTTATTATGCCTCCGGTGTTCACTTGTTTCGCACATTTCTTTCAAGTGTGATGTTAAAGAATCAACATGACAGCGCGTCACCTTGTCAAAAAACTTTTTTGACATAGGAGGTTTCGGTTAAGTCGTGACCGACCTTGACGGAGCTGCGAGCGTTCTCAATCGTCATTCTGCACAGACGGACGCATTTGGCAGCGATGGTAAAACTAGACATGGCTCTATATATCTCGTCTCTGTAAATTCTGTACCTACAGTCAAAATTTTGCTTAACAGCATTGCCATAATCCACAAAACTAGTGATTCGTCGACGCCGTGTCGCTGACCGGTTTACATATGCCGTCATCAGTGGCGTTATCGATGGAAATGCAGACCAGATATTATAGCGCAGGATCCTCCGCATTGATAGGCTTGTTACATCTTATAGTACACAGAGGATGCATTCGCAAAGCAGCTTTGGATACATGAAGCGTTCCATGGGAGACGTGTAGTCGTCTTTTCCGATATTTGATGTAAGGGCTACTAGTATCGAATTGTGTCCTTTTCTGTTCTTTTCGTAGCGTAGCTGCAGCAACTATGTCTTGGTTGCACAATTGTTCTAATTTAGACGGTGAGAGTGAATTCGCCACAAAAAACAAGTTCTTGGTATTTTCGCTCACTCTCATTTTATGGTGTAAAACTCCTTAAACATGCAAAACCCTAGATGCGTTCTTTCTAGACCCACAGTTCCTGTATGCATATTGTGGGAGTTGTTACTGCAATTAATTGTAATTGAACTTAATTTAACTAAAATACGAGTACTTACAACGTAATCAATATTTGGGACTAAATTGCTGTTCTATTGTAGATTGAATGAGAGTTCCCCAAATTTGTTATTTCTCGAAGATATCTGCTGACTGTTAGGTAATCTTTTGATACACTGTACCATGTCCACCTTTTATTTAATGACGCGTTTCAATGGCCACCAACAAGAGAACCAAGTCGATAATCATACCTCTAAGGCTTGAATTTATTTTCTATTCAACTCTACTTCGTATTCACACGATGCAAGGTGGAAGGTGCAAGTATTCTCACGTGCAAAAGCAAAAACCAAAAACAAACAAAGAAAACCGTTAAAGCCACCAAACAAATGGAGGATTCACGGTCCGGCACAGACCGACAGTTGGGAACCTTAACATTTCATCAGATATCTAAATAGACGGCCAAACACTGGACAGTCAAGTTTGTGGTCTGTCTGTTGGATTCTCTGTTGTTTTGCTTTTTAGTTCTAGTCTTCCTCTCTGCCTATGTTTCTCGTAGTGTTGCGGATCGCTGGTTTATCGCATGAATGGTTAGATGGATGTATTTCTATCTGTTGGCAGTTTCGCTTGAAAGATCCGTTTTATGAATAAAATTCGAAAATATTGTCATCTAGTGATGTGGAAAGATACTCCAAGGCGGCCATGTTCCAGTTGATTTGGGTGGTTGTAGAGAAATTCATGCACCCAACAACCTGTCCTTGTACAGACCGAACTTTCAACACAGTAACACAGAAATATGTCCAGTCCTATCCACTCCATATCAATCCAATGCCAGACAATTTTTTCTCTCGTTCGAAGGTTATGCACCAGAGACATTGCAGACACGCGAAGCTATTCAACGGGAACGTGTATGAATCTCATACAAAGTCGCGCAAAGTTGAAGTTAACAGCTCCCTGGAGAATCTAGCCACTTTCGGAAAGATTCTACACTATCATCCCCTAATTAATATGTTCAACATCCACAGGCATACGGGTTGCTGAAAGGTTTTACACTCTGCGGATTAACGGCGGTATGAGTATCTGAACGCCGTACTCGTATTTTGCATTTTCTCTCATTTCCAACTGTTTTCTTGCCATTTACCATTTAAAATCATCTGCTTTCAATTGCATTAAACGGGACCAGCAAAAAAGCCAGAAGTAAAAATAAAAAAGATAAATAAACGGAAAAACTTCCATCCACTCATTACAGAAGAAAGCCTCTTCAGTTTCCATATCCGATGTGGGCTCCGAATCTGAATTTGCCTCTCTCTCCAAGGATTTCATCTCACTACAGTAGTGTAAGAGGGTGGATATTTATATTTTTTTTCCTCACCCGTTTAGGGTTGAAATAGCACTCAGTGGGATGGATAGAACTTTGGTTTCCAACTCTGGATGGCTAAATTTAAATAAAGATTAATGTGGGAAATGTTACCTTTAAATACAAAATGAAATAAACATGGCAGCAGACTCTACTGTGACGACGGTGATGGTAAAGGATAATGGAGTAAAGGATGGGCATATGACGACTGGCTGGGCGACTTTGGGAATAGTATTTACGTGAATGTACTTTTACTCGTTACCATTGCCCGGGTACACAAGTAAGTAGGTTTGGTAGATACGAGTACTATGTTCGTTAACCTTGGAGGCTTTTAGTGGAACTGGGATTATGACTTTGAAGTTTTTGGATAAGTCAAGAGTTTGTGGTTATTTATTTCAATACACTCATGCATGTGGGCCGCATTTTTATGAATAGAAACGAGTAGCTGGTGGAAATATTCGTATTTTAAAACATTTTAACTGAGGCAGACGATATACTTTCACCGGTCCGTAATTTGGATACTGAGAAGGATTTGAAGATGTTAGTTTTGGTATATCAGTGCGAGTATGTGTATAAGGATGAACAATTTTTGAAGTGACATTTCAAAAGCTTAAGAGACGTAAGAAACTGACAATTGCGCAGATCATTAAATAAAAGTAATAAGGGTAAGGTACGACATATGTATGTTCAAAATCATCAATAAATACAGTTCAAAATAAACAATCGCAATGCAAATAAAGAAACGAATGTCCTTTAAATGTCTACAGCAAGAGATACAAGGTCAACAGTTCACCCTAATACCACAGATTACTGTATTGATACCAGAGTTTAATGGTAATTTCAATAAGCCACCATAAAAAAATCAATTTTATTCATAGCTATTTGTTCACCCCATTTTGGGGTTTGGGTTCACATTTGAGTGATCAAATTGTTTTTCCCTTAATTATTATACTTCTTCAAACCTCGGCTGGGACTGGAGCCTCTACTGCTTTTTGAACCAGATTTTCCGACGATCTTCGTTGAACATGGTAAAACGAGTTTTCTGGATGACTATCTCCTCTAATGCTATCATCAATGAAAGGAAGGAAACTCGTCCCGGGCGCCAATCTGCTACTTCAATATGATTTCTTACTTTATTAAAAAGCGACGGCTTTTGTAGACGGTTTTAATGTACCTACTTCAATTTCCCGCTGTGCATTTACCCTTCATTTTAATGTCATTGTACAAACTGCTTACTAATCCTATACGTCTCAAGTGCATCTCAAGAATAAGCAACAGTCCGAATAAGATTTTTCCGAACTCTATCGAACGCTTTTACCAAATCAAAAATCAAATCATTATCCGTAGACTTTGTATCGCGTCACATGTCCATGACTACCATGGAGTTTAATAATATTGCTTTGTCGACTGTTTAGAACTCTCTTATATATTTTCAGAGTATACGATATAAGTTTCACCAATCTGAAGTTGTTGCAATTTTTCGTGTCGCCTTTGCCTTTATACAGTGTACCAACCAGATCTATACACAATGTTTCCCAACACCTTGACACACCTATCATCTCAACCATCAGACCAGGGGGTCGCTCGTTCACCGGCTTCACCTGTTGCCAGATCTTGCTATCCCTAACATATTTAGTTACTTCAGACCGCATCTTCGGCCCGTAGTACCTAGCTTTTATTCTCGCAAACAAACAAAAAAAAACCCTAATCAACCTCGTTATTGTTACCATCGGACACTATTACGTGACTAATTTTAAGTTTGGCTTTCTCTACTCTCCCCAAGAAGTAGGCTAACGTGTTAGCTTCTACTGCCGCAATCATTTTCCTAATTCAAGGGTCCTGATTAGCTTCTGATATCTCATCCAATTTCGAGACTTCTCGCCAAAGTATGTCAGGAACTATATGGTCTTTGCCCTTTCTGCGGATTATCTGAAATTGCTGCAAACTCACTGCCCATCGAACCAGTCTCCTTTGAGGTTCCTTAAGGTTACTCAGCCAAACTAGCGAATAATGATCAGTTAAGACCTTAAACGGAATCCCTTCGATATATAGTCGTAACTTCTCAATCGCCCAAGGGACAGCCAAGCATTCCGTTTCTGTATTAGAGTAGTTCCTCTCACTTCTCTGAAGAGAGCTACTAAAATAAAAATTAACTTACCCCCCTTGTTCAAAATTTTGTGATAATACGGTCCTTATTCCATAATTCGAGGCGTCCGTCTGAACTACGAACAAAGTCTGGACATGTCAAAATGGGTGCCGTAACTAAACACTGCTTCACCTTCCTAAAACTTTCCTCAAACTCGTCCTTCCATATAAATCTCGAACAAGTCTGTTAAAAACCTAACTAAACAGCGCAATTCTAATTTCCTTCACACTCTAGTGTGCGGGAATCCTAACCATGCTATGTACTACATCGACGTGTAATCCATTCGTATCTACTACATAATAAAAATATTTTAAAGACGACCTACAAAAGTTACATTTTCCCGAATAACTTTTTATCGTGCCTTACACAATCGTTTATAGACCTCTTCCATTATCGTAATTGTTGGTCGAATTTATTTGTGACGATAATAATATTGTCCAAGTACACAAATACGTGTGGCTCTAGATCAGCACCTAAGATGCTATCTATAAATCTTTGCCACGTAGCAGGCGCATTGTGTAGTCCGGAAGGCATTCTCTTAAACTGGAACAAGCCTGTATTCGGAACCGTGAATGCTGTGATCTCTCCTCCATACGGTTATGTCAGTTGGCCGACTTTATGTCTAATGACGTCAAATATTTTGCATCCCCAAGCTTATCCAAAATCTTTGATGTACATAAATAGCAACAGATAAGCATCGCTATCTGTAACTTTATTAAATTTCATATAGTCGAAGCAAAACCTAAATGAACCATTTTTTTTTTTTTATTGATAAGGACTATTGGAGGTGCCCACCGACTGTTCGCTTTCTCGTGCTAATCTTATGTTCTACCAAATGAGTACATCCCAATTCTTCGGGCTTCGACTTAAATAATCCGTCGACCAAAGCTTCCAAATGCCCTGCTTCGGCGATGTCAAGTTCTAAGATTTCGCGTATTCCGGTCATGAAGGCAACCGACTGTTGGCTCGAGAAGCTCCACACTCGTGACCTTAAATCCGGGAAGTTTCCCGACAATGCCCAAAAATTTGCCACAAGGATCACAGTGTGTGGTATACGGTACATTCTATAGGGTTTTCCAATAAGGACTTGGCAACTTTTTTTTAAATAAAACGCAAACCATTTGAGATATTTCAAAAACTTTAGTATCGGCTTGAAGTACAATCAAAACATTTATTTATATAGAACTCGACTTCGTTCATATGGCCACCGTGGGCACGTTTGCAGCGGTCGATTCTTTGGACCCAATTTTCAACGACTCGGCCACACCTTTCGACCGAAACGGCCGCTTTTTCGAGTTCAATGTTAGCTCTGAGCTCTTCCAACGTCGTCGGCGTATTGGCATAAACCAATAAACCAAGCGGCGTTAAATCGCACGAACGAGGCGGCCAATCGACTGGCCGGTGTCTTGGGATAACGCGCTCACCATACTTACTCTTCAATAAATCGATTGTAGCTTGTGCTGTGTGGCTTGTGGCACCATCCTGTTGAAACCACATGCCGTCCAAGTCCATATCTTACAATTCGGGCCAAAAATAATTGGTGATCATGGCGCGATAACGCTGACCATTCACAGTAACGTGACGTTATCGTCGACGAAAAAATATGCCGCCGGCATGCAAACCGCATCAAACAGTTATTTTTTTGTGGATGAAGTGGTGATTCATGAAGCACATGTGGATTTTCCACATTTTGTTTATTGACGAACCCATTGAGCCAAAAATGAGCTTCGTCACTGAAGATGATTTTGTGATGGCGCATCTTCTCCAGAACCCAATCGGAGAACGTACGTCGCTTCAAATGGTCCATCGGCTTCAATTCTTGAGTCAGCTTGATCTTGTATTGGTGTAAACCAAGATCCTTACGCAAAATACGCCATAATGTGGTCTGAGCGATGCCCAATTCTTGAGAACGCCGTGGAATTGACTAATTTGGATCGTTTGCTACGGACTCCTGAACGGCAGCGATATTTTCGACACTTCGACCAACTCGTTGTCTCACTGACACGGCAACATCACACAACGAATATGTAGACTCAAACTGTTGCACTAAACTTGTTATTGCCTGTCTACTAGGGCGAGAATTACGACCGAAAATTGGAGTTAATGCTCTTAAAGTTGCAGTCACCGACTTCGAATTTCGGTAGAAAATTTTTATAATTTGCAGACGTTGCTCGTTCGTGTACTTTACCATAATGAAAGTGTTGAGTTTACTGAATAAATTGACAGTGACAGTTTGATGACTAGTGAAAGATTGCGTTCACAAATTAAATTCAAAGTTGTCAAGTCCCTATAGGAATACCCTTTATTAACACCGACCGACTTCGTTGGAACCAAATCACCACGACATCTATGCTTTCTCCGTCCGTTAATCTGAGCCCTAAATCTTTGATAACTCTCTACCTTTCACCCTCTATTATAGTGCGAGAGCGCCACTATCTAAAAGATCCAACATGCCTATTCCGTATACTAACTCCGACATATGGACCCCTGCCATTGCCTTCAAACTAAACCCTAAATGAAGTATTGAGTTTCCTAACTGATCTTCAGCAAATGTGCTATTTGCGGCGGCGCTCCCGTCCTGCTAGCCCGGAAATTCGTTGCACGTTTCCCGTACCGTAATGCCGAGATTGATCCAAATCCGTGGAGCACGCGTTTGGTTTCCCTCTTTGACAACCGAAATTTGGGGTTCCCCTCAGATAATAAATGCCAAATCTGGCTCAAACAACCGATAAGACCTCGGACTGTGTGGCGGGGCAAAAAGTTCTACGTTGACCCACACCAGTTCCAACCTGCGACCCAATTTGACCAAATCTGCACCCCTCTTCGGGTCTGCCAGCCCAAATTGTTGTCTGTAAAAGAGAGCCAAGTTCCTCTGTACTATTGCAAGCTTCCGCCGCTCCATTAGCGGTTTCGAAAACCCGGCGAACACATATTGAATCATCACCACGTACACCCCTATAAATTCCTTACTTCCCTGGGTACGATCCCTGATTTCCTCCAGTAGGAGGTCATCATTGTTGTGGGGAAGATACTCCAATTTCAATTCCGCCACCAACTCTTGCCATGCAGAGATCGACAACCTAATCGCCCTATATCGAAAGAGTGACTTCCCTGAAAAATTTCCACCACTATCTTGTCCAGTCCACCAACTATTCCCTTCAGATTTTAAATGCAAGTCTGCAATAATATGGGAATGCAAACGCAGTGTATCACTTTACTTTGCGTTTCCATCGAAATGTGAGACATTTAATCTTGGAAGAAATTAGTTTAGGTTTAAGAAGTAGGTTAAGAGAAAAGTAACTAAAAGAATTAAGATTTAGTTATACTTCAACGTTCTACTCGATTTGTTTCATTTTGACGCTCCGCGATTCTTTCGAAATATAACTCACGCTTGACTGAGCTAGTCCATCTGCTCCAAAAATGAATTAGGCATTTGATCGCTTTTCATAATTTTATGGAACAAAATCGCATGCTATGCATGCCTAAGATGGTCGCTCATACTTCGGACCACCTACTGTCCGCTCCGACTGCGTTTTCCCCTTCGGCAGTCAAAGTTATTGTAATGTTTGTGAAATCTTCATTTGCTAGAGCATTAAAGTATTCTTTCTATCTATTGCAGGTATCCCCGTTAGCCTTCCACATTTTTGTACAATGCACCGATGAAAAGCATTTCTTTCCTAGGTAACCCATTTAAACGCTCATCAAACGCGCCCCAAAATATTCTGTTTCCCACATTTCACCACTTGCTTTCTATTTATTGTATCTATTTGATGTTGTCGTAATACGATTTTTGGTTCGAAACATTTGCCCGTCATTATGCTGACGATCTACATATACGACGCGTACTACTCAATGAGTAGAATAGATTTCTAAGGAACTGCATATGAACCGCAAAAACCGTCAAGCTCTGAGCTGAATATTTCTATTCGCACGGGATCACTCTTTCGGCATGCAGAAGAAGTAACCAGCGGGTGTAGTTCATTGTTTTATTAAATAATGTAACTGAGCCTTTTGTCCCTTTCGTCATTCGAAATCCGTTGTGAATAGTTGGTTCTGACATTGCCGAGCAATTACCAAATCCAAATATCATACATCTGGAGATTCGTGCATGATGTCTTTTCAGGCCAAGTCATTTTCATTCATTATGTTTGCGTTGTCTTGTCAACACTTTGCACAAGTTTGATCGGAAAATCAATCAACTGCCCATAAAAATTTCTACAAGCTCAAAAAACTCTTTTAAAATAGCCCTACGGCTGATGCAGCAACTTTCTGAAAGTGTGTCAAATGCAATTTCGTGCAACAAATGAGTTAAATAAGAATAAATAGCAAGTCGATTTCATGGTGCTTTCGATCGAAACCACAAGAACCACCAAATCCCGGGTACAAAGGCACCCCGAGGGGCCTTACAGGTATCTATCTCCACAGCACCGAAAAGGAGGGTTTTTTTATTTTAATTTTTTTTAAGCTGCCAATAAAAATTAATACCAAAACTAAATTTATATTCATTATCCTTCGGATCTCGAGATTTGAAGATGGCAATGGCAATGGAGCACAAAGCATCTGCCTGCTGGAGAAAACACCTGCCAGAGTGTATTCGTAACGTAACCTTAGCCTCCGATTGCATTTTGATTTGACACAGCATGCGAAAAATAAAGGCGGATACGGCAAATTAACCAAACCAAAGCCAAAGATCAGGGAGTTATTTGAAAAATAAAAAAAATAAAAATAAATTACCCGTAGCTCGTCCTGGGTACCCTTCCCTGAAAACCCAACGACCTATGACCGAGTTTTATGATAATTATCTGCCAGGGACGATGTGAGCGCACGAACTACGAAGTGAGCTCTCATCGAGAATGATGTGCTTTATGGAATGAAGCGCAACAGGAATCTGGAATTTCAGTCCTCGGAATGCGTGGCAAAACTAATTAAATGTGATACGTATTGATGGTGTCTTGATGGCGGCTTGTGCTCTTGCTAGTGGTGATGGTTGATTTTTCGAAGGGATTTCAGCCGTAAAAGTGGGTGTAGCCCATATATCGCCGATGAGATTATTCAAAAAGTTTTTTACTTGTATTCGTACTAACAAACCACGATCTAAGGAAATGGGTCACCGAATCCATTGAGATGCAGATACATCAGAAACTAATTTCGGATTCACGAAAAACACACGACTACACTAACGAACAGCTACACGTAATCGTACTCGTTTGTGAGCCTACCAATTATGCATGGCAGCTAATAACCGTTTCGAAGACGCCAATCATGACGGAATTCGCTGTAATCCTCGATGTGTATGCTCAAGACCCTTATAATCCTTCTCAAGAGAGTCTCTTCAGTTTGGCAGTTTGCCTGTTTGAGGGAGAGAAAATAGGTTCCCTTTGGAACAGCAATGACAGTGAGGGATGAAGGGAATCGAATAACCCATCCATCTATCCATCCATAAGTCGCGGATGGATTTATATACTCTCACAAACACATAAAAACAGATACATTCATCCAGCCATATAGATTCAGACTCTAGAGTCAAGTACGTGAAGACAGCCATTAAGAGGCTCACATTTAGGAGGTGGGAATTTAATAGTTCGATCGTGAGATGCGTGACTTTGAACTGCGGTGGTTGTTAAAAATTAGTTCGTCCTTCTCCTCCGGGAATTGCACTTTGGGAACTTTGGGCTCTATTTCATCCATCGTCATCGCCATTGCCATTGCCATTGCCAATACCAGCGTCGTCTTTTGGTCCATGGTTAAGTCTTTTCGATTCTCAAAGACAGACACCAAAGTTGGCATTGTTTTAAGTTTCAAATTGTTTCGCTTGGTGGTTTTATTTTTTTTTTTTTTTAATCTTTTTTCTTAATTGTATTGTTGTTGTCTTGCATGAAACACCAGAGGTTATTGGTTTTAATTTTCCCACATAGTTTGCAGGGTAATCAATCTATTGGTAGTTTGGTCAAGAGTACTCTCTGTCTGGAGGATTTTTGGAGTATTCTTTGGAAGAAGTTTAATGATTAATGCTTAAGTAATGCTTAAAGGAAGAAACTTTTAGTTTTAAGTTCACAAACAGTAGGAGTATATAGAAAAGACACGCGCGTTTGTTTTGAAAGTTGTTTTGCGTCGATAGATGGATGACTAGATGGCAAAGCAGTTGTTCACAAGCATACTCGTCCAAGTATGCTGGAAAGAAATTTCAAGAATGAAACTGGCTGAAGATAACTACAACCGCTTTGTAGTAGTCTGACCATCCATACATAAGTATATTACTAATCTCTTGACTCGCGAAAATACAGCTGATCATATACACTAAGGCTCGCACATTATCTAGGCAAAGCACAATGCGGAAGGTTCTGTAGTATAACTCCAAAAATATTTGAGACAGATTCAGCTATAAACTCATTTAAGCTACTTTGAGATACTCGGAGTCCAGGTCATGGAAGGCTGTTTCGGCTATTATGCGTACTTAAGCTGTCAAAATATAAAAGGTGACAGAGGATCTTCAAGCACGATATTTGTATAATGTGGAGCGACAAACGGGCGAACTTACTGCTGACGTCCTCATCAAACAGACAACACATTTTGGCTAGGATATAAAAAGCTGGAATGAAAAACTATGATAGCTACTATGGCGACTACTACAGAGATCTGCAGCAGAGTCTATTTGTCAGTGAGAGTGACTTTGGCAAAAAGCCTTGAATTGAGATTCGAACGAAGCCCTGAATACCATCCGCTTCAAGGCTTAATTTGCCAACATAAGCATCATAAGAGCGCTCACATTTACAGAGGAAAAGAACGACTTTGCCAAAGATCGAGAGCGGGCTGAGCTCCGACGAATGTATGCGTAAAGCCGTGCCGTACAGTATATGTAAACGATATTATTGTAGAGCTTGATCCACCCCATGCTTGGTAAAAAAAAACGCTCTCCTGCCAGTTGTTATAGTGCTGCTGTTTGCTCTTGGTCACTGCTGTTGCTTTATAACATGATTTAGTGTATATAAGACCCGCACTGCTTCTTATTATTGTAAGGGCATAACACTTAGAACAATTTGATTCGGTAAACGGTCGTCAGCATTTTTACTTACTTCACAACTGTGTTTTAAAGCATGCGGGCTAAAGAGCAATCACTGCTCTGAATACAACAACGTCTCTCAATACAAGCCATCTACTTTGGCATTTAGTGAAACGCAGGTAGATCCCCGTCAACATCTCTTGGATCACACAGATCTGATAATGAGTGGTTACTAGCAGGTCTCGGTCTCGCCAGCTTACCAAACTCCACCACAATGTGATCTCTGTTCCAACTCAGAATTAACTTTGTGTTAATAATATTCGATAACTGTAAGCAAGTTATCCACTCCCGCTTTTTTGTACAGAATCTGAGAGCTGGCTGTCAATACGACCTTTAACGAGTTTGATATGCTTTCCGACTCCACAGAAAGAATGGTTTCCCTGAGTCTTTGTACAGAAATCGTTTTTAATATATACAATTCTGGATGGATTTGACATACTGGAAAGACAATACTCGAAGCACGGTGTCTTGAGATCTTCGCTAAGGAAAACAAATTGACACAACTTGAAAACAAGTCTACGCAAATAACTGACGTTGAAAGTCATACCGCCAACACCATGGACTTGTTTCTAACTCCTCACCCTCAGAAGTACATCAGAGCTCAGCCAACCTCCAAAAAAGAGGAGTTAGACTCCGTGAGATCTAGGAATGAAGAAACTCCCCTACGTCACCTGGACAAAGAGTTGAGTGACATCAGAGTTATCTATTCGGCGAAGGTTATTTCCAATCAAAAAACCTGCGAGTTGACTAGCCCCCTGCGTGATGACATTGACATCCAGTCCTCTTAGAAAGAAAAAACAATTCTCTCCCAAAGTGTCTGATGCTATGCTCGAAGTTATTTTCGATAACGATGAACAATGTTGGTGATGAAATAACTGCGATTTCAACCCTCATATGCGAAACAGGCCCTCACATTGCAACAAAAAAGAGCAAAATCATTACTGAATTAATGGAACCCGAAGCCGATTCACGCTCGCCTTCATTTCTAAGTCTTCTGCGGACGGTCCAATTCAGTGATTTCTGCGAAGCTTCTTCCATCGTCACAACCGATAACACATCCTTATCAACTCCTTCAGTCGCCACCCCACCGAATCTCACCAATCACTTTAATTTAATATAGAGTCCTTCCGAGTGGCCACGTAGGCTTGATAAGCTTGCTTCGAAGAATTACAAAGCTTCTTCTCAAACGCGCTCTGCTCTCGACTTTGAACGTCTTTTATTAAAATGGAAATCTTCTTACCCGGTAAACGGATATTATAGCGTTCGCGTTAGGTCCGCCCTTTCAGTTCCTTTCCTGGTTTCCTTTGGGGTTTCACAAGGCAGCTATCTTGGTCCCCTTCTCTTCATTCTTACTATTTTAGGGTCATTAACCTACCTATTCCATTACGCTGACTACACAAAATTGTATAAAACTATTTCTTCTCCCCATGACTAGACCCTTCTTCAAGAAGATCTCGAACGATTTTCAAACTGCCTAGAACTTAATATCGCCAAATACCAATCTATAGCAATCTATAAATGCAACCCGTCTCCTTCCCGACTTTATTTTCTTTATGGTCAGTCTATTCCCCTTATTCAATCTCTTCAAGTTCTTGGCATATTATTCGACAGTGAGCTTAATTTCCATTTAAATATCGATAACATAACCCTTAAAGCTAACTGATCACTTGGCTTTATTAAACGGTGGTCCAATGAATTTTCCAACCCGTACGTAACCAGATCTCTCTAATTGTATGATACCTTTGTTCGTCATCTGCTTGAGTATGCCGGTCAAGCTTGGTCCCCCTTGAACCGAGTTCATGTTTCCCAAATCGAGGGTATTTTACGTCGAATCCTTCGCCTCGCTCTCTGTATTTCTTCTACTAGAACCGCCTCAAACTTTTCAATTTGAATTCCTTAGAGGAACGTAGGAATATAGCGAACATTCTTTTCATTCATTAATTGCTCTCGGGTTCAATCGACTTAGTTTTTAAGTTTACATGCTAAATAAATACGAGCCTCAGCCCCAAGATAATAAAATTAAATTAAATTTAGCTTCTAGGATCGTCGGAAAACCGTCTTACAGAACAAATTCCTGAAAGAACTGTATAACAATACGAGAAAGCTAATTGCAGCGGATTTCGTTTCCTGGATAACGAAGTGGATGTCGCTACTGATGTAATCACAATCACTGTAATCTTTGTAATGAAATCCTTTATCCATAATCGGATGAAGGATATCAAAAGAAAAGGCGTGGTACTGGTCTTACAACTCCAATTCGACAATTTAAAACCAAATTCAATTTGATTTCAAACGAAATTCCAATGGGCCAAAAACCGAGACAAAAAATACTATGGGTTGTTACCGTCGTTTCTTCCTCCGCGGTATCAGGAACAAAGGTTGCCGACTGCTCGATGGAGTAGTAGTCGAGGGTATTTATGATAAGGGCGCCGCGCGATTATCCTTTGTCCCCAAAAGCTCTACGGCGCCGAATCGCGACTCTGCCAGTAAAACCAGCGATGCCCTTTCCTAGGTCTAAAACAAAATGAAAGAAAACCAAAAGCGAGACTACAAAAATGAAGCGAAATGGTTTTCAACACTTGACTTGAAGAGCGGTTACTGGAAGGTAGAGATAAATCGTACGGATCGTGAGAAAACTGCCTTCACTACAGGAAGCATTCTTTGGCAGTTTGCAGTGATGCCGTTTGGACTGTGCAACCCTCCGGCCACCTTCGAGCGCCTAATGAAACGAACATTGCAAGGACTCACCAGGAAAACCTGCCTAGTATATTTGGACGACGTTATCATCATAAGTAAGACGTTCGAGGAGCACCACGAAAATCTAAAAGAAGTGTTTGAGAGGCTGCGAAGTGCTCATTTAAAGCTCAACCCAGAAAAGTGCGCCTTGTTCCGTCCGGAAGTAAAATATCTGGGTCACATTATATCAGTGGAAGGAGTAAGAACGGATCCTGACAAAATCGAAGCCGTGAAAAGTTGGCCTTCTCCAAAAGATAAACACCAACTGAGAAGCTTCTTGGGACTCGCCACGTATTACAGAAGGTTCGTAAAGGATTTTGCTGGCATTGCAAAAAGCCTGCATCAACTTACGGAAAAAGGCCGACAGTTCAGGTGATCTGAAGAATGCGAAAAAGCATTTCAAGAACTGAAGCGGCAGCTGTGCAATGCCCCCATCTTGGGTTACCACACGCCCGGAAAAATGTTCATCGTGGACGCAGACGCCAGCAATGTTGGGGTCAGAGCTGTGATCAAAGTTGAAAAGTGCTTCATGGCAGAAGTACTGCGAATCTATCGGGGTAACAAAGAGGCTTCAATCATACGTGAAAATGCTTTCAAAAGAAGGGAGCGTTTCTAG
Source organism: Volucella bombylans (assembly GCA_949129095.1). NCBI lineage: Eukaryota > Metazoa > Arthropoda > Insecta > Diptera > Syrphidae > Volucella > Volucella bombylans. The sequence continues at coordinate 133,169,637 of OX422142.1, read as the reverse complement.
CTATATCAGAAATAACGGAACCTCGGAAAGTAGGCTAGAGATTCTGGTACCATTGGTGGAAACCCGTTTTCCTGGATCCACATTATCAGATGACTCTAGCATACGACGGCACACTGAGAACATTAACCTCTCTCTCCCTCTCTCTCTCCGAAGAGAAAATAGGTGTTCTTATTAATAGGAGAAAATTACGGTGGGGAATTCAGTCCTTTAAATCGTATAAATCTCCCGGTCCGGATGGTATTCTACTGATTGTCATCACTAATGAGGTATGGGAGTTACATGGGGATTTTTTACGGAACACAATATGTTCCAAATGATCGCCTCGGTCTAATCCTTTTCTCGAAATTTGCAATGACTCTTTCACACACATAATTGGGGCTCTATGTTATAGCGGCGATGGCGGCTTCAATGATCATTTTCAGACTTGGAATAGGCCTTACTTTTTACATAGTCATAAAGGCAGAAGTCTAACGATCGTCTATAAATCGCACGATCTTGACGGCCAATGGGTGTCTCCGAAACGCGAAATTACTCGGCCAAGGAACTTCGTGCACAATAACTCGATTGATTCATTACTTTTATGATGCGTAGCACCATATTGTTGGAAGTAAAAGTCATCCGAATTTATATCCTCGAGCTCGAGCATATCTCGGTAGCGCGCATTATTGACCATAATGCCCTTTCCGGCCTCATTTTCGAAAAAGTACGACCCTATGACACCTCCGGTCAATAGATCGCACCAAACAGTTACTCGTTCTGGGTGCACTGATAGGTATCTCTGAATTTTCGATGCCCCATATGGCAATTTTAATTATTAACGTAGCCTTCAATGTGGAACTGGACCTCAACTGAAAATACGATTTTTTTGTTAAAATCAATATCAGCATGCATGTTTTAAAGGACCCAATCCGAAAACGTACTGTATTGCTGGTAGTCGGCCGGCTTCAGTTCTTGCGTTTGTTGGACCTTGTACGCATGGAGAGCCATATCTTTCATCAAATTTCGGTGCAGTGTGGTTGTGGAGAGGTCAAGCTCCTGAGAACGGTGACGAACGGAGGTGTTTGAGTCGTTTTCGAAATTATCCTTTATTGCGGAAATATTTTCCATTGAACATCCGACGCGAACACATTTCGGCATCTTCACATTTTGTACTGAACCCGACTTTTGAAATTGTTTGATTATATTGCGCACACACGTCTCGGAATTCAACGATTTGAATTTCTTTTCTCTCTCTGTGTACCGTTCCACCATATGCCTACCCTGCATGTATCAGCTGTAAAAAAATAATGGGCCGTTTAAGTCCTCACCCCTTGTTGAAACACCCGTTACTTACTCCCAATATACTAAAAAAAAAGAAAGGGAAAAACTGAATCCTTAAAATGGAAGATGGAAAAAAGGGAATCGACGTGACAAAAGTCTGACAACACTGCTCTGGAATATCGTGATTCCTTCCCTAGCCATACAACCAGATTACGAAATTCCCTATCGAACTCTTTATTTTCTAGTCATTATAATCTACCTATGACGAGACCGACATTTGTGTTGCCTTTTACAATAATGTTATCTATCTGGGAACGAAAGTTAGGTTCTTTATCCCAGATAACGTCTAGGTTCCAGTGTAAAGGAACATGGGAAATAGGGTCCTGGTCGATGAAACAATTAAAGGAAACTTGTGGAATATGCTTAGGTACATATCGTAACTTTGGAAGAAGACGGACACAAGTAGAAAAACATTAATTTGGAAAAACTGTTGTTGAATGATATTTCTCACAGCTTGCTGATGTTTTTAAAAATTATACATCTGCCATCTGACGGCGAATTATCAAACTGCAATAGTTAGAAAAGTTGCCAGCACCTTGCTGAGTAAAACCATAATATTCTAATTTTTGAGTTGTGCCAGTCTTCTTAGAAAGTAGCGATATGTCTGAAAATTCGTACTCCAGCCGCGTAAATTGGCTGAAAAGGGCTTAGCAAGTGTTGGTAGCCAAAATAAAGATCAGTGAACACCTTGAAGGACTTCCTTTATGGTAATGGTAGAATACGAGGTGACGGATCTAAATAAGACTATGCGCTGATAAGCTTCAAGCGGAGGTCTAGCGGAAAGAAGAGATGGTGTTTCTCAAATAATAGTGGCCATTGAGATCCACAAATTATTATGGGTATAGAACACTTTACTAATCGAGAGAGATGCTCGTACTGTGACAATTTTTGACGAAGAGAGGCTACACTGGTAAGAAATCAGGACAGTTCAGATCTGCATATGGATTATGAATAGTAAGACTAGTGTAGACGTACGCTAAGTCCTACGAAAGAAAGAAAAGGAAAGCACAGACCTGAACCCATTAAAACAGGGTGGGGCAAAATTAATGTTATAATGTAAATTGGCTGCCATTTTGTAAGTAATGAAGAAATTGGAAATTGGTAATTTAAAATTTCCATCGTTGCTCCGTCCAGGTTGTTCGGTCCTGCTGGAACCAACAATGCTCGAGACCCAATTCAGCAGCTTGCGGTAAAAAAAAAACTCGTTTAACATCTGTCTATAGCGATCACCAGTTCTGGTTACGGTGGTGCCGTTGGCGTCCTCAAAAAAATAAGGACCAATTATTTTTTTTCACTGCAAATGCCGCACCAAACAGACACTTTGAGAGGATGCAATAGCTCTTCGTGCATTTTATGTGGATTCTTCGTGCCCCAGAAATGCAAATTTTTTTTTTTATTCACATAACCACTTAAGTGGAAATGGGCTTCGTCGCTCATTATGATTTTGGATACGAATTCATCCTCTTCTTGCACCAGGTTTAACAGAGCATGGGAGTAAGTTAACTTCACTTGACAGTCAGCAAGCAGCAATTGGTAAACGGTTTGCACTTTATAAAGGAGATGTTCCCTTTCACCAAAAATTCAACTCAACGAAATCTGGATGCATCTCGTCGATGTTTGTTGATTCACTCGGATGTATTCGGCCACAGCAGCGATATTCTCGGTCGAATGAGCAATACAGGGCCAGCAACTTCTTGCGACATCTCTAGTGGACCCAGTTTGCACACGACATTCAGCCAAACGCTTATTTGTTCACGCATATGCCGCAGGACGAAAAAACGACATTACTTTTGCCCCGCCATGTAAATGTTTAAGTCGGTTTATTAGGTAGATCGGTGAACTGTGACTAATCAGACACCGCACATACATATGTACGAGTATGTATATGAAGGAGTGATATCGCCTGGACGATGATGGACAACAATTGTTATGGGTTGATGCAGTACCGCAAGGGAAGTGAGTGTTCATAAGCCAATCCGAGGATTCATACTCAGAGTCCACCCAGGTACGATCTTATGCTTAAGTATATTCCAAATTTGTGATGTTTTAGACAGAACTTTCGGTAGTCACTTGTGGTGGTACTTCTTTCGCAGAAACTATTAAACTATCCTTATATACTCGTACCTCTTATAGATTTTTAAGGATAATCGATAGCCTTTAATTTCAATTTGTCTACGCATAATGAATGGATTGCACATTAAGATTTAATCTTTTATACAAGTAGTACCTAGAACTTAATTACATTTACAATGCTTAAACATAATACAAAAATAGTAACTTATATACAATAGAAAATATAAGTCGGAATAGAAAAGGGAAAATATGGGAGAACAAAGAAATGTACGAGTAGATACAGCAAAAAGTATTTTTGAATTGGTTATTGCTGGCCATAGCGTTAATACTATAATAAATGGTAAAGTTGAATCGATTAGGCAAAGAATAGGGATGGGTTTAGGTAACGAACTTCTACCGCCAGCATCGAACTTGTCGAGTTTTAGAGGTTGAGTAGGGTCAATGAATCTCGAGAAGAAATTCTCCAGACGAGTCCTGAAACCAAAGGATGCCCCCCCCCCCCTCCCCAACTCCCAAAGCACTCCCGTCTTCCCCTGGGCTGGATTAAGGTGTCATACGACCCGTGCTGAAGATCAACCTGGCTGAGGGCCCAGTATCTCCAAAAATAGCTCAGTCGCGAACGGAGTATCCGGATACCTGGCGACCTCCGGATTAGCTAGTCTTATCTGTATACAGCGGATCTCTGTACAGATGAACACCCCTTTCTCCGCTACTCGTGGGACCATTTATGGATAATACCTTAAAAACAAAAACCGAGGCCGGTACTCCTTCAATACTGGGCGGTAGAACGGTGACTACACCGACTACCGGCAAGGCTCCTGATTTGCTGAGAAGAGGCAAAACTGTGGCAGGCCATGGTGCGCCATGCTCTAAAGTCAAACGCAGCGAGCCTAAAAATAAAAAATCAGGAAGTGTTAAGACTGTGGCAAGCCATGGTCCTATCACTTCCTCCAACCCTAGCAGCAGCAAGTTTGTGGCAGGCCACGGACTTGTTGCTGCTACCAAAACTCTTGCAGGGAGTGTTAAGACTGTGGCAAGCCATGGTCCTATCACTTCCTCCGCCCCTAACAGCAGCAAAACTCCTACCAAAACTCCTCCCTCCAAGAAGGAATCTGGAGCTCAGCCGCATCGACAAGCTCCATCTAAGGCGCTCTATACAAGACGCCGAAATACTTCACGCATTATCAAAACCTTCGGATCCATTCCGGAGGTTGAGAGTAGTGCGGAAATAAAGAGCAAGGTTGAGTGGGCTAAAACCATCCTAAAATATGGATTACCCACTGCTTCCACTGCTCCCAAAACGTCAAAAGACTCCTCTAAGCGCCAGAGATCGTTCGAGGAAACCGTGCCGGTTTCCAAGAGGCCCAAAACATATAGTTCCACAACCCCTGGGCCATCCAACAGCACATCTCTGAGGTCTTACAATGAAGTCCTAAAGGATGCATTGGTGATCGCGGTGATCAATAGGAATGATACGACGGTAACATTACACCAGAACGGTGGCAGCTGATCAAGCTGAAGCTTTCGAGCAACTACTTGGCCATCATGCGGGAAAACCCCGGACCACCTCCTATTAAAAGCGACGCTGGCTGGCACCAAGACCATGTCAAGCTCATCGCATGTTCCAACCAGAGATCTCTCGATCTCTTCACCAAGGCCATCGATGGTTTAGGAGAGATTTCGCCAGGTGCAAAACTCGAGGTCGTGTCTAAGGAAGACACAGAAGAAGACAGAAGACAGAAAGTATTCTGGAAATCATCCGGCTCAGTAACCCGACTCTTCCGTCTCATGACTGAAAAGTCGCGAAACTGGAGGAACTAAGGGGTTCTTATAGATGCGCGTTAATTGTGATCAATAAGGAATTCCTTAATCCTCTGGCGCGGACGAAAGGCGTGATTCGGTTCGGATTCGAGTCCATACATTTAAAGGTGTCCAAAAAGGATGAGCTGGATCCAGAATTTTCCAGAATTGGATAGCGACGACTCCAATCTGTCCGAGGTGACTATCAAGCCGTCGGTCTCCTCTTCTGACACCCTGTCGGAAATGGAAACCGATGACGAAGCAATTAGAGGTCCTATCGATCAGAGATAGAAGATGAGCTCTTGGGCACATCTTCAGAATCGGAGGACCTCAACAACGTCTTGCGTCTTTCTAAGAACGCAGAAGACATAATCCTAATCCAGGAACCATGGATTGTAGAAGGCGTGGTTCGTGGACCTAGGGCACCCACATGCGCTGCGCTCTACACATGAGACAAAGGTAAGATTAGAACTTGTATATTAGCGAAACGTAGCCTTAATGTATTTTTACTTCCCAACCTCAGTGACCCCGACTTAACCGTTGCCAGACTAGAGACTGCCAAAGGCTCCTACTGGCTGGCATCGGCTTACCTTGGCCACGACCAAGTGGGCCCTCTCCCTGGTGATAACCTAGAAAGGGTGGTACTGGAAGCTGGAAGGCAAAAAACTGGCCTCATAATCGGATGCGACGCTAACGCACATCACACGGTATTGGGCAGTACCGACATCAATGATAGAGGTGAGTCACTTTTAGACTATATTTTAAGTACGAGTACTAACCTCTTAATTTGCAATATTGGCAATGAGCCCACTTTTATAACTAGAAACCGATAAGAAGTCATAGATGTTACTCTTGTTTCCGACAGCATCACCCAAAGGCTAACAAACTGGATGGTATCGTCTGAACACTCCTTTTCAGACCATAGATACATCCAATTCAGTCTGAGTAATGCTCCCCCCAGTCAACCAGCCTTCCGGAATTACCGGATAACTGATTGGCCAAGATACAGAGGAATACTGTCAAAAACGCTATCCTCTGAACTACGAGTATCAAGTCCCCCGCGTGACACCAATGAGCTTGACGTGAAAGTCAGGGAATTTACTCTGGCTCTCAATCAGGCTATGGCCGCTTCCTGCCCTCTTATTCAACCAAGAGCAAGAAAAAGCCACATTGGTGGACATCGGCACTGGGACTGGTCAGAAACGCCTGTAGAAAACTTTTCAACGCAGCAAAAAGCACAAGAAAAGTGACTGACTGGGACTCATATAAAGAATCCCTCAAACTATAAAAAAAAGAACTGGGTAAGGCAAAGCGACAATCCTGGAGGTCATTCTGTGACAAAATCACAGAAACCTCTGAGGCATCGCGACTAAGAAAAATTCTCTCTACTCGCGGCCAGTAGCAGCCCAAACAGGCCTACTGCAACCGTGACCAAAATTCATGGTCTGATTACGAGAGACAAACTGCTCTGGACGCTGCTGGTCCGGACGGTATAATACTTGCCGAGCTACAGAGGTCCTCAGATATTATTCTACCAGTGTTAGAAAATATTATGAGGAGCTGTGTAGAACTTATCCACATTCCACTGTTATGAAGAGAAGTCAATGTAGTATTCATTCCCAAAGCCGGAAAATGTTCTCATGTAGTCCCAAAGGACCTCAGACCTATAAGTCTATCATCATTCCTTCTGAAAACTTTAGAACGACTGATTGATATCCATATTCGAGCTTAAGTTGATCCAAGGCTTCTGTCAACGGCTCAACATGCCTATTGTAAAGGAAAGTCGGTGGAAACGGCTCTGCACTGACTAGCCATATCGAACGATCCCTACAATATAAGGAGTACACAATGGTTGCTTTCCTAGACATAGAGGGCCTTTAACAACGTCAACACATCCGCAATCACGACTGCGCTTTCAACTCTGCATGTAGACGACTCACTTGAGGAGTTGATCGGTCTAATGCTAAAAAGCAGGATAATCAACTCCAAACTGGGTGAGACTTCTGCTAAAAGATATGTCAGCAGAGGTATGCCGCAAGGCGGTGTCCTCTCTCCCCTTCTCTGGAACTTAGTACTTTCCGCCCGCGCCCTGGCAACAGTAAAAGGGTATCAACCCCTTAGGCGCGCGTAAATTATATATAAAAAAAAAAAAAAGTTAACGAACTACTGATATACCTGGAAGCGGGTGGTAGCAGAGTGATTGCCATAGCCGTCTCAGGAAAACATCTTAATACCATTAAAGAACTCCTCCAAGTAAATCTCAACAGATTGGGCATAAACCCCCATAAAACTGATCTTGTCCTCTTTTCTAGGAAATATAAAATTCCAATCTTAGACCCTCCTTCAATAAACGGTCCAGTTTAGTTTTCTTCGATACAGCAAAATATCTGGATCTCATTTTTGACAGGAAACTAAACTGGAAACCTAACATTCAAGAAAGAGTCAATAAAGCTACAATCGCTTTATTCTCTTGCAAAAAAGCCATTGGGAACAAATGGGGCCTTCAACCTCGCATAACCTACTGGCTATACATCTCGGTCATAAGACCGATACTTACTTACGGGGTGGTTGTCTGGTGGACGGCCTTGGAAAATGCAGTCAACCGCATTAAACTAAGCAGAGTCCAAAGAACAGCATGTCTATGCACAAGCGGAGCTTTGCGGTCTACCCCCTCTGCGGCATTAGATATTCTGCTTCACTTGACACCCCTCGACATTTTTAGCAAGCAAGTAGCTGCGACAGCAGCTATTCGCCTTAAAGCGACTAAACAGTGGACAAATAATTAATTTGGCCATGCCAATATTCTTAATACATTAGGAATCCTCACAGAGAACATCGATTACACCATACCTGAACTTTGGTGTGACAAAAACTTCCATGTAATCTTCCCCTGGGAGGAAGATGCTTTCATGGAGGACAAGTCAATCCATCTCTACACAGATGGATCTAAAACCGATAACGGAGTTGGTGGCGGTGTTTTCTCAGATAAGCTAAATCTAAGCCTCTCCTTCCGCCTTCCAAATCAATATAGCGTGTTCCAGGCGGAAATTTTGGTTTAAAGAAGCTCTGTCCTGGCTGAAGAAAAACGTGATATCTGCAAAGGATATCCGCATATTTTCTAATAGTCAGGCCGCCATCAAGTCCCTGGACTCAGTCTCATTATATTCTAAAACCGCCCTTGAATGCCGATCATCTCTCATGGAGATGGCAGAGCAGTTCAACATTCACCTTTGTTGGGTGCCGGGCCACAGAGACATTCCAGGGAACTGCAGAGCCGATGAACTCGCCAAAATTGGAACCTCTCTACCTATCCTACCGGACAAAGGTAGTATAGGTATACCAATCGCTACGTGCAAACTAACACTAAAGATGGATGCCAATAAAAGAACAGACCTTAGGTGGACTGCTAGGCAAAGATGTCTAGCGACCAAACATATCTGGCCAAGGCTGGATCTGAGTCGCTCTAAATGTCTGATCCTTTTAGCTAGGAAACATCTCAGCGCCATAATAGGTGTCATTACTGGACACTGCCTCATAGGCAAGCACGCAAGAAGGCTTGGCGCTTTTACTAATGACTTCTGTAGAAGCTACATGGACGAGGAAGGGGAGGAGCCAATGCTCCACCTACTCTGCACATGCCCAGCTCTCTCCCAGAGAAGAAAGCTCCTAGATGAAGCTTTCTACAACGACCTAAACGATCTAGAAAAATTAGACGTTAACAGTCTCCTACGCTTTATTATAAGCTCAAACTGGTTCCAGTAGTATGAGGATCATAGATCCACGTGGCATCACAATGGGCCAATAGGCCTAAGTGGGTTGGTATTTCCAACAGCCACTCTTACTTAACCTAACCTAACCTTAGGTAACGAAAGTGGCGTGTAATAATATTTAGTATTTTGGTGGAATGAGCGAGTATCACTTTACAATACAAGTGAGATGGCGTTTTTTTTTACCATTAATTTGTGTAAAGCCATGTACTTTCTGCCGTTGAGGCATAGCTGAAGAGAACAACCACATAAACTTCTAGAGAATGTTGAGATATAGATTAATATAGATTATCGAGGATGTAACGCAACGCATCATTGAAGACCACCAGCAAGACTTTAGACTGCAGTAGACATTTTTAGCGTAGGTATTATTAAGCGGTACAATAAGCGTTTTGACGAGTTTCTGTCTTGCGACTGCAGGGATGAAACACGCGGCTAACTACAGTTTACGAAGGCTTCCGTAGACATGACGAATAACAAAACTATTATAGAATGAGAATACCCATTCAGCTTTTCCATTTTCGAAACCTTTTTTCCTAATTGATTGTGTAGCTTTAGTGTGGACAATAAATTGTATATATCTAAGTGGGTGAGAAAAAAAAAGTTTTTCTACAACAACCCCTAGAATCAATGGAATTGGTCTGGCCAGACCTTGCTACATATTGTATGGAGAAACGTATTTATCTAACATTTCATCCGAAAAAAAACTCGTTTTACCTAAGTCCGTCAAGTAATTATTAGTTTTGTTTTTAATTACGGTATTTTGCAAATATATGCAATCTGGAGTTTTCCACTAATTACTTAGGTTTATGACATATGCAGGCCATTGGGTCACTTGAATCGTTTATTGACTACGACTTCCAGATAATTAATTCATTAGTGAATAGTTAGTTAGTTATTTTTGTTCAGTTTGTGGGTATATGTATATGAGAGTAAAGGTATCATTATTGTCAATCAGTAATCATTACTTGAGCGAATTAGAAGCAAGCTAGGAACAACATACTTATACGAAAGTAAATTATTATGGCTGACGAATTAAACGCATTCAACTGGATCCGCATGAGCGAAGAAGAATGGGAGCAATACGTTAACAGGCTTGCCGAAGAATAGAAGATACTTATGATGACGAGATGCTGGAAGAGTTACAAGCAGAAAACGATCGAGTTTGCCAAGCGCAAGAAGGACAATTCTCCGAGGAATACTATTTGGCCCGTGATGGAACAAAATGGTACCAACAACCCCCAGAGCACACAATGTCATTCGAGTAGTCGGTGGCTGCGCAAGACGAGGAATGCCTCGTAGTTATCTTGGTATCTTCAAGACAATGATATCAGAAGATATGGTGGTTATCATCATGCAAGAAACTAATATAAGGTCTCAACAGGAAATTATGAAATACAACGAAAATAACCCGACAAAGCAAATAGTTTGGAAATCTGTTACTGAAGAGCTATATGCCTATTTTGGTCTTTATCTAGCCGATAGTGTAAATCACGGCAACATGCTGTATACAGAAGAGTATACAGAAAGCAACATGAGTCCCATATTCAGGGCAACGATGTCGCTAAACCGATTTTGGGCTATAAATCGGCTTATAAGATTTGATGATCAAAGGACTCGTGTCGAACCTCAAAGTGCAAATGTGAAAATGTGGACAGTGGGAGAACTGTTGTTGCTGACAATTTTTTAACAAGTTTTGAAGGTGTGGAAAAACTTCGAGAATTTGGACTGGCCTTTTTTGGAACTATTCGACGGAATAAGAAGTGCATTCCTAAAGAAATGCTTCCTGATCGTAGTCGCTTAACACAATCCACTATCTTTGGATAGTTTGGCGTCGACGTCATAGATCAAATGTTGGGAGAATATACTCGTACGTGTAAACGACAGACGAAGCGATGGCGATTGGCTTTTTTCTACTACATTAGCACCTTTCATAATTTACAAAAAAGTAAATGATACGAGTGCAACGAACCAAATCAATACACGTCGACAATTTTTGCATTCTTTGATTGAGTAGTTAGTGACCCCTCAAATCGAAGCAACGATCAACCATCCAAGGATAATAGGAGTGTTTTCCCTTCAAAATGGCATCGAATCTTTCTTCGGAATCCCATTGCAAAATAGGATTCCACAGCCAAGCATTAGTCAGACATCAACGGGCCAGAAAAAGTCGTGTAGAATTTACATATACAAAGAAGAAACAGATTAGCATGCACTGCCTGCAAAGAGCCTGTCTGTTTACAATACAGTATTCAGATACATAAATGCCATAAATGTTTAAATCAAGAAAATACCTTGTAATATTAATGTTATGTAAAAAAAAAACTTTAAATTAAAAATAAAAATAATAACATGTCCAAAATAACAAAAAAAACTTCAATTACTTTCTTCAAAGTTTTTCTTAAATAATTAGAGATTTTATTTAATATAAATGAAAGTAAAATTTATAGATAAAATATGTATTTTTTGTATTCATTAGACGAAATGTATAGTTGTTCAGTGTTGTTCAAGTTAGAGACCGTGTTTGTTATAAGGCCTTGCATATGCACTGCTAAAATGTGTTTCAACTTCTTGCGCACAGGTGTCGTACTCATACTAAATTTTTCGTTTCTTAGGATGCCCATTAAAATCACGAAAAAGCTAATTTTTGATCTTTGGATTTCTAAAGTCAAAATTAAGCGCTTAGTTGCTGTTTTTGCTTTTGTTTGTTATGGGTTACTTTAGCCATATACTATTTTCTGAGGCTACAACAAAGCCAATCAAACCAACCTTAAAAACTTTATGTTTAAGATTTGACGAAAAATGGGCCAAAAGTGGTCGGCATAGAGAGCGCTTCCAAAATTCAAATTCTCTGTGGCTAAATGAAAATCTATCATTACCACAACATATCTTAGATGAAATACCTTCTTCATCTAGAGTAGGAAGACCGAGAAAAAGCTTTGATGAGTACAAGAAGAGAAAAGTTAAAACCATTGCAGTGAAAAAATTATCTGAAAGTTCTCCGAACCGAGGTTTGATTGTTTTGTTTTTTTTAAATATTTTTGTAGGTTAAATTTAGTTATTAAGGTTCTATTGTGAGAAAAACGTTAAAAACTGAAGATGATGCACTAGCATTAATCACGGACATTCACCTTCCAACTCAACAGTACGAAATACTACGCCTAAAAATTAACAACAAAGTTCCCAATTTATTACCTTCATACTACAAAATTAAAGAAGCTAAGACGAAATGCTACCCAAATGATAAAACTGTGAGCGAAACTTCTGCAAACTGTGGATTGCAAGGTTTAGTAAATCACAGTGTTGAGCGTTTATGTTTAGCTCAAAAAGACGTTTTAAGTTCCGTTGCTGACTTAAAAGAACTATCTTTGGTAATAAAATGTGGCTGTGATGGTGCTCAATAGAAATCATACAAACAAAAATTCTCTGCTGGTGATAATTCGGGTGAAAATCTTTTTTGTATCTCAATAGTTCCCATCCAGATGTATTTCTTTATGGATGAAATTAAGCAAGTACTTTGGCAAAACCCTGCCCCATCATCAACCCGATATTGTCGACCAATAAAATTAAATTTTGCTAAGGAAACCACAGAACTGATCAAGTCAGAGGTAGAATCAATTCAAGATTTACTTGAATACTTCCTATAGAATTTAACGTTGACAGTTTTTTGTTAACTATGGTCTTTTGTTAACTATGATTGACGGAAAAATTTGTACTGCTTTATAATCTACAACATCTTCATCACAAACGTGTTACATTTGCGGTGCCAAACCCTCCGAAATGAACAATTTAACTAATCTTTCAACTAGGCATGTGAACCAAGAAGCACTGTCCTTTGGATTAAGCCCCCTTCACTGACGGATACGATTTATGGAATGCATCCTTCATATGGCGTATAGATTAGATGTCAAGGTGTGGCAGGTAAGAGACTAAGGCAGTAAAGAAAAAGTCAAAGCCAAAAAAAAACTAATTCAAGAAAAATTTAGAAGTATAAGGTCTTGTTTCATGGAAAACAAATAATTTCTACTTGTATACTTCCAATCGGACAACTTTCAGAAGAAGCGCAAGAGGCAAGAAACAAGGAAAATAGAAGGTTTAGGGAACTGTTGACTAGAAAAATATCACGTGTATACAGGGTGAGTTTTTTAACTTGAGACATCAAAATTACTCGAAAAGTACGAAATATCGCGAAAAATGTTTCAGACAAAAGTCACAAGGTTCTGAAAGGGACATAAGATGGTGATCAGTTTGACCTTGAGACCCATTTTCAAGGTCAAACGAATTTCACTTTTGATTTTTCGAATGATAATTCCTGATATCGCGTATTTTTCGAGTAATTTGGATGTCTCAAGTTAAAAAAACTCACCCAGTATACAAATACTGACCTCTTAAATCGATTCCTTATAACCTCAGATCCATTCTTAACCAGTCTAAGATGCTTTCCGAGAAGAAAGAAAAGTGTCACGGAACATGAAGTCTTGCAACTTTTACATGTACCAAATAATTAAAAAAATTAAAATAAGCTGGTTTTTATGTATTGTTTTGTCTTGAAATTTGTAGTCATATGTTAAAAAAATTTGTTATATTCTATTCTGTGAACAATTTTAATTAAAAAAAAAAAAACAAAAAACCTGAACAAAAACATTTATTTGTGAGCGCTATTAATTTTATTTCGCTAAATTAGCGATTCGTCACACTGTGCATTGATGGGAAGTTCAGTGTAAAATTTGATGTGTGTAATGTGAGATAAAGACTGGAAATAATTTTTTTTATCACATATACGAGGGGCGTTCAACATATTCCCGGTATCGGGGTGAAGCTGTGGTTGTATATATAAATTGACTTATTCATCAAGTAATACTATTATTTTAGTGCATTCATGTAAAATTTCATATAAATGTGATTACTAATTCGCGTTTTATCTCTAGTTAAACAGAATCATAATGGCAACTGAGACGATGATGGTGAAAATTGAGCATCGCGCTGTAATTAAATTTCTCACTAAGCAAGGAAAAAGTCAAAAAATTATTCATGAAGAGATGGTGGCTGTTTACCAGGGTTCCGCACCTTCATTATCAACTGTGCAAAAGTGGTCAAGTGAGTTCAAGAGAGGCAGAGAGAGCATTGAAGATGACCCCCGCTCCGGCGCACCGGCTACTGCTTGTACGGGAGAAAGCATCAAAGAAGTCGAAAAACTTGTTCTTGAGGATGCCCGAATAAAGGTGAAAATGATGGCAGAGATCACCAAGCTTTCAATTGGTACCATTCACACCATTCTTCATGACCATGTTAACCTTTCAAAGGTCAGTGCAAGGTGGGTGCCACGAATGCTCACAGCGCCTCAGAAAAAAGTGAGAATCGCATGCTGTAGAGAGCTTTTGGAGATGTGTAGTGAGAACGCGGACGGTGTTATGGATCGAATTGTTACTGCGGACGAAACATGGGTCCACCACTATGACCCTGAAAGCAAACAAGAGTCCATGCAGTGGCATAAAAAAGGAACAGACCCCCCGAAGAAGTTCAAAGTCACTCCGTCTGCCGGGAAGCTCATGGCCACAGTTTTTTGGGACTCAAAGGGAATCTTGCTCATTGAGTACAAAAAAAAAGGTGAAACCATCAACGCCACATCCTACGCTTCCACTTTGCATAATTTTCGGGAGGAAATTAAAAAGAAAAGACGGGGTAAACTCGCAGCGGGTGTGTTGCTTCTTCATGACAACGCTCCTGTTCACACGGCGCGAGTTTCCAAGGCTGCTGCGCGAGATTGTGGTTTCGAAAAAATCCAACACCCACCCTATAGTCCAGACCTTGGCCCTAGTGATTATTTCCTGTTTCCGGATTTGAAAAAATGTCTTCGTGGAAAAAGATTTTCGGATGATGAAGAACTCAAGTCGGCAATAAATGGGTATTTTGCAGAGAAAGAGGAAATTTATTTTTTTGAGGGTTTAAAAAAGCTTATCTCAAGATGTAACAAATGCATTGATGTTAGGGGAGATTATATTGAAAAATAAAAACAATTTAAATTGAATTCACATTTTCCTTCATATCGATACCGAGAATATATTGAACGCCCCTCGTAGACAGTATTTATGTCTTTCTTGGATTCAGTAAGAGACCATTGTTCGTAGCCCAACTGCTTATATGTACTGTCAAGATTCTCCTTAATGCATTGAACAAGCTCAGGAATATTATTAATGGGTCGGGCTATATGGGATTGAACGTCATCAGCATAAAGGTAAACTGTTCTATGTTTGCATACAGAGGAAGGGTCGCTTAGAAACATACAGAATAAAATTGGGCTCAACATTGACCCCTGGGCAACACCTCTGCTCGTAATAACTTTTTGTAACCTGTTTAACAGAAAACTAAGAATTATTGTAGATTCGTCGCCCTAATACTGAAGCCATAAAGATTCTGAAATTTCCTGCAAACTTGATCATAATCTGCACTATAAAGCCTTCGAGAGATCAAGCAGAAAAATAATCCCTTATCGAAATTCCGTCTTATATCATCGACTATGATAATCACGATAGTAGAACCGTTATAGTTAGCTTTAAAACCTGATTGACGTGGATTGCGTGAATTGTTTACCAACAGATGTTTCTGAATTCGTGACGCGACGAGTTTCTCAAATACTTTTGATTTGCATAACCAGATATCACTCTTGTTTCCGACAACATCACTCAAATAGTAAGGAAATAGATGGTATCGTCTGAACACTTTTTCAGACTACAGATATACCAGATTCGGTCTGAGTGATGCTCTTCCCCACCAACTAGCATACTCGTACTATACTCCTCTGAACTCTTAAGTCCCCCGCCTAGTCAAGTCTAGCCGCACTGATGGACATCAGTACTGGGACGGCTTAGACACGTTTGCAGAAAACTTTTCAACCCAGCAAAAAGCATAAGAAAAGTGATTGATTAGGACTCATAGAAGGAATCCCTCAAAATATATCAAAAAGAACTGAGAAAGGCAAAGAGACCATCCTAGAGGTAATTTTTTGACAAACTAACAGAAACTTCTGAACAGAAAATCCTACAATGCCTAGTTGTTTGAAAAAAACCGATGGTTCTAAGACAACTTCAAGGGATGAATTGATAAGCATGCTACTGGACACCACTTTCCAGATAGCTCCCTATTCACGGCCAGTAATAATCTAAGCAGCACTGCTGCAAAATTAACGGTCTGATTACAAGAGACAAGCTCTTTCCTATTTACCAAAGCCGGAAAATATTCTCACGTTGTACCAAAGGAGCTCAGACCTATAAGTCAATCATCTTTCTTTCTAAAATTTCTAGGACGACTGATTGATATACATATACGATCTAGAATTAATCCACAATGTTTGTCTATGGCTCAACATGCCCACTGTAAGGGAAAGTCGGTGTCAATGGCTGTACATTCACTGCTTAGCCACATCGAACGGTCCATATAGTACAGGAAGTACACAATGGTAGCGTTTCTGAACACATATGTGTGCCTTTAATAACTTCATATGCTACGAGTAAATAGCAGGATAATCAACTACAAATTGGATGGGGCTTCTTCTAACAGATGTTACAGCAGATGGTCACCGCAAGACGGTGTCCTCTCACCCTTTCTCTGGTACTTAGTGGTTAACGAACTACTGATATTCTTTGGAGCGGGTGGGAGCAGGCTGGTTACCTATGCGGATGAAGTTGCTATATCACACTTAGGAAAGCATTTCAACACTATTAAAGCTGTGGATTGGCAGTAAGCCCCCACAAAACTGACCTCTTTTCCAGGAAATATAAAATTCCAATCGTAGACCCTCCCTCAATTAACGGTATCATTTTTGACAGAAAAGCTACAACAGCTATATTCTCTTACAAAAAAGCCATTGGGAACAAATGGGGCCTTCAAAGTTGCACTAACCACTGGCTATGCGTCTTGGTTATAAGACCGATTCTCACCTACGAGGTGGACGGCAGTAAACTGCAGCAAACTGAGTAAAATCCCAAGAACACCATGTCTGTGCATAGGGCGAGTTTTACGTACTACTCTCTCCGCGGCACTGGATATTCTCTTTCACTTGACACTCCTCGAAATTTTCAGCAGGCAAGAAGCTATTCGCTATTCGCTACTACACAGTGGACAGATAAATTTATTTGGCCACGTTATTATTCTTAACACACTAGGAGTCCTTCCAGAGAACATAGATTAAACTATTCCTATGACTGATAGCGGTGTTGCTTGAGGTGGGTGTTTTCTCAAATAAGCTTCCGCCTTAAAAATCACTGTAGCGTGTTCCAGGCAGAAATTTTACGTAAATCTTCAAGAAACATCAGCATCTTTACGGAAAGTCAGGCCGGTATCAAATCACTGGACTCAGTCTCACAAAATTCTAAAACCGGCTTTAACTGCCAATCATCTCTTAGGGAGATGGCAGAGCAGTTCAACTGTCACCTATGTTGGATGCGGAGGAACTGAGACATTCCAGGGGATTGTAGGGCCGACAAACTCGCCAAAATTGGAACCGCTCTACCTACCTGAAAAAAGTATCATTGAAATATCTCTCTCTAAAGCTGGATGCTAATACACAAATAGAAGTAGAAACCTTAGGTGGACTGTTGGATTAACATGTCTAGAGACCGAACAAATCTGGCCAAAGGTGGATCTGAATCGCTTAAGAGATTGATCTTTCCAAATAGGAAACATCTCAGCGTTATCATAGGTGTCATCATTTCACACTGCCTTATAGGCAAGTATGCAAGAAGCCTTGGCGTTTTTACAAATGACTTCTGCAGAAGCTGCGTGGACGAGGAGGAGAAGGAGACAATCCTCCACCTACTCTCTACAGGCACAGCTCTCTCCCATAAAAGCAATCTAAGCAATATAGACGTTAAAAGTCTGGATCCAAGAACCCGAGGATCACAAATTCACGTGGCATGACAATGGACCAATAGGCTTAAGTGGGTTGGTTTTTCTAATAGCCACTCTTACCTAACCTAATCTAACCCTGGATTGGCAAGGCAGTATGCTTACAAGTCTGTAATCCGTAACTGTTACAGAATTAGCTTTCTTGGCGATTGGCAATACTTTTGCTTATATGAAAATAAGTAGGGATGGGTATGGTCTAAAAAGCCAATGTTAATTGTATGTACAAAATATAAAGTCTTGATCGAATACTACTTCGAGTGAGATCTGGTCAAATAGTAAAACTGAGGATGCATCAGAAACCACGAAAATATCAAAGTGAAAAGGAGCCTTCAGAGAAGCAAATCGGCCTCGGAGTATTAAGACCAGATGAGGACGCTCGAGCTGTCAATTGAAATGCTTTGGAATCATTTTGCAATAAATCAGCGTTGAAATCTCCACAGATCAATATGTACTCATAGGCTGCTGAGAAGATAGAGATATTGACCAAAACAGGGGCCGGAGAACAGCTTCTGTTAATGCAGTATACACATCCAATTAAACATTTCGTACTGCTGTAATGAGCTTCTGCCATAACGTGCTCAATTGCAGAATCAACCGATTTGCAAATTAACTCACATCTATGAGATAATTTGCAATAAATTGCTACTCCACTCCCAATTGTTTCGGTTATTCTACTATTCTAACTGTCTAGGTCATAAAAACAGTCATCAATATTCGGTCTAAACCAGGTTCCACAAACACACAGAACACAGTTCTTAGAGAGCCGTGGTCTACCACTGCAGGCGCTTACTTTCTGTCCTCCTTACTCTAAGAGATGATGAGGTTAAAATGTAATCGATCTGATAACACCGTACAGGAATCGGCCTCTTACAGCCTTAAGTGGCAATGTCCCTCATAAACGTTAAGTTTTGGATGGCTGTTAGACGTCTATTCTTTACATTTTGACATTTATTGAAATTTGGTGCAGCATGACGCTGTACTGGAATCGTGTATTTGGTTTTTATTCGTTGGCATTTTCAAGCGACTCATCACCTTCCAATTATTTACCAGAGAAGGAAACAGCACTTAACAGGACTTAAAAGCTCCAAGCAAAAATCCTTAGTCATTAGTTAATCAGGAGTTTAGGTTTTAATGGTCTCAAACCCCTTTATAACTTTAATCAGCAGATGATGACTGCATGTCAACTACTCGTAAGTATCGGTATACTCCATCCAAAATTTTTAAGAGCTGGCCGTGGAACCTTCAATTGGACTCAAATAACATAACGCATTCTCAGTTGAAGAAGCTTCATTTTCTGAGGCTTGAGGTTCGCTTGAGGTTTAAAATAATTTAAATGTCATTGAGCGCAGATATACCGGTGGTCATTAGAACTTCCTTTATATCCAAATTACTACTTTCCGAAAAAAGCTACCTTTTACCAGTTCCAGAGAAAAAAATATGGCAACCTCATATCAAGCCAAATGATATTACAAAAGTTTTCATTCAAGAGATGAATCGTGGTACTCCTTATACCACCTAAAGCCCTTTTAGTCCAGTGTATTCTCGAAATCGAATATCCGTACTTTATGAAAGAAAAATGACAACAACAATTTAGAGTTTACTAACCATTTCCCCAAACATATCCAATTGTTGGAAATTTATTAATAAATACTTTGCCCTAACATTCGGAACAGTCTACCACCAAACCGACTACGGCCAGTTCGGAACATTAATAGATAACCCCTCCAATAACCTCCTTACAGCGGTACATAACTTATCTCTCCAATAATTCTTCAAACAAAAATAAAACAAACGAATCCAAGCAACATAGATACTCGTACACGGTTAAACCCTCTCACAGACTAATAAATGTTGCAATCCTCGGAAGTTTTTATTTCCTTTCTCCTAAAAGCTGCACAACACTCGTGAAAGGAAGTGATAAAAAATGGAAACTCATTGATTCTGAATCGAACGTAAACATTATGAAGTCTATAGGATTGGATACCACCAATCTACTCGTACAACTACTATCACCACAAGCACTCACTCTGGTTAACCGGGCCAACGATATCCGCTCGTTTTTGTAATAAGCTATCGCCGTAATAATTCGATAAATTTACGCTCTATTACATATGGTTAGTGTCAAGCCATCCAACAGAAATATTTCAGGGCCAAAAGAATTGGTCTTCCTATAGCTCCACTAAAGTCCAGCTCCAGCTTTAGCACCATAGTCCAGATCTACACACAAACGGATAAAACATCTCTGATTGGCTTGGCTGGAATGATAGTCATGATGATAGTGATGGTGATGATGATGGTGATGGTGATGGTTTCTGGGGTTTCTGGCATTGAGTGAGCTCGTCCAGCTGCAACCTGTGGCAGTAGAGTGAAAATGTAGAAAACTTGCCCACTAAAGCAACAACAGTAGTGTGGTAGTACCTGGATGGCTCGATTGCGAAGGAGTAAAACAACAACAGACCGACGGCGGGGATTCACGAATAGGCACCGACTAAAGGTGAGAGTATGAAAATGAATTATTACCTGGGCGAGACTAGAAGGAGGTTATGTTCAAGGTCCGAATGCTGTAAACGATGTGAAGAGGAGAATGAGAAACAAAAATCGGAGGAAGGAGGATTGCGATTGAGGATCTCAAAATAAAGGAAATACTCGTAGCATTGTCGGATATATCACTGATTTGGATGGGAATATGGAACAGGTGTTGTGCGGTTTTAAATCGATACAATTACCTTAGGGGTGCTGAAATACGTTAGCTCATTTGTCGCAGATTTTAATTAATGATAGAGACCGACGATTGAAAATCCGGTTTAGAGAATACCAAGAAATGAAATGATGCATTTATGAACTTGGTAAATGTTGGATATCAAACATAGTTAAATACGAGAGACATCATATGTAAGCTAATACTAGTCTGAATTCTTTGCTCTGACAGGGAAAAATCTATGTAAGCGAGTGAATATCATATTAGCCAATTTGTTAAGGTACCGTCTTCCCACTTCCGCAGTCAAAGCCAAGTGAACTACTCTGCTGCCAAGCAGTGTGTTTGCATGACAGGTGTGTGCTTGCAGCCAGCGAATTATCATCGGGAGCACTGTTACAGAGCCCCATACTACCCTCACGATAAATCCTGGAATCTCGGTATAAAACAAAACGCCAATAAACTTGTATACGAGTATCCCACCGAGCCAATGATGACAGGCCTTGACAAATCAAACTTATAAGCAACACCAAAAAATAAGCGATTAATTAAAACTAAAAGTCAATTAAAGGCATACCATATTGCATTTTGACATTCAAAGTCAACCACACAATAGTTTGCCTTAATAGGTTCTAGGTAGACTAACACAACGTCAGAGATCTGGGTTCAATTCCAAACCGTGCACTGGAAAACACAAGAAAACATTTCTGACAAATATTTCGGCAAGTAATGGCAATGACCCAAAAATCAAAATCTATTGCAATCTATTATATAATTTTCTCGCCATTTGAAGTTGACAGAATGCCGTAGGTCTTCATTTTCTGTAAACAAATTGCCAAAACTAGCAACACATTGAATGTACCACAAACAAATAAACTTTTCTTTATTTCTAATCTTTTGAATAGAATTTCAAGAGAGAAAATGCTTTCCGACAAACAAAACCAACGATGACTGGCGTCTTACTTATTTATGTTAGATGGCGCAACAATCCGAGGTAGACCTGAGCCTCAGCGAGGTCTTTGGCCAACTCCCTCGAGTTACGACCTAGCCATCTCAGCCGGGTTAACCGAGATTTTCTGATGAGGGTGGCATCGCTGTACGGCTAGTACAATTCGCTGTCGAAACGGGGCCAAAACCTGTCTTTTGAAGCGCCGGAGAGTATTTTCATATACTTTCGTTAGTTGTCCAAGCTTCAGTGCCATAAATAAGGACTGGGATAATCAGTGTCTTATATTTTCAGTTGCCTTCTAAACCCAAGCAGTGATTAGCAAGAGTGATTATTCGCCTGATTTCCGCGCTGATGTCATTGTCACCAAGCCGCCTCAGAGTTGTAGCTGCCTATCGTAACTTTTCGTCCAAGGCGTCGATGTTATTTGTCTCTAGACCCATCTTTGCCGCTCCTGTCTCAATTGACAGCTCGCTATGTTCTTCCCATTATGTCAATGTTGAGTAATTGAACAGACTTTTGAAAGATGGTGCCTCTGAATTTGACTTGTGAGTTTCGCACAATTCTTTCAAGAACTATGTTGAAAAAATCACATGACAATGCATCATCTTGTTTGAGTCCTTTTCTAAAATTGGAGGTCTCGAGCAGCGGGTATTCTCCATCGTCATCCTACATAGTCGAATAGCTCTGTACAGTTCTTATCGATAGATGCTGTCATATGCGGCTTTCAAATCCATGAAAAGGTGATCTTTATCGATTTGAAACTCCTGGACTTGTTGATGTAGGACTCGTGAGCTTCTCTCGTTCTCGGCTGTATATGACCGAATATACAGCCGCTGTTTTTCTAGATTTTAGATGTTTTCTCTAGATGTTGTGTGGGGCGGCTGAAGTGAATATGAATATGAAGTGAATAGGAGCTGAACAAAAGCAAGTGATCGACAAAAAAAATCACGCGATGGATGCAGGAGAGCGGTCAGGTATAGAAATAGTGATACCAGCTAACGACATGGTTAAATCAGCCGATGATGCAATGAGACCAGTGAGATAATCCAACACAGAAGTATAAGTGACTTCAAAGAGAAGGAGAAAGCCAAAGATCACTCCCCTTTTCAACCAAATCTATCAACTATCTACCCTATCTATCAACTCCAACTGAAAAGCTACGTACTCGTGTTAGAATGCGGGAAGAGCCATCATCATCGAAGAGGAAACACCATGGGCCAGACTTTGAGCACCCATATGTTTCAGACGAAGGGAAGGGCCCCTATATGGTAGTCAGCAACAATGTGTAAACATTTTACAATGTGTTTGCTGCCAAATGTTCGGTCAATCCCGCGTCGAACTGTGAAATGCAGCCTCGATGCGTGAAGTGCGCAAAGAACCACAAATCAGAGGAATATATTCTAGGTAGGGATGGAGCGATGAAAAGGAGCCAGCTCTGTTGTGCTTTATGTAAGAACTCGGGACACGCCGCAAACTGTCGGGGCTATTCTATGTTTCAATATATAAAGAGAGTAAATCTGGTTCGGCAGAAAAAATTGGACGTTAAATTTCCACCCGTACACATTCCAATAACAGTCGTCACTCCTCAAATTACTTATGCCCAAAAGGCAGCAGGTAGACGAAAAATAGCGCACCTCCAGTCATAATGGGTACGTACATGACGGAGCGAGGCCTTAAGGTCCATGCGTTGAATGTAAATTCACTGAAAAGGATCGATCGAAGAGCCGTGTTGTCTAAAATGGTTAAAGACGAAGTCTCGGATGAGCTTTCGGTTAGCGAAATTAAGCTATCCAAAAAACACAAAATGAGGCACGGAAGATATACGTATATAATAGTGCGAAGAAACCGACCCAAGGATGAGGTGTTGCGATCTTCATTAGAAAAGGCTTTCCATTTTAAAAGAGTGAATAGGCGTGTAGTGTGTAAGTTCCGGATACTTGAAGCGGTTGTACATGGTGTCTGTCTGACTACTCAATCCACCTTATTCACCTCAGAGCTCGAGACACTTTTTCGATTTCTTAGGTTGGAATTAGAGGAGAAATACTTCATAATTGGCGTAGATTTTAACGCCAAGCACAGAGATTGGGGAAGGGAACCTCCTACTCAATTTGGTGGGGACAGCACAGTGTTATGTACTGGCTGGGTCTTAAAGCGACCGATAGTCCGTCGTTTCCCAGACACGGCTCCTATCTGGATCTGCTGCTGTTCGACACACGTATTCAACCGACAGCCACGGCTCAATATTCTATTGTTTAAATTGTCTACGCACGTTCGCATATGACAGTGACCACTGCGGCCTAAGTACCGAAATAACCATTCCAAATGAAATTGCGGAGTTTGAGGAGTTTGTCCAAAATTATTCCTTCAATTATAATAAAGTAGTGCCCTCTCCCTGGTGGTAACCTACGCTGGTACTGGAAGCTGGAAGACAAAAAACTGGCCTCATCATCGGATACGACACTAATTCTCATTACACGGTATGGAGCAGTATCGATATCAACGATAGAGGTGAGTCACTTTTTGAATATATTAACCTCATTGCTTGCAACATTGGCAATGAGCCCACTTTTATGACTAGAAATCGACAGGAAGTGCTAGATATCACTCTTGTCTCGACAGCATCACTCAAATGCTAACGACCTGGACGGGATAGGATAGGATACATCCTATTCAGCCTGAATGATGCTCCCCCTAGCCAACCAGCATTCCGGACCAACCGGAATCAGTTTTCCGGTCAAAATACAGAAGAATACTGTCAGAAACGCTATTCTCTGAACCAACAAGTCTCCCGCGTGACACCAATGAATTTGACATGAAAGTCATCTGCACTGGGACTGCTCAGAAACGCATGTAGAAAACTTTTCAACGTAGCAAAGAGCACAAGAAAGTGACTGACTGGGACTCATACAAAGAATCCCTCAAATTATACAAAAAAGAACTGAGGAAGGCAAAGTGACAATCCTGGACGCCATTCTGTGACAAAATCACAGAAACCTCTGAGGCATTACGGCTAAGAAAAATCCTCTCTACAAATCCTATGATGCCTAGCTGTTTGAAAAAACCCGACGGCTCCTGGACAACTTCAAGTGAGGAATCGCTCAATTTGCTAGTGGTCACCCACTTTCCAGGTAGCTCCCAACTCGCGGTCACTAGCAGCCCAAACAGGCCTACTGCAACCGGAACCAAAATTCATGGTCTGATCACAAGAGACAAACTGCTCTGCGCGCTGCATAGCCACAAACGATACAAGTCTGCTGGTCTTGACGGTATAATACCTGCCGAGATCCTCAGATATTATTGTGCCTATGCTAGAAAATATTATGAGGAGCTGTGTAGAACTTATCCACATTCCACTGTCATGGAGAGAAGAAGTTCTCATTTCCAAAACCGGAAAATGTTCTCAAAGGATCTCAGACCTATAAGTCTATCATCTTTCCTTCTCAAAATTCTAGAACGACTAAATGATATCCATATACGAGCTAAAATTGATCCAAAACTTCTTTCAACGGCTTAACATGTCTACTGTAAAGGAAAGTCAGTGGAAACGGCTCTGCATTCACTGACTAGTCACATCTCTATAATATAGAGATTACACAATGGTCGGTTACCTGGATATAGAGGGTGCCTTTAACAATGGCAACACATCCACAATCACGACTATCAACTCCAAACTGGGTGAGACTTCTGCTAAAAGATGTGTTAGCAGGCGGAACTTAGTGGTTAATGAACTGCTGATATACCTGGAAGCGGGTGGTAGCAGGGTGATTGCCTATGCGAATGACGCTGCTATAGGCGACTCAGGTAAATATCTTAATACCATTAAAGAACTCCTTCAACTAAATCTCAACAGATTAAGCCGTTGGGCAGATCGCTGTGGATGGGAGTGAAACCCTATAAAACTGATCTTGTCCAGTTTTCCAGGAAATAGAAAATTCCTTCGCTGAGTTCAATGACGAAAAAATGGCAAATAATGTCATCGCCGACGAAAGTGAGACTAAATCATTTCGAAGGAAGAAGTAAGAAATCAGCCGATAGGATAGTGAACATTGTGCTTCGGCATCCACCACAAGAAGCCGTGGACATTTAACATTTAACGAGGGTTGTCTGAAAAGTTTCCGACCGCAACGTAAAGATAGCGGTACTCGTCAATAAAAGCTAGTTTTGCATCTTTTCACAGTTACTTACCGAATTTTCAGTCATTTTGGACGCTCAGTTTTTAGATCACAATCGTTTGAGTGAGTCGATGTGAGTGTTTTTTATGAAAATGGAAAAAATTGAGTATCGAGCTGTTATTAAGTTCTTGTTTTTGAAAGGCAATACGCCTACGCAAATCAAAAATGAGTTGGACTCTGTGTATGGGGACTCTGCACCATCATTTACCACAGTGAAATTTTGGGCAGCTGAATTTAAACGTGGCCGTAAGAGCTTGGGAGATGATGAACGTAAGAAACGTCCAAAAACTGCAACCACTGAAGATAACATTGCTAAAATTCACCAAATGGTGTTACACGACTGCCGAATTAAAGTGAGAGATAGTAGAGGTTATGAAAATGTCCATAGAACGTGTTTTTTACATATTAAATCAAGTTTTACTCATGGGAAAACTGTCTGACATTCGACAAAAACGTGTTCGAATGAACATTGCTAATGCTCTCTTCTGGCGCAGTTTATGCGCAATAAATCCGAGTTACTTACGAAAATAAAATTCAGTCAAAACAGTGGACTCCAAAGGGCGAGCCGACTCCAAAAAAAAAAGCAAAAAACTGTTTTTTTCGGCTGGGAAATTGATAGCGACTGTTTTTTCGGATAGTAAAGGAGTTATCTTAATCGATTATCTTCAAAAAGGAAAACCCATTACAGGAGCATACTACGCATCATTACTTGCCCAGCTGAAGGCGGAAATTGCGCAAAAACGGTCACATTTGCAGAAAAAAAAGCCTGTTTCACCAAGACAACGCGCCGTCTAACACCTTGTCATGGCGAAAATCTATGAATTACGTTTTGAACTGCTTGACCATCCGCCTTATTCACCAGATCTAGCCCCAAGCGACTTCTTTTTGTTCCCTCATCTAAAAACTGCTCTCGGAGGACAGAGATTTTCGTCAAATGAGGAGGCAATCACCTTCGTGAACAATTATTTTGCAGAGAAAAACGCCAAGTACTATTTGGACGGGTTAGAGAGATGGGTGCATCGCTGGAAGAAGTGTGTAGAGTTACAAGGAGACTATGTAGAAAAATAAAAAATAAAAATTAGAAAAAAAACCCTCGTACTACACTGTTTATCAATGCTTTGATTAATGCCCATGATCCAACATTGATCAAAAGAAAATTAAACATACAAGTTTATTCATCTAAATCTATATGTTCCCCTTCAAAGTAATCCCCATCGACTGCAACACACTTGTGCCAGCGCTTGATCCAATCCTCGAAACTTTTTTTAATTTAGGTTTTCGGTATGTCCATCAGTGCTTCCTGTGATTTTTCCATTACTCCCTCTCGGCTGCTGAAACGCGTTCCCCATAGTGTTTTTGTAGTGTTGCTCGGCAGCACCATGCATTTTGGTGGCCTAGTGAAGGAGAAGAAAATCCCTCGTCGTTTCCTTCAAGTTATAGGTAGCCCCACGAGGCCGAGGTCGGTTTGCTTAATATTCTAGCTATGGCCTTCTTACATAATATAGGTAGAATTAGGATGGTTTTGAAGATAAAATATAAAAAATATTACAAAAAAAAAATAATAATTAAAAAAAAGGAACAAGAATAGATAGAACTAGTACCTATTCAAGAAAAAATATTTTATATACAGTAAGCTAGATTTGTTTTTAAGATGATTGTAAGTTTTAGTTTTAAGTTTTACAATATAAAATCCAGGACATCAGAGGCTGGTTCTTTGATTGCTCTTTGGCAATGATACTACTGGTCTTCTACAATCGATGTACGTGGCATAGGACTCCTTGCGAGGTTAAGGGAAACTCGAATGGAAAAAGGAATTGCGATTGCAGCCGTTGGACTTTAACTTCCTCGCAATGGTTTGTGGGCTTTGAGCTGTTATAGACATCCGCGTTCATATTTTGCCTAGACAATGGCCCGAGTCGATTTACCTGCTGTAGGACATGTGGAACATCCAAAACACTGGAGGAGCAGCTTTCGTTGATCGAACAACTCGGTCAACCGTTTGTGTGGAAACCGCTGTCCCGCTGCAAAATCAATAAGCCTGTTTCCGTTTCCAAAGGCGTTGCTGTGGAGCCTGTAATTTCCGAATGTATTGCCAAAGATGTCCCCTTGCCTTAGTTGGCATTCAAATCACAAAGGACAACTTTCACCTCATATTTAGGGTATGGCTCGTAGGTTTTGTCGAGGAAACAGTTTTTTGTGTAGTCGTCCTTCTGCTCTGTAGGGGAGTAGGCGTTCATGAGGCTTATGTTGGTGCATTTACCCTTTACGTGAATAGTTGTTATGTTGTTTGCCTGCATGCCTAAAGCTCAATTTGTTCTCTAAGTCTTCCTCTGACGGCGAGTCCGCATCACGGTTCACCGGTCGTTGTCGCACCGGTTGCCTCTTACATAATATACATATATTAGAGTTTTGCATTCTCTTTTTGTCTGGTCCATCCCATCACACTTCTTGGTTGGCAGTTATGTCTGCTTTGTAGCAGTCGAGGATATTCGTTAGTTGCTAGGCTGCACGCGGTCTGTTAATGGTCTCTTTCGTATAGGGAGCCCCAGGTTGAGCACGCACTTGCCATGACTAAGCTGTTAACGAGGACCATCACTGTGAGGTAGGGCAAGTACAATGCTACGAACTTGATTGTTGCTCTCCTGACTCAATTCCTAGTTATAGGACAGTCAGCAGTTTCCCAATCAATCCCGGCGCATGTCCGATGTAGGCAGGATGATAACGATGATTATGCCGAAAACTTTCACAAAATATTTATCGCGGATGACTATTCCCTCGTTATTCTCTCGTACTCTGTTTGGCTTCTTCGCACTACTCTCAAATGTAATCTCAGTTATACTCTGTGGTCACTCTCTGCATTATGCTTTATTCCTCCTTATCTTTAAAGCTCATACGTTCTGTAAAATAAATTTCAAGCTCAGAAGCCAGTTGTTTTCAAAAAGAAAAACCCTTTAACAGTACTCCCACTTAGCATATATATATATACATATGCATCCGTATGTACGCGTATTCACAAATTTTGTCCAAAGTTGAACGTGCTCCTCGTGCATCATCTAACAGCTCACATACACACGAATATGTAGTACATGTAGCTGACTTCTTCTCCAATGTCGGAACACATAACATTTGCATAGTGTTTGTCCGGTGTTTCTCAAGCTCTCTCTCATTTTTTTCGTGAAATCCTTTCGAGGATATGCTTCCTGACAGTAAGATGAGCTAAAAAATTACATAAAACAGCACTGTTGCCACTTGAGTAGAAATCCTTTACGCGATAACGGAACAGAAGTAAAGTTACATCCGAAAAATACAAATAAAAATAAAAATGAAATCGGAACAAACATTTTAAAGCTACGACAGGTTTCACGTTCCGGCACTTAAAAATGAAGAAGACCCCATCGCTTTGAACATGAATTTTAAAGTAATTATTTTGGTATCTTGGGTTGAGTGGTGTTTCATAGGGTTCACCCTCCTTACATAGAAACCCACGCAACCGTGAAATCTAACGACAACGACTACACGAGTACTTCACGTGTGATCATTAGGAACGATGTCAGATACTACACATCGTCGTCGCAACTCAGTTTCCCTTTACCAAGAAGCATATACCATATGGCAAGCAACAGTGCCAAATGTCAGAGTTCTCTGAGCACAACATAGACCTACTCATACTCGCACTCGTACTCGTACTCGTATTCGTGCTCATAGGTTGAAGTCCCCCTCCTCAAAAGCCCGTAGGCAATCCCTTCTTTCAAACTAAACCTTCCTTAACAAAAGCAGTCAGCCGGCTCACCCCAAACTCAAGTAAGAACAAAAAATGAAAATATAAAAAGAATCTCAAACTCCAACTGTGTACAGCTGTATCCAGGATAATTGTTTATCCAGGACTAAAACTCTCTGAGAAGCATACAACCTGTACTACAATAACTCCAGCTCCAGCTCCAGCTCCAGTTTCATATCCACCTTCACATTTCCATCTCTATCATCACGGCATCCAGCTTAGCATCGTTCAGTGAGGCGAATAGAAGTGGGCTCTGGGAAAGTAGGTTGTATGCATTGGATGTCCTGGTTATCCTGAGTGGAATGGGGTGTATTGCGGTAATGGTGATGTTGTCTTACGTTTTTATTGAGTTTGAGTGACGACACAATTATCATCGTTTGTGGGCTGTATACATCGGCATTGACGTTAGAGTTCCACATTTCATCCCTACGAACGTTAAAGAGAATGTCAAGTGTGGGTTTGGTTACTATTCTACTGGTGCTACACCAGAATTCGATGTGTTCCAAAGGGGATTTTAGAGAAAATTTACAAGAATTCCCTGCCACAAAAAGCTCCAATGAAGACCTTGTAGATGTTATAGAGAGCGCAGTAAGGAGTGGGATTTCATTGAGATTTATACGGAAGGAGTTTGGGGTTAGGTTTACTTGCTTGTTTGTAATGCCATAGAATTCTTGTAATTAAATATCTTAAGGGTTTAAAACTGGCATTCCAACAATGAAATTAGAATTAAAATTTATGTGTTTGTGTTGGCTTTTTTTTTAGTACAGATAAAAGCTTCGACTTGGCGAGGATACCATGTGCTAAGTGGGTTTTCTTTCTTGGTTGGAGACTTTGGCCTGTAGTAGGAACATCTTAACGCCGTCAACCACATTTCCACATTGTTCCACCATAACGACCTACATATAGCAAGGTATAACTTCCTTTCGTCCCATATTGCATTCCATAAAGGTTTGGCTTCTCCATAGATCTGATGACCAGGACAAGAATTTGTTCTGTAACAAACGTAAATCTGTCCAATATTTCAGCCATTTTGGCCCTTTAATTCCAATTTTATAGTGTAAGCAATATAGAGGGCACTATAGCTTGGTTTTTACTATAGAAATCAACTCCCCTTCTCGTCTTTCGTATGGTAGTTAGAACTTGAGGATTCACTTGATTGAAGCACTATCTCCCTTTTAGCATAATCAGCTAAATTAAAGTTTTGTTGGTCGAGTATTGGCCATTCTAGTCTAGATGTATAACATTTGTTTCGATGAGTCCACCTAGAGAGCGTTTGAGTGTATCTCATTTGTTTGGCGTATGACACTGGTGGCTTGACGTTATTAAGTTTGCAACTATTTGCTTGCAGGGATCCGAGTCCGGCCACTTCCTCAGCGGCGCATTTTCTAAAGGCGTCAAAGTGTCCTGGCACCCAGGATGCAGAATTGTGGTGATTAGCCATTTTTGTGGGATATGCGTTGTAGGTTCTTACTGCCGTCTGATCACTGATTGACTGTCTATGTATGTATGTATATTTGTTTCAGCATGAGCCAAGCAGCGGCCTGATAAATAGCTAAAACTTTTGCTTTTAAGACGACACAGCATGTGTGCAGAGTAAAGGATTTGTGGTTGTAGATGTCCTCAGAGAAAACTACTGCGCCAAGGAATTAGGTTATATTAGAGCCTTCTGTGAAGATAAAACTAGACTTGCTGAGAAAGACTTCACATTGTCTTCATTAGTTCCTTTGTGGAATCAGGTGGTTGAAGTCAATTTGAGTGAACTGAAAGTGGTTTGATTGGTCGAGGCTACGGTGAGTAGCTAAACAATGTCCACACCTAGCTCTTTCCAATGCTGAGAATCTCTTATTCGGAGGAGAGAATTAATTGTAATCTGCATGCTGAAAAAGTCTTTAGACAGGAGAACCCTGGTTGGAGGAATTCCTAAAGTGATTCTAATACAGGCAGCCATTACATTTTTCCTAGCAGAGTGATGTTAGTCCGTCTTTTCACAACCGCCATGGTATAAGTAAGAATTGGTTTCGTTGTAGAGACCCAGTGCATGACATTGGGTTGATGGCTCCACCTTAAACCGAGCTCCCTTGCACGAGTAGAGGGAAATGAGGGCTTTTTAAGTAAACGCTGGAACTTTTTCTTATAATCTCGGCTCGCTGCTCAGGATTAGGCCTAGATAACTTGCACTCCTAGAGAAACCTAGAAAGATGTCATATAACTTTGATGAAGGGTATCTTGTTACATCTTGAGAAGAGAACTGATCTGTTTTGTATTGGTTTATGTTAAGGCCACAATTTTGTGTCCGGAGGGAATGTTAGAAACAGTCTGCAGGTGATTTTTCGACACATAAATAGTGATGTCGTATGCGTAGTTACCACAGATCATCCAGCATCCTGGTGTATAATTTGATAAACAGCGCATTATCATCCAATTACATCCGCTTGGAGAATTCCTCTGTATAGTGTAAGCAATTGCCACATTTGCAATTTGGTTTTATGAAAGATATCGAAGAATTCTTACTCGGAATCGATCTAATACCATCCTAATACTTAAATACGCTCGGAATCCATAATATTTCGGGTTGAAATTGTCGTAATATTGTATAACAGGATGAAGTAAAGCCAAGATCTAGAAAGGATATGAGTTTGTTGTTAAGTAGGTCTCCTGACGATTGTTGTCACTGAACTTATAACGAAGAAGTCCTATCTATGGCTACACGGCGAAAAAAGACTGCAAATGTAGTCAATACATGCTTTGGTCACGATTTCTGGACTCCAGCTTGGCTCCTGTTCTGTTGTCAAGATCAGTAAAGAAGATTACTCGAATTTCTTCTGATAACAGTATGAGCGCAAATATTATAGGTCCTTACTTTCAGAAACCTATTGACGGCTCTTCTGATGAACGAAAGTTGTCCGATTCGGCTAATGTGATATATCTCTAACAAGTGGATAGTCCCAGAGAGGTCTTCTATCCCGAATACTATGGAGCATGTTGGAGAATTTTCTTATTGATACTTTGAAAAACATTATCAACATTTATGCATATGTAGTTGATCCAGGGGTTTTCGACAAGACACACGGCTTAGCACCAAACATTATCCTATCGATTACCACTGCTACTACCACTAGATTTCCTAGTCTTCGTAACTGGCTTAGATACTTTTCTTGTCCATAGTGTTCATATCATAAGCTGTCATTATTTAAAGGGAAACCTATTTGTGCAACTGGTACTAGAAGCTCAACGATCTTGTGCATCGCCTCTATTTCAACATTTAGATGCAATGACTCCAGAGTCCTGTGCTCAGGACAGGCTTTTGCTGGAGTGTGAGTCAAGAAAAATCTAGTGATGGCCCGAAAATAAATAAAAGATGTGGCACAGTCGCTTATGAGAAAGAGTGACAATCTAATGCTTACTTCACTTGTGGTAATAAATGGTCTTTCATTAAGCGGTTCCTATCTTTAAATTCAAATAAAACAAAATGTGTGTGAGATATCATCGAAATTTTTTATTCGTTTGAAAGGCCTATCGATGCCATTATGTATAGAATATAATATCGTTCAAATGTCCGCCGCTGCCTCTCTGGGAGGCGCGCATCCGAAATGTCCAATTTTCTATGACTCTGGAGCATAAATCAGGCTGAATTTGACCGATGGCATGAGTTATGTTGGCTTTGAGGGCCACTGTGGATTGTGGCTTATTCGCATAGATCTCTGACTTCAGAAAACCCTACAAGAAAAAGTCTAACGGGTTCAAATCGCACGATCTCGATGGCGATTCTAAGTGAGATGACCATGCTCTCGAAACACTCATGCAGAATTTCCAATGTGGTGTGAGCTGTGTGGCACTTAGCGCCGTCCTGTTGAAACCACATGTCTTTGATGTCCATATCATCCAATTCAAGCCAAAAGTAGTTGGTAATCATCAACCTATAGTGCTCGCCGTTGATGGCCTGGACAACCTCGTTCTCAAAGAAATATGGACCGATGGCGCCGCCAGCCCAAAATCCACAGCAACGAGTGACTTTTTCGGGATGCATTGGACGCTATTGGATCTCATGTGGATAGGTATCATTCCAAATTCGACAATTTTGTTTATTGACGTACCCATTCATCCACAAATGGGTCTCATCGCTGAAGATGATTTTTCGATGAATATTAGGGTAAATTTTCAACTGCTCCAGAGCCAATTCAACGAAAACACTTCGTTGTCTATGGTCGTTTAACTTCAGCTCCTGGGTCAGCTGAATTTTGTACGAGTGCAGGCCCAAGTCACGACGAAAAATTCGCCAAGTTGTGGTCTTGTGAGCGACGCGAAATCGACTGCCTCGGATTCTCCTGCACAATTTATAGCAGATCCAAGATAGACTTCGAAATTATAGCTTTCGACTGTGGCGTTCTGTCCAATTCTTCGATTTTGACAGTATATACTTGCTTCTGCCCTCATTTACCGCTAAACCCATTTGGGCAGCTTCCGTTTCAATTCCAGCGAACGCTCCCGGATTGTTTCCAGCTGAGTTCTCCCAATTATGCCGATATCGTACGCTAGCAGTCGCAGAGACTTTAGAATGATTGTGAGTCCAATGTTCGCTTGTGAAGCTACATGACAGCATGTCACCTTGTCTAAAGCCGGTTTTGACATCAAAGGTCCCTATTAGCGACCTTGGCGGAGCCGGAAGCGTTCTCAATCGTCATTCTTCACAAACGGGCGAGTTTAGCAGGGATGCCAAAACTAGACTGTGGCTCTACTACAAGGATTCCTTCTTCATCTGCACGGGTTTCTGTTCGGGTCTTCTTGCCTTGGCACGTTCTTTTTACCTGTTGGTAAAACTTGGGTATGTTATTCCTGGTGCACAACTTCTCAATATTTTTTACGGCGCGCGCGCGCTTTTCGCGCTGTTTTTTTCTTGGCATTCTTCGTTCGCTGCAGCGCCGCATTGTACGCTTCTTGTTTAGCTGCATGTGCTTGCCGCAATTCTTCATCAATTCACAGATTTCTTGGTGGTGCCTCTGATGGCACGTTAGCAGCGTTGCCACTGGTGGTCTCTTTCGATTGCAGTAGCTCCACAGTAGTTCTCCATGTTTTGGCGCTTGAGACATTCGTATTCGTACCTTGGTTGCAACAAGGTAAATTTTGACTCCCTGAAACATTCGTACGTCCAGAATTCTGGAGGCATGCCTTACTTCTATCGCAATGTGATCAATTTGATTTAGGATCATGAAACATCCGGAGTCCGTTTCAATGTCGATGAAAATGGCTAACGCGTATTCGCAAGATCTGCGTGTTGGCACTCAAATAAGAAAGCACCAGCAAAAGTTGCATCAAACTGATGCCCAATATTCAAACGACGACTGCAACGTGTAATGAGCAAATGCAAGACCAACCTGGTGTCTTAATTGGTCCTGATTTTTCTTATAAGAACGTTTTTTCTTATTTAGCTCAGACATGGAGTACTTTGCAAACTTTGCAAACGAATCTGTGATATATGCACGCACTAGACCTCTATTTGGACCAAAAGTCAATTATTCAAACTCTACACCCTTACAAGCCTCCAAATATACCAAACATAAGACAGCTGACAAAGGTTTAGTTGTCTAGATCTTTTCATTCCCTTAAAGAACCAGTCTCTGACATAGTACGATATATGCAAAAATAATAAGCATCCCCATCAAGGGCTGGCCCAAATTAACACCACGGATTTATGTTTTTCTCGGCACATAAACATATCCACTAAGTGCATCCAGTCAACCAGTCAACAGCAACCATGACATGCATTACAACGTTCAACCATGAAATGCATGAAGCTCAATCTAAAATACCTATGACCCTAGGGTCCTTCACATGGAACCAATATAACATGCATCTCACAACTATTCGTTGGTACGCCAACGAACCGCAAAGATAAATTATTTATTACTTTGCAGATCAACAAATTGACCAATAATTTCCAAGATAAAAATTGGTTTAAGTATCCCCCCACCAGCATCCAAAAGACGGGGTGGGGTAGATGATCCAAAGCTACATCGTGACCCTCCAGATGAAATTGTTGGACATTGGTGTTGCCTTGTCGGTTATTGTTGTCGTTTTTTTTTTTTTGTTCTTACTGAGGGATCCCCTTAACAATATTTTACGAAAATTTCAACATTCCAATGGGAAATTTCTACAAAACACAAAATTACGACCAAAATGACGCCGCCATCAACAACGTGCACTGGAGGACCAGCGGACCAAGACATCGAGGAGTAGCATACAAGAATGACGATGATGAAGCCCAGCTCTGACTCCGCCGATACTGATGCGAATGCCAATGCCAATGATGATGGGGATGCAGATTTTAGCTCATAACAATACGCACTACGAGTACTCATATATGGAAGCCCATATAGCACGACCAAACACACAAGCGCGCAAGTCTCTTTCCAAACCCAAGCCCAAGACCAATTCCGATTGCAGTCCCGCTCGAATCATAACCAAGACGCGCAATAAATTACAAAGAAAAATTGTGAAATTTATTGCACGATTCCTGAGTGCGGTATACCAAGGCTGGTATCGCGCGTATGATAGCTTTTTGATAACCCAAACGAAGCGGAGCAGGACTCGAACTCGATGGATTGATTGCCAGAGCTGGAGAGTCCATGAATTGGCCTCCAACGAAATGAGTCGAAAAGCGTTTAAAGCATTGAAAAAATGTTTTTTTTTTTTTTTGTGGTTGTGTAGCCTACGGGCGATAAGTGCCACTTTAGTGTTGGTTTATTGTTGAATTTATTATGACCGTTATTTAGTTGATGATTTATTGGTGAATCACTTACTCCCTCTATAGATACATTTTTCTGATGTTTTTCTGTGCGGCTATGAGGTGAAAATTACGCTTTAACGGTTCGATTATTGCAAGTACCGCACTTGACTACGACGAAGATATATAGAACTTCTCCAGATCTAGAAAGAAATCTAGACTTGCTATCGGGTGAATGTGCATAGATAATAATGTGTGTAACAAGCTATCTATATCTAAGAAGTTAGGTTTCGATTTGTTTATAGTTATTTAATTGAGTTCTGGGCGATGATAAAGGAGATGCTGTCCGAGGCGAAATTTATGCGCATCTACTGTACTAACCTATCTTACAATGGATAACGTGCTTTGTGTGGTTTTCCTGAGACAAGTAATGCGCATGTAAGCTAAACTATGATAAACAATGCCGGTGGTCATTCATTAAATGCATCGAAGCAAGAAATACCAAGCTCAGAGAACCGTTTCAAAAGTGTGAAGATACTTGTAACGGGTGTCGAATTTCTCACCAGAAACGAAGAGGAGAAGCAAATGATGTTACTCCTTTGCACTGTGACGTCATGTGGGTACTGACAATCATTGGTGACAACAATATCTACTCGTAGCAATGACATTTTTTACCAGCTTTGAATCTCAGATACCTTCCTAATTTGGTCAAAGTTTGTGACTGTACGTTGTGATAGTGGCTTACTCTTTGGACCAATTCTTCTTTTAGATAGGATTTCGGACTTGAAATTCAGTGTACCAAAGCAAAATGTAGGCCCTTCAACAGCTGAAATTGTTGTAGCAAGTATATGAATAAATGAATAACCAGATAGGCAGGCAGCAACAGACGAAAGTAGCTGGGTACTGTACAGTTAGGGTAGACACAGAGCGGCATCTACCTGGTAATGCCTAGTTCTGTAACTATGGTAACCATCGGATACTGGTCGATAACCATCTAGATTCGACTTGCAAATTTATAAGCTGAATGACTAAAGTAAACAAAAGGTGGTGTTAGGCTGGAGGAAACTTAAGTCCATTGCAAAAATCAGAACACGATGGCGAGCGGGTACTGTGGACCCAATGAGCCCCACGACGGATTTGAGTAAGTATGTAAAAGAAACAACGCTTAGGTTCTGAACAATTTCCTCTGTCTACTGTTCTGTTCTAAATTTAGAGGAGCACTCACGGACTTGCTGAGGTGAAGCGAGCCAACTATAAAAAGTAAAAGCTTACTCAAATGCATGCATTGCAATGGATGGGACTCAGTATCCTATCTAAGACTTATACTGAAGGTCAAAAACCGGAGACAATATGTTAATGATATCAATATGTCGGCATGATGATTCTATAGTATTTAATTAGATTCTTTTCATTGACGAAACCTACGATGTTCTTACTCCATTTCTTTATGTAAAACCACTCAAAACCATTTCCATTCTAGTGGGACGTGAGACAGAAGCTAATAATCCTTTCGCAGCACATCCCCGGTTCCTTTGTCAAAAGAAAACTGTCTCTATCTTAATCAAAGAAGTTCGCGTTATCATGCCTTTAAATTTAATATTAGTTTAATGGCGGTGTTCTTGTTCGTGTGTTTTATTTTTTCCTCCACAGTTTATTCGTAATAGGAAAAAACTTTGTCCTATCCGGAAAGTGAAATCCTTTTTTTTACGAAAAGAAAAAATAAATTCAAACCAACAAAACTCCCCGCGGATAGAGAAAGAGTTTATTTTCGCACTCGAGTGCAAGCTCAGTTTTCGGAGTTTTGTTTTAGGTTGGTGGGTGCATAGTTGTAACTGCCATTGGATTGACTCCCATAGTTGGGTTTGGACTCCTCTACACTTGTCATAATGCCAGTACTACGGTTCTGGTTCTGGGAATTAAATTTTCTCTCAAGCGAATTGTTTTATTTTGTTTTCGCTCTGGTTTAAGGGTGAGTTACTAGCAACTAGGGTAGCGTGGCGGTTACTTCAAAGGATTTTCAATTGACGTCTGTTGGAAAAGTCTACATGTACAATGTGCAGGATACTCATGCATGCCAGAAGCTGTAGAAAAACAATTTGTAAAACAGTGCAACGATCGCAATGAAAGGAGCAGAAAACTGGAAAAAAAAATTGCACGATTACTGGGCCTGGGAGAGTACTGGGATTATGTAAGGACTCTGTTGAATAATGGTTTAGAAAAACTGTGAAGCAGACGTATTTACTCGTGAGTCTGGTGCTGGTGAAACACTTGTGGTGGAAGACAAGTGTGCTGTGAACAGTCTTGAATTATTTAATTGGGTCGGTTAGGTAGAGTGTGATTAAAACAGAGGTGATTTTCATAAGCTAATGGAGGCTTGAAGTGGTTTTTATTGTTCTCTTGGGCATGGACGAGAAAGTATTTGGTGCGTGTACCTTAGGTAAACGAGGATATTTCCAAATAAAGTCGAGGAGTCAAAAAAGTCTCTTTAAGTTCGCGTATTTAAATGATGAAGTATTTAAGAGAATCTTTTCCAGCAAATGTTGCAAACCATTCATTTAGCTGCTTAGTTTATGGGTGCACAATTTAGAAAATCACGAGAGTATCTGCCCAACCTAGACTACTGCAGCAACTAGACTAGAAGCTTACTGCTTTCCGGGACTCCACCCATCAGTATAGTTTTGTTCAAGGATTTTGAGAAAAGGGTCTGACTTCAGGTTCTGCCTATAGCCTATGATCTGGCTTCCTTTTCTTTAACTGCTTTGTCGTGACGAGAATTCTTAAGAGGCTCTGAAAGTAGGACCCAGGAAACACATCGAACTAATATCAGAAACATCCTAGCTTCTGATTTATAGCTCTTGAGGGACTTTACTTCTTGTGGTACTCGCAATAGCAATAATCCAACAGTGATCCTTTCACCTACTAACATACTAAACAAAAAATCTCACGACGATTTAAGCCGATTTCAATTCCAATAATTACTGAGACCCCTTCTACGGTACGTTCGGGAGACTATGCTGGATCTATGGAGTCAATTCCGGGTCGACTTCATCAAGATAAAGGGCTGATTGAGGATAGTGGCCCTTTTGAAGGCTTGTCTCGAGAGACCGAGTAGGTAAAAGAGGCTGCACAAAAAGCTGAGGGAATACCGTTTAATCGGCAATTACACAGGGGAAAATGGCGTGACTCAAGTGCTATCGAAGACGCAAGTACTAAATGCCTCATATTTCCAGTTGAACAGAAAAGAGAAACAGATCGAAGGCAGCACGTATCGATCAAACTGATCAAGCTCCCTGAACTCGTATTGTATTTCCATTTAGATTTTTTTGATATATTGATTTTTGGCGGACTTCTAAAGTTAAACTTGCAAAATTCGCAGAAAAATCGCCAGAAAATTGTTAATAACAAATTAACTATGCCGTGAAAAATCCCACGTACTTATTTAGTACGTGGATTAGATGTAGTCAAAACCTGAAGTGAATTGGTAGAAAATTGTTCAAGTTACATGTGCGGCCAACTTGAAAAATGCAACTTTGAGATAAACGCGTTTAAGGTTTTAAAGAGGCTCGTAGGCAGCGGCCTCGTACTATACTTTGAAAAACAAGTACTTCGAGATATTTCTCAGCCATAATCTTTTGGGATATCATTTCTGAGGTTCAAAGGGGCATTTGAAAGCAATAGAGTGGCCTAACCCCTTTATATCAGAATTTAATGAGCTTAACATACGCTGGTGTTCACGTTCTGTAACCGAAGGGCAGAGACGTGAGTCAGGGAAAGCAGAGAGTAAAGAGCCTTGGGGTATATCTGCAGTTATTTTGTAGGTATCGGCCTTTAAGTTACACAAAACAACTTGAATTGAACGTTCCGGCAGACAATTTCTTGGCAATTTAGTCACAAATCCCAAAAGAGCCTGATGCCAAACCTTGTCAAATGCCTTAGAAATATCAAGTGCAACTATCTTGCTTTCGCCAGATTTAGGTACGCTTTGGTTCCATTTTTCGGTGAGACATGCCATCAAATCACCAGTGGACCTATTGCTATGAAAGCCGTACTGCCGGTCATTGAGAAGTTTTCGTGTTTCGAAATATTTCATGAGCTGACGTTTCCATGACCTTGGAAAAAAGGAACGTAAGTGCAATGGGTCTAGACAAATGCTGTTTTCCATCTGCTCGGAAAGAATCTTAAAGAGTAGGATTGATGAAATAGCTTACGCAGCTTTTGCCAGCGTGGAAGAAATCTCTTCAGAAGAAACGGAGATATACCATCCGGACTAGCGGATTAGTGGATGTTAAGATCTTTAAGAACTCTTGCTACTACACGAGTGCGAAACTGGATTTGTCCCATTGAAGATTCGACGCACTCAACTGTAGGTGGAGACAAAGCACAATGTGGGAGTGTTGAGCTGGCCGCAAAGTGTGCAGCAAGCAGTTTTACCTTGTCCAAAGAACTGACAGCTGGATTTCATTGTAAATGAGCGTTGGGGTGGAGGATGAGGCAGAATTTCTAATATTTTTGAAGAACGACCAACAATTTTTCCTACCTTTGAAACATTGTAGTATTTTTACCTCTGTTTTTGGTCGTATTGAAATTTCACACGCTTAATTAAGACGTTGCAGTCATTCCTGGGTCATTTGAATTTTTTCGGTTTTCCTCTGTCGGGTTGGTCTTGTAGGACCGAAAAAACATTTCTCTAATCCTGATACCCTCTTTACAGCACGAGTCGTACCATGCCTTTTCTTTCGGTTTGATACTCTTCATCCGATGAGGGATAAAGTATTTCATTCCAAACAGAATAATGTCTGTGATCGTATCAGCAGCGATATCCACGTCGTTATCGAGGAAACATAACGACCAGTTAAAATTCCTAAAGAAGCTATTAATTGGCTTTCTCGCATTGTCATACGATTGTTTTATGAATTTTTCTCTAACCGTGTGGTCGGTGTACGAGAAATTAGCTGATATGACATAGTGGTCCGACGAGCCTAGAGGGGAGAGAGCATCAACGGTTTACTTATCAGGTGGGAAACAGGAAATTGAATTTCGGATTGGAACATAGACTACATTTTGGTGAAGAAATAGCACACCAACAAAATTCATACCAACAACCCGCTATCCATTGGTTGTTACATACGCTCAGTCACTGCCCGTGCGATATGGCAATGTAATACAGCAACGGCAGTGATTGGGAGGCTTGTCCGCATGCATCCCATCAACCGACCTTCAACTTACTAAAATTAATTCCAGAAAGGAACCCAAAGTCGCTTCTAGTAAGTTCTCCATGTTCAGAGAATACATCTACTATAGCGTCTTCCAAGCCAAAATCTTCAACTCATTAAGTGGCTGCTATCAACTATAATCCAATACCCTCGACGAATATCACAGTATACTATAAATACATAAATTGTCAAGCGATCAAATCCTCCACTTTAAAAACCCATTCAATCAAGTGTGGCTAACGTTTGCCACATTTCTCACAATGAGATAGTCAAACTGCACATAACTCCACATTCGATTTGGCTCCACTCAAACGCCCCAAAAAACTATGCCGGTGATGAATGAACGAGCAAATACTCATAGTATGGACCTTGTCGGCGACAAGCCATTAATGGGGAGTACACTAGATGACAATATCGCAAGAGCTCTTTAAGAGTAGCCATAGATGAACTCATATGTTTTTATGACCTAGAATCGATACTAGCGATACAACCTCAGTAGAGCTGATATCTTCAAATTTTTGAAAATCACATAATCACGTAATCATAACAAACATTTTGACATTTTGTGGCACGTGGAGTCTGACAGCGCAAATGAAACGACAAAGACAAATCACAATACGGACGTATTGGTGGAGGAACTCCACGCGTCGGATGGGCGGAATTGTCTGTACGTCCAATATTCAAAATATGTACAATATATTTTGAAGCAAAAAACAGCTTCGGATATGGATAGATTCACTGTTGATGACCCCAGCATACGAAGAACAGACATTTACTTTCGAAGGTGCTTATTTGGACGTGGATTTGAAATCAGAGAAAGACTTACGCAAGAAGTCTCGAGTTTCAACCATCTAAATCAATGCCTGGTAAGCATCCGAATATACGCTAAGTTCAATAACATAAGGCTGATATGCGCTCACACTTCCATAGAGACAAATGAAGAATTCAAAGACTGTTTCTACAAGCTCCCAAGTGGTTTAAACGTCTGGTAAGGATGGGAGTTCATCTTTCACGTTGTTCTTCGATAATCCTACTCTTTAAAACTATTTCCAAGTAGATGAGAAGCAGCATTTCTCCAGGTCGCATCTTCTTCTTTCTCCTCCCCCATACTCAATTCACTTCCACCCCTTCTTTCTAAAGTCATGGAAACGTAAATAAATGACCCGCTCATGAAATATCTCAAAACACGAAAACTTCTCAATGACCAGTAATACGGTTCTCATACCAACAGGTCTACTGGTTATTTGATAGCATGTTTCACCAAAAATTAAAACCGAAGTCTACATCAATCTGCCGAAAGCAGTGTAATTATATTTGGGGCTTCAAACGTATTTGGCACAATCTAACTCCAGGCTATTTTGTCAAAAATGCGTGCTTTAGATCAATGAACCTCTTCTTCAATTGCCAATAAATTGTCTGTCGCAACGTTCAATTCGAGTTGTTTTGGATGACTTAAAGTCTGATACCTAAAAAATAAGTGCTGATGTACCCCAGGGTTCCATTCTGTCTTCGGCACTTTTTTTTAATTTCGTCAATCATCCTTTTCTGCTACTCCTAATCCAATATATCACGTTGCTGGAGGCAGTACTCTCTGCTCCACAGTCAGTTACCGGACTCGCGTCTCTTCTTTTCGGCTGGAGGACGAAAGGCAGCAAAATGTTAAGTTAATTCAATTCAAATATTAACAGCGTAACGAATTGGGGAATTTTCAACAGAATAAAATTGAATGCTTCTAAAACATAATGCTGTTGTTAAAGCGAAATGCAGTCATTATCCATGAATGGCATTTGCATCTTCGGTATGTGTGTCAAATGACCTCATATTCGATGTCGCCAAAAATGCGAATAGAACAGTTACAAGCTCAATCTTTGCCAATCCCACAAACACCTTTAAAATGCATTCAATCACTCGTTTGCTGGGAGAAAAAAATTAACATATCGATGGGATTCGAGCGATTGTTATAAAAAATGTATTTGGTCCCATAATGAGCAAATGTATTAGCCTCAGCTTGACACAAGCAAAAATTCCTTGGTAAGGCCAATATATAAAGGGGGAACAACTATAGACCAATAGACCAATATCAGTCCTTTCAGTTGTTGAAAAATGTATGGAAGGTATAATATGAATAGACTCCAAATTTTCATATGTAAGCACTGTCTCATCCACAATAGTCAGTAGGGGTTCCAAAAGAATAAAAGTATCGGAAAACTTCTTGGCAGAGTTCGAAAACTCTGTAAACGAAAGCTTACACAGGAACCATCACAGATTTCAGTAAAGCTTTCGACACCCTGAATCATTCCAACCTACTAAAAGCTCTATAATGCATTGGTATAAGTGGAGTATCTGCACGACCGGCTACTTTGTGTTAAAATAGGCTATGTGTTCAGTAAGATGAAAAAGGTCGAATATGAAGTCCCTCAGGGATCCAAGCTGGGTCCAATTCTTTTCACTAACTATACAGAGGAGCTTCTTCGCATTCTGGCCCCATTATATATGAAATTTATCCTCTGTGCGCTTGCTAATTGCTAGTAGCATTTCGACTATTCAAACTTTCTTCCATAACGCTCATCAGTATACTCCCAAGCCCACTTTCGGGCGTACACTGAAATATCGTGATTCATTCGTAAGCCGTACAACTCGCTTATTGAAAATAGGCAGAGCTATCGGTTAAAGACACAGGTTCATCCCGAACTGTAGACCCACTTAAAGTAAGGATTAAGCAAGATGTAACACCAAATGAACGTTAACCGATAGTGCAACAAAGTTTGTACCGTCGGTTGTCAAGAAGAGACACCTGCCTTCCTGAGCTCAAAAGCTGATTTCACCGCCGAAGTATCTTTATTTAATAATAGTGAACTACAAAGGTTTCATAACATTGCCGGCCGACTTTGTTGGAAGGCTCTTTAGTGAGTTATGAAGAAGGGATCTTAAATAAGTTGGAGAATAATTACAATGCTCATATATTGCTGCAGCCATGCAAACACTTCTCCCAACTTGTCATATCTTTAGCAAACTGAAGCCTCATCAGCAGCACTAACATTCAATCATCTCAGCTCTTGCATAAGACACTGCGTTAATTATTAGCGCAACCATTTGAGGAAAACATATTTGCAACACGAACTGGTTCAGTGATTTTAAATCACACCGATATTTTATACTTTTACGGTTTCCGCCTGAATAAATATCGTGTTACGTTTTACGTAATGAAGCACGTGCGGCACTGGCAAGTGTGTAATATTAAACGAACGCAAACTGCTTTCAACGAAAATAATAAATGAGGTGAGCTACCTCCAAAATGTATTCATTTACCAAGAAGTTGATAATGAAGCCATCAACGCTTGCACATGAGTATCTACGGGTAAACCGCAGTTCGGAAAACTGACTGAAGCTCCATCCGCAAATAAAGTCTTACGAGTAACACTCCTCCATTTGTGACCATCCCTAGAAATGGCATACATATAATTACATACATTGCCGTATGTATCACAGCCTTTAGGAAGCGTACATATGAGTACTC
This sequence comes from Volucella bombylans, assembly GCA_949129095.1. Classification (NCBI taxonomy): domain Eukaryota; kingdom Metazoa; phylum Arthropoda; class Insecta; order Diptera; family Syrphidae; genus Volucella; species Volucella bombylans. The sequence continues at coordinate 133,124,728 of OX422142.1, read as the reverse complement.
ATATACTCGTATCCATCAACAACATACAATCTTGTATGCAATAACGAGCGCAATGCATGTGCCAGGACCAGAATATCATGAAAGTTCACAATTGAACTCCGTTATTGTTACACTTAGACCGAAAAGTCAAGTGCGGGAAACTCGATGGTTTCATCCTTTTTTGTTTTTTGATGAGATTTCTGCACACTTCAGCGAAAGATTGAATTGAAAGAATGAAACAGGAGATTACTTCGACAGGAGATACTCTCGAAAAACATCAGCATCCTCTGGCAGAGGATGTGCCACATCGAAGAGACGATATTAATTATCGGATTGAGGGCGTTTCATCAGTTCATTTGGGAATACCACTTGACGACACAATCATCTTCGTCCTCCTGTCGACAATTAATGGCAATCCGTTCGGTTGAGTTTCAGTATTCTGAGGGGCGATGAGCAAGGATTGAGGAATTATTCATTTTAATTGCGACCGCAAGGATATTTCCTTTCCATTGTTTCAATTAAATTGAGACTCGTAAACGTTGGGCTGGACGATTTGAAAGGAAGTCACTGCAGAGGGTGGTATTTCGGCCGATGACGATTTAATTATGGAAAGTGCAGTCATTTGAATTGACTGCTGCAAGTGTAAGTCAATTGGAAATGCAATTCACTTTCGGTTTTTGGTAATTAAAAAAACTCACAATATTGAGGTGGTGCAGTCCTCTGGTTTCTTTTGAGAGTGGTTGAGAAAATTTAATTCATGTGTCTACTATTCTTTATAAAGTGTTGGGCTCTAAAGTTTCTTTAGTTTCCTGAAGGAAGTTGTAAGTAACCTGTTACGCTCATGTCCCATCTAGATTACCATCTAAAGGACACATCCGGAAAGCTTACACTCCTTACACTCGCTTACACACTAGATGACAAATTTTCCACCTCCATGGAGGAGATCCAATCAACATTATGCAACTGGAGTCCCTTTCTAACCCTGAAGGCAATACCTCTACGTATAACGTCCAAGTCAAGGGGAGGCACTCCCATCACCACCTGCAATGTATCCGCCGAGACCTTTCGACTTATTTCTGACAAGCCAAAATCCGACGATGACCCATCTCAAATATTACCTTATCGTACCAAGCTGATCCTCCAAATCATGCGCGAGCATCAAAAAGGCCACCGTACACAGAACGAACGGTAAGTCAGGTGAGTCAGACCGCAGAACCCGTATTACCAAGGTTGAGGTGAGCAATGTAATTTATCTGCTCACCCATCGTTATCCCAACATACCTGATCTCAAACACGTAACTTAGGCCAACACCATTCAGGGGTATTGTGGAAGGCCAAAGTGCTGCTTTCAATGAGCCATGAAGCAGCATTGTCACAGTTTTCTAACAAGATACGCAGACACCTACACTTTCGCCCCACCCGGTAACAATTGGTTCAAGTTCAAGAACAGCAGAAGACTGACCTTCCAGAAGGAGAAGCAGACCCATCATAAGGTTCCATATCAATAGACCACAAATGGATCCTTGAGGGCAACCCCGCTCCACATCGACGCTAATCCTATCTAAAGAAGATTCAATGATGGGTCTGCCAAAGAAATAGCCGATTTCCTGGCAGTCCAGCTTGCGCAACCTAGTCAGGATACTTCACCAATTTAAATTATGGCCTTCCAGATGGATTTCCAGTCATTTCATCCGCTCCAGAAAATCCCTTGGATCGAAGAAGTGAGACACCGTGCTCAACATCGGCAGCCCTTAGCTCAAGAGCGACTTGAGGTGCCCTCAAGGGAGGAGGCCTCAACACATTCCTCTTTGAGTAAGAACTCGCCAAGCAGGGCACTCAGGCAATCTCTCCATGTAGATAACAAGGTGCTATTCACATGGATGCCCTCAATATCAGGAGTTCTTTTTATCCAAAGAGGACACTAGGAACAATGGGTGTTGAAAAATGCATCTGTGGCTTCGACTATTCAAACGATTTTACAGCGCTAAATGAAGAGCAATCGGAAAGCCCGAGAACTCATTCTGACCATCTAAACTCGTTGGCTCTCAGCCAATATTTGTTGCAAAATTAAGTAATCGACTTATGTATCTTTATCAAAAAGGTACGCCAAGCTAATTATGTACAAGCTGAAGAGTACTGTCGGAGCCTTCCATGTCTGAACATAAGTTCAGACCTTGTGGAAGAGAAGGTATTGGACAAAAACCAATTGGAAACGCTAAAAGCAGGCACTCGAAAAGACAATCAATGCTTCGCTTAAACCCAGAAGGCGACAGGAATTAGAGGAAATTTTTCAGAAACTGCAAGGCTTAGTAACTCAATCCGCTGTGTCTGGTATATGTCATCAGATGTGGTGATCGATGAGTCCATCAAATGCTCAGACGCCGTTGCTAACTTTCACGGCTTCAAATCGCCTTGCACCAATTGCAAATGTCCAGTTATACTGCACTGCAGCTTTGAACAGATACTTCACTGATAGTCTGGCACTGATAGAAATGATGAACTTCTGGCGAAATTTATCCTTTGTACCAAAAATTAGAAAAAATTAATATACGCCCGTCAAGAAATTGAGACCCATCAGTCTGAATTCCTGTTGAAGATGTGAAGACAATGATCGAACTCCATGTGCGTGAAAATGCTTTGCGAATGCATTTTTTGTCCAACATAACAGACGGAAGATATTCCAAGACTAGACTTCAAAATATGAATGTAACTGAAGGCGCTTTCAACGACGCAACTTTTGACGCCATGTGTAACAACACGGCGTTGACGAATCACTATTCTTGCAGATAAGAGCAATTCTGGTTAACAGAACTCTGATTGCGGATACCAACTGCAGCCAATGTACTCATACATATGATGGCAGGAGTAAATAGGAGTAGAATGCAGGGAGATGCTTAGAGCTCTGCTTAGAGCTTCAAACAGATCAATCGTATCCTGATTATGATGGATCACGTCTTGTGAGCGTTTGTTCTAAAGCGCTATCAGCCCTAGGCGTGGTCTCAAAAGTGAAGTCGTTATCTTCACGGTCGATGACCAGTTTGACATATCCAGAAAGAAAGTGTTTTGGCTTAACCTAGATAACAAATTTCAGCTCTCAAGCAGGTTAAAGGAGCTCTGATCAAAACATATTGCTTGCCACCGAGGGTTCTTTGGATATGCACGGCTATGATAAGACAAATTATGTCCTTCCCAACGAAATTGCGGAATTGGAGGAGTTTGTCCAAAGATATTCTTACAACTACAGTAAGACTCGATGGACGCGCTTCTCCGCAACCTTGAACAGAGCGCTCTCCTCGAACACGCTCCACCCACCGTCCAATAGGAATTTGTCAAACGAGGAGATCGACAATTACCTAAAACAGATGGACGAGACAATTAAACAAACTATGGACACTACAATACCGCGGTATCGACGTACAACTAACGAAGACCTGTTCCGCAATCCTACTATTGACGCACTGCACCGACAGAAAAGTAGACTTCTGTCAAAACTCAAAAACTTGTACAGACAGTTAACTGACAGACAAGATCCGGAGATTAGGACGCTGAAGTCGTCGATTAAAAATGTGCAAAAGTTAATAAAAGAAAATTACAGAATTGCTGTAAGCTCATATTGGAACAACAAGGTTCGGGCTGTAAACACCAGCAACCCGAACATGTTTCGCAAATCAATAAACTATTTCGGAGAAAAAAACAAAACGACCTTCAGTGTCTTAAAATAGCCCGGACAACAGACAACGAACGGTTACTGACAATAGCAGGTATTGATCCAAATGAAGCCGCTGACGATGACGACTTCTTTGTGATCGAGGATCCACAGGAGAAGGTTGAGGCCATTGGGGCGACTTTCTGGGAAGTATACAAGGCCACTGATACCACTGGCCCTAATTACGACCTGGACAGTCGCGTCTTTGTGCACGATTTCTGCGTTCGAAATGAAATAGAGAACTGGCGATCCGAGGGCTCTGATTTCACCCGGTTTAGCGACGAAAATATGGCAAATAACGTCATTGCCAGAGAGGGTGGCCTACCCCCGTTCATTTCGAGGGCAGGACTCCATGAGATCTTCGACACAATCAGGGCTAAGAAATCGGTGGGGACCGATGGTATTCCGAACATCGTGCTTCGACATCTTCCTCTAGAAGCGGTGGACATTTACACCACCCTGTTTAATAATGCAATGAATAATGCACATTATCCAGCGCATTGGAAAACGGCGGTGGTTCAACCTATCCCCAAAAAGGGAAAGGATATATCCAATCCGGCGAATCTCCGGTCGATAAGTCTCCTTCCGAATATCAGTAAGGTTTTTGAAAAGGTAATCGATAGAGCTCTGTCTAGGTGGGTTGAGGACAAACATATAGTTCCGGATAATCAATTCGGTTTTAAAGCGGGACATGATATCTCACATGCCGCGTCTAAACTGGTTTCTGATATCCAATGGAACAAAGGCAAGAAACAGTGCACTGGTGCCTGCCTTGTTGACTTGGAGAAGGCCTTCGACACCGTATGGTTAGAGGGTCTTTTCTATAAGCTGACTAGGCTGGGGATTAGCAAACCTCTCTTGTACATTCTTTATAATATGCTAACCAACAGACAGTTCATCGTGAAAAATGGCGATGTGACTTCTGTTGGAATATTTCAAATTAAAAATGGTCTTCAGCAAGGCGCGGTCAATTCGCCGATCCTATGTAACATTTATACAAGCGACTTAATAGGTTCACTTCCCCATACTATTGCGTACGCAGACGATTTGGTAGCGTACAGATCAGGTCCAAAAATCGAGGTTATTAATACTCTCTTGCAGAGTGACTTCGATAAGATAAGACGATTTTGCGATGACTGGAAGTTGAAAATCAACTTTCAGAAGTCGGAAACCATTCTCTTTAGGACGCCGTTGTCTGGGGATACCAGAAAAAATTGGCGAAAGTTCTCAATCATTGGACAGCACGGACAGCCTCTTGCCTGTCGAAATGTAGTCAGATACCTTGGGATCTGGCTAGATCAGTTTCTGTATTTTGGCAAAAATGTAGATGCTGCTCTGGCCAGAGCTAGAGGTGCTTTTGCCCTTACAAAGAGACTTTTTTATAGCAGCCAACTCGATGTGAGGGTAAAGGTAATCTGCTACATGGCCCTTATTAGGCCCATGCTGGTATTTGGTTGTCCCGTGTGGTTCAATGTACGAGCAAGCTTAATGGAAAAGATTCGGGTGTTTGAGAGGGCTTGCCTTAGGGCTTGTCTTCGCTTGTACAGAACACCAGAGTCGGAGTACAAGAAATTTTATCCTAATGAGGTCCTTTACAATAGGGCGAACCTAATACGAGTGGACAACTTCGTAATTAAGCTGACTCGAAGGCACATTGCAAGAGCAATGACCTCGATGAATAACCTGATATCTGGGGCTTACTACCCCAATTACCTTTACCACGAGAGTGTGCGATCTGACGGCTTCGTTCCACCGGAAGCATTCCTCTACCTAGATCAGAAAGGGTTGATCCAGGATATATCAGCGGTCCCGTTAATCTTCCATGTCGCTCGGACAGCTGGGGACAGGCGGCTCAACTACAACAGAGACGTCGCACATGGCAGTGTGGATCGACTCAGGTTCAGTAGGGCGGTGGGGAATCGCGATAAGAGGGATGTCGTTCGGCAGCACCAGCATTTCTGGTGGTTGAATGATGGAGAAGATGCTTCGTCGTCGTTTCCGTCAATTACGGACCAGCCTCACTAATGAGGCAGAGCTGACCAATCTATTTGCCCAGCTTACATAGGTTTAGGTTAGCATTTAAGAAATATATACATATACTAGTATATATAAAGGTATATACTAGTATATGTATATTATTGTGCATAATGTCTTTGTGTCTGTATGTGTGTATTGTGTATATAGGTTAAGTAGACTAAGGTTTATTTTAAGTTAGATATTAAGTTTTTATAATAAATAAAAAATTACATCCATAGGCTAAGTTTTTTGTTAACAATATTTTTTCTTAGCTTTAAGTATAGTAAATAAATATCCATAAAGAAAATGTTAATAAAGTCGAAAGACATAGTATAAGAACTTAGAGTAGCTTAGAGTGCCTGTGTGGGGCCAGTAAGTTAGTATAAGTTTGTTAAGTAATTTTAAGCTAGCATTTAAGCATTTTTTGTTAGTATGTAAGAGTTATTGATTAGAAAATAAAATGCGTTTAAAACTAAACTAACAAATTATGTCCTATGCGTCGGTTGTTATTGTCTGATAGAACGGCACTGTTAGTTTTATTAGACTACAGATCATTCTGTTTGCTCTGCACGGTATCTCTGGTACAACACGCACTGTAGTTTTAATGAGGTGCAAACTTTTTTTGACTCTGGAAATGACACACCTGAGCACATTCGAATATACAAGGCAGAACACAGTCGGAAGACGCCTCTAATTTCGCGGCGGGGTGGAATATTATCGTAGCTGGCACGCGGTTCCTACATCCCGATTTTCATAAGGGGACTTGGAGAACTTCTCATCAATCAACCAGATTGACCACATTGCAATCGACACAAAGCACTCCTCCAGTATTATAGATGTCCGAACGATCCGATGGGCCAACATCGACTCGGACCATTACCTTGTTGTAGCGAAAGTACTGTTTCAGAAATCCCGAACATCACAAAGGCAAACTAATACTGTGAGGAAGGTTGATTTCGGACGGCTACAATCGCCAGAGATCGTTAAATCCTTTTCCGATCGAATCTTTCTTAATCTCTTAAGAGGTCCTCTTCCGCCAGCTTCAAGGCCAGTGACAATATTGGCAAAAAGCCCTCAGAGATTCCGCCTCTGATGTGCTGGGTTTCACTCCACTCACCAAAACGAAACCCCTGGATTGACGGCGAGTACCGGTAAACACATGCAGCTAAGAAAGATACTCGTGCATACAAATTGGCGCTGAATAGAGCTCACGAGCTCTACGAGCAGAAGGGGAGAGACGAACACCGGCTTCTCAGGAGGAAAACGAAGGAGCATGAGAAGTCTGGGTCGAGGAAATTGAGAGATGATACTCCAAGAATGACATTCGGAAGTTTTACCAAAAGGTAAAAAAACATGCCATGGACACAAACCCCGAACAGCGCCTGTAGAGACAAACAAGGGATCATAGTAGTAGAGTGACAGTCGATGCTGAGGATTTGGAAAAAGCATTTCTGTAGACTGTATAGCGAACCAAATACCGCTGTCAGGCAGAATGAAACTTTCAACCTGGACGATGTAGACCAACAATTCCGTCCATCCGACCTGGATGAAGTGAAGATAGCCATATCTAAGCTTAAGTTCAATAAAACTGCTGGAGCTGGCGGCCTGACCGCCAAGCTCTTCAAAGCGGAATCAGTAAGGAGCATACATGAACTCATCTGTAAAATATGGTCCAACGAAAGTATGCTCGGTGAATGGAACCGCAGCATTGTTTGTCCGATGCCCAATAAAGGAGACATCGCCTACAAGATGCTAGCTTTCGTATTGTGTGAACGCCTGAAACCGCCATTGATGGAATATTCACACTACGACAGAACTTGGAAAAAGCCCATGAGCTCTAAATCGATACCCACTACCTATTCATCAATTTTAAGGCCGCGCATATGACAGCATCTATAGAGACGAGCTATACAGAGCAGTGTCTAGTTTTGGCATTCCTGCCAAACTCGTCCGTTTTTGAGGGACGATGATGGAGAATGCACGCTGCTCCATCAAGGTCGGTAAAGAACTTGTCGAGACTTTAGATATCAAAAAAGGATGTAGACAAGGTGATGCGCTGTCATGCGATTTCTTTAACATCATACTTGAAAGAATAGAGCAAAACTCACGCGCCAAAGTAAGAGACACAATCTTTCAAAAGTCCGTCCAATTACTCGCATACGCCGAAGATATTGACATTATCGGAAGAAAGCAGCGTGATGACAATGGCGCTTTTGCGAGTATTAAGACGGAGCGGCGAAAATGGGATTAACGGTCAACGAGGACAAAAGCAAGGATATTCTGTCAACCAGAAAGAACGGTGTTGGGTACACCGACGTCGCGGACATAACGTCACCCTCAACAGATATAACTTTGAGATAGTTAAGGACTTTATCTACCTAGGCTCCGCTGTCCATTCAGACAACAACACCCGCTCTGAGATCAAACGAAGAATAACGCTTGCCTATAGCTGCTTCTTTGGACTAAGTAAGCTATTGACTAGCAAAACTCTCTCTCGAACAACAAAAGTGACTCTATAAAAGACCTTAATAATCCCAGTCCTGCTCTTGGTGGTCTTGGCTGCTTTGAGAAGAAGAGTTTTCGAGTGATTTTCGGTCCCATCTGCATAGACGATAAGTGAAGGAGGAGATACAATGACGCTATGTACGGTCTGTACAGCGACATCGACTTAGAGCGGATGGAAATCGAATGCTCCAGTCCAAAAAATCTTCGAATACCCCCCCGAGGGTCAACGCGGTAGAGAAAGACCCCTACTCAAGCGGTGCACACAAGTGGAAGTCGACCTCAACAAACTTAGCATGCGAAACTAGAGACAGCTAGCTAGAAATCGAGTTAGTTGGAGACGCTTGTTGAGGCCCAGGTCCATCCCGAGGACCGAGAATACAAAACGTACGTATAATTTTATCTCAGATCTATCATAGAAGAAAGAGGGTATTAATACACTAATAATGACTCAGCATGTGTTCAGTTTTTTGGAAAGTGGGATAGAGAAAGAAGGAAAGATGTTTGGGCTCAGTGGTTATTTCGCTCCATGGGTGGCATCCAACATTTAATAGGGAGACTAAATTCTTAGTGGAAGTTGGCTTGTTGTTGATTTCTGGTCAACTACTCATCTTACTTGATTTTCGTTAACTGAAAAAATTAATGTTTTTCGGGCGAGGCTGGGATTCGAACACTGGACCTTCCGATTTGGAAGCCAGTACACTACCACTTGAGTCACGGCCACCCACGAGCTGTACTGTTGGAAAGTATAGCCTGCACGTACCAACTCTGATAGGGAATCCGGGTTAATATATCATCTCGGCTAGCACTCGTTTAATGCACATCAATATTAGCAAAAAGACATGAAAATGCCAGACCTTGTTATTACCAAGGCACCAGTGCGGATATCTCAAAGATAAGAAAATTTTGTAAGGAACTTTGAAATCGGACCGTACATTTCGCTGGAATCGTTGCCCCTATTCTCTCAAAAATCATTATGCCATCAGCATCAAGCGATGTGAACCATTGGCAGCGTTAACAAAAAACCATTAGATATGCCACGTCTGAAGGGCTGGGTTTTTCTCCGCCACCAAAATAAAACCTCTGGTTCAATTAAGCGTCCAAACAATACGTGTCCAGAGAGGCATTGCGCAGAAAGACCAGAGCTACTTGTCGGAAACACCGAATTCTTAGAAGGAACATGAGAAGCATATGAAGGAGAAAGTAGAGAAAAGCTTTGGAAGGAACCAGACTCAAAATTATTTCCAAATGGTAAAAAGAACTTATTAAGACTATGCCCCGAAATATAATAGAATTCTATCTAGTGTCTGATGATGATGATGAATCTTTACGATGAGACTCATCAGCAAAATATTAGCGAACGAAATTATGTTAGATGACAGCAATCCCCATTGTGTCCCGATCATCAAGAACCTTTTTAAAGAGTGCTAACTATAGAGGTGTAAGCCGTCCCGTAAATATTGATTTAAGACCGCGTAGACATTGCTCTGTTTAATTTTTGTATCTCCGCCGAACTTGTTAGGTTCTGTTGGGTGATGTTGGGGAATGCGCGTTAAAAATAGAAAGAACTAAAAAGAACCGAAATGAGTGTGACTGATGGGCCACACCAAGAACTTCCTAATAAAGAGAACTTGTACGAGTAGTATTCTCCAATGGTTTTTGATACTTCCTATGCTATTAGAGTTTAAGACAATTTAATCTGAAATGGTCAAAAAGGCAGGTTAAGCCTGGCCGGTTAAGCTTGAAGGGTTTTCGTAAAGACAAGAAAAAGACCATAATTTAAAGAGGGTAAATTCCGTATCAATATCATTAGCTGGTGTGCATCTGAAGGAGCTGATGCTGTATTCCTGTTGGGATCGCAAGAATCTGATGTACTACAAGCTGGTAAAATAAAATAAAACGGCAAATGCTGATCGTTATTGTACTCAGCTTGATTTTTTGAACAAAGAGATTCAGCACAAATGCTCATCTTTGACGAAGGGAGAGGGCAACGACAACGCAAGACCTCAGCACCATATATGAGGGGGTTAGAGCGCAAGTGGTCTAACTAACAGTAGCTCAGTTTTGAGAAACTCTTGTTTAACTTCAAACGAAAACTACTAAATGATGAGTAGTTATCATTTTTCCCGCTAGATCTCACTGCCAATCAAGCCAACACTTGTTTCCTTTGTGCACCAAACAAATATGTGGTCATTTACGCACTTATCTCCATTTTTCTAAAATTTGCACATTGACAACTTGTGCTCTCCTGATATTGCACCATCGAGTTACCACCTATTCTGATCTCCCCGTCAAGAGCGAGGAAATCTTTGGATTATCTTAAAAAACGATTGTTACAACCAATGAAGTAGAATAAATTTCTGACTGACTAATTTTTGAAAAAATAGAAAAAAGACATATTGTTTTCTTTAAAAAAGAAAAACTAAGGGAAGTACTACCCTGTCATGCAATTTCTTATTTTCAACCAAAAGTTCGACCGATCCCTGTATTTGTGGAATCGTAGTTAGTACTGCATTGATGGTTCTAAAATGTTTGCTATTCCTGGAGAAACTCAGAAAATTTTTTTCAAATTTTCGTTAAATGTGTGCTATGTTAATAGGTTTTGCTTAGCATCGTAAAAATTTCCAAAGAGCCCTCTATTTTTAACAAAAAATTAATTGTATTTTGTGTAAGTTTTTTTTTTTAATAAATTAAAAAGTCATCGAAATCTAATGGCAGCGATTTGGCATGAAGGCGCATCATCTGACAGAAATTCAAATCGATAGCGCTATTCGTTGACGAGTTACCATGAGCCGAAAAAAATGTACGCATAGATACAGACATATATACCCACACACACACACACTCACTCATATACTCGGAGACCCCTCTTTTTATGTTATTCACAAACATTTAAGAAAACACAGCCGAAAATGTCAACAGAACTGAATCGTAACCCAATTTGTCGATTCGCATGATCTTCTTAACCGCTGTTGACACATGACACATCAATTTAAAATAAATTCGTCTTTATGAGCAAGCAAAACCAGACATCATACCTGCTGTGGGCATCTGCACACCATTGTTGCGACACAATTTCCGGAAAAACATCATTAGCGCACAACACACTCCTACTACGCAGTCACCAAAATAAAAATAATAACAATAACAATAACAAAAAAAACAAAAACCGTTTAAACAAAACCAATAAAAGACACAACACACACACTGGACTTGATTTCATAAAATTAATTATCACTACTCCAAACGAATTGGCCTCATTCAAAGCTTAACTGGCGAGGTGACTGTCACCGGATGGTAAGCAATCTTATACCACGATACCAGATGCCACCCGCACGACCGGATTTGTCACGTGTTCTCAACCAAAATTGACAAAAAATTAAAAAAACAAAAAGAAGTGCGGATACACCAACGCGATTGGAACTGACCAAAACACCGACCGGATTGAGGAAAGACGATACTTTTAACACTGTGCCGCTGGTGGTGCTTCTGCTTTTACTTCAACTTAGTTCGTGCCGTACTTGACTCGACTCGACGAATAATTATTGAGTAATAAGACTTTAGTAACATGCCGCCACCGACACTGCCACACAGTCACAATCTCAGAAACAAACACTGCCACTAGCTACAGTAGTTCCACCGACTAACCTCGTCATAGGGTTCATATGAGTGAACCTTTACTAAAGCGGCCTCTTGACTTGACAGTCGTTGTGTCTTTTTTTCTTATTCACGTGGTTTCGTATGTAGATAGATACTCCTCATACTCGTTCTTAGATATTCCAAAAGATAGACAACAAATTTCCTCCTTTGATGGGGGGAAGTCACTCATTAAGTTATCCACACTGCAGTCGTAGCTACACCACATCATCATTACCACTAGCGTCTCGCCTGTGACAGCCTAAGGGGCAAAGTAGAAGCAATTTCTTTTGCATATTAAACAATAAAATGGACACGAAGTCAACAAAGCGTGGTATACCGTCCTGAACGCGCGTTCCTAACAAGAAAAAAAATACTCGTAGCCTCTTCAGCTATCCATCGGATTGTTAGTGATCGTCTAACCATTCAATGGATTCATCCACCTAGTCTTAGTGGAGACGAAGACTAACAACACTTTGGGCACTTTGAAAAAATTGTATTTCATAAAGAGAAAAAGCGCGAAGTCAACCAACCGCAAAACTTCCTCACAAAAGTTACGGGTTACGTTGCGGTTGTTACAGTGGCTAATGCAAGAGATGGATAAGAGGAAATCCAAGCGTCTATCTGAAGTCAGAAGTTTGAAGTTAAATCTTTGACACTGTACGAGTACTTATATGTAGTTGAGTTCACCAATAAGTTTCTTTAACCACCTGCTGACGAGATGGGTTATTGCATTCAGAAAACAGCTTCTCGGATCTGTCAAGAAAATGATCAAGTTGATTCAGGAGACAATGCTTTTATGTTGGCCTGCTGCTCGAGGGTAGAAACTTCATGACTATGTCTGAGGTGATGTGATTGGTGTTTTACTTAGCAAAAATATCAAGAGGACCCCAATCCGAAATGTAACTTGCTGCTAACTCCTTAAGAGTTTAATTCGTTTGAGCCAAAAATAAGCTAAGAACACCGATGCGATAACAAAGGCCGTAAACGATACTAAGCTCCACCAAGGACGGAAATTGGCAGTGGCTTATTCTCAGGTTTCTCACGTGCTTTTAAAAACCCTTTATCAGTTCAATCAAGCCTGCAAATTGAGGTCCGGTCAACACATGGTTAATTTTTGTAGCTTAAGTTCTATCACCCCACAAAAATTTGAAAACGCATCCAGAGCTACGAGTACCACTGCCTTTGAGTTGTGATGTCTACAAGTATAGGTAAAGGATTCAATTAACAGTTTACTACTTCTTATTATAAAGGGTGACCAGATAAGAACGATAGGAAAAAACATTTAAATAAAACAACAACGGTATGGGACATAAAATTGATTCCGGCTTTGTTTTAAAGCTGCGTTCATGCCATTATGTGTGGAATAGCACATCATTCGAATGGCAGCATCGGCTTCGCTGGCAGTGCTTCAAGCGGTCGCTCCAATTTTCGATGACTCGGTCCAATATGTGCGGCGTTATTCCGGCAATGGCGGGTCGAAAGTTGGGCTCGAGCTCGTCCAAAGTGGTTGGCTTGTTAGCGTAGACTAAGGACTTGACGTAGTTCCAGAGAAAATATTCGAGTAGTGTCAAATCGCATGATCGCGGCGGACAATTGATGAACGCTCGCCGTGAGATGACCCAGTCACTAAATTTCTCCTTCATAACTTGTATGGCATGTAACGCCTTCTTGTTGGAACCACAGCTCGGATACATCAATGTTGTCGAGCTCTGACAACAGAAAGTCGGTTAACATCGCTCTATACTTGAGACCATTGATGGTAAAGGTGTCTCTTTCCTCGTATTGAAATAAATAAGGTCCGATGATGCCGCCATGCCATAAACCGCTCCAAACAGTCAATATTTGTGGATTGATTTATACTTGATCGAACACTTGTGGATTGTGTTCACAGTCGCTAAGCAAAAATGGGCCTCGTCCCCGACCTCACGACGAAATTCACATCGCGTATTTATAACTGAGAAAGAATTTCGATAAGTTCAAAATTCCGCAATGAATTTAAAATTCAGCAATGCTAAATATTTTGACAGCTAGATGTCATTGGTACAGCTGCTGAAACATAGCAATTGGAAAAAACTATCATTGCTATCTGATCACCCTATACTTCCTCGATACTGAAAAAAAGAAAAATGTGGTGGCCGTGGTGTAGTGGTACTAGCAATCGCTTCTCACTCGGAGGGTCAAGGTTCGAAACCTACCCATGACAAGTTTTTCAAGTTTCTCATTTGTGTAATTGAAACTTAGACAGAAAAATTCTGCGTGTGACGGCATAACACTGACACGTAGATGTGGCTGTTGAAGAGTTTCAAGCACAAAAAACTAGTGTGAATTATAACCTTCGAATCACTCTGAGTGAAGAAAAAAACTCTCCGCCCTATTCGGACTCCCACCCCTGGAGAGCGAATATCGAAGCCAAATACACCTGAGTTTCAAACCACTACAAAAACAATTTTCCTTTCTCCTCCTTCTATCTTTCCGCCCGCGTCCAGGCAACAGTAAAAGGGTATTAACCCCTTAGACGCGCGTAAATTATAAAAAAAGTATCTTATCCTAAAGAGAAATATATGTATTTAGGACTATTTCTGGACATGCCGTAATCTCTCTTATATATAATTAACAACATGCTTGTGGGAAAGAAGTGCGTTATTAAATGTGTCAATGTGATGCGGAATATTTGACAGTGAAAACGGTTTACAACAGAGTGCGGTTATTTCTCCTATACTATTTAGCATTTTGACAACCGATCTATGTATTATATGTAGGGGAGTCGTACTTATTTGTATCCGGCTTGATCAGTATATTATGTAACTTAACAAACATATACATGCATTGAGAAGCTAGGAATAAGAAGGCTTTATTCCTGACTACAATTCGATTCCAGTATGAAGGTCGCATGCTACATGGCCCTAATCAGGGCATCCTGATTATCTGATGCGTCACAGAACCTGTCACCGACTAATTTGAGTACATATGATGTTATCCGAATAAGGCACTTCCCAATGGAGCAACACCAAATTTCGGTGGCTATCAGAAAGACTGTCGAATTTTAAATAAAATTAAGTACCTGCAATCATGAAGTTTGAATTATTATATTATATGAAGTCCTAGAAATCGTATAAGTAGGAATACATCACCAAACCTACAATAGACACAAATATTTTTCCAATTTTGACGATCTTTCCTTCTATTTATAAACATTTTTGCCTAATCAAGGACATAACCATGTTTGTTTTGAAACAGATAGAAATACGTTTAGAATGTCCTTTCAATAGGTATAGTGTTGATAATAATTTATTTCCTAACTCCAATCGTGTTGAATATAAATTTTCCAGAAATAATTCGATTGCACTTACAAATAAAGAGACTTTACGGCTTCAGCACTCATCTGCAGAGTATTGCAGATCCAGGATTGTTTCTTTTCCATCTATGGGTGCCATTACATATTAAAACCCAGTCTCCAAATATCAAAAAGTGTACATACTTTATTATTGTTTTCTCTTAAAACTACATAATTGTCCTTATATAAGGTGGAACGGATGCAGAAGTCTTTCGTAATAGAAAGGAATACTTTTCGGTTACCGCCCAGGCAATGTCTTCTGCCAACCTTGTTTTTACCGGTAGCAGGGATCTTTTCACAATGCAAACAATTTTTAACATCTGCACAATCAAGACTTTATTAGAAACAAAGATTTATTCAGATAGTGTTATATTAGGTAAATTGTATAAAATTTTGATTTATTCATTCAATCGGCTTATCCGCAGGTTTATTTGTTGACACCACTTCTAAATCTACGAAACTCAGTCGAACAGATCTATGACGAATCCCAAATACATTCCAGGGACCTATAAAGAAAACGTTTGAGATATGGAAATGAAGATTTTCTCTTCTTGCTTTTGGTTGCCGCCTTAAAATGAATACGGTGTTAGCAATTATTGTGGTAACTCCTGTTTTACACAATAAATACATATATTAAGAATCAAAAGCAGAAGAACTTTTCAGGCGGTTCCTCTGCTACGCAGTTGGGTGTCGATAGTGAAGACCTTCAAAATGCCATTAATTTGGGACATATTTCCATCGCAACCCTCTCGAATTCAAATAATTTGGCGCTATGTACAAGTCAAGGCTTGCAAAAACGTATCAAATCAGTCAACAACTACTTTGGGAGACGGTAAAAATTAAGGGAAAGATTTAATTAAGAAAAAATTATACAAACTAATTATTAAAAACTAAAATATAAACTTAAATAAAAACGAGTAAAAAAACGCAAGCCAGGGATTTTCTATACTTTTGATATCTACAACACGGCACGTATCGCCTAATTTCCAGGAATCAGAATAGATTCTTTACAAAAGCTCTTCTTTAATTTAGTATCCAATTCTAATGGCCTCTTTCTTAGTTCAAGTTCAATTGACATCGTGCATTTCCTTTCAATCGCTTCTCTCTTCATATTGAAAATGAGCCAATTGAATATTTATTTTTGACAAATTTGTATACTCCTCAGTGATCTTTCTATTCGGTAAGTTTGAAGCAACTGGCCTATGTCTGCCAGACCAAGTTCATGAATTACCTGCTTCGCTTAATTCTTTCAAATCATGAATGTTGTAATACTTTCTGAATCCTTTCGATATGACTCTCAGTTTGGCTTGATTTTCAGGTGCTTTGTCGTGCGATTCTTTGTTTTCGAAATAAGCATGCATAGGCGTCTTTAGTTAGGTTTGGTTTTTAAACTGGCAACACTGTTTCTACAGAATGTCAATTTGACAATTGAAAGTTGATTTGCGTTTTGCTACTTTACGATTAATAAATTAACCCCAGAACAACTTGTGCAAATTGTGCAAACTTATTTTGAAAACCATGGTTCGGTTCGCCAAACTGTTCGTGCACTATATCCATTTTACGCTCGACATCATCGTCTATCTGAGCAAGTTATTCGGAACACGCTGAATTGTTTCGCACCACGTATACTCTAGTGGATAATACGCATCCCCAAAGATGACAAACAGTGCGAACAGAAGAAGTTATTGCCGTTGTGGAGCGCACTGTTGAGGAGAATCCGAATGAGTCGAATCGCCATCGTGCACAGCAATTAAAGCTATGCTCCTCTACTTTGTGAAAGATTTTATGGAAAGATCTTGGCTTAAAAGCTTATAAGATCCAGCTTGTGTAAGAGATGAAACCACGTGACAGTAACTAACTACCGTTCCATTGCTAAGTTTTTTCACATACCTAAAATGTTCGAAAGTATTTTGTATGAAGTGCTAAGCTTTAAGTGCAAGTTGCTTATATCACCCAGTCAAAGTGGATTTCTGAAAGGTAAATCAACTAATACAAATTTAGTTGAATTCGTATCCTTTATGCTTTCAGCCATAGAAAATGGCCACGAAATCGAACGCCTTCGATAAAATATCTCCATCAATTGATCCTTTTCAAATTGTCTTCCCTCGGTTTTGAACCCATATCTTCTTATTTGGAGAACCGTTATTATAGCGTTCGTTTTATGTCAGCCTTCTCAACCCCGTTTTTAGCCTCTTCAGGTATCCCACAAGGCAGGCATCTAAGTCCCCTTCCTTTCATTTTAACTATAAACGATCTTGAAAGATTTATTAAACTCTGTTCCCTTTCCATTTACGCCGACGGCACTAAGTTCGCCAAAACTATTTCTTCCCTCCCAAGACGCTAGTCTCCTTCAAGAAGACCTCGATACGTTTTCCACTTGGAGTTTAAAAAATTGCTTAGAGCTTAATGTTTCCAAATGTCAATCTATGGCTTTGTCACGTAAGCCCAATTAATATCCTCCTCGACTTTATTTTCTGCATAGCCAACCTATTCCCCAGGTTCAATTCCTGCTCGACCTTGGCATATTATACGATATAAAGTTAAACTTCCGTTCGCATATTGATGTGATAATTTTTAAATCACTTGGTTTTATCAAACGCTGGTGTAAAGAATTTCGCAACCTCTAAGTGATATTTTATATTACCCTTGTCCGGCGTCTTCTCAAATATGCCAGCCAAGTGTGTTCCCCCTTTTAGAGAATTTATATATCTCAAATCGAGGACTGCCCTTTTATTTTACCTCCCTATCGTGACCGCCTCAAACTTCTAATCTGAGCACTTCTCGTCTCCTGATGATCTCCTCCACCATTCCCTTAAGTCCTAGTTTTTAAGATAGATTTTTGTTAACCAAATAAATGTGGTCGTTAGCCCCCACCAAAATAAAAAAAAAAAAGATCCGAGGCACAGTTTTTGGCTTTGATAATAAGCAAAATTGCCACATTTAGTCAAGCGAACAGTGGGAGGTGTTCCAACAGCAGCCGTTTTACATAAAAAAAAATTAACTCTTTGTTTAGTTTTCATGCAGTACTTCTTCTGAGATGATGCAAACAAGTCGGTCACAGTCAATAGAAATTAAATTAGAACAGGAAGGCATTGAGAATACGTGGTTTCAACCAGAGTTGCGAGTTTAGGAATTAAAAAAACACTAAGCCATAAGCTAACAATTGACTTATAATTTGAAAAAGAATTAATTCATAAGCTAGCTAGTGAATTCTGAATTACACCAATTTTAATTCATAAGCTAGTCGGTGAATTATGAATTACACCAATTTCAATTCATAAGCTAGTCGGTGAATTATGAATTACACCAATTTCAAGTCATAAGCTAGTCGGTGAATTATGAATTACACCAATTTCAATTCATAAGCTAGCTTATGAATTGGAGAATTCATAAGCTGGCTTTGATTCTATAATTTTAAACCAAAGTGATTCAAGAGCGCGGATTGTATATGTATGAGTAGTATGAGCAGGAGGCACGATAAGCCACTGGCTCACGCTCAACATATTATTTTATCAATATTGCTACTAATTCAATTGGCGTATTTAACGCATAAAGCATACACAGATATATTCGTATATATGCTGATAATATGAAAATCTACAGACAGATTTCAAGTCTCTCTGACTCTCAACCTCTACAAGATGATCTTAATAGATTCTTTCTCGAGCTCAACATAGAAAAATGACAAGCCATTTCTTACTCCCGGAGGCGTTTGGCACTTCCAACCTGCACCTATTATTTATCAAATCGAAGAGTAGCTGTAGTTACTTCAATGCGGGACTGGGGTGTCATTTGTGATGCACAGCTCAATTTTCGCACCCATATTGACTCCGTAATTAGCGAAGCTAACTCTGCTCTCAGATTTATCAAACGATGGTCAAAAGAATTCTCCGACTCCTATGTCACTAAATCTCTGTACATAGCCTATATTCTGCGCATTGAAGCTATCCAACGGAGATTTCTGCGATTCGCATTTCGTGGGCTACCATGGGCTGATCACAATATTCTACCCTCCTATGTGAATCGACTCAAACTACTCGATCTCCTGTCTTTGGAATAACGTCGGAATACTCTCTTCATCCGCAAACTCTTAACCGGCATCATCAACTGTTCAACACCAACCCGTGTCATTTAAGATCTGTCCACATTTTTCGTCCGAATAATCACAGGACAACTTATAGTCTCAACGAGCCACTGCTGTTTCAATGCTACGTGAAACAAATCGGATAAGTCAAGTGTTCGATTTCCACTGCAGTAGTTTAGCCTTCTGAAATTCCCTGAACAGCCATTTTTCCCGTCATTAGACCTTAGTTTAAGTAATAATAGTAGTTATAAGTCACAGTTTTAAGTTTAGTTTGTTAAGTTATATGTTTGTATTAAACATTCCAATAAACTGTTCGGGGTTGACCAGGGCCTCAAATGTTAAATGTTAAATCGATGTTGGCACCTCTAAAGATTCAGAAGTACACTGAAGCTTTGTTTTGCATCGATTACGGCGATTGCAATGTGCTCAGTATGGTTGACAGTTTCTTAATCATGTAACTGCCAGTTCCCTTTGTGGAAACGTGTGCTATGTAGCGTGATCCATTTTCAGAAATGGTGTCATGTAGGCTATGTTTTCCAATTGAGCCACAAAGATGCTCCCATTTACTAATTTGTTAACTTGGCGTTAAAATCACTAAGGAAGGTCTCATCACATCGTGCTTAAGACATTGCTCATACGTCTGTTCGACGAGCTCATAGAAGCAGTCTTTGGCAAAGTAGTCTCTTTTGTATTTTACCTGTGTGGATGTGAGCGCCAATTGATGCAGATTTTAATTACGCATTCGCTCAGATCCCTGAGGTTCAACACTTCTTACCTAAACTTCCTCTGATGACAAAACTACATCCAACTAGGTGCTGCTTCTCTTTTCTATAGCAACCACAGTTTTATATATGTAAGAACCACAAGTTTTTCTGAATGCGCTTGATGACTAAAAATATAAAAGTATCTGTTTTTTTAACGTAAACCACCTGTGGTATAGACTTTATGTTTACGGGATGCCCATACATCCATGGGGGCAAGGATACGCTTTGCCATCGCTCTGCCGCCTTCTTGAGATACCAAAGCAGAACTTGTGTTGGAGGCACAAGTTCCACCCTTGGTTTGAGTCTAGGCCGATCAAAAACCGTTTACTGCGTTTAGGGTCACAGCACCCAGTACTTATTGCAACTCTACATTGGGTCAAACCAACAGGAAGACCCTTCCCGCGACTACAACCACCATGGCGCTCCCACAAGGGGAGCCAAATCCGGGGGGCTCCTGACTCCCATGGTCAGGATCAAATCGTAGCCACCTTCGGTGGTGTCATCTGAAGATGTTTACGATCAGACCAGTAATATGTTCTGCCCCCGCTTTTTACTAGATAACGTCATTGATGGGCGAAGCCTTGATAATTGAGCGGGGGCCCACTAGAAAGTGAACAATCATAATTAAATAAAATTTGCTTTCGGTTTGTATAATAAATCCAAATTGAAATATTTCACAGTGTATATCAAAAACGGCACTATATTAAGTCATTTATCATAGCGGTTCCAAAACGTAACCCTGCGGCACTCATAATTTTTATGCTTTGATTGCCGGTAGACTACTTTTCGGAGTCTTCGCCATTTTATCGTAATCAACCTCAGATGACCCCTGAACCTTTACCCTCCATAATTCTTATTTTACCAGCAACAAATAGTTCAGAAACTTCACAAATTAGTCTATGGATAGATACACTAGTGCTGGCATACAAATATACACTATACAATTAAGTATGTAATGCATCGCAATTAACCCAACTTATCCCCCTTCCTACAATAATAGGAACATTCATTACTTTAACCCGCACGTTCATATGTAAGTGTTTACTGCATGAGAGAATTTATAGCAGCGAAGAATATGAAAAGAAGAAATGGGAAAAAACTTTGAAATTTCGCGGGAAAGAGGTAAAACCTGGCGGAAAACAATGGTGGCCCCCCCTTGTGATGAGATAACGTATTCGTCTGACTGTTAAATAAGCGAAGCGCAACCGAAATACATTACCCTGATGTTGGCATGTCCGATACGGTGAGCTACCGTCTTAAGTGTTTTTATTCTCTGAATTTGAATTACTTACGAACCTTACTTTACGAGTACAAGTACTGAGACCGATAGACTGTTGTATGCACCTAACCTCATTTTTCACAAGCCGGGAATGCACTCGTACTCGTACACGCGAACGCTTTATTAATGCATTGATGGTTATAATCTTCCAAGATTGGTAGATTGATGAATTCAACCGTAGACTTTGGGAAAAAAAATATTACGAAAATACCCGTAAACTCGAGACTAGACCATTACAGTGTGGTTAGCAAGTTTGAGGGAATAAAGTAATCATCCAGCTGTTTCTCGACTTTTTAAAGCTCTCTAAGAATCCTGTGAGAACATTTTAGATATAGAGACTCTACATAGGAAACCCGACTGTGAGATGAAGGCTATAGTACCCGAGTCCTTAACCATATGAAAATGCACAGCCAGCCATCATGTGCAAACATAGTGGAGCAATAAATGTAAAAGAACATACCACAATTTACTAACACCTAGAATGGGTTTCTCGGTCATATTGTCATATGTCTTCAGCGAATATTATTTTTAGATGTCTTTTAGATGCGATGATATGAACAGGGCTGTTCTAAAGACGCAATCTGTGACTGCCATGGGACGAATTACGAATTCGGAGTAGTACTCGTACTTATGGTTAGGGATTCTAGGCACGCCTTAAATATACGCTCATCCGACAATGGAATTGGGCTGGTGGAGTAAGTAGCATGGTAATTATATGGTGCTACAGATACCAGGATCACGATATATGCAAAGCCACTTTTCTATCCCCCGATTAACGAATCTGTTATGCCAACTGAACCCGGAATAGCACCTCAACACAAGAAAGATCAGTACATGGCTCTCTTTTGTTTTGGTATTCCATGGATAAGGCAACCTTCCAAAGATGCCAGTAGCCTAAGCTACTGCCATATACGACTACTATCCTGGTCCAGGTATTTAACTATCAGCCTACGTAT
Source organism: Volucella bombylans (assembly GCA_949129095.1). Lineage (NCBI taxonomy): Eukaryota > Metazoa > Arthropoda > Insecta > Diptera > Syrphidae > Volucella > Volucella bombylans. The sequence goes on along the minus strand of OX422142.1, from coordinate 133,102,469 downwards.
ACGTGTACCTGCACGGGGTTATTTAGCAAATTATACTATGTGTCTTGTATCAGCTGGTGGTGCTGCTTCTTCTGTAGATCCTTTTAGTTTTTTTCCCTCCCGCAGCTCATTTCATAGTAGTTGCCTCAAACTACATACTGTAAGATTGTTTACTTAGGTAACACAAAACACTATTATTTTCTATGGGTTAAAATTATATATTTACATTTACTTAAAATAAGTTCAGTTCAGTTTCAGTTTTGAATGCATTTTATTTACTTAATCACTAACTCTTACATACTAACAAAAAATGCTTAAATGCTAGCTGACAATTACGTAACAATCTTATACTAACTTACTGGCCCCACACAGGCACTCTAAGCTAATCTAAATTCTTATATCTATGTCTTTCGACTTCATTTACATTTTATTTATAAATGTTTATTTTGTGTACTTAGGGCTAAGAAAAAATTTGTAACAAAAAACTTAGCATATGGACATTTTATTATTTTTTATAAAAGCTTAGTATCTAACTTAAAATAAACCTTAGCCTACCTAACCTAAATGCACAATACACACATAAACACACATAGACATTATACACGATCATATACATATATCAGTATACACCTTTGTATACACTGATATATGTATATGTTTCTTAAATGCTAACCTAAACCTATGTAAGCTGGCCATCGCTATTTACAAAGCAAATACATTGGTCAGCCCTGCCTCATTAGTGAGGCTGGTCCGTAATTGACGGAAACGACGACGAAACATCTTCTCCATCATTCAACCACCAGAAATGCTGGTGCTGCCGAACGACATCCCTCTTATCGCGATTCCCCACCGCCCTACTGAACCTGAGGCGATCCACACTGCCGTGTGCGACGTCTCTGTCGTAGTTGAGTCGCCTGTCCCCAGCTGTCCGAGCGACATGGAAGATTAACGGCACCGCTGATCTATCCTGGATCAACCCTATCTGATCAAGGTAGAGGAATGCTTCCGGTGGAACGAAGCCGTCAAAGCGCACACTCTCGTGGTAAAGGTAATTGGGGTAGTAAGCCCCAGATATCAGGTTATTCGTCGAGGTCATTGCTCTTGCAATGTGCCTTCGAGTCAGCTTAATTACGAAGTTGTCCACTCGTATTAGGTTCGCCCTGTTATAAAGGACCTCATTAGGATAAAATTTCTTGTACTCCGATTCTGGTGTTCTGTACAAGCGAAGACAAGCCCTAAGACAAGCCCTCTCAAACACCCGAATCTTTTCCATTAAGCTTGCTCGTACATTGAACCACACGGGACAACCAAATACCAGCATGGGCCTGATAAGGGCCATGTAGCAGATTACCTTTACCTTCGCATCGAGTTGGCTGCTATAGAAAGTCTCTTTGTAAGGGCAAAAGCACCTTTAGCTCTGGCCAGAGCAGCATCTACATTTTTGCCAAAATACAGAAACTGATCTAGCCAGATTCCAAGGTATCTGACTACATTTCGACAGGCAAGAGGCTGTCCGTGTTGTCCAATAATCGAGAACTTTCTCCAATTTTTTCTGGTATCCCTAGAGGCTCTAGACAACGGCGTCCTAAAGAGAATGGTTTCCGTCTTCTGAAAGTTGATTTTCAACTTCCAGTCATCGCAAAATCGTCTTATCTTATCGAAGTCACGCTGCAAGAGAGTATTAATGACCTCGATTTTTGGACCTGTTCTGTACGCTACCACATCGTCTGCGTACGCAATAGTATGGGGAAGTGAACCTATCAAGTCGCTTGTATAAATGTTAAATAGGATCGGCGAATTGACCGCGCCTTGCTGAAGACCATTTTTAATTTGAAATATTCCAACAGAAGTCACATCGCCATTTTTCACGATGAACTGTCTGTTGGTTAGCATATTATAGAGAATGTACAAGAGTGGTTTACTGATCCCCAGCCTAGTCAGCTTATAGAAAAGACCCTTTAACCATACGGTGTCGAAGGCCTTCTCCAAGTCAACAAGGCAGGCACCAGTGCACTGTTTCTTGCCTTTGTTCCATTGGATATCAGAAACCAGTTTAGACGCGGCATGTGAGATATCATGTCCCGCTTTAAAACCGAATTGATTATCCGGAACTATATGTTTGTCCTCAGCCCACCTAGACAGAGCTCTATTGATTACCTTTTCAAAAACCTTACTGATATTCGGAAGGAGACTTATCGACCGGAGATTCGCCGGATTGGATATATCCTTCCCCTTTTTGGGGATAGGTTGAACCACCGCCGTTTTCCAATGCGCTGGATAATGTGCGTTATTCATTGCATTATTAAACATTGCATTATTAAACGCATTGTATAACGCCTTCGCTCCTTTTTAGTTTTTCCCAGTGAACCACCTGGTAGTCTAGGACATTGATACTCCTTAGACTATCCAGACGGCTTTCGGGACTGAGTTGCACCAGGAAGAACGGCAGACTCCGTTTCTCCCGCCTAGCTCTAGCTGTGGTAAATGGCTTTACCCCTACAAACTTGAGTCCTTCGCACTCCTTCTCTTTGAGCAGTGCCAGGATCTCCTCAGGATCAGAAGACGGTTCCAACCCCTTCAGCAGCATAGATTGCCGCTTTTCACACTTCGGTGTGAATGAGAAGTGCTCCGTCGTCGTTTCCCTTAGGAGCTCTTTCACTTTCGTGTAGCCCTCCACTGTATTACGTTATGGGAAGAGCGGAGTGCTCTTCACCATCCATCACGTGTTTTGTTAATTGTTTTTGTTTTGTTTTAATCACACTTTGTGTAGAACGAAGAGAAAAAAAAAAAAAACAGAATTTCCAAGTTTGACGTGGGGGATCGAACCCGTATCCCACGCTTCGTTGTCCGACGCCGCTAGACGCTGGGCTACCGAGTGAATTAAAAAAAATCACAGCTAATTATGTTTACAGCTAAACTGAATTACTTATGAAGAAGCCGAATCACGTCAACACGTCTGTCCTCTGTCGAGGTCTATGAACGACTGACTACTTAAAATAAGTGATAAAATATGAGTGTAAGAATTTGTTTGTTGCAAGAACTGCCACGATGAGAAGCCGAAAAAACAACTGCCCTCATCTTTTTATAGATTAAGATTTTTTTTATTAACGCCTAAAATATATTTACAATTTGACTTAAAAATAGACTTATAACTAAAATTAAATTGTCGCCTCAACAATAGGGGCCCGACGTATATCCGTTGACAGGAATACATTGTGTTTAACAATATGTTTGTTTACTTAATCTATTAACTAAAATTTTATATTTATTTTATATATTCATATATGTTGTTTTTTTTTCTTCTTTTTTTTTAATTTATACTAAAATGGCTGCAGAAGCAGCGGAATTTTAGCCTCTGTAATGTCCGCTGCAATTTTTTCTGTAGAAAGGTGTTGCCTCGTTATGGATGATGTCTTCAAAGTCTGGATCTATGATGGCCTTGACGCTGAGGTATTTATGGTCGGGTTGCAACGGATGCTGGAGAAGCTCCTGCATTCCCTGATTTGGGTGATTATTTAGGTTTTGAATTAATTTAGTTGAGAGCTGCATCATGAACCTATCAATTGATGTTACTTTTGCTGCTTCGTGCAGAATCTCATTCCTCTGATGTTTTAGGGTAGTTGGATGACGATAGATTCCGGTACAGGAACGGAGAATCTTTCTTTCGAATATTCGAATTTTTTCCATGATGCTCGGGGAAACCGTAAACCAAATCAGACAGGCATATGTAATAACCGGCCTAATGAGTTGCTTGTAGGTAAGTAGCTTGGTAGACTGGCTAAGCCCACTCTTCCGTCTTAGAAGTGGGTTAACAAGGTGAAGAGCAAAGTTCGCCCGTTTAAGGATGGTTTTTGCGTGATCGTTGAATTTAAACTTCTCGCTCAAGTTTACGCCAAGGTACTTCGTTGTCTTCTTTGGTAAGATCGTCTCACCGTTCGGAAGGCATATTTTTATGTTCCAGCTCCTCCTTACAAGGGTTAATTTTCTTCTTCCGCTGACAACCGTCATTGGATTACGGAAGCATATGAGCTCTGTCTTACTAGTGTTGATTTTCAGGCCCCATTTCAGGTAATATTCCCAGAGTCTTCTGATGTGTTCCTCCACACGTCGTGCTGCTATCTCCGGAGCTAGAGAGTGAGCATATGTTATGGAGTCGTCAGCGTACAGGAGTGTTTTGCTTCCTACTACATTTCTTGGCTGATCCGCTGTGTAGAGGTTAAAAAGGACTGGTCCCAGTCTCGAGCCCTTTGGTACCCCTGCTTTAATCCTTTTGATATCAGGCTTTTTGTTGGAGACCTGTACAAAGAAAAACCTATTGGTTAAAAAACTGTAAATTAATCTTACCAGATGTCCTGGGAAACCAACTTGAAGAAGTTTAAATATAAGTCCCTTGACCCATACGCTGTCGAACGCCTTCTCGATGTCCAGGAGACAGGCCACTGTTACTTCTTTTTTGTTTAGACATCGGGTGACATCATTATGGAGTTGGAGCAAAGGATGGATTGTTGAATTTTTTTTCCTAAATCCATACTGATGTGTTGGCAGAAGTTCCCTCTCTTCGCTTAGGATGTTGATCTTTCTTAGCATCACTGATTCCAATATTCTGCTTACACAGCACAGTAGAGCGATGGGTCTATAACCCTCAACACTGCATCGACTCATTTTTTTGGAACTGGAACAACTTTTGCTATTTTCCAACAGGAAGGAAAGTAGCTGTTGTTAATACAGTTATTGAAGATAATAGTCAGGAGAATCAATGCCAGACTTGGTAACTTTTTTAGCAAAAAGTTTGAAATCCGGTCATTACCAGCCGACTTTTTAGAGTTGCCGCTTGGGTTATATCTACTACTTCCTCAACTGTAGTGAATATTTCACCATTAGAGGGGCTGATCGATGGATTAGTAGCACTGAATTCCGTGATCCGATTGCAACGGTTTGTAGATTGGGAGACACACGTCTCAACTTCAGTGATGAAATCTGGAAGATGAACTGGGGGGTGGTCCGTGAAACTAGCATCGAAATAATTTGCGAAGGCTTCTGCTTTTTCCTCTGGGGTGGTGAGTGTCTGTGATCCAATGGTAAGATTTTCTGGGATACAACTTGGTTTCCTAATTAATCGGTTGATTTTTCGGAAAGTATCGGGTCCTGACTTAATGTCTTCGAGCCTTTTTCGAAAGTCTTCTCCGCGGTGGTATTTTATCGCCCGCCGAAACATTATGTTTGTACAGATGAGTTGTGAGTTGACAGTTAAATACTCGTCGTTCGTTCTGTTCCAGGTCCGGTGGAAGATTCTCTGGAGGCGTTTCCGTAGCCATTGTCTGTGGTGATATATGGCTTGGATGTGTTGGGGAAGGTTCCCATATTTATCTTTGCTTGTTAATGGCTTTTCCTGTTTTTTAATAGCATTATTTATCACTGCTTGAAGGAATTTCTGAGAGCAACACCTGTACCTCTTTTTCCGGGTCCTTTATCTTCTCGGATGACACTATAGCCTACAGGTTTATATAGGTTCTTTCTGTTCAAGAGAGTTTCCTGTAGGAGTAAAATATCCGGGTTATGAGTCTTAATGAACATGCTCAGTGCGCTTCTTCTGGCTACAGAGTATATCGAATTAACATTGTAAGTAAAAATGCTAAGCCTATTTATTGCGAACATAATTCACAAATCAATTTAGCCAGGATAACTGTTTTTTTCTTGTCTTCGAGCGAACCGTAGTTGGGTGGCACCACTTTCCTTGCCTTCTGAAGAATGGTCAGCAGATCAGTACCGAATAACCTCTTGGTATCGTCGAAGATGTTAAAACTGTCTTCGGTTTTTTTTAGCAGGGATGCCCGGAAGACTGGAATTTGAGTTGCTTTGGCGGCTGGTCGCATTGTTGGTTTGGCTGGATTTTTCACTGGGTTTGATGTTACTCGTTGGATTGTTGGCTTGTTCAGTGGTTGTGGGTTTGGTTTCCTTGTTGTTGTGGCTAGGGCAGCTGCTTCGGCAAAACTTAGTCCAGCTGTGATCTTCCTTGCTGCGGAAAAAACAGCAAACCGGTGTTGCTCCTTCTTTTTCTCCGTTTGCTTGTTCTTTTCAACAAGCTTTTCCTTATACTCGTATTTATTTTCCTTTGTAATTTGCTGGGTGTCCCACTTGTTTGCAGTTAATACAGTAAACTGCTTCGTCCTTTATATTTGCTGCAGTCCTTGGGCAGTTTCCTGGAGGGTGGTCATCTTGGCATTTGACACATCTATATCTCATGCCGCAGTTACTTGCCACATGTCCAAACTTCTGGCAATTACGGCATTGGGTAATGCCGTTTGCCTTGAATTTTTCCCAAAACACTTTTTGGTTGAGTAAAATTGTCTTTGAATAAATGGCAGGTAGATCACTGCCCTTAACAACTTCACTGACGAAGTTGTTGAAAATCTTGTCTGGTCTGTTTGTTTTGTAGGGGGTCACATTACTGACAGGTATTCCCTCCTTCAGTAGTTCGTCCTTGACTTCTTGCACCTGAAAGGAGTGATGTATCCCCTTCAACACCAGTAAGGATTTTTTGTCTTCATTTGCAGTATAAGTGTTGTATTCAGTTTTCCTGTTACTTAGGTACTCCTGTATTTTGAAGTGCACGTCCTTGGTTGTGGTCGTCACCACTGATTTCGTGCTGTTTATGTTATGCACTTTGTATTGGAGTCCTGAGGGCTTTGCATAGCGTGCAAGGTCTGCTACGTTGAGCCGGAAGCAGATTATTGGTGGCATGAAAACACGGCTTTTGGGCTCAGATGTCTTCTCCGAGTTATTCTTCATAATCGCTGCTTTGGATGTTGAAGGTTGTGTATTTGGTGGTGAAGTTGTTGTTGCTGGTGTTGATGTTGCAGGTGATGGGAATGGATATTTTAATTTTGTTATTGCTGTTGGTGGTGGTACTGGTTTTGTTGCTGCTGTTGTTGGTGGTGGACTTGGTAGTGATACTGTTGTCCCTGGCGAGTTTTTTGTTGGTGGTGGTGAGGCCGACTTCTTCCACTTCTTCGCCTGAATGGCCGGGAATTCCTCTTTAGAGGAAGACAAATCTTGTTGTTCTCCTTCATCGGAAAACTCCTCATCCTCGTTGTCTTCCACTTCTGACTCGTCTTCCATTGAGTCATCATTGTCCGTATCCTGCTTGACCTCATGAACATCGATGTCCTTAGATTCCCCATGGATCTCCTCTATATTAGAAGTTAACTTTTGGTGTATCTGAGCCGCAAAGCCCACACCAAAAACTTCCACTTACTGGCGACAGCAAGCCACGAACTTGTCATAGATTGCCTGTGCCGCTGCCTTCTCCTTCTCCTTCCGACCCATCCGGAATGGGTGTACACAGGTAGTTGGCGGCTTTTTTTGTTTTTCCTTTGGGTTTTTTTTTTTGACGACGCTGCGGTAAGTAATAAATAGTGGAATTGTTCTCCCTGTTTCCTACAAAAAGATAATAAAAAATATTAATGTTAGTGAATAGATATTTCTTGGTTTTGAATCTTCCTGTGGTGTCACGTCCTTTCACTTTGAAGTCGGTGTGAATAATGATGTGTGATGCAATGAACTGCCCTCATCCTTCGAGTGCGTCCTTTTTATATCCTGTCTCTCATATTCCTCCGTGACAGTGTTGCTGATTGCCCACAATTCGGCCATTCGAGGCGAATGCCTCTAAAGGTTGTCGTCGTCAAGACTGGTCGGCCATGGCTTCATAAATTCAGCACACGTACTTGTATGTTTCGGACCTTCGTTGTAACCTCTTTTTGTGACATCGTAAGTATTATTGGGCTTAACTTTCGTAACTTCATACGGCCCTAAGTATTTTGGCCTTAGTTTCAATCCACCTCCAATCTGAATCCTTTTGATGGCTACTACATCACCTTCCCTATATTTTGTGGCTGGCTTTCGTCGAAGATTATGCGAAGAGTAGTTCTCCTTCTTGTTTGCCTTGCTTTCTGTTTATTATGATGCATGGTATACAGTTAGCAATGAGTCTTCGTACTTTTTCATCAAGTTTGGGTATAAAATATTCTTTATTAATTAGCTCTATCGTTTTCTTAACAGCGAAGTGTCCTTTTTCGTGTGCGCGTCTTATTATTTCCATCTGCTTGCCTCGTGGTATTACTAGCAGTTCAACGTCGTTTACCAACTTATACAGAACGTCGCCTTTCATAAAATATTCATTGTAAGATGACTTTTCTTGAAGAATTTCTTTAATGGTTATGAGGTCTTCGTCTTGCATTTGTAGTCGTTGTATTCTGGTAATTAAATTATCATCGTTGATTATCATTACTGCATGCCTGCTAAGAGAGTCTACGTGTTTCATTTGTGAACCAGGTCTATGTTCAACGACGTCGTCATATTCTTGTAAAAACAATATCCAACGAGCAACTCTGGTACAGAGATCTTTTTTACCCAAAGTTTTACCGAAGGCATTACAGTCGGTTATTAATTTAAAACGTAAACCAAGAAGATAGACTCTGAACTTTTTGAAGGCCTCTAATATTTCGCTAATATTTCGAGTTCATAGTTCGTGAATTTTCTTTCCTGTTCAGTGGTCTTCTTGCTCATATAATATACGGGGTGTAATTGACAATCTTCTGGCGATTTCTGCAGTAACACCACTCCGTATCCATCGATAGAAGCGTCCGTATGAACTTCTGTTTCGTAATTTTGATTGAATATATTAATAACTGGTCTCTCGCTTAGAATTTTCTTAAGTGTGTTAAAAGAAACGACTTGCTCTTCCTTCATTTCAAACTTAGCGTTCTGTTTTTTTAAGTCGGTTAACGGTTTTGCAATTATAGAAAAGTTTGCTATAAATTTTCGGAAATATCCTGCAAGACCAAGGAAGCTTTCTAATTGTTTAATGTTTTGCGGTATCAGATATTTTATTAGGGCTTGAATTTTTTCGGGTGACGGGGACACTTGTTGATTTTCTATAACATGTCCCAAGAACTGGATTTTTGTTTTCAGGAATCTGAATTTCATTAAATTAATATCTAGCCCATAGTCTCTGCAAAGTGTTACAACTTCTTCTAAGTTTGATAGTGGTTCTTCTTTATTTTTGGCGGGTATAATTATATCGTCAATATACGGTAATGCAATACCTCTTCTAGTTAAATTACGAATTACCGAGTTGACATGTCTTTGGAGATTTCGAAAGTCCGAAAGGCACTTTTAAAAACTGATACTGTCCATTATGTGTTACAAAAGCGGTGTATTTTCGACTTGCTTTGCTAACAGGCACATGGAAAAAAACCATTTTTTAAATCTAAGGTACTAAAAATCTTGGCGTTTTGTAAACGATCGAGCTGATCTTCAATCAAAGGAAGAGGGAAAGGATCCCTTACTATTACTCGGTTAGTTTTTCTGTAATCGACACAAAGCCTTAATGTACCATCTCGTTTTTTTACTAGTACGACTGGACTACAGAACTCAGAATCTGTCTTTAAAATCTCTAATATTTTTAGAACCGTAAAAAATAAGTTTATTTATATTCTAATCTGTTATTCCGTCAATAACGTACTGTATAAGAGCATCTTCTTCGACATTTCCCTGAGAGGCTATAAGTTAACACTACATCCGCGAATTCTTCGAAACATCAGACTATATCGCTCACCAGACACAGTCCACCTCCCACGAGCATCCGGTCGTCCGCATCCAAACACATTACAAGTGCAAGACACTCGTCGGCACATGACACCCCATAGATCATCCCATGCATTCCATCACCCGAGATGCACTCCACTGTTCCCACACAGAACCTGCTGACTCCAACACATTCCTTCACGTATGCAATGCTCCACATTAGGTTAAGATAGGTGTAAAGGAAAATGTTAGAATTAAGTAACTTCAGTCCTGTAATAGATTCGAAACAATAAAGAGGTAAAACTTCAAAAATAAAAAATTATTTCTTTAATCAAATTCGATTGAAATGTTTTAACTGGCGCCCGAGCAGGGACCACAGGAAATATTAAATAAGTGCCGGTAAAAGTGTTCCGTCGAAAGTCCTCAAGAAGCACAGACGCGAATATAGTAAGACCGAAACCATCGAAAAGTCCTTAAGTAGTACGAACGAGTGAAGTGTTCTTACGCCCCGGTAAAAGTGTTCCGTCGAAAGTCCTCAAGAAGCACAGACGCGAATATTCCTTATTAAATAAAAAATCCTGTAGTTCCCCCTACCCTACTGGTGAAAGTGTTTAAAAAATCACAAAGGCCTCCTAGTAGCCGTTGGCAGCCAGCAACTCGACCAGCGAAGGAAAAGGAGACACGCAGCAAGCGTCAGCCGCACCACCAAGCAAAAGAAGTTAGGACCAGAATGGTTAAGACCAGAAAGTTAGGACCTGTACTTCGTACTGTAAGTTAGTTTTAAGATTAGAAAGTGAAAGAGAATCAATAACAAGTTTAAATATTACATTAGAAGAAATAAATAATTAACAAAGCAGAAAACAAGTCGTTAGAATTGAACGGAAAATTTTTATATAGAAAGGAAAACGAATTTTGTTATATCACTATAATTATCATACTAATATATATTATATTATAGTAACATTAATATCGTTAATTTTACAAAACTTAAAATGCCTATTACAAGGTCAAGTAACCCCCAAACTACCAATCCTGTTGCTCAGCATCGATCCGCTGAAACAACTCCTATTCTTCCCATTAACCCCCATCCACCTGCTGTACCAAGCACGTTACGCGAACCGCGCGATACAATAACCGAAACAACACATAATATTTCGATACAATCAACGTCGTCCCAAGACAACCGACAGCAGAACCAAGATATCGGAACGTCGCCAGATTTCGAATCTCTTATTACGGGCATAGTAACTCGCGTGTTAAAAAAACAGATTCCCGCTATTATTTCGAGTACATTAAACCCAAATGCAGACCAATTCGCTGGCGAAGACCAGACTATCTCTCCCGAATTTAGAGAAAATTTGTCTGACCTAGACAGGATACCTGAGGTAGTCCGATGCCTCAGAGAATTCTCAGGAAATCGCGGAGAATTCATTTCGTGGAAGAGAAGTGTTGATAGGATCTTTGAGACCTATGAACCAATTCGAGGTACCCCTAAATATTTTGGTATCCTCAGCGTGGTACGGAACAAAATCGTCGGTGAAGCCGACATTGCCTACATTGTCATATAATACTCCAATGAACTGGAACTGCATTTCCAGGTGCTTAGTCATGCATTACGCTGACAAAAGAGACCTGGGTACTCTTGAGTACCAACTTATGTCTCTTGTTCAGGGCAACGATTCGATAGAATCGTTCTACCAAACGGTATATCGTCATTTATCACCTACCTTAATAAAATCGGATGTTTAGATATTGGCAGCGAGTCAGTGAGACTCCTCACCCAAACGTATAGACACAAGGTTCTTGATACATTCGTAAGAGGTCTAAGAGGCGACCTCCCCAGACTTCTCGCTATTCGCGAACCCGTGGATCTCCCACAAGCCCTGCACCTATGCCTCAAGCTGGAAAACCAGAATTTCCGAATGAATCAAAGAATTTCACCATGCTAATCAAACCGCAAATAGGAAATAGAAGCATTTTAATCAGGCTCCATTGCCTAGAAATTATCCTAACAATGGTGGAAACTTTAATACAGGCAAATCATCGTTCCCGCAACAAACTTCCTCTTCCCAGGGAGCAACACCTCGTTTTCACAACCAATCTATTACTCAACCAAGGAATCAACATAATCCCAATTCTAAGCCCCAATTCAACTCTAAACCAGTCCAGACGCAACCGCATATTAAACAGGAACCTTTCGAAAAAGTTCAAAGCACACAAGTAAAAACACAATTTCAGAGAGGACCAACTCATTTCAAGAACTCTCAACAAACCCATAGGCCTGCTCCACACTATAACATTGAACCTGAACTCCAAGAATACAATAACGCCTTCGAATCGGAGAACACAAATACTGACGAAACCCTAGACAATTACACGCAAGATGACGAACATACGGAACAGTCCGAGATCCCAAACACAGATGGTACAATAGATTTCACAGACATCCATTTTTTAGGTTAAAGAACTCCTCGCTTCCTTACTTTATAAGTCGAACCGTGAGCGGAGAATTTATCAAAATACTTATTGATACAGGCTCAACTAAAAATTATATTCAGCCTTCCCTTGTCCCAAATCTATGTCCGAATAAACAATGCTTCTATGCTAACTCCATCGGAGGTAGCGTGAAAATAACTCACCAACCAACCTTTTCAGCTTAAAGGACGCTAAAATTAAATTTTTCCTACTTCCCACTCTAAAGTCATTCAATGCAATATTAGGTAATGATACTCGTAGCCTCAAAGAGCTATCAGCGGTCGTCCATACCAAATATGATTACATGGAATTAAAAAATGGCCTTAAAATCAAAATTTAGCAGCAACCTTCCCAATCTATTAATAATCTTCCTTTACGCACAGAGCATATGACTTACGACCAAAAATCAGCATTGAACAACCTCGTACGAAATGTACCACCGATACCCATGTCTTCTCTAGAAATTACCCATACCCTATGTCTTTAAAGGATGAAGTTGAGAAGCAAATAAACCAACTGCTGGACGACGGCATTATAAGGAATTCAAAATCCCCATATAATGCTCCTGTATGGATTGTGTCAAAGAAACCCGACGCATCCGGCGAAAAAAAATACAGGTTGGTCATAGACTATAGGAAGCTAAACGCCGTAACTATAGCCGATCGTTATCCAATTCCGGAAATTAACGGAGTTCACTGTTCCCGACTTAAAAAGTGGTTTCCATCAGATTCCACTCAAAGAATCTGACATCGAGAAGAATTTACACGCCTACCTTTCGGACTCAAAAACGCGCCTTCCATATTTCAGCGCGCGATGGACGACATTCTGCGTGAATATATCGGAAAAACATGTTTCATTTATATTGACAATATAGTTATATTTAGTAAAGATGAGCAAACCCATCTTGAAAGTATCCAACAGATTTTTCAAACATTAGAGAGAGCAAATGTCAAAATCCAACTCGATAAATGCAAGTTCTTTAAGAATGAAGTCGAATTCCTTGGCTTCATAATCTCTGAAGAGGGAATTAAAACAAACCCGGCCAAAGTTAAAGCCATTTCAGATTTCCCTTGTCCTAAAACTCTTCGAGACCTCCGGTCTTTTCTTGGCCTTTCCGGCTACTATAGACGCTTTATAAAAGATTATGCTAAAATAGCAAAACCACTGACGTCCCTTCTTAGAGGAGAAGGAGGCCGTATTTCCAAACATACCTCGGACAAAACCCCCATCAAACTTGACCCGGAAGCAATCAAGTCGTTTGAAAAACTAAAGAACACATTGATTTCAGAAGATATTCTGCTAAAATATCCCGACTTCTCTAAGGAATTTCAGCTAACCACTGACGATTCAAACTTCACGATCGGCGCAGTCCTAGAACAGGACCAAAAGCCAATAACATTCATCTCCAGAACTCTCAGCAAGACTGAGGAAAACTATGCGACCAATGAGAAAGAAATGTTGGCCATAGTTTGGGCTTTAGGATCTTTAAGAAATTACCTTTACGGTACATATAAGGTGAAAATTATAACAGATCACCAACCCCTAACCTTTGCCCTAAGCAACAAAAACAATAACAGCAAATTGAAGCGCTGGAAATCCCTACTTGAAGAATATAACTATGAATTAATATATAAACCCGGTAAGACTAACGTCGTTTCCGGTGCTCTCTCTCGTACACGCAATTCATCCGATATTAACGCACTAACTTCAACACAACATAGCGGAGAAAGCTCCGCACATGAACTCATTCCATCCGTAGAGTCCCCAATAAACGCACTTAAGACACAGTTGATTCTCTCCATAGGTCCCGAAAATAATTATCAACTAGAACATCCCTTTCCAAATTACACCAGGCATACATTCATTCAACCCACGTACACCAAAGAAAACATCATCACCATATTCAAAAGATATCTTAATCTATTTGTAATAAATGGCCTCATGACCACCGACCAGGTCATGGGAAAAATTCAAGAACTTTACGTTCTATACTTTAAAAAATATAAAGTAAGGTGTACGCAAACCAAGGTCGAAGATTTAAAAAAGGAGGAAGACCAGATTGGACAAATTCGTAAGACTCATAACCGTGCTCATCGTAATGCTATCGAAAACAAAAACCAATTACTCCAAAACTTCTACTTCCCTAAAATGACTGCTAAAATAAAAACCCTTGTGAAACAGTGTGCAATTTGTAAACAAAATAAATACGACAGACACCCGAACAAACCATTATTACAAGAAACCCCCATTCCCCAGTTTCCTGGACAGATAATTCATTTAGATATCTACACAACAGAAGGTAATTTAGTATTAACAGCAATAGATAAGTTTTCAAAGTACGCTCAAGCTAAAATTATCCAATCCAAAGCGACTGAAGATATAAGACAACCTCTGAGAGATTTACTATTTACGTTTGGATTCCCGGAAATGATAGTCATAGATAACGAGAAATCGTTAAACTCCGAATCCATTAAATTCATGATTCAAGATCAATTAGGCATCCAAATTTATAAAACCCCACCTTATACCAGTACCGTTAACAGGCAGGTAGAAAGACTACATTCCACACTCTCCGAAATAATGCGCTGTCTGAAAACAGACCGCATTCATCGTAATTTCCAAGAACTTTTAGAGCGCAGTATTTACGAATATAATTTCTCCATCCACTCTTCAACGCAAAGAAAACCAATAGACATATTTTTCGGAAGAAACGTGAGCACTGATCCTACACAGTTCGAAAAGCTCAGAAAAGAAAATATTGAGAAACTTAGGGAAAAACAAGAAAACGACCTAAAACATCATAATAAGAAACGTCAACCTATCAAAACATATTCTCCCGATGAGGAAATTTACGTAAAAATCAACAAACGTCTCGGTTCTAAACTCACTCCAAGATACAGAAAAGAAATAGTCAAAGAAGACCGAAATACCCAAGTACTAACCCATTCAAACAAAGTCGTGCACAAAAGTACCATTAAAAATCAAAATTCTTCCCAATAGGCTTACCATCGCCACTACTACCCACGGTGAGGTACAAATCATAGACTACACCCAGTCCCAAGCAATACCCATAAAACAGGAACTGCAAGGTTGCAGACAAGTACTTTCAAATTAATTCACGAAATCGACTTAAATATCTATGAAGCATTAATTAACGACATATCGACATGCATTGGTACTAAGATCAGTAAGAATTATCCCACTTATCCATTCCTTTCCCAAGAACTTTCCCAACTCCAAAATCTTTTATATAGAATCAAACCTAATAAAATAAAACGTTCATTGAACTTTATTGGAAGCGCATGGAAATGGATAGCAGGAAATCCTGACCATGACGACTTCCATATTTTAAAGAAAAAGGTCAATAATGTAATAGAAAATAATAATAAGCAAATTACAATAAATAAAGTCTCTATCGATAGAATTAATAAACTTAGTAATATCACAAATGAAATCTTAATGAAGTTAAAAAAGAATAAACTATTTGAAATAGACCTTGTTTCAGTAATACAGTATAAAATTAAACTATTAAAAGAGGAACTGCTAAATGTTGAGTACGCCACACATTGGGCAAAGAACAAAATTGTTAATTCATTTTTACTTTCGAAAGAAGAACTAAACGTTATAAGAAATATATCAGAAAAGGGAAAATTCCCTTATGAGTCAATTAACGAAGTAATAGAGTTCGCAGACATAAAAGTTGCAACAAATAACACTATGATCATTTATATTGTCAGCCTATCTATAATAAATAACGAATCTTGTGAATCAATACTTGTTAAACCTATAAAGGTAAAACATTATATAAACAAAATAAATTACGAAAAAATATTGAAATGTCAAGATAAAACGTATGGAATTAAGTTAGAGTGTAAGAATTTTAATGGATTATCTATATGTAATAGTAATAATTTAATAGATTTAAGTGGAACAACTTGCATACCGAACCTCCTCAAAAGCATCCCCTCTAATTGCACCAAAATAAACAATCAGCACATACCCACTATTGAAGAAATCCTTCCCAGTATCATATTGCTAAATAACTTCAGCGGAACAATCTATGCTAACAATGATCTCCTTAATTTGACTGGCACATTTATCATAAAGATACAAAATTCATCCGTAATTATTGGAAATACAACTTATTTATCAAGCTTCGAAAGCCGATATAAACCATTGCCAGCCCTAATACAACCGCAATCTGCAACAGATTCCTTCGAAGAAATCCTTACCCTTGAGATGCTGAAAGAAATCCACATAAATAACACGAAGGTCATCAACACGGTAGAAATAAAGACCAAAACAAATTCTATCATCAATTTTGGATTAACAACAACAGTAGCAATACTCATCCTGTTTATTCTAGTTAAATCTTTCGTCGCTAGAAAGCTACCACGAGTCAAAATCACCAACCAAATACACGAAGCTCCACAACATCAAATTCATTTCCAGAACTCGTTAATAAGCAAAATTGCGAAATTCAAGAATCAAACAATAGCCACTCAGATTTGCAACAACAACAACCCAGTAAGCCCTCAAGAATAAGTCAGATCCCATTATTTTGAATATGGATCAAACGAGGACGTTTGAAACTAAAAAAGGAGGAGTTAACACGACATCCGCGAATTCTTCGAAACATCAGACTATATCGCTCACCAGACACCTCCCACCTCAGTCCACCTCCCACGAGCATCCGGTCGTCCGCATCCAAACACATTACAAGTGCAAGACACTAGTCGGCACATGACACCCCAGAACCTGCTGACTCCAACACATTCATTCACGTATGCAATGCTCCACATTAGGTTAAGATAGGTGTAAAGGAAAATGTTAGAATTAAGTAACTTCAGTCTTGTAATAGATTCGAAACAATAAAGAGGTAAAACCTCAAAAATAAAACTTTATTTTTTTAATCAAATTCGATTGAAATGTTTTAACTTATATCTTTCATATGCAGGAAATACTCTTGGACACTTTCATCTTTTTGCTTTTTTCTTTCGCGAAGCAATTTATGCAGTTGCGCGCTATTTGCTGTTTTTCTAAATTCGTCGAATAGAGCATATTTCAATTTTTCGTATGATGTCATACCCCTTTCGCTTGATATAAAGT
Source organism: Volucella bombylans (assembly GCA_949129095.1). NCBI lineage: Eukaryota > Metazoa > Arthropoda > Insecta > Diptera > Syrphidae > Volucella > Volucella bombylans. The sequence goes on along the minus strand of OX422142.1, from coordinate 133,085,321 downwards.
GTTTTGCTAACCTGGAGATCGGCGGTATATCACTTTTAACAGATGCTTGCATTCCTTTTTGCTCCTTTTTAATGATGTTTTTATTACTGTTTTGTCTAATTTCTTTCACTTTTTTTCTGTTGATTGAGTTGATCCCCGTTGTTGTTTCCGTTCTGGGTTTTTTTCCTTTTCCCCATCGACATCATCGTTGTTGTTGATATCGTCGTCCTTACAATCGTCGTCGTCGTCATCATTATCCTCGTCGGCATTTTTGTTGTCATCGTAGTCGTCGTTATCATTATCGTTGCCAACATCGTCGTCGTCGTCATCGGCATTGCATGAACTAAGTAAACAACCCTTTCTTAAGTTATCAAATATGTGTTGGCTCACATCCTTTACGTCGTAATTGATCGCTAACGCGTTGCAAATCGTAATCAGGTCAGCTGCACACATATGTATGTTCATCGACGTACTTTTACTTCTGTTTATACTCGTACCTCTCGTCGTTATTATCGAAGTCGAAACCTTGAAACAATCTGAGTCTTCTTCTGTTGGATCTGTCGCCTTCATCTTCAAACACATATTTGTGTAGAGTCATCACAATGTTTTTTTTGCCGTATTTTATACACCTTTTTATCTCATTTATGTCTTCCAAGTACGTCATTGCGTATTATTAAAAAAAAAAACACTATTTCAATATCCCGGTTGAGCCCCCAAATTTGTAAGATTGTTTACTTAGGTAACACAAAACACTTTTATTTTCTATGGGTTAAAATTATATATTTACATTTACTTAAAATAACTGATAAAATATGAGTGTAAGAATTTGTTTGTTGCAAGAACTGCCACGATGAGAAGCCGGAAAAGCAACTGCCCTCATCCTTCGAGTGCGTCCTTTTTATATCCTGTCTCTCATATTCCTCCGTGACAGTGTTACTGATTGCCCACAATACTGCCGTCCAAATTTCTTGCACCGCAATATATGGTCAAGGAATAACGGCGGACCAGCAAAAAAATTATCTATGCAATATGCTCCGTCCATCTTCATCAGGACATTTCGAGCAGGATGATGAGCTGTTGTGTCTAAATCGCTTAGAAATACTTAAGATAACTGGCAATTTTTTATCCTTACAAATTTGATCTTTAAAAATTATTGAATTTTATTATCAAAATTTGTGCTCTGTGCCCACTTCGACCATTTTACAGTCGTCACAATCGACCGTGCCAATACGTCTTGCACTGAAAATGCGCTGTTTGGTGGGGTTTATGGTACAGCAGAATCATTGGCGCATATTTTTTCAAGGATGACCGTCAGGACAACGTTAAGGTCAATGGCACCCGCTTTCGTTCAATGATTTCGAACTTTTTTTTTGCCCAAAATGCACGATCTGAACCTAGTCGACATGTGGCTCCAGCAAGACGGCGCTACAAGCTACATAGCATGCCAATCAATGGAAAAATTGAGAAATGAGTCCGGTAAGTAATCTTTCTGTCGCTTTGGACCGGTGAATTGACCGGCTATATCGTGCGATTTGACGCCTTTAGACTATTTTTTATGAAGATACGTCAAATCACTCGTCTATGCTGATAACCCAGCGTCAATTGCAGTCTTGGAAGACAACATTTCACGTGTTATTAGCGAAGAAGTGATCCGAAATTGGATTCTCCGTATGGACCACTTAAAACGTAGTCGTGGTCAACATTTACATGAAATAATCTTTAAAAAGTAAATAACAAGCATTGATTTATCAACTCAATAAATTGTTGCCTGTGGTATGTATATTCCTCCGGCAATCCAATAGTATGTTAAAACAGTGCGGATTCTGATGATAGGCATTGATCTCAGATTCTTCTGTCCAGCTCCTCCCACAACAGCTCTATAGGGCTTAAATCCGGTGATTGCGGCGGCTATATCATGATTTGTTCAATTTCTTCATCTTCTCTCAGTTTCGGGTAGTCTTGATAAAGTGTTGAAGTATGTTTAGGGTCGTTGTCCTGCTGAAATACGAATCCTTTGTCTATTAATCTTAGTCAAGAGATCACAGCGTTTTCTTCCAATATTGTTTTGTATGACTCCTTATTCATTTTTTTAGTCAATCGATCAGATCTCCCACTCCACTTAAAGAACCGCCTCCATGACGTAAGTCTGATAGCATGTTTTTTTTCAGCGCTGTGTCCATTCCAAACATTTCTGTTTGTTTTGTTGTGGCAGCAGAAGTTTTGGAAGAGCAACTCGCCAAAATATTACAATATGCCTTAATCTTCGTTTGACAGTTGCCAAGGATAGCTGTTTATTACGTGTTTGATTTATTTCGGCACGTATTAGTTTTTTTCGTCTACTTCCTTTGCTTGTTGTAACGCTGACACCCGTATTCACAAACAGTACTTCCCTAAGTAAGACACCAATACTGTGCAAAGAGTGCTTTTTCTCAGTGCGTTCCTTTTGGCAAGCCTTTCAATTCATAAACAATATTAAAGTAACATTTTGCTAACTGAACGCACTGCGCTGATTACTGCTATGTGATTGGTCCATTTACCAAATTCACGATGTAGTTTGTAAGAAGAGCCAATGACACATAAATAATTTAAAATTTCAGTGATTCAAGTGATTTGTGCTCCAGTGAATTTCGTTTACAAGTAAGTTGATTATGTATCCACAGTTGCGATACAATAGCAATTCTTTTATTATTTCACAGGTCAAAGAATCAAGCCATTTCTCAGCACTTTTGGCCCTCCAATTTTTAGACAAATTATGTCAAAGCAGACATTTGAATATTTAACAAAAATTATTCGCTTTGACGACACGGTTAGCCGACGTCAATGCAACTCTCGACATCTATGGGATCGGTGGAGTGAAGTGAAGGCTTCCATGGACACTGCTCATTTAGAGAATATATGCCTAGCAAACCAGAGAGGTATGGTCTAAAATGTGGGCTTCTTGTATGCTCCGAAACGTGTTATGTGTGAGCATGAGCTGTTCCAGAAAAAAATCAAGGGCAACGGGTTGTTTAGGACTTGGTTCAAGGATTGAGGGGTCATAACGTGACCATGAACAATTTTTTCTCTTGACTGCTTGAAAAAAAATTGACAATGGTTGGAACTATGTGCAAGAATAAACACAGCATTCCACCCAAGCTATTATTGTGCATAAAGACCCCCCTCTATCAGACGACATTTGCGTTTACCCATGACACAACTCTGCTATCATATGTAGGAAGGAAAGGCAAATGAACTATGCTCCAGAGCACATTTCACAGTTCAATCCAAAGAAATTACCGGAGATTGTATCATGTCGAAACTGTGGACAAAATGATAACAGGGTATAGCTACAAGAGAAAAACCAATAGGTGGCCAATGGAGGTTTTTAGCAATATAATCGACATTTTGGCTTTGGATTCCTTCATCATTTACAAGCAGAAATGCATCATCATTTACAGTCATAATTCTTTAGGGTGTATCCCTATTGACCAGAAAGGCAGAACAATGCTAAGCGTAGAATATTTTTACGTGATTTAGGGTTAGCTCTTGCTCAAACTTACATGTCAAACTTACATGACGCACAAAGTCTTCCCTGCCACCATCTAGCAGCATCCTTTCAGGTTTATCAGTAAGTCATTCCCTAGAAAACATCACCTCTGAAGATGGACCAGCTCGGTAACGGTCTAAAATTGCAGAATAGGTAAAAAAAAACGAGGCCGGTGCTTTTATTGTGTGTAAAAAAGAATTCGAAGTCAAAATATAACCACGAGTTGGCCTGTTGTTTTTGACAAAAAAAACAATTTGCAAAGCCCATCACTGACAAAATACTTGCATTAGCTGCATAGCATTATTGTAACTGTTTTAATAATAAGTGGTTAAAAATAAAAATAAAAAACCTTTATATTTCTGAGTTATTCTGAATTGATTTTCATCGGTCCCCATATAAAATAAGCAGGTGTTAAAAATCTACACCTCAATATGAGATTGTGAATTTTTTCTAACTTAGGACTACGGTTAATTTTTGTGAAATTTTAGTTTTTAAATATTTATTGAGTGAAGAATTATTCGACGATACTATTCAATTTTTTGGTTTGATGACGCAAGAAAGCAATGAAACAATAGTTCAACAAACAACAAAACAGAAAGTTAAAAAATGCAATTCCAAAACAAAGCCCAAAGTCACAATTTCATGGCCCTCTGAAGATGTGCGTCTTCTGATAACCTCAGTCAAATTGCATCCGAGCATATGGGATTTTGCTTGCGCCAACCACAAAATTTTGATAAAACGTAAAGCAGCTTGGAACGAAGTCAAGAGTGTTTTTGACAATCGATACGGTGTTCTAGATTGTAAAGCCAAATGGACAAATTTGAAAACAGGCGAGTCATCAAATAACATAATTTCTGTGTCGAATATTAGTTTTGATATGTCACCAATTAATAAAGACACCGACTCGTCATCAAATAGTCAATTTCAACGATTGGCTGAAACTCCGACGTTATCTCTTCTTGCTATGAATGATGGCACTGCTAAACACAAACGAAAACAGTTAAATAATCCGTTGCAAGCACAATCCCTTACTACCGAAGCAATGGTACGAGCTAAGGAAAACATTGGAAAAGAATAATGACGATGAATGGCAGACAATCGGAGACTATTTAGCTGGACAATTACCGGAAACACCATAAAAAAAGCTGAACGGGTTCATCGTAAATCGGTTTTGGATGCGTTCGACGAATTGGATGGTCCGTCCCTTCGAGACCAATTGAGCGCTAATGTGGTTTTAAATCTAGCAACAGATTCATGTGTTGTTCAAAGAAAAATGTTTCATTTGACATTTGATGTCATTTTTAGAAAAACATTATTCAATTTGTTGTAAATTCAGTTTTGGAAAGGCCAAAATGCCCTAGCTACGATCGATAACAACAATTGAACGGTATCAGCATTTCGATTTTATGAGTTTATAATTATTGCAACTTGTGAATAATGAATTTATAATATTTATTCGTTGATGAATTAATAAAAACTTTGAAATTACATTGTAGCCCACATAGACATATAGCAACCTGAAATCGCCGTCAATGTGCGTTCCTTTATACATAATTGTATTATAGTAGGTGCTGCCCGTATTTGGTGGCGCTACCATTATAATACGTTTCTCATCCACAGCACCGATGCAATTAGAAAAATTCCACATATCATTGAATTTGTTCGCTACTACTTTTCACTGTCCTTTTGTTGATGGTACCTGCATTGACACATAGAATAACTGCAGTTACTATATATGTACTCGAAGGAAACAACGTTAACAAAAAGACAAACCTTTCCTTTCAAAGCAAAACATATCACGTCGCAGACTACTGGTACTATGATTGATATTGTATACAAGGTGCAATTCGAAACAGTATGGAGCGAAGTTACAGCCAAACGCTCAGATGTTGAAATTGACTTTCGCATATTTTGTGCCTTATTTTTGAATTAGCCGTGTCATCATATGTCAAATATTTCTGATTCTCGATATCACGAAATTCTGTTGTGTGCTCCACATATTGGTCGTTTTTTCAGCCATTCAAACATCCAGACTCATCGTACAGCGCGAGTATTTTCTGCTGCCTTCTTTTCCAATTGCTGCTTATAAAGGGTCCGCAATTGAACATTTCGGAGACATCATTGAGACGAATTTTGCATAAAGACCTTGGTATGACGCCATACAAAGTCCAATTGGTTCAGGAGTTGAAGCCAACTGACCATCCAATGCGTTTTCGCTTCGCTAAGTGGGCCTGCGATCGACTTAGAGAAGATGCCGATTTTGCCAAAAAAATCATCTTTTCAGATGAAGCTCATTTTGATCTTGGCGGGTATGTAAACAAGCAAAATTGTCGCATTTGGGGCACAGAAAACCCGCACGCATACATTGAAAAGCCGATACATCCAAATCACTGTTTGGTGCGGATTTTGGTCCAGAGGCATAATTGGGCCATTTTTCTTCGAAAATGAACAAGAAGTGGCCGTTACAGTCAATGGCGATCGTTATCGGGTCATGTTGAACGAATTTTTGTTGAAATTGAAGAGGAGGATATTGGCAACATTTGGTTTCAACAGGACGGCGCTACGTGCCACACAGCCGAAGCTACACTCGATGTTTTGCGCCCTGTTTTTGAAGATCGCATTATCAGCCGCAGAGCTGATGTCGTTTGGCTCCGAGGTGGCTGCGATTTGACACCGTTAGACTATTATTTGTGGGGTGCCGTAAAAGATAAGTATTACGCCGACAAGCCAGGGACAATTGACGCTTTAAAGGACAATATTCGTGAAGCCATTTTTGAAATACAGCTGCACACAATCGATAATGTGCTTAAAAATTGGACCGATCATGTAGGCTACTGCATGGCCAGCCGAGGCAGCCATTCGAATGAAATTATTTTCCATTATTAACCGGAAGAATAAAACTAATTATCTATCAAATCAGACATGAGCTAAATGTTACCATTCACGAAATAAGCACTAGTTAAAAAAAAAACGTTAGATGGCGGACCCTTTAGAGTGCTGCAAACATGTACAGATCTGCTGCTCTTTTTTTATCACTTTACGACATAGTTTTTTAAACGTTTCTAATCAAAGAAATAAATTTATTCACGAGTTGAAAATATTTTCTTCTATCAACATTTATGTTGAGAAATTCATTTGACACTAATGACAGCAAGCGTCATTAAACGTCTTCTAAACGGTCCGTTTGTACGGTTGACGGTTTACACATTTTTTTTTAAATTGTGTCAATCGATATTTTGGTTGAAGCTGACAAAATGAAGTCAAAACTTCAATTAAGTCAATTTTGTGAATCGGGGGAAAAATACATTTACGCTTCTGCCAAAACTACATCAATCGAGCTTAAAACTATTGACGCTAGATTTACGCTTTTTCATCAATCGTGTAGTCCTATCATAATAGGCGGTGACTTGAATCTAGATATTCTGCAAAATAAAAACAAAGAAGCATTAAATTTTCAGTTATATGCTCACAGCCCACTCATTTTATGCCCAACAGGAATTTTTCTTTGTTAGATGTGTTTTCGGTATCACAAATCAAGCTTAAAAGTCACTACGACCAACTATGATATCATATCAATAATATCACCAGCCTTTTTGTACTATGATATCATATTCTTATTCTTATCCATAGACATAGACATCACTGTTTCAGATTTTGCTGCATCTTACTATATACTAAATCATAATTTTGTTTGTTCGGAGTCTTAACAGGAATCTTAGCAGCAGAGGCCCTGGACTACTATCACGCAGATATCACCGCCATCCAGGAAATGCGATGGGACGGGCCGGACATAAGGAGGATGAAAAACTGTGATTCATATATATTATGGCTATAGGGGAAAGAAACAGCTCTTACACGGAAGCGAATATGTCATATGCGGCAGACTTTGGCAAGAAGTCTTGAGCTTCCGATACGTAAGGCAGCGTCCTATGACAATCCGCATCAAGGCTAAATTCGCTAACATAAGCCTAATATGCGCCTAATATACGGAACACAAGGACGACGCCACTAAAGAATGTTTCTACGAGCTCCTCAACAAGACATATGAGCAATGTCCGAAGTAGGGATGTTACGGATGTAAAAATTTTGACATCCGCAGGCGCGGATGCGGATGCAGATTTTAGGAGACTCACATCCCCGGATGCGGATGCGGATTTTAGAATTTGTTAAATATATTACATTTTAAATACATAAATAAATGAAAATTTATTGATTTTTATAAAATTTTATTTGAATATGAATATAAATGAAAATTTATTGAATTTCATTTTCTTATTGAATAAGAATAAAGTTTAATAATTAAAATTAAAAATAGGTGATTTATATTAAATAAATAATAATATTGCAGCTTTCTCAGACTCCAATCTGTTTCTTAATGGGTCGTATATTAATCCAGGTCCACTAAAAAGTTATTCCCTGGGAACACTGGCAGGTGGAGGTGATAAATACCTGCGTGCAACTTTAGATAGGATTTTGAAATCTGTTTGATTGATTTTCCACCAATCGAGGGGATTATTATCCAAATCCAGTCTTTTTTTTTTGCGATAACTAGCTAACTCCCTTCGGAGAAGCGTTTCGGGGCTAGCGTTGTCAGATTCTTACATTACATTACATTCTCCTCGATGAATGTAACATCATCGCCATATCGCTTGGACGTTCCTGGTTCCGAATCTTCCATTTTCTTCTTTTTTGATTTTTTTGAATTTGGTGACATCGTAGGAGAGCCAGTGGTTAAAGGACCATTTGTCATCTTTAATATTTCATCTTTAATTCTTTCCTCGGTGACGGGTTTGAAAAATGTATGCTTATGGCGAGGGTCTAAATATGTTGAAATCGCAAACATTGTTGTCTTCCAAAGAAGAAAATTTTGATGAAAATTGTGTTTTTAGATTTAAGACTGCAAGCTGAATGGCATCAGATTCCGGTGGTTTTGATAAGTATTCATTAAGTTTTTTCTTAAGCATTTGAATGACAGGAATCACAGATGATATTAGTGTCTGAGAATTGCTCATTTCACGAGTGGCTTCTTCAAAAGGTTTCAATAATTCAAGGCAGCTTTCTATAATTTTCCACTCTTCAGGCAAAATTGGTTCGATATTATTGTCATTGCCATAAAGACTTAATGCATCTTTTAACTTCGAAAAACGCTCAAACATGTAGAATGTGCTATTCCAGCGTGTCACACAATCCTGGATTACTTTAAGATGTGGTTGATTTAGTCCGTCCTGAATTTTTTCAAGCTGTTTTTGAGCAATAATTGCATGGTTGAATTGTGTTGAAATTTTCTTTAATTTTTGCTTAATGTCTTTTATGTTTTGTTGCGATTGTAAACCATATCGAATTAAAATTTGCATCTTGTGCACAGTACAATCTAAATCAGTCAACAATGCTAATCGCATACCTCTTTTCATATTGGAGCCCTCATCTCGTATAATACAGTGCACTTTTTCCTTCAAAATATTCCATTCGGTAAGCATTGTGTTAAATTTATCTGCAATGATGTCACCTGTATGACGGTCGTCAAAATCTCGCATTTTAATACGATTGATGTTCGTTCAAAATTTTCTGATAGTCTGACTATCTGATAGTTAAACTAAGCAAGGAAACACATGAGCTAGGATCAGTCCAAATATCAGAAGTAAAAGACATGTAATCATATTTTTCAATCAATTCTTTGACTTTTGCAGCAACTTTTCCGTACAGTTCATTGCACACAAAATCGGTAAAAAAGTTTCGTCCTCTGAAATTATAGTTGGATGCTAGCTCTTGTATAACACGACAAAATCCAAGTCCCTCTACAAAGTTAAACGGTAAATTTTGAAGCACTATCATTTCTGCAATGAGTTTGTCAATTTTAATTGAGTTGCTGCTGCTAGTATCCAATTTTTTTCTCCTTTGCATAACTTCGTCTAACGAATGCTGTTTCTTTTCTTCTTGCAACGGTGTTATAATTTTGTCTTAAAAAAAACATGTTTCAATAACATTAAAACAAACAATTTCATTTGTTTTACAAAGCATTTGTACGCTTCAAAATATATATTATAAACAAACAAACTATTTCAGTATTTAATTTCTTAAAAAGTAAATATCATACCTGCATCTTCTTTCTTTTTTCTTAAAATATTTTCATTATTCGCGCTCTCAAATAAAGCAAACTCCTCTGGGTGCTTTGCTTTCAGGTGGTTTTTTAATGAGGTTGTCGTACGTCCCTTTCGCGAGTATTTTTTACTACATATTTTACATTCGGACTTCCCCGGGTCATTTTCGTCTAGAATAAAATAAGTCCAGATGGTGCTTTTTGTTGGTGGCGACATTTAGGTTCAGTATTTCACTCAATATTTAGTATTATTTCAATATATGTAATATTCATTAATCACACAAGCAAGTTACATAAATAATTACCATGAAGTCACATTGAAAACTAAAACAAAACTGACAAAAACAACTCTCTTTCAACTTTCAACAGTAGTACACGCTTTCCCGTTAGCTGGGGAACAACGCTTGCTATTTTTTTTTTAAATTTGTATTCTGCACGCCTTACCTGCAGTGAAAAAAAAACTGAGATAACGGAATCGGATTCTGTGTTTGCTTTTGCATTGTGTGCGGGTAGTAAAGAAACTTAAAAAAAAACGTTGAATCGCATCCGCAAAAACTCCGCATGAGTTGATGCGGATGCAGATGTCGGAATTAATGCGAATAATCCGCGATTACGGATGCGGATGCGAATATCTTCAACACCCCTAGTCCGAAGTATGGATAGGATACCAAAGGAGGACATCTATGGTGGGACAATTCGCAAGCAGGACGAAATATTACTATAGCAAGAACACGGTTTTTTCATCTCAAAATACACAAGGGGACATGGCAGTCTCTGGATCATATAACGCTGAATCAAATTAATCATTTTGCAATAGACGTAAGGTATGCCTCTAGTATTCTGGACGTCGGAACGTTCCAGTCAGCCAACATTGACTCGAATCACCATTTATTGCAGCCAAGGTGTGAATGGGAATATCCTAAGACCCATAAACAATAAGAACTACTGTGAGTAGAGACCAGAATCTTTGCCAAACGCTTATGCCGAAATCCCTCAACAACTCCTATGCCAGCATAAATTGCCGATGACCAGTTGCAACGATGTCAACGTGCCATCAGAGATGCCACAACTAATGAAATGCAACGAAGGACGAGTGCTCGTGAAATCTACTAGCAGAAAAGACGGGAAAAGCATTGGTTTTTCCAAAAGAAGAAAAAAAGCGTGGATTCATAGTCGGAGCTGAGAATATGAAAAAAGTTTTTTATAGACTGTATAACGGCGAAGAAGCCCAACATGCCGCCGTCAGACAGAATAGACCATTCAACTTAGACGATGATAGCCAAAACTTTCGTCTACCTGACCAGAATCTAAGCTAAAATTCAGCAAATCAGCTGGACCTGACGGCTTAGCGGCCGAGATATTCAAAACCGATGGAAATGACGTTGTGTAGAGCATGCACCAACTCCGTTCTCAAATTTGGTTATAAGAGTGTATTCCTGATGAATGGAACCTCAGCACCATGTGCCCGATCCACAGAAATGAGACAACCTCAAATGCGTCAACTACATATACAGGTATAAATTTCCTCAACATGACATACAAGATCTTATTTGCCAAATTGTGTGAACGTCTGATACCCTTCGCCAACAACCTGATTGGTTCCTATCAGTGCGGTTTCAGACCAGAAATTGACCAATTGACCAAATATTCGCACTACACATGATACTGAAAAAAAAAACTCAAGAAGCCCAAAGCGATACCCATCATCTTTTCATCGATTTTAAGGCCGCATATGACAGAGACAAGCTATATAGAGCCATGTCCAGTTTTGTCATCCCTTCCAAATTCACCAGCCTGTGCAGACTGAATATTGAGAACACTTGCTGCTCCGTCAAAGTCGGTAGCGACTTAGCTTTCATGTCAAAAAATGTTTTAGACAAGGTGACACGTTGTCATGTAGCTTTTTTAATATCATACTTGAAAGAATTGTGCGGAACTCACAAACGAATACTGGAGACACAATCTTTCAAAAGTCTGTGCAACTACTGGCGTACGATGATATCGGCATAATTGGGGAATGCAGCGGATTGTCAACAGTGCATTCGTTTGTATTGAAACGGAAGCTGCCAAAATGAGTTTAGCGGGAAATGAGAACAAAACCAAGAATATTCTGTCAACAGGAAGGGACACACAATCAACAGCTGCAATTTCGAGGAATTAAAGGACTTTCTCTACCTTCAATCTGTTACGAATTCTGCCAAAAACACCTCCGAAGAAATAAAACGAAGAATCAGTCTTGCTAATCGCTGTTTCTTTTCGCTAAGAAGACAATTGGTTGGTAGGGCTCCTGAAGAACTAAAGAGACTCCATATAAGACCTTGATCATCCCAGTCTTACTTTATTGCACAGAAGCATAGACAACATCGTTTCGAGAGAAAAATCCTTCAAAAAATATTCGGTCCTGTTTGCGTTGACACGTTTTGGAGGAGAAAATTCAACGACGAGCTGTACAGTGACATCGTGTACATTGGTAGTTCACCACCTAAGTAAGTAAAAAAATGACGGGTTCTACAGAGACCTTACTCTCAGTTACATGAATACTGGAGGTTTTTTGCACATGGAACTTGGTTCAACAAGTCATTAGGAAAACAAACACCGGTATCCTCAAGATATCCTCAATATCTATTCCCATGATACAACAGAAAAGCCAACCAACTATAATTGTTAGATCAACCTTTTCCAAGTCTTCATATCAGCAATGTCACAACAGTTTTTTTCTAACCTACGAGTATTTTAGTCGTCCCGCCATGAGAAAGTGCCCAGCGTCAATATCATAAAATCGAACGCCACAGTTCTTGTCCTGATATTTCATACCCGATGAAAAGATTTCGAAAGAAAAGATATTTTGGTCCGGAAGGATAAGAGGCTGTCGGACGGAAGGAATGAGGAAAATTAATTTTTTTTACGATTCAAAGTAAGATGTTTCTACCACTAGACTCAACACTTTAACAAGTTATTGGAAATCAAAAAATTTCTTAATTCGTTCAGTAGGCTCTACTTCATTAATCAGAGTACCTCAATCGATATATGTAGGTACATATACTCGTAATTTCAGTTTATATGCAAAAATGTTGAAAAAATCCGTCTCAAGGCGGAGAGTCCAGCATGCCAAATCATCCGATAGCAAACTGGAGAAAGGAGAGAAAACAATCCCATTAGCTGCCTCCACATCCGCCTATAGATATTCAACATATGTCAACGATGCAATCGAACGGAGGAAAGAAATTCGGGTAAGCAAAACAATTTTCACTTAACTACACGAAGTTTGTTTAATCGATAATTCTGTACAGGTGATGGATGGCAAAGAGGACGTCACACCTAAGTGGATTGAAGCAGAAGATTCTACACCAGAATTTGTCAAGCTGCATGAAACCGTTGATACATTCCTCAAAGCTAACCCAAAGAAGGATGTCTCCGAGGAACAATTACAAAGAAGGACAAGTCTAGGAGGGGCCCTTCGAGTTTCCATGGACGACATTGTCAATGGGGTGAGTTTGCATGGGAATGAATTCATGGAATAGTTTTGAACACATTTTTGTATCTATAAGTAGATCTCTCAAGCCCTTCTGATTTTATATGAAACTCCAGCATTAACTAAAACAGAGACTCCTGCCACTGAAGGACTCAGGGAAAAAGAAGAAAAGGTGTCACCGTTTATAAAAGTCTACCTGCGACAGACAGAAACCATTCTTCTCTTCGAACAGCGAAGCACTACTGTACTTTCGGGGACTGAAGATGCAGCGCTGGTGGACAAAGAGAACAAAGCTTACGAATATATGACTAAAGGACCCGGACGTCTTCGCCGCAAAGCTGACTCCGAAGCTCAAACTGCATGTGTTTTGTATAAATCACGCGATGTGAATACCGATACAATCAAGAAACTCAACAACTCTGCTTATGTGTCAAATTTTGACATGTTTGACACTTACCAGCAGCTGCAAACTGTCAAGTCTATCATCAAAGTTGACGCCTTAAGAACAATGGACGTTACGACCTATAAAATGGATGGCTCCGATCCATGTGATCTGATAGGATGTCTGCCTAAATTTCGGTTAGCCCAAATGATAACGCAACGTGTACTTGCCGGGAATATATTCTACGAACAGCAACGTCGTTTTCGGAATATGTTCGAACCGGATCCATTGGCGCCGGAAGTGGAGTACTTGTATCGCCTTCAAATTTTGTGGACACTTTATCCCGCGGAAGATAATTCCGAGGGTCGCGCAGTCAGTTGCATGAGTTGGTGCCCATCTAATGGAGATATCTTAGCCGTGGGCTATGGTATGTTCACCTGTCCACCGAATCAATCGCCGAAGAAAGGTTATGTTCGCGTCTGGAGTATGAAAAATCCAGTCCATCCGGAGAAGATGTACGAATATGACACTGCGGTGGTATCAGTGGAATTTTCACCGTTTACTCCCCAATTGTTGGCCATAGGTTTGCACGATGGTAGGGTGGAGGTGCGCGACATAGCATCTGAGGAGAATGCTACAGTTGCTATTTCATATAGAGAAACTTCACCCGGATACGAACCGGTTATGGACATAAAATGGATTGTCGTGGACGGTGGAGATATCGGTAATATTGAGCCGTTTATCACGGTGAATCAAGATGCCAGTGTAATGAAGTATCGAGTAATCAACAGTCCGTATTTGTTGGGATTTACACATGCGATCCTAGATCGTGTAGAAGGATCTCCAGAAGGATTACCGGTAAACCGTCCTTCAAACACTCTGGAAGCAGTTCGTCATCCACAGTGCTTGTGTATCAGTTTGGACCCTATTAAGAACGATATCTTCTATGTTGTAACCAACGAAGGCGTCATCTACAAAATGTCAACAAATCACCCACATCAGCATTTGAACTTGTTGCAGGTGCATGAGGGAGCCGCCTACTCTATGGAATTCTCACCATGGTCTCCGAAGGTCTTTCTAACTTGTGGAGATGATTGGTAGGTAAAACGGAAACTAACTCCTTTCATGATTTTATTGCCTTCTGCCTGGACAGGTGCGTTCGAATATGGATTCAAGGGATCTTTAGACCTCTTGTCACACTGACTAACAAACTGTGCCCAATTAATTGCGCCATTTGGAGCAGGACTCATTCCACAGTAATTGTAGCTATCAGTCGAAGAACTGTCGACATATGGGATATCAGGCGAAGCACATTAAAGCCTGTTTCATCTACCAAACTGGTGAAATCTAATTTGACTATGGGAAAGTGAGTTGAAATTTTGTAATAATTTCAAAATAATTTTAAGTGCTTCTCTTGTAGATTTACGAACTGCGGTCGCTCCATTGCGGTAGGAAACGAAAAAGGCGAAGTATTTATGTGTGCTCTAGAAGACATGCCATTTTCACCACATTTTCAATATGCCGAGCTTGAAGCGGCGATCTTTAAGGCATTGATGCCCTTTCCGGATCAGATAGCTGAACTGAAGAGCTTGGGATATTTCGGTTATCCAAAAAAAAAAAAGTTTCTCATGTTTGAATAAATTCATTGTCTTCGTTATTTCAAAAGTATTTTTAGACACTGTTTGTTACATATTTTAGTATCGCCATGGGATAGGACTTATTTTACTGTTGATTATCCACCTAGATGTTATCAACAATTTTTAATAGAATAAATCTGTTAAAAAGACCACGATTTGGCCATGAACAGTCTCTGGTTGAGAAACAGCAGCCTTTCATCTTCTTCTAATCTGGCCACTTGGATATTTTTCAGTACTCTACATTAAGCATTCTAGCGTAAAATGAATGTTCAGGTTTAAAGTATTCTTGGCTCTTCGAAGTAACTTCACAACTTAATACAGTTCATGAGGTTTTCAGTTATACTCATACATACGCGGGATCAAATATTCTTTTAGTGCTTATCATCCAGCACTCGGAATAGTGCAGTATAACTGGGACGGTAGGCGTGAATTTCGTCTTCTCAGTTAGAAACTTTGAATATTTTATTTTATATTACGAGAATGTCAGTGTAAATATTTTCTCAACATGGACGATTGCAACATTTCCATCCACCAAGATGAAGTCAGGACAGACATTTCCAAGCTGAAGTTCAACGAAACTACTGGACTCTTTGGCTTAACTGCTGAGCTATTTAAAGCAGCAGGAGATGATTGGATATGGAGCATACATCAATTCATCTCCGAAACCTGGTTCGATGAAAGAATACCCGACATTGTTTGTGCGACCCTGAAGAAACGAGATCTCCTGAACTGAGCCAACTACAGGGGAATAAGTCTCCTCAATATAGAGTATAAAATGTTGTCTGCTGTATTACAAATATGTGAACGTCTAAGTCCCTATCAGTGTGACATTAGGCCATAGATCAAATTTTTTCCAAATCGATACACACCACTTCTTCAGCGATCTTAAAGCCTCATATGACATCTATAGAAAATAACTATACAGAGCCATATATAGTTTGACATCCGTGCACACGTCAGAATAGGTAATGGCACCAGAGACACCATCTTTCAAAAGTCTGATCAGAATGTAAATAAGTAATTAAGTGTCTATGATGTAAATGACAGTGCATTACTCTGTCTAAGCCGTTTTTTGAACGAACTTTCTCCATCGTTATTTTGCACAATCTCACTAGTTTGGCAGAAAAACGTCAAGGTGAGTATTGATCTGATCATCTTAGGTTTTCTTTAGAATCTGCCGCCGTGTGAATATATGTATAATTATTTGTAGACTTACCCGACTTAAAATTGCACTTGTCAGTTATTTGACATTGCAGCAACTCGTCACAATATTTCTTTATGGCTATTTGGTATAGATACGTGTACATACGACTAGTCGCTTTAGCAGGTTTGGCAAGTTATTAATTAGTCTTAACTACTATTACATTAATGTGTCATCTCCTTTCTTGTAAGAGCTGCTAAAATTCAATTCATCAAACACACTTTCCTTCGATCAAATCTTGAAAATGTGTATGCTCTATATGCTCTCTAACAAGTCATCTAATATGCATTATTTGTTAAACAAATCGTAGAGTTGACCGTCGCCGTCGTATCTTAAGTCACTGACTGTAAATCCACTGCTAAATTTCTTTGCTCATCTGTACAGTTGCCTGTTTGCATCTTGTTGGTAGCCCTAAACGACGAGCATGCTCGCCGAACATGCTCGTTTGCGTTGTCCCCTACACGACGAACACATTTGGCGAGCATTCATTGTTGATTTCATTCGTGTTGATTTTTCATACTGTGAACATGTGCGATAAAGAAGCGCAAGTGGTTGCGCTTATGGTGATTTATTTATTTACTGCTGCCCTTATGTTTAATCCACGATATTCACTCGGCGGCGTTCACAGCAAAAATGAGGTTTGCTCGCGAACATTGCCCTACACGGCGAACATCGAAGCCAACGAGCACGAAAAAATCGAAATTTTTCGCCAACAGCCAGCGGCTCGCGAACCAGCCCCTACACGAGAAAAATATAGCGAGCACGAGCATGTTCGGCGTTTAGGGCCGCCTAACACATTTCTTTTACCCTTTAGTTAAGCTCTCGAATATTGGTCCTCTCCGTTTTCTCTTTCGCTCGCTTCTCATACTCGTTCTTTTTTCTCCCTAGAAGCCGATGTTCGCTTTGCTTGTAGTGTAGTACAAGCTAAGAATTCTGTTTTTATCCATCCATATAGCTGCATATATAGGAAGTGACTCTTTCTCGCTTATACTGGAAGACTGTGTACGATCATTTCTTCTTTCCAGGATTTTCCTCTTAATTCCTTTTTATGACTCGATATGCTTTTTTCTTGTCCTCCACTGCAGGGCCTTAAGATGTGCGTCCTCCGTCGCCACTTTCCGGTATTTGTGGACATTATCGTATCATGGAAATCTTTTCGTGGCTTCTAACATATGTAAATCATCTGGGCCTGGAATCAAAGAAAGATGAGTGCATTTTTAAAAATTTGCCATTTAGCTGCTCTTTATAGTCTGGAGCTATTTCAGACATAGGTACTAAGAGTAACTGAATTAGAGCCAATTCCGCTACTGATACTTATAACTTACTAACTGCTGCAAAATCAGTTAGTCGAAAGCCGTTGTCATTTCATAGAGAGTGTAGTAACTAATCCGCCGAAGATTACCCTGAATAAAAATTTACCAGCTACTTGTATAGAATTCATCTCACCGGTATTGACATGCTAATATAATTACAAACACTGTTCTCCTTGGAATGAGATCATTCATCCATCATGGAATGAAGACTATCAAACAGTTTCGAACCAACCGACCGAACCGGCAGAAGAAAACCCAAAAATTTTCAAACGAGACAAGAATTACTGCATCGCCTTTCTAACCGTGTGAAATTTGAATACGACCAAAAACTGACGCAAAAAGTATTACAATGTCCCAGAGGCAGAAAGGACCTTAGGTCGTTCGTCAAAAATGTTAAAAATTCTTCCTCATCCTCTATCCTAATGTACATTTATAATAACATTCCAGGTATCAGCTTGTAAACAAATTTTTTTCTTAGCCTTAAGTATAGAAAATAAGTATTCCTAAATAAAATGTAAATGAAGTCGAAAGACATAGTTATAAGAATTTAGAGTAGCTTAGAGTGCCTGTGTGGGGCCATTAAGTTAGGATAAGATTGTTAAGTAATTTTAAGCTAGCATTTAAGCATTTTTTGTTAGTATGTAAGAGTTAATGATTAAGTAAATAAAATGCATTTAAAACTAAACTAAACTCCAGGTATCAGCTTTTTGGACAACGCCAATCTACTCGCTGTGCACTTCGTAACTAGCCTAACACTTCCAGATTGTGTCGTGTCTCCACCTCCACTTCAATGCGTCGAATCTTCAATAGGACAAATTCACTTTCGTACTCGTACTTAAAGACCTAAATATACTAATCCGCTGGTCCAAATGGCATATCTTCCCTTCTTCGGAAGCGGTGTTCTTCCACGTTGGTAAAACCACCGTGCAAGGTTTGTCATCAATCTTACTCGTGGACTCATTTCGAGCCGATGGAAAACAGCATTTTCCCAGCCCGTCCCTAAAAAAGCCAGATCTTCTCCTCCCTCCTACAGACCCATCTCACTCATTTTTTTTTTATTTTGATGGGGGCTAACGCCCCCATTTATTTGGCTTAATACAAGCTTAAAAACTAAAAGAAAAATTAAGGTTTATCGATATCTAGGGCTTAAAGCTAGGGAGGGTGAAGGACATCGGGTTTGAGGGAGAGAGTGCTGAGATTAAAATCGAAAACAGAAAGGTTGGAATTTAGCTTACGCAGCATAGATTGCTTCGTTAGAGCCATATGTGGTGCGGTGGATTGGTAGATAAAAGAGACGGTAGCAATGTAAATTACGAGGGTTGGTATAAAAGAAAATGGACTTGTAAAGAGACGTGCAATCGACGGAGCCTGAGAGGAGTCGGTGAATGAAAACAATGTCAGCTGCGTTCCTTCGTTCCTCAAGGGTATTCAGGTTAATGAGCTTGATACGATCTCGATAGGGAGGTAAGATTAGAGGATTAGATTAGAAGAAATCGAAGAAAACGACGCTGGATGGTCTCAATACGGGATACATGAACTCGTTGAAAGGGACACCACGCTTGGCTAGCGTACTCGAGAAGGGGACGAACATAAGTGATGTATAGCGATCTGGTCACGTACGGGTTGCAGAATTATTTCGACCATCTTTTGATGAAGCCGAGTGATGAGTTTGGTTTAGAAATTATCTCATCAATATGCGAGTGGAAATTAAGCTCCCTGTAGCATAATATGCCAAGGTCGCGTATAAACTCAACAAGGGATATAGGTTGGCCGTGGAGATGGTAAATTCGTTGAGGAGACTTCTTGCACTTAACATACGTGAGAAGGTAATCGATTGATATTTGGAGACAGTGAGTTTTAAGCAGTTCTTAATGCACCAGGTGGAAAAACTATTTAGACCTGTTTGAAGGAAGCTGGAGTTATGTTGTGAAGAAATGGGTTTAAAAAATTTGGTATCATCAGCATAGAGAGAAAATACTGAGTGTTGAATGACCCTTTCAAGATCGTTAATAGATAGGATGAAGAGGAATGGACCTAGGTGACTACCTTGAGGAACACCTGTAGTGGCCAAGAAAGAGGCCAATAGTGCACACCTGAATCGAACACTATAAAAACGATTATCCAGGTAAGAAGATATCCATTTTAGCAAAATGGGTTCAAAGCACAGAACGGGCAATTTGAAGAGGATTAGTTTGTGACATATCTTGTCAAAAGTTGAAGTCAGTTGTTATAACGTCAATTTCTTTACCACTTTCTAAGGCTGAGAGAACAGAGGACACGAATTCGACGAAGTTAGTAGTAGGTAATCTACCTTTCAGAAAACCGTGTTGGTTTTCTGCGCGAATAGAGGACGTAGAGAGAAATAGAATTGAATAATTCTTTGTAGATGATAGAGAGAGCATCACTGAGGGACATATTGGAGAAATTAAAAGAACTCTTGCTGAGATATGCGTTAATTTTGCGGAAATTCGCTTTATGGAAGTCGTAAGAAGAGGCAGCTGCAGATGGGGAATGCTGGATAGGAGAGTGGTGGAAAAGAGAAAGAAGTGGCGGGGCGAAAGTTATCAATGGCCGATAGTGAAAGGGGACAGAGCGAGACAGAGGTGTTTATGGGGTTAGTGGTGAAAATGAAGTCTAATTGCCTACCCATATAGTTGGAACATAAGTCCTTTCTTTCCAAAATCATCGAAACGCTAACAAACCGTCAGCTCATGAAGTATCATGAGACACGAAAATTTCTCAATGACCGACAGTACTGATTTCAATAGGTCCACTGGTGATTTAATGGCATGTCTAACAGAAAAGTGTAATCAAACCGTACATCAATCTGCCGAAAGCAAGATAGTTGCACTTGATATTTCAAAGGCATTTGACAGAGTTTGGCACCAGGCTTTGCGTGTGCGTGCATTTTGGATCAATGAATTAAAAATTACGTGTGGGAAAGTTGGACGGTTTCAAAAAATGCTGATGTGCCCATATGCTCCGTTATGTCTCCGATACTCTTTCTAATTTTCATAAATGATAAATATACTCATTTGCAGACGAAGTACTCCCGGCTTTGCATATTCATTCAAAGACTCACGTCCTTGCTCTTCTACTGCAGAACGGGAATGGCAGCATATGTTAAACTCATTAAATTCCTATATTAACAGCATAATTAATTGGGGAACAATCAACAGAGTATAATCCAAAACAAAATGACAAGTTACGTTGGAATGAACACAAATTTGATGTCGCCAAAAACACTGTGAAATATATAGGTTTCCCGAAACGATTTAAGGAACATTTTACTCCCTGTGATCGGCGCCAATATACTCGTATAAGGCATTCATAAGCCCAAAAATTGAGTACAATGGCCACATCTGGTTAGGTGCCCCTAGGACCTCTCTGTACTTGTGAGATTGGATTCAAGGCCGTGCGATGAACCTAATAGGTGATACGAATTTACACAGTCAATTAACACCCTTGAACACTGACGTAATGTCTCCATCCTCACCATGTTCAATCGCTATTTTCACCACCAGTGCTCTAATGAAATTGCCATTAGCATTACGCCCCTTCACAGCACCTCTTTTCGCTACGAATGCTCATCAGTTTCCCCTGAAATTCACTTTCGGACGTGCTTTAAATTATCGTATTTCCTTCTTAAGCCGTACAACTTGTTTATGGAATGTCCTACCGCGCTGTCTACATACATGTTTCCTAGTCATTACAATTTGCAAACATTTAAAATCTAATTCTCCTTCGCCAGCGCTGTGTACAAACACTTTAACGGTACGCATCAACCCTTGAGCCAATTATAAAAAAAATGTACACATAAATATGTACATAAAATATATGACAGTTGGCTGATGTATCGGAATAAAGCTCCGAATTAATGTCAGGCAACACTTGTCGGTTTAAAGTTAATGCTGCCTTTTGGGGTAGATTTATAATATAACATATGTCAGATGTTGCTGCTTTTATATCTTTTTCATTTCTGATTGCATCTTGATTCTGAATAGTAGTGGAATAGAGCGTGCTTACGGACCATGTGTTTACTAGCAGGGGATAATCTATGGACAGAAACACCTGGGACAAGACGTCGGTTATAGCCTATGTCAGTAACCCGCTTCGGAAGAGAGATGAGATTAAGAAATCATTATTAACTTGCGACTCACGTGTATATTATTTAGTTGCTGAAGTAGAGTGTTAAGGGCTGACCAGCTTGAATCTGTATCTGATATCGAACTGTCAAAAGTTGAATACATGTATAGCCGTAAGCGCCAACACAATGCGTATCTGTGTGAATCTGTATCTCGAAGTTGAAAAGCACACAACTTCGAGATACAGATTCGAGATTGACGTGTATCTGCGTTTGACAGCGATTCAAGATTCAAGCTTCAGATTCACATTCTGGTCAGCCCTTTATACTCTAACCAGTTCTCTTTAATATTCTTCAAGGTATTTACTTTACCAATGCAGGGTAACACAGAGCAGAAATCTGCCTGTTTAACATGGAAATAACAACTGTATACGTATGTATTTAGATACCGCTAGTTTTCAGTCTATCAGATTGCCCTTCTTAGAAGAATTAACGGTCATCCCTTCAGTCCTCGGGGAAACTCTCATTCCCCCATTCGTTAACTAGGTACAGTGTTTTCCAATAGCTTTTAGGATTATTGACTTTGCGGTGGAACGAAATATCATTATATCAAACACACTGTTACCTCATCTCAATAAAGGTTCACAATGGGACATGGCGGTCACCGGATTATTATAGACGTAGATCACATTGTGATAGACGTAGTTTTAGGTTATATGACAGCATCCATCATGCTAACCTCATCCATCTGTGCAGAATGACGATTGAGAACGCTCGCTCCTCCATCGAAGTCGTTAGAGGCCGAGACCTTTGACGTCAAAAATGGTTTTAGACAAGGTGACGCACTGTCATGTAGCTTCTTAAACATCATACTTCATAAAATTGTGCGGAACTCATAAGCGAACACTGCAGGCACAATCTTTCAAAAGTCTATGCAACTACTAGCGTACACTGATATCGAAATAATTAGGAGAACTCAGCGGGCTGTCACTCTTGCGTTCGCTTATATTGAAACGGAAGCTACCAAAATGGGCTTAGCAGTAAATGAGGACAAAACCAAGCATATTCTGTCAACTAGAATGCATACGAATTGATCGGAACGTCACAGTGAACATCTATAATTTTGAGATAAATTCTGCCAACAACACCTAAGCAGAAATAAAACGAAGAATTACTCTTAGCGATCGCAGTTTCCTCGGGCTAAGAAGGCAATTAAGTAGTAAGGCAACATCCTGCAAAACAAAGGAGACTCTATAGATCTTGATCATCGCAGTCTTACTTTATGGCGCTGAAGCACAGACGGATGAAGATATCATCAGTCGTTTCGAGAGAAAAATCCTTCGATTTAGTCATCCAGTCTCGTTTGTGTTAACAGGCTTTGGAGGATAAGATTGAAAGACGAACTGGTCAGAAAACTGCACATCAGTTGCATGAGATGGCGAGAAAATGTGGAGCAAATGAACAGCAATACTCCGGTCCGTAGTCTTCGAATCTAACTATAAGGACAACGCAGTAGAGGAGGGTCTTACGTTTGGTGGCGCGCGCAAATAGAATTTGACCTCAATCGACTTGGAGTGCGCAACTGGAGCCAGATAGCTAACTGGGGAGGGGGGCTAGCTGGGGAGGCTTGTAATTTGAGGCCCAGGTTCACCCCGAACTGTAACGTCACCTAAGTTTATAAGTGATGCAGTACAACGGTAAATTTTAGCTGTCATAACGTGGATCGATGTTGACTCCACCCTTTTTTCGGACACTAAAACAGATCCTTCAATTCGTAAGCTTTATTGTAGTCTACCTGGTTCGAGACCAAACGAATCTTGGCAAATACGGTACTCTAGCTCCATGACCAAACTTTTTGACTCTAAGGCCCTGAATACCCAACACAGCTCTCATCACTATTACAATATCACCTTTAATAGCATAAATTACATGATGATGATCTCTTCTACTCAACGCTACTCCAGATGTAAATTTTCATTGCACAACTTTGTTGTGTGTAGGGCTTTTAATATTAGCCCTGCACCGCCGACTATACGCATCTTCCATCTTGACAGAGAAGAGTAAGGTAGCGTTCCTGGTTGGCAACGGTTATTCTTAACCCTAGAAGACTAATCGAATTTTTTAGTATATTAAGACTAATCATTAGTCGAATCGACGACGCAAAGAGCTATACGAAGAACGAAAGGGATCGCGGAAAAAGCAAGAATGAAATTAAAGAAATAAAACGTCGAATCGACGAACCTTAGTTTTCTAGGGTTAAATTTCAACTTTTGCCTCACTAGCTTCCATTCAAGTCAGAAGAATTTGGCGTTCTGAGAACTTCTTTCTCTTTCTCAGTTCATCAGTAATACGTACGAATACTAAAAAATCGATCGGGAAAATACATATTTTACATGCAAAAACTTATCTAAACTTTTCTGTGCAAAAATAGAACATTAAGGGCGCCATTTATGTAGATATGTACATTTCAAATCTAAACAACAACTCAAATAGTGTCAACGATATGTTAAATTATACAATTAACCGATAAACCACAGAAAACTATCCAACGTTCTGGTCGCAACTAATTGACACTTCCCTCAACTTATCACTTAAAGCCCTAGTAAAATAAAACAATAAAAATACGTACATATGTACATATTTCGATATTCCATACACCTTTTGTCACGCCAAAGTTTAGAATTCATCTTCCAAAGCTTTCATTTCGTTTTCGTTTTTAACTTGACTAGCTCGTTTGATGTGATAGTACGAACACTCGTATTCTTAACTAGTGTCACTTGGACAACTAACATACTTCAGCTGGAAATTTCGAAACCTGTTCGATTGCGGTTTATGCTGACGTTGGGTGATCTCTGTAATCTGACACCTCAAGTTCAAAAAGTAACTTTGCATTGTATCTTGAAACTGAAAAATCTATCTTTTCAAAACATTGATCAGTGTCCGATTTGAATTTGTATAGAACGGAGGTTTTGCTTTTTTAATATAAATTTCATCATTTGATGTTTTTTTTTTTTTCAATCCGTCAATTGCCACAATGTATTTTCGAGAGTTGGCAATGCCAAAAGTCAATCAAGATCGTCGAATTGTTGACAATTTTTCTCCAGCATACGACGAATATTGCACGCCATTCAATCGAAATAATTTTACGGAGGAAACCAGAAATGTCATAGCAAGGAATATATCGGTGAAGATGCAGCCGTGCAAAGCGATTATTATCGGTGACGTTGGAGTTGGCAAGACTACCATTGTTAGTAGGTAAGATGCTTAGAAAGTGTGTTCAAAGAGTGGTTTTGGCATAGCTTGATTTCATTATTTTGTATCTAACGGTTGGGAGAAACAGATATCAGATCTTGTGATGTTCATATTTTGAACTGACAGCTGCTGGAATGTCACTGGAATGTCATATTGTATTTATTACATTGTTTTATTTTAGATTTTGCTGTGACAAGTTTCAAGAGAAATACAAAGCCACAATCGGAGTGGATTTTGAAGTGGAAAACTTTCGAGTCCTTGGACAGTGTTTTAATCTACAAATGTGAGTAAACAGATTACTACTGCATATTTAACGTAATTGATATTACATACTCGGACATATGTATTTATCTTGCTTTATTTACGAGACATTTTGTCAAGAATATAAGACCCATTATAATTCTTTACTTAACGTTAATTAAACTCAAGACTTAATGGAGAATTTAGCCCTTAATCTTCGTATATGCCTCTCCAGCAATCACATCTCTTTGACCGCTGCCTTCCATTGATCGTAGGATTCCCTTAGAATGAATTCATGTAATCTGAGTGTAATGATATTTCCATGTATGTAAATATCTCATATCTCAAATGAGTGTTTTTGATTGTCAGTCTCCATAAGCGCATAAACTTAGCTGAAAACACGAAAGCTAAGCATAACTGCAATACTGTGAGTAGAAAGAAAACACGTCTTTGTTCTTTGAAGTATAAAAAGAGATAGAACAGTATATTTATCTGTCATACAACTGTCAGACGTGTGAACTGTCATTTTCATAAATTGATTAACCTTAAGGGTCGGTTTATATCAACAAATACAAAGTTCTAATATCAGTGAACTTGGGATTCTCTAGATATTTTAATGTTCTGGAGGCTTTCTCGCGATTTGACATTATCGAAACCCTAATTCGCACTGAACGAAGCCAATTTGTGCATTAGGATTTTAGAGGTTAATATGCATAAACATAGGCTTTACAAACGGAATGGTGTATACTTTAGCGTCCCTGTCTTTGTACTTACGGGGTTCGAAGACCCTCGTAAAGCTCATTCAGTCAGTATTCAGCAACTGTTTCTTGTCAACGAGGTGCTGTTGTCCCTACCAGTTGATCGAATAAGATCTATCATGGTCATCATGAATATGGCACGATATTTTAAAGGTGCTATCACTTTTGTTCACCGCTCAGGAAAAGGACTAGCTGCTTATAATTACTTTTCAGTAAGTCACTTACATTATGGTATCTCCTAGTTTTTGATTGGAATACAGCTACCTTCCACAATAGCTTGAGTTTTAAAACGAAAATTCGGTGCACCCTATTGTATGGAATCTGGAAGCTGGGACTCGACTCTTTGCTGGAGTATTGTTAACCACTAGATGGACCAAATAAACACCTTTATACAGCGCTTAAAAGAGTGTGGTATCTGCTCTGAATTTGTTCTTATCAACTAGCAGTAGGTTCCTCACAGAATCAAAGCTTTGTAAGAGATGCATTTCAACTTATCGTCTCAATCGTTATCTATCATTTTTTTGTAATAGCGTACAACGTTGGATCCACGGATCAAGAATTGTTACAGTTCACGTGTCGCATTTGCCTTTATACAATGAAACAAGGAAGCTCTACCTCGGAAAGTATGTGATCTGGTGCGACATCACATCATCGGTCCATTATGTTACAACTTAGGTTACTTATGTTAGTCTTACGTCGAATTTGACGATTCCCCTTAAGTCGTTAATATACATATACGTATGTATGAACTCTTTTACAGTTTTTCTCATTCTTTTCTCCGACATGTTTAAATCTGCATTTTTTCTCTTGGTATTCTATTCAAATGATCATCAAAATCGCATATTTCGCATCATTCAAAAATAAAAACTTGGCATTGGATCTAATCAAATTCTAGTGATCTTCACCCGAAAGACTCTAGTCTTTTTGATCTCGGACATGCGGTTTCAAGATTATCACACAATCTCTTGAATCTTACATCAGAGTTGGACAAGGGCCTAGGATTAATATTCAAATATGATCTTTACTGTAGGTCTTTGAGGTCTTCATATTTTTACCCTTTGGGTAACGTTCACATTTTAGTATAGTACACTAAGTTCGCAGGTTCGCCTTATCCCTCGCCCGTCTTTCGCATAGCACTTAGTAGGCGTAAAATGTATTTTGCAAGTCAAGTCATACGATAAAGCATTTATTTACCGAAATCTATGAAAATGTATGAGCCAATTGACATCAACCAGCCTCAACGTGAGATGTCTTAACCCACCTTGTTCGACAGCTAATTTCACCTTCAGCATGGTAATGCTAGGCCTATTGTGCAACCTCTACTTTTGTGCCTAATTTATCTGAAGCCTAACTGGTCATCATTACTTGGTAAGAGAACCTGGAACCACGTTCCTGTGCTTAATATATGATTTGCATAAGCAAAAGGATCAACTAAGGGTCGGCATGTCGGCATAGAGAAGACTTGAGCTTTGGAAAAATGCATTTCCTTTCGGCTTTTTTTCAGATGGGACACAGCTGGACAAGAACGATTCAAGTGCATCGCTCAGGCCTACTATCGGAATGCAAATAGTAAGAAAACGTCTTGAATCACTGTTTGTCTATTCCTAACAAAACAGTCTCCAAAAGTTATAGTTATAGTCTACGACATGACAAAGTTGGATAGTCTGCATGTCACACCAACATGGCTGGAAAGCGCTTTGGTCGTAAACAATATTAAAAAACCGTTCATTTTCCTGGTTGGTTCCAAGTCTGATTTGCTTGTAAGTAATTTAGAGTCTAGTGACTGAATCATTTTCATCATTTAATCCATAGACAAGGGACGAGTTCGATGCAATGGAAAAGCTTGGTTACGAAGCGGCCCGCGGGTTAGGAGCAGAATACTGGTCAGTATCGGCAAGAACGGGCTTCAATATCGTCGAACTCTTCCAAAGAATCGTTTCACTCTCATTCGAGGCGATGATGAAGCAAATGATTATTGAAACGAATAATTTTGAGCAGACCAACGAACCATCAAATGGAGGTAGGTTAAAGCAAGTTAAGGACTATCCATGTGTCAAAGAAAAAGTTTGTATTTCTGGGTATTAGCCGATAATTAGAGAGCTAAAACTCAAGGAACCAAACAAAAGTTAATTACTATTTTCTTTTTAAAAGCTAGATACTCGTCTCATCTATGTTTTCCCTATTTTGAAAGGATTTCTTCAAGGTGTAAATAGACAGTTCGAATGCAGTGGCGACAAAGATGCATATAAAGGAACGTGCCTGTGTTGACGATTAAAAAGTATTCTATTCTTTTTGTTTCTACTTTCTAAGACAGAAGTTAAGTAGGTAATAGCCCTAATTGTAAACACTTTAATGTTAATTCAATGAGAAAATGTTATACCAACATAAATCGTGTATCAATTACCAAATAAAACAATTACAAAATACTTCTTCCAAAATCGCTTTAACAGTGAGTGTAAATCGACTAAACTCAAAAACAACTTTGTGACAAAACTTGTTGCCTACATCCTTAAGTCTAAAATAAATTCAAAAACAAAATTTCGAATCAAAAAAATACAATCGGTTCTTATGAATCTTATCACCTATATTAAGTGATACATATCAGTAGAATTGTTGTCAGGAGGCGGTGAGAAATGATGCAACAGATGTATTGGATTCCACTCCACAACCCTCATGTAACCCCTTGTTTGAATATGATAAAGAAGACAAACACATGGAGTAGAATAGAAGGGCGGAGCAGCTTGCGCACTCAACGAGCAAAAGATAAGTGAAGTACTTCAGAAACTCTATGAACAACGCTCGAAAATGTAACCAAAAGGTTAAAAGAATGTATCAAGCCAGCAAGACCCAAGCAGAAAGCTATAAAGATGAGCGAAGAAATTCAATAGTAGAGTCACAGTCGACAGTCACGATCAAAATTCCGCGGCAAAGCGGAACGAATGATGAAAACAAAGATGAAAGCTGATAACGATATTTTACTTTAAATGCAACAAGGCTGCCTAACTGGACCTCCCATCTACTTTGCTAATTTAGTCACCAGGGGAAGTCTTGGTAGAGAGTATACACAATTTCCAAAGTCTACCTGATGAATGGAACCTAACCATTGTTTGTTCAATTCACAAAAAAAGGGCACTTTATGGATGCAAAAGCTTCTACAGAAAACCCTATTTGAAGTCCTCATAAGACACCATTCACATATGATTCTACTCGTTTTTGTAACCAACTAATTACCTCTTATGCGCATGTCTTTCAATCTTGCACCCCACTCCAGTCCTTTAACAAGCCTTTACTGCCTGCTAAGATAAAGGTAACTAAGCATCTAGCCTATCCTGATAACTTTAACCGCAACGTTCTTTCTCGATTAAGACGCCGCAACATTTGTGATAAACTAGATTCTTTATGCATGGACAATGTTATCAAAACAAATGTAATGGTTTCAATTCACTATTCGTTTCTGTAATCCAGATGATCTTAAAAAGTTTCAATTGTATTCATGAAAATTTCGATATCACTCCTGTTGGCGTCCCATATAAATCACCTCCAAAGCAAACTATTATCGGTCCTAACCAACTACGAAATTCTTTGCGAGCCCCTTGCAATCTCACTATGTCTCTTCCCACATGTCTTTCCATTCACTATCAAAACCTAAGAGGGCTGCGAATAAAAACCTTTTACAATTAATACTGCCCTGGAATCTTTTTAAGTTGAAATACTTTGCCTTTGCCCATATCCTAATATGCCATCCTGATACAAAAAAGCCTATGCTCACTTCATAATATGATAAGAGAAATAAACTCTTATCTAAAGGACTGCCAATTAATTGATTTTTAATCTCGTCGTAACTAAATTGCGTGAACTATGTGGGTGTTATTTGAATTTCTTGTCCTGGCAGAAAGCCTTAAGAGTTAAAGATGCCAAGGTTCTGAAAAAAGCTTCCAAATTAGGAATTACAGTATTAAGGTGACTGCAATAACGAATATCCATCAATGATCCTTTCTACCGCGACCGGATAACAGATTCTAGAGTCCCACACCATAGTGCTGAAAATTCCCCTAGATCTTTCGATCCGCTGCTCTTTCTTAGACACGTTCAGTAGATTGCATTGGAAATGAAGAAAGTGTAGCGCAGAGGCTCAACCTGTTATGGTGAAACTCAATGACAATAGACAGTCATTGGTTAAGCTATGGTTTTTGACTGCTTGTTCCGAGAAACCTTAATGGTTGAACGGGTTCCAAGAAAGGTACTCTAAGTGACCGGAAGACCTTGTAAAGTACAGTGGAAGAAGAGAAGAAGACGTGAAGCGAACACACGGCTAAAAGAAATGATAAGTGCTGTCTCAGGATTACTTACTTACTTAGATGGCACTACAGTTTAGGGTGAACCTGGGTCTCAACTAATAAGCCTATCCAGTTAGACTTTAGCCAACTACTTCCAACTGCGCAGTTCATGTCGGTTGAGGTCCCCTTCTACTTGTGCGCGCCAACTAAGATGAGGTCTTTCTCTACTATGATACGTTATCCCACTAAGTTAGATTCTGTGCGCCGGAGCGTTAGTTTCAGGCAACTGATGTGCAGTTTTCTGAATACGTCGATGTACGAGTAGCTGTACAGGTCGTATAGTACGTGAATCTTTTTCCCAAAAGCCCGTCAATGCAAATGGTACCGAATATTTTTCGAAGGATATTTGTCTCGAAACGACTGAGGATATCTCCATCTACTTTAGATAGGGTTCTTGCTTCTGCGCCATAAAGTAGAACTGGTATGATCAAGGTCTTATACAGCATCTCCTTCGTTTTTCGGGATAGTTCTTTACTATTCAATTGCCTTCGTTGCCCAAAGAAGCAATGATTGGCAAGAGTGATTCTTTGTTTTATTTCTGCTGTGAGTGTTGTTGGCAGAATTCATACCTGATCCAAGGAAGACAAAGTCTTTTACTTCCTCGAAATTGTGACATTCTGTTGTGATTATGTGTCCCTTCTTGTTGACAGCATATACTTGGTTTTGCCCTCATTTACCGGTAGACCCATTTTTCCGTTTCAATACCAGCGAACGCACCTATGACAGCCAGCAGAATTATTTCTGTCGGATACGCGAGTGCTAAACGCATCACTCGTCCAACGGCGACAGAAAAGCGAAACAGATAGGCGAAAGTAATATTACGTTGAAACCAAACTCTCGGAACTTAAACTCCATCCTTTTCTTCCATGTGTAACAGGGCCGAGATGAAGGAAGATTTTGATACACCCTGTTTCGATTCATTCTCCCGCGCACTATGCTCGGATGAAAAACGTACTGCAACCAACAAAGGCTGTAGTTTCATTGGTCGAAAATCTGATATTACCTGATACCAATGTCCGTAGTTATGTGAACAGAAGTTAGTTCATGCCGTTAAATTCATTCAGAGGCCGCTGAAACCGGTGCTACGCTGAGCAAAGCTTGCAGCACGGGTGGACGGCATGAGGGTGTCGCGTAATATTCGACTCCTAAAAAACTCCGAAACTACTAAACTATAACTATCTCTCCTCTGTCTGAAGGCTGGCAATGGCAATTGTCTGAACAACGCCGAGTACAAGCACAGTTTTGATTAACTATGTTAGCTAGGAAAATGTTTGTACTTAAGTGATATGGGAAATGGAACACTTATGGTGAAGTACTTCACTCAGAAAAATCCTGAACGTTTAAAAAATCGGCTCACTGCTTAACTCCACGCTCAGGCATATGAATATTACGTATCTGTATCACCTAGTTACTGTCAGACTTAAGGTGCAGGCTTTCCTAAACCTGCATTTGAATCGCAATTTCACTCAATCATGTCAGAACTGACGTGGCAGCCCTAATGATTCATGTCGCACACCCAATCTTGTCATTTTCAAGAAATCCAGCAGAATGAGAAGCCAAGTACGAAATACGTATCTGTATCACCTAGTTACTGTCAGACTTAAGGTGCAGGATGTCCTAAACCTGCATTTGAATCGCAATTTCACTCATTCATATCAGAACTGACGTTGCAGCCCTAAAGATTCATGTCGCACACCCAATCTTGTCATTTTCAAGAAATCCAGCAGAATGAGAAGCCAAGTACGAAATACGTATCTGTATCACCTAGTTACTGTCAGACTTAAGGTGCAGGATGTCCTAAACCTGCATTTGAATCGCAATTTCACTCAATCATATCAGAACTGACGTTGCAGCCCTAAAGATTCATGTCGCACACCCAATCTTGTCATTTTCAAGAAATCCAGCAGAGTGAGAAGCCATAGTACGAAACTCCCATTTCAAGATATATCTTCTCATTTTTACATCAATTTTTTATCAATTTCATATATTTATATATTATTATAATTAATAACCCTTATAAAAGTTGTTTTGTAAAGGTGCGACTTAGATAAGTTTTTTCCTGTAACTAACATCCGTCTGGCTTCTTCAAGACCATCGGCCAGTATTTAATCGTTTGGACACCGCCGCTGCACTCCTGATGCGCTGTAATAATGTAAATTTATAGATTTCATGACCCACACAGTTCATTATTTCATACTTGTATAGGCACCGACACGCGAAAAACCTACGGCCAAGTAGACGACACAACCCATTTACATATTTATTTCTGCAATACTCACAGGAAGTAATAGTGCCTGCTTACATTGGCGACGGGATGAAAGTCTTCACCATGAACGTCGTGTTCACATTATTATGGGGTTGAAGGACTTTTTGACAAGTGGAACACTTGAATCGGAGCATTTTTAATTTTTAAATTTCAGCAGTTGGCCTGAAACATACCTTTTTTCCTGTTCTTTACACTTCCTTTCTCATCAACGATCAAAACTAAAATGAAAAAATATGTCAGAAATGGAACGATATAGAAAAAATCAATGTGTTGCACCCGAGAATCCACTTTAGAAATGGATTCTCGGTGGAAGTAACCCTTCTTCTTCAGACTTCAATAAAAAGCGTTCCCTCTCTTTCGGACAATCTTCCTGCCCGCGCCAATGTGAACAGGCACATAGGATTTTCTCGCAACTCTTTGGTATTAAGGTGCTTGATAGGAGATTTATTCAAATGCTGTACAAGTTGTGATTGCATTGATATATATAGGTGATCATGTTACAACTAAAAAAATAATGAGTACATCTTCATAATTAGGTTTATTATGAAAAACTATTTAATGCAGTATTTATTATTTCCGATCGAGATTTATAATTTAAACACAAATATAATAGTTTTAATGTTCTTGAATGTATGAAATATTGTACATATGTACTTTCAGAGAAAGTACAACATTTTTATGCGTTTTATTTCCGAACACATCCCACCCCTCAACAAACGAACACAACTTTTTGACATTTCTTCTTCGAAAAATCCAAACCGCCATTTTTTCGACAGTGATTTTTCGAAACTCTACTCTTCCGGCTATTGACAAAGACAAAAAATCTTCCTTTCCATTCCTTTTTCTCATAAAAATGGCACCCAAAAAGCCAACAGAGAAGTCCGGTAAGGAATTTTTTTAATTTTCACCCTTAAAAAGAAGCAAATTTGCCTCAAATGAAGTGTAGTCAATACGTGCTTAATGTGGTTTAAGTAATTTTTACAAATTTACCCCACAATATCCAATAATTTCGATAAAAGAAAGTGACGAAGTAAACTGCCATGTGGTTCATCCGACATGCTTCGAGGCCAGTTGTCATTACGCATGGAAATTTCTCTCGGTGTCGTACTTTTTTGAAGTAGTTCAGATCGTTATAAATTCGTTCTACGGAACCAAAAAATATCAAAGTGGGAAATTTTATACATAACCTCACGGTTGTTGACAAACTATAGTGTGCCAGTCACCCATTGCCTATGCTACACAAATCTCAAAACGTGTGCCTATTGGAGTCTAATTAAATTCATATTTTTTGCAGCTAAACCGGGTGACAAAAAGCCCGAAAAGAAACCAGCAGCAGCAGCTGCATCAACTGGCGCTTCTGCCTCTGGTGCTGCTAAACCAGCAGCCGCTAAGCCTGCAGCATCAAAGCCAGCCCCAGCTAAGGCAGCCGCTACCAAAAAGCCCGCAGCTGAGAAGAAACCGGCCGCAGCTGGTGCTGCCAAGAAGGTAGCCGCTAAGAAGCCATCCACCGCCGCTAAGAAACCAGCAACCGCAGCGAAGAAGGCCGCCCCTGCCAAGAAGACTGGCGTTAAGGTCGCCGCTAAACCAAAGGCTAAGGATGCCAAGAAGAAGCTTGGTAGTAGGCCACAGTCGTTGGTTGCCAAATTGGCTGCTAAGGCTAAGGCTAAGTCCTTGAAGTCCAAAAAACCAAAATTGGGCCTGAAAGTCCAGAAGGGAACAGCCAAGGCTAAGGCTGTAGCTTTGTTGAATGCCAAGAAGGTTCAGACCAAGGTGAGTTGTCGGTTTATAGGATTACAAAAGCAGTGTGTACTTTGTGATGATATTATATGAAGGAATCTCATTGAGCGATTTTCATGAAAATAATTTTCAATCTGACATGCCCCCTTGACCTAAACAAAATGCATTCTTTCGATTTGATGTGCTAATGTCGTTGTCTTTGATTGTTTGCAGGTAATCAAGGGAGCTTTTGGTACCCGCACCAGGAGGGTACGCACTAGTGTACATTTCCGCAGGCCAAAGACCTTAACATTGCCACGCAATCCAAAATACCCAAGGAAGTCTGTTCCAACCAGGGACCGGTAAGCACATGATTTTGATTTATTTTTTTATAAACTAAGATGAAATTTCCCTTGCTTCAGCATGGATGCCTTTAACATCATCAAGTATCCGTTGACCACTGAAGCCGCCATGAAGAAGATCGAGGACAACAACACACTGGTGTTCTTGACCCACCTGAGGGCGAACAAGAATCACATTCGCGCTGCCGCACGCAAGCTGTACGATATCAAGGTCGCAAAGGTGAATATCCTCGTCAGACCCGATGGACAGAAGAAGGCCTACGTGCGATTGGCTAGGGACTACGATGCGTTGGACATTGCCAACAAGATCGGCATCATATAAACAGTTCCGTGTCTGGAGGGCTGTTTTATTATTTTTTTTTTTACATGTAGAGCTAACGTGTTTGGAGCACTGTTATGTGCTCTCGAATGTTTTCGTTAAGAACCAGAAAATAAAAGAAAATAAGTAAAGTTCATTTGTTGTATGTAGATTTGGAGTTCATTTCAGGTTGGCTTGGGGCGTTATGGAAGCAGGAGGCCAGGATCTAATGTATGTAATTCTTTCTTTCCCATTTACACGTGAAGGATGTCTTCCGATGCAGTTTGGTTTGAGGTAAGCAATGTTAAATGTATTAGAGGTTATGTGTCTTTAAAAGGAGCGTTTTCTTCGAACCATGCAGATAAAAAAAAATATGCAGCTCTAGTGGAAACGCTCCTCAAGAAACCGCTGTCTTCAAGGACTGCTGAAACGTAGTTGCTTTGATGATTTTGTTAGAAGGAATCTCATTGAGTTTCTGACACTGAAAGTAGATCTTAACTCTGATTTTTGCAACAGTTATTAGCTTTTTTTGGATTTGGAACGTTTATTGATTGAATTTTCTTTTACTTCCAGAGTTTTGGCATTCAAGGTCGCAGTTTTGGCAAAGCTGGCTTGTAAATTGTTTTATACTTTTTTAAAAGAAAATTTTCATAATAAATATTTGAAGCAACTAGTGTGTTGATTTTTTCTTTGGCGCTCTGCTTTTAGCCTCGTTGAATGCTCTTCAGTCAGAGGAAACGTCGTTGGGAAGCTCAACAATTTGTCAGTCCTTTAGCTTCGGAAAATAAGTGATTGACCCTCAATCGTTCAGTTCTCTACGAATCTCTTAAATAATATAACAGAGTCAAAGAGACAAATCGAAGTTTTCTACCCTCTGTGGCTGGATTTTGTGCGCTTAGGGTAAGTGCTGAGCTATGTCCAGTACAGTAACTCCTCATGATAGCAATCGGGAACTGGTCAAATCCATAAGCGTGAGTGCTTAGCAGGACAAAATAGCAACTTTAAAAGAGAACACGTACATTAGTTAAATTGTTGACAGTGGTTTCAAATACCATTTGTTAGGGTTGCCTATCCATCTCATATTCTCGAGGCGAGTTACTGGGATTAAATATCCGTCTTTATTTGCCGAAGGCTTTTGGCCCTCCCAGATAGGTATTGTACGTGATTTTAACTAACCGTCTACGTAGAAACCCTACTATTGTGAGGCAACCATGATCTTTGGTACGAGGGCGGGTCAATAAGTCTGTGACTTTTTGAATTTCTGACCTCTTTACTGAAACAGCAACACTGCTCCTGTCAACAGGCATCTGTCAGTTGACTCCTGTCAAAATTTAAACTTGCTGCGTCAGTTAGTTTGTGTTTGACAGCTATTTTTATCAGACTACTCACTAATTTGAGGAGAAAAATTCTTTTCCACCAAGACAATGCAAGGGTGCACACATGTGCAGTTGCCATGGCAAAAATCCATGAATTGGGCTATGAATTGCTCCCTCATCCACCCTATTCTCCAGATTTGGCTCCGAGCGACTACTTCTTGTTCCCAAACCTGAAGAAATGGCTTGGTGGAAAAAGATTTGACTCCAATGATGAAGTCATCTCGCAAACAAAGGCCTATTTTGAGGACCTCGACAAATCATTTTTTTGGAAGGGATAAAAAAATTGGAGAAGCGTTGGACAAAGTGTATAGAGCTCAAGGGAGACTACGTTGAAAAATAAAATTACTTTTTTATCAAAAAATCTGTGTTTTATTCCAAAAGTCATGGACTTATTGACCCACCCTCGTATAAGACTGATTTCGAATCCACACATGGAATGCTCTGATTTTGAACAGGCGACGTGTAGTCGATGAACTTGCGGGGGCTCTACTCATAAATTGCTATAAAGCAGATAAGATCATACAGGAAGTGCAAGGGATGGAGCCGTCAAAGGGTTATCGCATGTATTTCTGTATATTCTACAGATACAACAAATTAAGCAGCGACTATTTGAGTGCAAATTTGGTTGTGAGCAGTAGACTAAGAACAAATCTTACGCTTTCGTCACATGGGCGAACGCATTCTATTAATCTGCATTAAGGGGGGAAGGTAAATTTTTAAGGATTTTTTAGTCAGTTTTATATTAAAAAAATCTTTCAAAGTCAGATAGAAGCATCTTTTAACTATAAAAAAAACTTTTATTCCCAAAATGGCGGCGCGTCAAAGTCCAGCGTTTTTGAAAATGGCATTCAAGCTGTACCAAAAAAACAAAGGTCTTGTTAAAAACATTGTTTCTCCTACTCCAAGCCTTTAAAACCCAAAAAAAATATTTATTTTGCAAAAATTAGAAAAAAAGTCACTTTTTTACCAATGTTTAATATCACAGGATTAGAGTTTTTTTCGACTTACCGATTAATCAGCCATTCCAGCACTTTCTCAAAATTATGGTTGAGCTTTGCACAAATTAAACAACCCGACAGTGTTAAAAATACATTCACAAAATTAATAATTCGATAGGTATTTTGCTCAGTCTCTTTTTGTTCTTGATCAAACTGATTTCCATAATATTTTCTTCTTTTAGGTCTACTACGCAGTCGTCGACTAACCGCGGTACAGTCAACAGCTATTAGCGATTGATCAATAGCGTGCGCGCGCAAAACAATAAAAAAAAAACAGTCCCGCTACTACACAAGCAAAAATTTATTTTATTTTTTTCTTTGTTCTCTTAAACGTCACCCCTAAATCTAGAGTGTTATAAAAACTATAATGTTATAATGGCACTCGGGGGCTACGTGCCTCCGGGAAACCGGTTCGGGGGCCTCGATATTGAGGTTGTATCCGAGCCCACTCAAAAAAGGACAAAGAAAAACGCGTATCTCCAATCTGACATATTTAACCTTCCAGTTTCAACATCTAACCTTTCTGAAACGAAACCCCTAACCTCATTCACTGTCTTTTTCCTCAAAAAAGCTATCGATGGCCTAAGTACCGGCTATGAATCTACCCAACTCCGGGACGGAAACCTGCTAGTGTTGGACAAGTCTCAGAAAATTGCGGATCTGTTTAAATCCAAAAAACCCTGTCCAATATCTGCTCCATTAAAGTTTCCCTTCACAATGCTCTAAACTCCTCCAAGAGTACTGTATACGCTCCTTGCCTCATACACGTGCATGAAGAAGAAATCATCACTGAAATGAGATCACAGGGAGTCACCGAAGTATTCAAATTTAAAAAAAATCAAGAAGGCTCGCACGTGCTACCGGTGTCGTCCTCCTTAATTTTGACCGCATCCGCCCCCACCATCAGTAAATATCGGCTGGTATACCGTAAAAGTTAGGGAATACTTCCCTATGCGTTGTCGAAACTGCCAAATTCTAGGCCACACCACGAAAAGATGCAACAACCTACCTCGTTGTGACAAGTGTATTCTGCCCCCTCATGATCCTACCACGTGTAGTCGCATATTCTGCGCCAACTGCTCTGAAGAACATGCAACCTCCTCAAGGTCATGCAAGGCATACATTAAGCAAAAATAAATTTTGAAAATAAAAACAATCAATAAATGCAGCATATCTGAAGCAAACAAAATTTACAGAGCCCAAAACCCTTCATCCATACTTTCCACTTCATACTCAGCGATAATCAAAAATTCTTCTCAATCACAATCCTTACAAGCAACATCTCTGCCATCAAATTCCAATAACAACTCTTCCACCCTCCCTTCCTCGACAAATCTAACACCATCTAAAAAACAAACCAGTGCACCT
Organism: Volucella bombylans; assembly: GCA_949129095.1. NCBI lineage: Eukaryota > Metazoa > Arthropoda > Insecta > Diptera > Syrphidae > Volucella > Volucella bombylans. The sequence goes on along the minus strand of OX422142.1, from coordinate 133,046,659 downwards.
ATAACCAAGCCTTGTGAAAACACAAACGGCAAAAAGTCATTCACAATTACCCCTTCAACACAACCCATGGACACAAACTCAAATAAACCAGATGATCACATTCAATCGACCTCTACAATCCTGCCAAATACCACAAACGTTCATCATCAACTTACACATCACAATACAAACACCACAATGTCACCAATTTCAAACCTAACCCAGCAACTTCGAAATATAAATATTATAACTTACCAAACCAACCGCAATCTACTTCCTGCTACGAAACATATATCAAGAATCACAACACCAACGATAAAAAACCCTTCACTGAGCCCAAACAAACTAATAACCATGAATCGACTTAACCGAAGAAACACTAACAACACCAACGACCCCACCATCGTCAATCCGTCCATCCGTCCATCCGTCCATCCCGGGCCCATCATTGGGTCCGCAACATTCCAATCTAGGATGGCGAGGTCGCACCAATACCAGCAACACAACAAGCACCGCAAATCATCTCCAAATCATCACACCCGCATTAAAAATAATTCAGTGGAACATCAAAGGCTACGTGAACAACTACGAGTATAACGAATTATTAATTCTAATAAAAACCATTTCCCGCAAAATAATAGCTTTACAAGAAACTCATCTTACATCCACAAAAAATATTCCCATTCCAGTCAACTATCACTTTATCGCCCAAAACACATCCCTAAGCCCCTATGGTGGAATTGCTTTCCTAGTTCACATTTCGATACAATATAACTAGTTTAACCTTAACAATGATTTCGAAGCTCTTGGCATAACAATAATATCTAAACTTAAATTCTTAATAATAAACGCCTACATTCACCCTGCCCAATCTTTTAACCTTGCCAATCTGAAAAACGTTCTTGAACAACAAGATCGATCCACTCTGGTACTAGGCGACTTCAACAGCTGGAATTCTAGCTGGGGGCTCGCATAAAAACAATCATCGGAAACTCCATTTCCAAGTTTTTAACTAAATCCGACTATCAACTTCTCAATGATGGATCCCCCACTCACTTTAGCACCCACTCCACTTTCACCCACATCGACCTATCCTTTTGCTCGCCAAGTCTGGCACTAAATGGAACGTCTTCAATGATCTATGGGGAAGTTATTATTTACATGTTCCACACGGCCCCCTCCCCACTAAAAATGAGACCTAAATTCAAAATCGACGAAGCTAACTGGGAGTTTTATCAAAAGCTTGTAGACAAATTTAGTACTGAACATCCCATCAGTGATAATCTTAACAAAGAAGCAGCCAATATCCATAAAATTATCCTCCAAAGCGCCAATAAATCCATTCCACAAAACTCCATCTCTACAAAAAGACAAAAGGTCCCTTGGTGGAACAAGGAACTCGAACAATTGAAAGCAGAAAAAACCAGACTTTAGCAATTCTTAAAACGCAACATTTCCACTGATAAAATTATCGATTACAAAAAAGCCAACGCCCGACTCAAGAGGAAAATAAAAATTGTGAAAGCCGAGTCCATACACAAACAATCCCAATACCCCCTCTGCTAAAATCTGGTCCACCATAAGAAGATTCTGCGGCGTTAAAACCTTCCCTTCCATGCACTCTATTACTTCTGTCAAAATAAACCAATAACTTCACCCGCTATCTCATACTTGCCATCAAAAAGTGCTAAAACCGTAGACAGCGATATCACTCCCTCGGAACTAGACTCAGAATAGAATAGATAAACGATAGAATATCATACCCTATGATAAAAAACCTCTCCCTCTCCGTAAAAAATCGTCTTCTGAACTATTATAACTCAGTCTTCCATAATAATATCCCCCAATTATACAAGAACAGTACGATCATTCACATCCTTAAACTTAATTCTGACAAATCACTCCCGAAATCCTACAGACCCATCTCTCTTAACTCCTGCTGAGCCATAGTTCTCGACAAAATAATAGCCAATAGACTCTGGTGGTTTGTTTCCCATGATAGACTTCTCAGCAGTCATCAAATGGGATTTAAAAAAAGCAAATCTGTAACTGATCCTCTACTTTACCTAGACCATTACATTACTGAAGCCCTTTCAAAAAATAGCCAAATTTCCCTTATCTCCCTTGACTTTGCAAAAGCATTTGATAAAATTGGCATACATACAATTATCGATCAACTTATTGCTTGGAAAGTAGGACCCAATATCATCCGATATATATATAATTTTATGACAAATAGAAAAATCTCGGTTCGTATTGGAAACGCCTTATCGTCTCCTTTACCTCTCTACAACGGTATTCCTCAAGAGTCCCAGTTATCTGTTCCCCTCTTCCTTATAGCCTACAATAAGCTCTCCCACGTCCTATCTCTTCATAAAGAAATAAAGTTCTGTGCGCATGCTGACGATTTCACAATCATAAAAAATATAAACAAAAAAACTACCTACCCCGACATCTTAACTCCATCTTTCAAAACATTCTATCCTGGTGTGAATACTCTGGAGCCAAATTATCGTTAATAAAAAGCAAACACCTTCATATCTGTCGAAAACATAAATGCTCCTGCAATATTCTATCAGGGAATATAATTTTAGAAAAAGTTGATAAACTTAAAATTCTTGGCATTGTTTTCCAAAAAAAATTACAAATGGAACGCGCACATCGAGTATAACCGCCCTGCTTTGGAACAAAAGCTAAATATAATAAAATCCCTTTCCTACAAAAAATTTAATTGCAACCCATACACCCTAACTCCAATCGCCCAATCTATAATAATCTCTAAAATAAAATACGGCCTATTTCTTTACGGTTATTCCGCCAAATCTCACCTAAACAAAATCAAAACCATACACAATTCCGCTCTAAGAAAAGCTCTCAACGCCTACCGAACAACTCCCATTAACCACCTCCTGTTCGAATCGAAAATGCAAACGTTTGAAGCTTTACGCTACCAGTCCACGATAAAGCTATACAAACCCATTTTATTTTGCAAAGACACCACTTTATACAAACTAGTAAGAAACCCAAAAATAGCGAAAAAGACTCCATCTTGTATTGAACGCTCCGCAGCCCTCTGTGAAGAAATCAACATCCCTCACAAACCCATTCAACCCCGTCCATCCTTACCCCCACCCTGGCTCTTCCTACCTTCCTGCGTTATATCATCTTTAAGAACCCAAAAAAATCCCAAAAACTTTGCCATCTGCACTGACTCACTGTCACCTATTGACGCAATTCTCAACGTCAATAACCAATCCCACTACCCTTCCCTAATCCGTAACCTTCTCTACCTCCAATCTCTTAAGATTAAACTAATATGGGTCCCAGGCCATGTCCAGATCGCGGGCAACGAATTCGCCGACAAATCTGCCAAAAACACTCTTTTTTCTAAATAATAATAATAATAGGTCTACTAGCATACACAAGTTCATTTTTATTACCTTTTTGAAGTGGATTCGACATTTTAAAAACTGATAAACGATGCGCACGTGTTGAAAGTCGGAACAATGCTATCACGCAGCTGCCAGGTTTGGAGGCATCTAACCTTGCCCTTCTTCTTCCTAAACAAAACTTACCTATACAAAAGAAAAAAATTAAGAAAAGGAACAGGCAGAGCATCCACTGATCCTCAATTTCAGCTTAATATACAATCGCACCTCTAGAGAAGAAATAGACGATGCCACCAAAGAATTTTTTTCGACTAAACCTAAGAGCAATGCCTCAAATAAGAAGAGGCAAATTTAAGGCCAAAATAAAAAAAGCAGGCAGTTGTCAGCAGTGTTTTACCTACCGTGAAGGCTTAATCGTACGGTACATCTTCGTACGAGAGATGAAAACAGCACCCTTCAAGTAGTACGAGTACCACTACCAGTACCAGATTCGAGGTCGTGTGTAAGGCTCCTCTCGTAACCAACCATGCCCGGTTAGCAGAAAGCCAAACTGAGATTAAAACTCAGCTCTGGTAGCCGGCTGATGGTCGACACATCCAGAAGGAAGTTATCTACAATAGATTGCCATCTAGACCGGACACATTTGGAAAGCAAGAACTTACACTCCCTGCGGAACAAATCTTTCATCTCCGTCGAGGAGACTCAATCTACCTTTGTCAGCGGGAGTCCCTTCCCAATCTTGTGGGTGATACCTCGACGTACATATTAGCTCCAAGTCACCGTACACACATTACGAAACACAAGTCTGGTGAGTCCTTGGAATGCAGCTTACCTGGCGCACAGCACTCAGCAGTGTTTTTCTTAGCTGGAGATAGATAAACTAACCTAGATGTCAAACTTTCCAGATATTGGAAAATCAAAACCGGTTTTCTACTGATCGCCCCTATTTTAATATAAAAAAGTCATCCACATAATACACGCTCGTGCAAATCGCTCTCATTCTAGCAATTTTAGTTATAAAATGCTCTCAGCTACCAAATTTTGACAAAGTTATAGAGATGTACAAGTGTTGGAATTCACTTACAGTGTGTCTGCGCGAAAGTTAAGGGTTTGTATTAGTAGAGTTTGACATCTAGGTTAGTTTATCTATGTAGCTGGATGAGGTGAGGTAGGAAATTCATCTGCTCACCTATCGTTTCTCCAAGATATGTACTTGACCTTAGTCACATATCTAAAGTCCGCACCATTCAGGGGTATTGAAGGAGCCCGGCGGACTGAATTCAATTGCCATTGACCTTCTAGAAGGAGAAGCAGATCGTCCGCGTATGCGCTACATCTGCAGTGGTTTGACAATTGCCCCAGCAGTGGATCCATTATGAGGTTCCATATAAATGAACCTTTGAGGGCAAACTCGCTCTACATTTACATTAACCCTATCAGGATAAGAATCTACAAAGGCGCACCAGAGAAATAGCTTTCCCATAACAATAATTAATCAGTTCACGCTACCAGGTCAGAATACTCCGCCTATTTAAATTGGCAAGTGCGTCCTTAACATCAATAAAGACGCCTAAGGCAAGATCGGCCGCGCTATTCTTGACGCAGTCCTTAACAAAAAAAAATAAAACAGGACAGTAGTAATACAGTGGGAAAGCATAGCTTGTTTAGGTTAAAGCTAACTGACTTTGTTTCTCAAGAAATATGACTAAGCCTAAAAAGGAACATGGCCTAACCTAATCATGACATAGTCAAGAAAAAAAATGAGACAAAGCACTACCCCACAATAACGGAGGAATACTGTGAGAAGATTTAACGTTGAACGGCTGTAATCATAACGAACCGCCAGAAACTTTGGCAATCTCGTATCCCTCAACCTCTCATTAACGCTCTTACAACCTTCATTAAGTGCTGAAGATCAGTCGCATCGATATCAAAAAGACTTCAAAATTCAAAATCAAACGAAGTTGAAGTCCGTACTTGTTGTTGTTTGCAAGTGAAAAAACCTTGTCAAGAAATTCTTAAAAGACCCAAATCATCCTAGTACTGTTCAATAGCTCAAAAGATAGACATTAGGGAAGACAGATGAAGATATACTTGCCCGTTTTGAACACAAAATTCTTCGAGTGATTTGAAGAATATATTAAAAGTGAATTCTGCATTCTTCAACATGATGTTATGCGAGCGTGGTCAAATGACAACCACATCAGTTGTTATATTTCTTACGATAGATTGTTATTCGATCCCCAAAGGTTTATCCGTTCAAAGTATAACTCTTCACAATACTTCTCCGATGTTACAAACAAGTAACTAAGTAGTAGCCCGAATCTATATTAACCCCTCGAACAACTATTACACTGGAGGAGTGTTTCGGTCACAAAATTATCAATTTAGCTCCTTTATGATGTGAATTGCACTTACCGGATGACGATGATATCTGCTTTCCTACAACCTAAGTGGTCCGTTATTAGTTCGGGTGTACATCAAAGGTCGATAATGCAGATCCGAAAATCATTGTTTAATTTTCGTTTGGCAGAGTTGAACAGAAGTCGTTCAGTGTTTCATAACACCAGGGCCATTGCATGGTCGATAGTTAAGTTTACGCACAATAACCAATGGTTACCTGAATCCCCTTTTTTAGAATCCACAGGGCAATAGGACCGGATATTTTAGGGGCAGTAACCCGCTTTGTGGATATGAGACTTACCGAATTAAGAATTCCTCCGCCACCATTTCTATTTGAACACCCTGGCAAATCCTAAAAGTACTTACTTCCGGAAAATGAAGTTAGCGAAGTTCTAAAAGGTATGAACCGGGCGTGCAGTCGGAGCAAAGTGTCGACGACAACCAGAAACCTTGGGTTTAAATGGCTCGAGATATTATTCAATAAAATGATGAGAGGTAATCAAATGCCTAACCTGTTGGGGAAGGGCTTAGATTCCGCCATATAAAGGCAACACTACCGATCGGTGAAACTAATGTCGCATACTATGAAAGTACACGAGAAAGTTCTAGAATCGAAATGGCAGTATTATTTAACTCTATTTCAATCAATACGACTTTGCTCAGGACGATGATGGAGAAACATCGCAAATCGTTCGACAGAGTTTTCAAAAATTTGGTTTTATACAGCGCTAAGATTTCAAAATGTATCCGAGACGCGATATCCAAGAACGATACGCGATATGTACGAAAATGTTAAAACAATTAAATATAGTGAAAAGGTGAGAATAACCATAGAATTCGAAGTTAAAGTTAAAAGAAAAATGCTACGATTGCCAGCGGTGTAACAAAAAGTGATCTTATAAGAAGTACGCGCACCCAAGAAAGTCTCTATATAAAAAAAACTGATAGTATAGAAACTGTGTTCAATGAAGGTCGTCGGAAAATCCCGTCCAAAAAGAAATAGAGGCTCAAGCTCCAGCCAAGGTTTAAAGAACAGGCCGGAAGAAAAATAATTGAATTACTCAAATGCGAAAACATCAGCAAACTTTTGGCTTCACTGTGATGCGAGTTTTGAGATTTTCTATTGTCAAGAACGTTAAGGAAAATCGTGTCCATGATATGAAGTTTTCGGAAATGAAAAGAAATTCTATTCATGATTATCACCAAATGTGTAGTACATTTGATCCTTTTCTCCCATTATAATGCGACTTGGCCGCACTTTTCAAATAATTTCCCATTTTATAAGGCAAATTAAATAATCCCATACCCATATTTCAAGCAAACGTCAATTGAAGGTAGAGTTTTTCAACAACGTACTTTGCGGGTGTTTGTTCGCAGTAGCATTTCATTGAATTTTTTTTTACAATTAGAACGTTTCATAAACGTCTTAAAAAACAGGACCAACAGCAGCATACACAAGCCCACAATACAATTCCAATAATAGATTGTAGTCCAAAGGATAAATTATGTAATAAAGTTCAAAACAAATTGAATGTCGGACAACTTTCCCTATTGATTTTATTTCAACCGGCAGAGATCACCGTCCGTGTGGATTTCATCGTGAACTTCTTTCTCATTCAACATCCATTTTGCGCATAAATCGAACGAACGATAAGCCCTTAAAGGCCTTCGACTTCTTGCGACGTTCGACATGATGGTGTGCTGAGGTGACTTATATCGATATTGATGCAACGTCCTGAGGTTTAGTCGAAAAGTTTGAGAAAAGAATAGCAGAATGTACAACGGAATTGGATTAACGACCCCTCGTGGGTCGGGCACTAATGGTCACGTACAACGTAATTGGGCTTTTGTGCGACCGGGTAAAAAGGACAATCCAACGTACAAAAGCGAGGATGACATAAAAAAGTTGGATGCATCCATAAATCGTCCACCGAATCAGGAAATTCTCGATCATGATCGCAAGAGAAAGATTGAAGTGAAGTGTGTAGAGTTTGAGGAGATTCTGGAGAAGCAAGGGTGAGTTTTGCTTCAAAAATAAAAAGTTTATTTGGTGAAACTGAAACTGACTAGAATTGTTTCCAAATTGCACATGATGTTCATGCTTTGCATTTCAGTTGAAAAGGTTGTCTGAGTGGAGGGTGTTTTTGTTATGTTTTATGGTGGTTTTTACTGTGCGTGCGTAAAAATATAAGATTTCTCCTTAACCACCCCTAATTTTCTGTGCATGTACATACGTCACACACAATACTCTCTGGCTCCACTCCAGTTGTGCCACCGGAGTGTATGTTCAGTGTATGTTGTTTGGTGTATTCAGCTTCTGCTGTTGTTTTTAATTTTTTAGTTCCTCGAAGCTTTGGCGCGGTGTAGACCGTCGGAAACACTGAAGAAATCCGAATGCGAAGCAAATATTTTCGGGGTTATTTCCGCTCATATTGAGGCAATCATAGAAATGCAGAATAAATTCCAATAACACTACACACCGGGGTGTTTAAACGAAGAACAAAAATCAATTTTTCCATAAATCGTCAAAAAAATTTCCCGAATTCTGTCCCCATTTGCACGGAGTGAAAGTTGTCCGTGAGAGTGGAAAGATCGATTAACCGGGGAAGCTGGTGAATTTATTATTGTTTTGGTCATAAGCGGTGTTTGCTAAGATTTTCATCTTTTTTTTTAATTTGATTTCGTTTATCCCTCATTTGAAGATACACATCGGAGGAAATAAAGGTCAAGATAAACTCCTATCGCATGAAGTTGACGGGACAGGGAAAGAGCGACCAGACTAAGGACGAATTTGGACGAATAGTGTAAGTACCAGTTGGTTTTATTCTTTTCATATAATCGTATTTTGTTATTTCTATTTTTATCTATTGAATTAAAGGGCCTAAATGCCTGAGTTTTTATTACATAATGGGGTTTTGCGGTGGTCGCGTGAGTAGTGTTTTTTTTGGCGCTTTGCTGATGGAATTGGAGAAATTATTTGACAAAAATCCCTCGCTACTCTGATGGTGTATTGATTTTTTTTTTTCTTCACCGTAACCTGCATTTGTTGTCGAATTTTTCATTGGAACTAGTGTTGCATGTCTTTTCAAACTTGTGGTTTTTTGTTTATCCTACGGAGAAGTAGTATTTCCTGATAAATTAAAACACAAGCACGCAATGCTCTGAAGGAGGAGGAAAGAAGTGTTAATTAAAGATACTATTATCTTATTACCCCTCTTTCTCGGCGTCGTCATTTATGAAAAGATGAAAAGGGTGGCGGCATTGGAACTGCGCGGGACTTGTGCATAGGTATTCGATTAAACGAAATTTCCGGGAAGCTCCAGGAATTTAAGGGAGTCAAGTCTGCGTGTTAGTAATACGGAGGTAGTAAGAGGTTTATGGGAGTCTTTAAGTTGAGGTTGAGCTTTAATTGGGACAAATATACCGGGCGCTTGATGGCAACACATTTATCTTTTAATATTTGTTGAAAATGTTGACATTGTGGTTTTCAATGTATTGTACGTCGGTACTCGTACATATTGATTTAACGAAATGGGTTGAGCTGCATGTAAACTGTGTAAAGTCCTTGTTACTGGGAATTCAATTTACGAACTAAAGTACAGGTTTTGAATTGATTTTACGGTACCGTAAGCTAAAATTCCTGTCGGATCTGGGTGCCTTCTCACAACAAATCTAATGAGGTCGTTAGGTTTGGATTCGTTCTCAAAGATCATTTCGGTTTATTGATGGAAGTCCAGCTAGCAATTAAAAGCAACACGTTTTAGAATTCATCTACAAATATTCTTATGCGCCGTCTTTATCTCTCGAAGAAAAATTGGAATCTGATTTGTTTTCCTGTTCATCTTTCAACACGTCAATACAAAACACCAAAACTGTTGGCACCAGTATTTTTGATTCCATCAATTCGCCGAGTCTCCGTAAAATATCTATTCGTGGTCAATGTATAGAACGCTTTTTTAGCAATACCGAACTTTTAAATAAAATAAAATACATAAAAATTATTGTAATGGCTATGGTATTGGCTCTATTGGAAAGATAATTTTATATCATTAGTGCTAAAATATGGTTTCGGGAATACGGAGAGTCCAAATTTAGATCACGTTTTTGGACAGCTATATATCGTAGTCGTCCATTTCTATTGGTTTATCGTATACCAGCGATTTCAGATGTCCCCACAGATCCAGGTTCATTACATGAATGGTATTCTACGAAGTATTTTTGAAACCGCGGTTCTTCCACATTCATTTCATTCAATTGAAAGACGGCAAAGCCTATAATGGGTCTGTAGCGGTCTCCATTGTCTGTAATGTTCTGGCCGGTATCATCTGTGAATAAATACGGATCAATGATTCAACCAGTCCATAAAGTACGCCAAACAGTGACAATGGTTTGTGAAATTTCTTCACTCCAAATGCGGCAATTTTGTTTCAATCAAAAATGAGCCTTATCATTAAACAAAATTTTGTCGTGAAAGAGTATCAAGAGCAATTTAGTTTTCGGCGTATTCATCAAATGTAAGACACATACGATGATCAAGCGTCTTCAGCTCTTGCACGATCTAGATCTGGTAAACCTGTAAACCAAGATTTTTCTTTCATAAAGTGGATGGACACTGCTTCAATTGCTGTGCAAGATGCCGAGTCGTATCATTCGGGTCGAATTTAATATCACTATTGACGGCATCAACAGCTTCTTCGGTGCGCACTCTACGACCCTCTGGGGATGCGTATTAATTATTAAAGTATGCGGATGCGAAAATAATCCATGGTTATTCGAATTACTAATCATTATGTCGACCGTATAATGGTCATTGTGGTTTGATTATTTTATTTAGTTTTTGCGGAAGAACGGACTCAGATGACTCGTCTAGAGCTGATGTGAATCAACGCTCAATCTTCTGTAGTCTCTGTTTAGATTAGCTTTAGTTCACTTGTTTCTAATTTTGCGGATCCCTTAAGTTGTAAAACGTGTCGGTAAGTATTGTTATTGCCGAGTATTCCAGATGTTTACAGAATAAATTGAACTCCAGCTGATATGGCTCAATTATTAGGGACCTTCAGCATCGCTACTGCACCTTTTGTTGAATTGGCAAAGATTGCGGAGCTCAATATTATTTATGAAGGAGGTGAGAAATCCTCACTCGAATTCATTCCCCAGGGTTTAAAACTTCTCTGAGAAAGTATCGTCTCCTTAAGCCTCTTAGAACCATGCATTTACATAAAATTTGTTCCGCAATTTCGTCGTCTTCCATGCAAGGACGACATTCAGTTTCCTCAATAAGGCCTATTTTGTCTAGGTGATATCGAAAGTGATAGTTAGAAATGCAACCAGTTGTAGGGATTCTTTTGATTTTCCTACGGAAGAGTTTGCTGCCTCTTTTATCATGGCGAAGCATTGTTATGTTTTCCCAAATGTAATATAAAATGTGTTCTCCTAACTCTTTATTGTTGAGTTAATTGCTGAATTCGGAATGTTACAGAATGGCTCAGGTCCGATAAAAAATCTTTTTATGACCAGGCATCCACCAAAGTTTTACTTTGTTCTTATGGGAGAGGTTTTGTGTATCGAAACAGGGCAATACTGATTTGTAGTCAATGAGATTAGAGCCTAGTGCCTTAATGGCTGATTGACTGTCCGTTAGTATTTGGATGGGAACATCCTTCATCGAGGATGAGGTTCGCTTATGTATGAATGATATGTATTTCCGCTTAAAGTACACTGCGACTTTTTCCCATTGGTTGCAAAATCGTGGTGCTTGGACCAAATATACCAACATCAACCCTGGTGTCCATCTTTCATCCATTTGTATGCTACTCGATAATGTTAAGGTTTAAGGTGGGGTTTATGTAGTTTCTTGCTTCTCGGCTTGGGATCACTATACTGAACCTTCTGCCAAAGTCTTGGGTAGGCGGTCAAGCTCCTGGATTTCGTAGAGAATATTCATTTGATCTATATGATCTGAGTGATTAATCTCCCCTGTTTGTAATGGCCTGGCAGTGTTGCGAATTGATATATTTTTTATAAGGATATAGAGTGGCATTAAACCAAACGAGGCTTCTATAGCTGCTGTGCAGCATGTGTGCATTTCGGCAGTGATGCCGAGGCATGCAAGTCTTTGTAGCCACTGCAGCTTTTGTATGTCAGATTTCTCACATTTCTAATGGCTTTAGTCGCTTTGGTAATTTTATTATATGTGGGTTCCAATTTAGTTTTTTATTTTACTTCATCGGAGTACACAATTTCTGTACTGTTAAGTGAAATCCGGCCATGGGTCATGTGTTGATTGAGAGATTTTCTCCAACACACCAGTCGTTTACTATCTTTGGAGCAGTCTGCATCGTATAGCAAACGTCTTTAGGGTGTTCACCCCTCACTGTTATGACTAAGTTGTCGGCATATCCTATTGTTGGATAGCCCAAATTATTAAGCGATGTGCTTAAGCTGAAAAATTAAATAGAAAAATAACAAAAAATCAAATAAGAAACAAAAAGGTTGCCAAACAATTTACAGTATCAATACAGTGTAGGGTATCTCTTCATTTTAAGCACCGCCATTGAATCGGCCCAATAAGTTGGCATAATATTCCCCATTGATTGTTCTTCCCTTTTGAAGGTAGTCAATGTGGATTATCACGCGTGCATCCCAAAAAACAGTCGCCATAACTTTATTGGCTGACAAACCCACCTTGGCCTTCTTTGGCGCCGATTCACTCTTAGAAACCCACTGTTTTGACTGTTGTTTGTTCTCTGGTGTGTTGTGATGGATCCATGTTTCGTCCACGGTTACAAAACGGCGCAAAAACTCCTCCATATTGCGATTAAACAACGACAAACCTTCCTGTGAAGTTGTTACACGATTGCGTTTGTGGTCGACTGTGAGCAAACGCGGCACCCATCTTGCGGAAAGCTTTCTCATGCCCAAGTGATCATTCAAAATTGAAACCACTGAGCCATGCGAGATCCCTACGGCTTCCACAATTTCTCGCACTTTCAATCTTCGGTCGGCATTGAAATCGATGGTGCAGAGTCCCCATAGTATTTATCAAGCTTAGCCTTGGTCTCGGTAATGGTTTTTTTTCGCAAGAAATAATGCTTAATAAGCACACGAAATTCACTTTTTTTCCATTTTCTCCTCAAATTAGTGAGTAGTCTGATAAAAATAGCTGTAAAACACAAACTAACTGACGCAGCAAGTTTAAATTTTGACAGGAGTCAACTGACAGATACCTGTTGACAGGAGCAGTGTTGCTGTTTCAGAGGTCAGAAATTCAAAAAGTCACGGACTTATTGACCCGCCCTCGTATTTCTTTTCGTCTTTAATGTACAACTGTATGGTCACTTTTTTTTGTACTTTAAATAGCTAAAGAATCAAAGGATAATTAAATTATGTTCTAATCAGCCGAAATATAAAAATGTTACATTTGTACGATGAGTTTTGAAATATATCGACATTAGCTTTACCGATCAGCAGTAGTAAAGGGTGGGTTTCTAAGCCAACAAGACTTTTTAAATATAAGAACAACAAAAACGGGTTGGCAAAACTGATTTATTTTTATTCAAAATAGTCCCCTCCCGACTCAGTACAGCGATCTGCAAGGTCTAAAAGCATGTCGAATGAGTGTTTTAGATCATCGGCCGGGATGTCATTTAAGTCAGAACAAGCCCCTTGGAAGACTTCCGCTTTCATTTCATCAGCAAATGCATTTTTCCGAAAAGGTAAAAGTCACACGGTGCCCAATCAGGCGAATACGGGGAGTGGTTGGCAGTTAAAACGCGAGTTTTAGCCAAAAAGTCGATCGACGAGATGGCGCATTATCGTGTATCAAACGCCAATTTCCTTCTGCGCAATATTCAATACGACAAATACGATGCAACAAACACAAAGATAGAATTTTGCATTAACTGCTTATCCTGGCAGAACAAACCCTTTGTGGACAATGCCCTTGGAATCGTAAAAGCAAATCGACATTGTCTTCACTCTTGACTTCTACAAACGAGATTTTTTGGGTTTTGGCTCGTTTGGTGCCTTCCACTTTGGCGTTTGGTTTCTCGATCATATTGAAAACACCACGTTTCATCACCAGTCATAATGTTGTAAAGGAAGTTTTTGTTCTTTTAGCTCTCCCTGAACTTGTTAGGCATTCGATGGCTTCTCATTATTTTATTAAACAAAATCATGATCCGACGCATGTCTCAGGCTCATTCTTTTTACAGCTTCGCTTATTTCGTGTTCTATAAAATCGCATGTTTCCTGCTCGTATTTAAAAGCAGAATGAATATTTCTTCGTGGAAACTCTTCATTTAGTAATGCGTTAACATTCGTCCCTTCATTTTGCGAATTTTGCCTTCATTCAGGAGCAATTTGATTTTAGAAAAACTTTTCCGAAAATATATCGTTCCGAATCCAACAAAGCGATTGGCCATTGTATCAGGGACCTTTTACTGTTATATGTATAATTTGTAACTATTGTAGATCGTTATAAAGAAAAGAAAAATATTTGTAAGAGTTATTGGTTCATTTACCGATCAGATGTCTGCAATGCATGCTGTTTGCCTTTTACTTATCATAATGTATCGGTCATGCGCGTTGAAGGTCTGTTCCGCATCAACAGAGAGAGAGAACAATTCTGTCTACCAAGACATGTACCGCATCATAATAAAAGAGTGTAATTACTTTTGTTCTACCACTTTTAACAATAAAAGCGAGGCTAAATCACTTCCTCGAATTGCATGAATTGTGATTAATCGTGGTTTTACTGCTACAAAAAAACTACTGAACGCAAACCACTTGCTCATCACAAAAAATACCACGCAAGAATGTTTCACAGAGGATGCTCACGACGGACCGTTGAAATCTCATTTGTACGCTTAAGATCATTGTTTTACTAAATGATTTCATGTCAGCATTCCTTCAAGATCATTCTGGTACGGTACGCAGAGGTATTTTCTCAGATATTCTTAATCTTAGTCTCTACTGATTACTGCAAGAAGGGTTAAGTTACGGCGATACAATATTTATTTTGATAAAGAAAAAATGTGGCTTCCGCTGCAGTCATCCATATCTTTTCGTATAGGGTTTTCCAATAAGGACTTGACAACTTTTTTTTTTTATACAAAACGCAAACCATTTGAGATATTTCAAAAATTTTATTATCGGGTTGAAGTACAATCAAAACATTTATTGATGGAACTCGACTTCGTTCATATGGCCACCGCGGGCACGTTTGTAGCGGTTGATTCGTTGGACCCAATTTTCAACGACTCGGCCACACATTTCGGCCGAAACGGCCGCTATTTCGCGTTCAATGTTGGCTCTGAGCTCTTCCAACGTCGTCGGCGTGTTGGCATAAACCAATGACATAACGTAACCCCACAGAAAATAGTCAAGCGCACGAACGAGGCGGCCTATCGACTGGCCCATTTCTTGAGATAACACGCTCACCATACTTACTCTTCCATAAATAGATTGTAGCGTGTGCTGTGTGGCCTGTGGCATCATCCTGTTGAAACCACATGTCGTCCAAGTCCATATATTCCAATTCGGGCCAAAAATAATCGGTGATCATGGCGCAATAACGCTGACCATTCACAGTAACGTGACGATCGTTATCGTCGACGAAAAAATATGGCCCAATAACGCCGCCGGCATGCAAACCGCACCAAACACTTATTTTTTGTGGATGAAGTGGTGATTCATGAAGCACATTTGGATTTTCACCCGACCAATAACGCATATTTTGCTTATTGACGAACCCATTGAGCCAAAAATGAGATTCGTCACTGAAGATGATTTTGCGATGAAATTCATCATCTTGGCGCATCTTCTCCAGAACCCAATCGGAGAATGTACGTCGCTTCAAATGGTCCATCGGCTTCAATTCTTGAGTCAGCTTGATCTTGTATGGGTGTAAACCAAGATCCTTACGCAAAATACGCCATAATGTGGTCTGAGCGATGCTCAATTCTTGAGAACGCCGTGGAATTGACTGATTTGGATCGTTTGCTATGGTCGCCTGAACGGCAGCGATATTTTTGCCACTTCGACCAACCCGTTGTCTCACTGACACGGCAACATCACACAACGCATATGTAGACCCAAATTTTTGCACTAAACTTGTTATTGCCTGTCTACTAGGGCGAGAATTACGACCGAAAATTGAAGTTAACGCTCTTAAAGTTGCAGTCACCGACTCCGAATTTCGGTAGAAAATTTTTATAATTTGCAGGCGTTGCTCGTTCGTGTACTTTATCGTGATGAAAATGTTGAGTTTACTGAATAAATTGACAGTGACAGTTTGATGATTAGTGAAAAATTAAATTCAAAGTTGTCAAGTCCCTATTGGAAAACCCTTTACAACCAAACTGCTATTAAATGCATGGAATCAATCTTGGCCAATAACCCACCAAAACTGGAACTGCGCAACTTTTCTGGTACGAAGACCGATCACTACATGTAAACTCATGTTAAAGTTAGATAGTTTTACACGTCTCACAGAAAAGAAAGCTTCATCTGGGGCTTTCTAGCTAGATGTTTTAATGATTTATTTAAATGATAAATCTATTAAGTTTTACACGAAGCTCCAACTGGTTCAACGAGTAGGGAGAAAACTTTGAACACCATCGTTTTGTCGGTCTACATGCCTCCATCCACTTCAGTCCAACTCTAACGTAATAGGGCGTGTGTCCTAGGCTGAGGTAGAACGGATCAACTGTAGACACTGAGACACTTTCTAACTGGAAACAAAAATGTCTTAAGTAACAGGGAATTCGGCAGACAAAATACAAATCCCTTTTAAAGTTATTCATACGGAATACAATGGTCAACTCTACCGTAAAAGATATCAAAGTCCCAAAGTGCCCTACAAACACCAGCCCCACTTTTGCAAAGTACTGTTCTCCAGTATGAATTGAATTCTATTCAATACATTTGAATTGTATTTTAATGATCCGTTGGTATGCTCATTGCCATTGCTTCAATAGAAAATAACTGCTTTATCTCTAACTATGTCAATGTTAAGCTCACAAAGCAGATTCGAAGAAAACACACTTATGCCACCCATCACCTGATTTACTATTTGGCTTTGGGAAGGCATATGATGGTAGTTGTACGAACCAAGGCATTGATTATTATTGAGATTGGAATAGAAAATAAATTGCAAGTTATGATGAAGTGGGAAATGGTAAGCTTCCCGTGGAGTGACTTCAAATGTAAATTTATCTCTTGTTTTTTATTTTATCTCAGATAAGTCAGAATCTAACAAAATTGATGTATAGTCCTATGCGAACAATTTTTATAAAATCATAAGTCAATAAACAGCAGTAAAGTGATGGTACTCTGACAAATCTCGAGCTCAGCAGTAAGAGCTATAATGAAATCCGGTATATTTGCTGAACAGAAAAGGAGCCCAAGAGCTCAACCAAGGGCCCCATTATTTGAAGTGTGTATAGTCCGATGACTAAAAACTGTAGAAGCACTTACTGCTTAGAAACACATTCCTCATTGCGTATAGTTTAGCGTCTGGCTCATATCAAAAACGCCATTATGCAGTAGAACATTTATAATTAACCCAAAAATCAATAAAACGTCTCTTCATCATTGCACATGTGCGAGATGAATCTCTTCCACTAGGTCAGCAAGTTTATAATACATTCAGCTTCTTCTGCGCATTCTACTCCTCTCAGTATGGTGATTGTGTTTAATCAAATGCAAAAGCACCCCCAGTTAGTTTTTCAAAGTCTTCCATCGGCAATGGTTGTGTTTTGCCATTGTCGACTTGATTCTTTTCGATTTTTTTTTTTTTTTAAATAAAAAAAAATTACTCTAAAGTACAAAATTCAAGAAAAGGAATGAATAAAACGAAAATAGAAAGAAAAATCGTTTATTCCAGAGCACGAATAATGGTGCTCGGGTAAAAATTAAAAGCAAAATGTGCAACTAGAAGAGAAAAAAAAAATCAATAACACCAATGACAAACGCCCACCCCCATAGTGGTGTACTGTGATAATTCGTGGAAACAACACAACAAAAGATGGGCGATGACGAAGAAGAAGTATTTAAAACGAGACCAAACCAAATGCAAGTCTTTAAATAAGTGAACTGCATGTGGTGCGAGTATTACGAAGCTGACAAAAAGTAATATGACACCACCACCTATTGGGATTTGTAATATTACATGTTATTGGTGTTACGATGTCCCATCAAAAAATCACCCTCTTCCTAAGTTCAAACAGATTAAGAAAAGCACAATCTTCGCACAAGGAAAAACGTAAATTCAATTGATAGCATGTCAAAGAATTAATGCAACGATGTAGAGCACTAGAAAAATTCTTGACAAAGTGTAAAATCACTAAAGCAAAGTCTTCCAAATCCAGTTGGTTTTTATCCAGCTGTTAGAGTAGTTTTCGTAGCATTGTAGTGTTAGTATATCGTGGCGTGGTAAAGTTTTCGAAACTACAATAGAAAGTTTGAAATATATTATTTATACACAAATCTATACTTAAGTCAATTGTTCTCGTGGTTTGTAAGTTTGTTAAGTAAATCACAGTCTTCCGGTTGAATTCGTTTTGAAATGCTTTCATCTCAAGTGTATTCAACACAAAATGGGGTGCAGACATTTAAACTCACCCCAACAACATTAAAAACATCGAAGCCAAGAAAGCGCCGTCGAAAGAAAATTTTGCGGCAATATTTCGAGCATGATAATCGCGACCTAAATCTAAGTATTTCTCCGGATTTAAAGTCTTCAACATCTATAGTGGCCTATCAGACGGTGAAGAAAAAGTTCAAACCTTTGCGGAAGGTAGGATTAGCGAAACGAATTCGCAAGAAACTCGTACAACCTCAAGCTATGTACATAGTTCAATGTGCGTGCGTTGGCGCGGGCGTGGGCGCAGCCAATGGCCCTAAAACAACAGGGATTTCGCTCCGCAATCACAACAATAATCATGTGCATGGAATTCTCCTGAATTCTGCACTCTCAGCTGGTGGTAATGTTGGTGAAAACACAGCTTCGCATGTTGATATCAATGACGTAAGATACATTGCCGGTTTCTCTGCCATTCCCATAGCAAATGGTGGCATTGGTAGTGGAAAATGCTTGCAGCATTTTCCCATTGAATTTCTCAATAACAGCAGCACCGGTACTGTTACAACTGCTGGTGTCGACGGCGGTGCTGAATTCGGGATCGGTGCCACCCAATTTTATGGCAATCAACATCGCGTGTGTCAAAAGGAGCTGAGAAGTGTTGTGAGGTAAAATTTCAATTGGGATAGTAGTATTGTTTTGTTTACATGTATAGTTAGGTCTGGCATCAAGGTTGTTTAATATAACACCGACAATTTGTACTTTGTTTCCATTACAGTGTACGAGAAACGCATCAAATTGCTGAGGCTCAACAAGAGAAAAACGCCAAACTACGTGAAGCATTTGGTATATCTGAATATTTCGTAGAGGGAACTAGTTTCGATACAGATCGTAAAGCAAAAGAAGATCTGGCTAAGAGTACGGCATTGCAGAAGGAGCTTGACGCTCAAAAGGACGCCGACAAGGAGAAAAATCGCCGTTATGCGCTAGTTAGGACCCCATCAAAAGAAAGGGATACTGCCAAAGGCGGTCTTAATGATGGAGACGGTGAA
Organism: Volucella bombylans; assembly: GCA_949129095.1. Classification (NCBI taxonomy): domain Eukaryota; kingdom Metazoa; phylum Arthropoda; class Insecta; order Diptera; family Syrphidae; genus Volucella; species Volucella bombylans. The sequence continues at coordinate 133,027,253 of OX422142.1, read as the reverse complement.
GTTCGTGAAAAGGATAAAAAGAAGAAAAAGAAAAAAAATCGTGACGGGTTAGTATTTCAATTTATTTTATAAAAAATAAAATTGTTTATTCAAAATAAATCTCATTTCACAGCTCAGCTAGTCCAGAACGTAAAAAGGATAAAAAGAAGAAATCCAAAAAACACAAGAAAGAAAGGTAAGCATTTAAAGCACGATGTCGTGTTTGTGTAATAGTTAATTAGATTAGATAGTTAAAATGCCGTATCTATATATGTACTGAATTAATTTAAGAGATAATTCTTTCTTCTTCGTGCTTAACAAAGAAAATTAGAAGGGATAAAAAAAAAAAAAAAATGAATTTATTGGACAAAATAACTTATTTGTAAATTTGTACAAAATGGTTAAATGAATGATATTTGCGATGTTTCAAATGGTGAGTAATTTCGTTGTGATACTTTTTTTTTGTTGATTTTTCTTTTTTATGTTAGTTTATTTTTTTTATTAGGGACACAGTACATTTAAAGAAAAATGTTGACAATAAGACTATTAAAAAGGATTATAAGAGCGAAGGTGTTTTTAAAGTTCAAGTTCTTTTTGGTTGATCGAATTTAATGTATTTTATTGCGAGTCGTTTGATCAGATACATTGAGCTTTTTTGTGATGTCTCTTAAGTCTAATAGGATGACTGTATAGGATTTGTTTAATAGAGACACGATTACTAAAGATCAACGTCTTGCTTGCAATAGTCCTGTAGTATACACTCGTAGTAGTATAGTGAATAAGTCAGTTGTGTGTATGCCTTACGATTAATTGATTGCAATTTTTATAATTAAAAAATGTTAATCGTTGGAGCAGTAACAGTTAACTTTTTTAATAAATCATTCTCGAGTCAAAATTAAACGTAAGAGCCGTGCTCCACTTTCCAAAGTTTTTCATCTTCTACAGCACAGTTTTTAGTGATTAAAAGCTACTCTCATTCTTCGTCATAACAACTCAATTTTTTTTTTTAAGTTTTCCTTTGTTTACTTACATAGATGACGTTTTAGTTGGGTCTCAGAAAAAAAAACCTACATACATATACAGTCGCAATCCACTTCCAATTTTACGCTTTTACCTCCCGTCCATCCTGGAAGGAATCCAAGACTCTTCCGGTCAGTGCTTTGGTACTCATTCGCTCTACATGTCCCAGCCATTTTACACCCTGATGCGCATTTTTCTGACCAGGTCAATGTTGTGGTACAGCTCATCCCCCCTTATTTCGCAGCTGAAGTTATTTTTTCTGTTTCTGTTTCAATGCTTGTAAACAAACCAGTGATAACCGCCTGTGTTCTGCCAATGATATCAATGCCATAAGCTTATGCAATTAGCTACTCATAAATAGAATTTTCGCCATTGCGAATTATGCACAATTTTCTCAAGTACGATTTTATAGAAATCATATGCCAATGCAACACCTTGTCTAAAGTCTTTTTTGAGATCAAAGGATTCGATGCGATTACGTCCGGCCTCTACGGAGCAGCGAGCTCTCTCTTTTCCATGGCAGTGGATGCATTAAATGTATCGCGAACCTTGCTCACTTAAGGATGATCGTAGCATGCTCGTTGAATTTTAGCTGCTGTCGGTTTTTACTTCTCACTTGAAGTAACAGTCAAAGACATGTCTGAAATACTGTGATGGTGATGCCATCGCAATGTTTTATGGTCGCACATCTGTTTTCAAATCCAGTAAAGAAGTCCGTTAGGTGCTCCGCAATATGATTTACAAAACTTCTTTCAAAATGTTGGCGAAGGCGTCTACTTATTCCTACGGCGTGCTGAGTATCTGCTGTCCATAGAATTTAAGCTTTCCGAATCCACAGGAGTTGTCTATCCCTATCTTTACTATACTGGCTTCTTCCATCGGTCAATGGCTTCAATGAATGTTTGCATCAATTTCGTCGTTGGTGAGATTCATATTTTGCGTTGGGTAGTTGCAGCTCTGAGATAATCTCGTCGTTAAGACGGGTACAGTTCATTTTGCGGAAATTCATGTACATCTCTGGAGGTGCGCTGTGCAGATGTATTTGTTTATTGGATCGGATTCAAAAATTCGCTGTCAAAATTCAAAATTTTTCATACAAGAAATGCAAGTTAAATTTTGGATATCCACCAAAATGTTGACGTGATTCAATAAAACCAAAAAGAAAAACGCTTTCCTTGGGTCTGATAAAACCACTAGTGAGTGCCAATCCTTGCGATGTTGTGAATGCTCTACGTTGGAATAACCACCAATAATACAGTAGGTGTGGAGATCGCATATGTAGTTATCTTGTTTAAATCGTGGTGAATGTTACTTTTAGTATTAGCAATATTATTATATTTTATGGTTAAGTGGGCGTGGAGTGGGGTGGTCGATTCTTTCCGCTTCTTCGCCTGAATGGGCGAAAAATCCTCCTCTGAATCACCTGACTGTTCTTTTTCTTCAGAAGACATCTCATATTATACTGCTGTCTGTTCTATTGGCTCCGTTTTGATCTCTGTCAATGGCGGCTTCTTTGGTGTCATCCTTTTGAATTTCTCCTTCGGTAAAATCCAGCCTTCCGTATCTTCTTAGAGTTGCAAATCGACTCCAAAAACTGGCACTTGTGTTTTATAATTTTACGCCACGAACGTGTCATTGCGTCGTGTTCTTCATCTACTCCTTTATGCGCATCTGATTCGAATTTTTGCGGTAGCAGAGAAATTTTTTTTTATTGATCCTTTGATTTTATTTTTACAGGATAAATTTGTTTTGACTACTTAGCTTAGTCCGCTCGGTTGTTAAAGCTGAATTTGTAACATGTCCCATCTAGTGTCTTCTAAAATTGCATATTGTTGACTGTTAGTGTAACTTGTTGTATAATTTTGTTAAGGGTTTTCCACATTTTCCAGAAATGTCTTTAGGTTGCGGTACAGCTCTAAGTGGACTGGGCCTCAACCAATAGTTCACTCCATTTAGCTCCATTCATTAGTCGCCTCTAGCTGCGTACAAGAAGTAGGCATTTTCAAATTGATAGCGCCACTTAAGGCGTTGTCTTTCTTTTTCGCGTTATCACTCCGTCACTTCGAGCCTATGCGGTAGCATTTATTCACTCCATATGCCTTATTCACTTTAGCCTTTGACAAGACCAAAATGTGGCTGTACGTTTTATTATTATGCATCTTCTCCAAACTCCGTATATGTTGACTGGACCCAAAATTACCCGAAAAGCTTTTTTCTCGAAGCAATCAAGAGCGCCCATAGCCCATAGGATGAATTCTCTAGATTTTCTGAGAGGGATCTTTTTATAGTCGTAACCTCGATTGATGTTGGTTGTGACCTCAATCCCTGTGCCTTGTCTAAACCCTTTTTTGATACATCAATGAGCTTCCGACTTTTTCAAAGCAGCGAATGTTTTCCATCGTCATTCTGCACAATCTGACAAATAAATTCATAAATTCCTTATCTTTATATCTACTATCATACGCGGGCTTCAAATCCATAAAGGGGCAGTGATTATCAATTTGGACAGTTTGAGTTTTCCCTAGAATCTGCCAAAGTGTGGATATTTGCTCGATTTTGGACGTACCCGACCTAAAACTACTTTGATTGGGGGCAATCAGATCGTTGACAAATGATTTCAGACTTTCACACATTATAGCAGGTAAAACGATTGGACAAACGATCCTGAGGTTCCATCCATCAGACCTACTCTTTTTTGGCTTTCATCGATAAGTTGGATGATTCGTTCTGTCTGATAGCAGAGTTTATGTAGTACCAACCCATAAATAGTTTGTAGAAGTGTTTTTTTCTATCCTCAACACTATACGTTACATTTTGGTAAAAATTGCGAACATTACATATGTATATCGCTCACTTTCCTACTTTGCTTCCGAAGATTTTCCCTTTTCATAATTTGTTATAAAACACATTCTTTGTTAACATCGTCTATTTCTCAGTGGAGGCGTAATGTTAGGCTGATGTTGGCTAATTCAGTCTTGATGCTGCTTGTTACAATCCGTTCGCTCAAGTGCTGAACACTCTTCTTGCCTTAGTCGCAAGACGTTTCTTCTCTTCTCTGTAGCAGTTGACGAAGTATATTCTACAATTTTTCATCGCATTTCCTATATACATAGCTTAATGGCACTCTAGGGCTTGAGTTGTGCGGCTGCATGTGGCCTGTTCAAAACCCAAACATCCATGTGCAGTTCGGAATATCGCTGTGCTGTTTTCGTTTTGCAGATCGGTTAAGGACTGTTAACAGAGGCTTCGCAAAGGTGGGATTTTTTGAATGGACAGAGAGTTAGCCACCGGCAACCTTGTGGTCCGTGCTCTTTCTGGGATCCCTTCGGAAAAACATCCCGGACATTCCAGAGAACTACCGTTGAGGAGTTAAAAAGAGCGCAATTTTTTTTTTTTTTTTTTTTTTTTTTTTTTTTTATAATGAGCAGGGGTTTGTGTACCCTTAAGGTGATTGTACACAACGCGGGCAAAGGAAATTTAGGGAGGAAGGAAGGAGAAGTACCTATGTACATTGTTTTTAAATGTTTGCAAGTTATAACGACCAGGAAATACAGAGATCGGCAGGGCATTCCATAAGCGAGTTGTACGGCTTAGGAACGAATCACGATATTTTAGAGTACGTCCGAAAATGGGCTTGAGGGTATACTGATGAGCAATTGATGTGTAATTATAATTACAGCACTGTGCATCGCCAGATTGACGTCTTTCTGTGCTTACCCTAATTGTAAAACACTCACCTAAATAACGATGAACGTTTTACTTGGAAAGTGTGCACAATTTTATGCAATTGAAAACAGATGTGGTCAGGATTATTACACAGATTATTACAAGCAAATTAGAAAGAGAGCCCTTCGCTCCTCCTGAGGTTTAACATTTTTACATTAGATCATGATAGTCCATAAGTGTGAGAAAATATCTTTCCACATTCTTCATAAAGCTTCAACTTGTACCCCAAATGAGAAAATGGATCCAATATGATATCGCTATTGTGTCTCTCATAACGATGAAAAAAAAAAAAACAAAATGCAGGAAACGAATTGAAAAATATAATCTGACTTTTCAAGTATTGAATAACAAATTTTTTATTAGCGAAAATATCATGCCGATTTAATAGTGTTACATAACTTCTGATGCCGGAAAAAACTGTAGTTTCCAAACTAGCTAAAGCGATTGCATAAACGTGCTCATCTGGTAAAGCAACATTCAGTTTATTTGTATTCGTGTTATAGATCATGTCTCGTGATGTTTTGTTGAGTGTTTTGGTTTCTGTATACCCGCATAAATTCTGCCTATAAATCTTTTATATACCTTTACAGCCTAACGTTTTGTACTAGCGCATACTACAGTGTTTTAAAAATTGTATAATTCTGTCTTCAATTTGACATATTCGCTTTATTTTCCATCAATCGAAAGCTCTCGATTTCCGAGAAAATGGGCGCCAATCAATCTAGCAAAGGGAATCCTTTATCCTTTACTTGAAATCTGTATTTCGCTTGTAAACTACTATTTTTTTTTAAGGACGACTGCAATAACTCGGAAACTTGCCGTATACATATAGTATTTGTTTTTGAAATATAATATTAGCTATCTTAATTTCGTTTTAAGCAAAAATATAATAGTTGGTCTTTAATTAAACTTGAATCAAGATTGTCAACTTATTCAACAGGCTATCCGAATATCGATTCGTAGCATACTATATTTTGCAATATTTTAGTATTGCCCGTGGACGATAGGCATGTGCTTTATGTAGCAATTGCGCTCCTGAATAATCTCCCCAATTCTTCTTTTTAATATACTAGATATTAATCACCGTTACTAAAAGCGTTTTTTCTGAATTAAAACAATAAACAAAAAAAATAAATAATTTTTCATCTTTCTTTTCCCTACGACAGACCATTTTGATGAGTTAATAAAGAAGGTAAAAATATAACTAACATATGGAAAAATGTTTATTTTTTGTTCAATATATTTATTTTAGTTAAAGAAATAGTATAGTAAATGTGTAGCTTATAAATATATATGTATACTCAAAATATATTAAACAGGCTGTTAATGTTTAAAGTGCATACAAAAAAGAAAAAAAAAAACAACTATCAATAATCATAGGTGAATAAGTGAATAGTAAAAACTAGTAATATAAGGAAAATCGAAGTGGATTTAATGAAGTAAAATAAATTAGTAACTGAATCTTAAAAATAAATTGCAATGTGGATGTGTGATGGCTTGAATTTTTTTTATATCAAACTTACTACAAACAATCGACTTTCGTTATTTGGGATATAAAGACTCAGAGGATTAAAGCTGACATTCTCTTTTAAAAATCTTACAAACTGTAATCGAAGCGATGAAGACCTGTGTTTACAAAGTGTCAGTCATATATTGTTGACCTTGATGACTGCGTCTGAAAGACGTAATATTTGCAGCAAATAGGATGTGATTCTGGGACTAAAGTACCTCTTCCAAAATAGAGCTCTCTTTTAGTCTAATAGATAGTTTGTCGTCGTTGAGACCTCCGTAGGATACTACAAATCACACCATCATGTCGCCCGCAAATTTACCAAATTCCACTCAACTTTTTTTTATCCTACGCAATGACCCCTGTTCCCGTATCTATTATAACTACTTTGCTCTGACACATTTCAGCTACTGTAGGATGTCTGTTGATGATTACGTAGAACATAGTTTTTATTAGAACTTACTTTTTTTTCTGTTGCGGAATAATGTTGTGCTAACTCAATTATGAATTTCGCTATCTTCCGTACAGCAAGTTCCTTTTTATGAAACTTCTTTATATTAAAACGGTCTTCAATTGTGCGGTGCTAATTCCTTCTTGGCAAGGATTAGGCTACTGAACGGCAAACGCTGATTATGACGTACCGAGCTGTTTGTCTTTGCTCTATAATTCTTCTTAAATTTGGAGTTTTTCGGCACCAAGAGACTTTTTCACGATCCATCATCAATTTTCCAGGGATTAAAATCTTGATAATAATAGGCACATCGCACGATTGTATGCTCTCCACCTTTTTATTTTGCTATACAAAGAAACTTTTTCACGATCGCCCATAAATTTTCTGGAGATTAAGGTCTAGAACTGTTGGTTTCATCGGAAAGTAAATGTTCTATGGCGAATTGGGTACGATACTTTCCATTATTTTTGGTATGGATTGATAGTTTCCTGGGACCTTGTGTGAAATGAAGATGTTCTTTTAGTCTCCTTGTTCTAGAGCAAACTGGTATTTTCAGTTCACGTTTAATGTCTGCAGATATATTAGACCGGTCATTCCTGGACAAGCGTTTGAATTGATGAATATTATAGTCGACCTGTTGGTATGCAAGATTTTGGAGGCTGTAAGCCATTAACACCACCACATTACAATGGACACATCGACACCGTTCTTCTTCAATTTTGGGCTTTCCTGTCATTCCGTTGCGAGTGGTCGGCGCTAAAAGAATTTCTTTTTCAAATAAAAAAATATGAAGAACTATTTATTACTCCTGCTCCTAGTCAGTCAGATTTTCTGCATTCGCTGAAGATGATGTTGAGGATAATCTGGTCGATGTGGAAAGCGACGATGGAGCCGTAACTGGTGAGGATGTCGAAGTCGTCGATGAAGGCGAAACGACAAAATCACCAAACGCAGACACGTATCTTCTGTTCACGAAGCCATTGTACACATCTGGTATCCAATTAGATTTACCCGGAGGAAAGCCAGTCGAATTCCTAATTTGATTTACGAATTTGGGACAAGATGATTTCGTCATTGACACTGTAGAGACTGTGGCCTTCAATAGAGAAGTCAAACCAGGTTATGAGGGCACTGTCTCATACTCTTTCTTGCCTTCTGATACTTTTGCTGCACGTCCATTCGTCTTAAACATTGGACTTAACTACCGTGATTCGAATGGTGCTCATTTCACTGAAACCGTTTTCAATGAAACTGTCCTCATTTCGGAGGTGGATGAGGGTCTGGATGCAGAGACTTTCTTCTTGTACGTTCTGCTTGCTGGCATCGTTTTGTTGCTCCTGGTGCTCGGTCAACAAATGCTCCTTGGCTCATCGGGAAAGAGGAAGCGTTTCCAAACCACAAAGAAAATAATCGAAACTGAAACAATCAGTGATGGTAACATTAACTACGACTGGCTTCCCACAGAAACTTCAAAAATCGCCACCAAAATTCCCGAAATCAAAAACTTCCCCAAAACCCAATGCCGCTAAAGTCAAGCCTAGCTAGAGTGCCAAGCAGAGGAAGGTGAAACGCTCGGACGACTAGAACTTAGTAAGACTGTATAGTAGTTTCTGTAATTTGATTTTGAGAATTATAAGCCAAAGGAGAGTTTTTGTCTTCGTTACTTGAAGACCTTGTAAGTTTATTATTATTAATTCGTTTTGATACTCCTTTATATTTACGTTTCCCTTGGAAAACACACAATCATTCACAAGAACATCCAAGCGTCTTTAAAGATAACATTTGTTACATCGCCTGTGTGCTGCTACATCAGTAATAACTTTGAAACGAAGACTAAAACATAGTTTCCCAGGAATGTAGTATGCTTTGTATAAAGACAATCGTCTTTATTTACGCTGTTATAAACGACAAAGAATTTACGGCTATCGACCTGGAATCCCTAGTGTTTTTTTTTGTGAGATTTGTCGTAAAGTCAAAATTTGGCTGGTAGAACCCCTTCTTTGCTCAACATCAGACCCATTCGTTGTCAAACAATTAAATCTAGCAGATCAACATATCTGTTCCTGATGTGCTGCTTTCAGTTATCTTTTATATTTTTCTTTGAACTGGCTTCTATATATCATATACTATGGTCGGAAAGAGTATTTTGACAAAAAAAAATCGCACATTTTTCTTTACATCTTTCTTCATTATTATGGAAAAAATCTAAAAAAATTCATGATAATAATAATAATGAGCTTTAACAAAAATATACTTAATGTTAATTCAATATAATATTATTAAAATTAAAAATTTTAATCGGAAAGTTCAGTGTTCGAATCCCAACCGGTCCCGAAAGAAATTCATTCCTTTCAGTCAACTAAAATCATATGAAGATGAGTAATTGCAGAGAACATAACAAGTCAAATTACCCTAATGATTTAATGTTGTGCACCGCCCATGGAGCGACATAACCACTGAGCCCAAACATCTTTCTTTCTCTGTCTATCCCATTTTCCAAAAAACAAAAAACTTAACACATGCAAAAAAAAAAAAAGGCACCAATCTCCCACAGCTCCGTAAGGTCAACTCAAATCTCCCCGTTTTTTACCGGAGAACTTCTTAAGAATCGCTATTTCTCTATCCATATATGATACGATGTTGTTTTTCGCTGTCTTGTTTTGAGAGTTCCCGAAGGACTTGATTGCGTTAACAGTCTTCTTTTTTGATCTGTATAAACTACGCCAACCTGTCTAAGGGCTATAATACTTATTCTTTCTGTTTTTCCTTTTATTATTAAAAAAAATTACAATAAAGAAGAAAAGTAATAATAGTCCATCGGCAGGCATCATTGTATTCATTCATTCAATGATATTCATCGTCGGCTAGCGTACCTATTGCGCCACACCACTACAATATGCCAATAGTTAATAATTATCTTGAAGTCCACAACCTTTCATTCTGCATTTGAAGTCAGTTGCTGAATATTTTGAAATACCTTGGGTATTTGGTTGTACACCTCTTGGAATGGAAATTTTCTTAGGCTTTTTGTTTTCTTTCAATCATCTACAGTAAAAGACTTCAGTTGTTGGGTCGAACACAATATAAAAAATGATAAGGCCACGAAAAAACGTTGCAATAATCTAGACCGATACTGGGTGCCATACATTTTATTTCATCTAGAGAAAGATTTCATAAATCCACTTAAATTTTCCTCCGTATTAAATACTATAACATAATAACAAAACCACCACTGGCTACTGTAATTTCTTTCATATCTTTATTTGTAAAAATTCTCATTTTAGTAAATCCAAAAAGAAGAAGTCCCGCAAACGTAAAGCCAGTGTATCTGGCGGCAACTCATCAGACTCCGAGAAACACGATTCTGATGATGATTCATCTGATGCTGAGAAAGAAGTAAAGAAACGCAAGAAATCTAAAAAAGACAAGGTAAGTTCAATAAACCTCCCAGACCCTTCCTCAAAACCAAATAATCCGCAAAATTAATTCTCCTCAATTGCATGAGATACTCTTGTAAATTTTCTATTTAAAAAAAAAAAACAATTTTATATCATGATGGACAAAATTTTAATCTATTTCTGCTTAAACATTTCTCGTAAATAAAATTCCCAAACACTATACACAAGAACGACGAAGGTAATAAGTAATAATGTATAATGTATTTTTTTTTTAATCAAACATGGTCTTTGTTGTTTTTCGTTTCGTTCCTTTGTTATTTCGTTCATTTTTCTTCTTTTTTTCTATTGACTTCAAACTGAGATTATTTGTCTCTTACTCTCCTGTCGAAGGAGAGCTTTCTTGTTTAATTGTTTTCTATATGTATACGTATAACTTAATCGTTAAACTAAAAAACAAAGCAAACAAAATAAATAATTCAAAATCAATTAATAATTAAAAAAAAAAACACCTTAAAAAGAGAACAAAGAAAAAATTATATTTTTTGTTTAAAACCCTTGGCGCTTCATTAAATAGGATAGCTATCGAAAGGCTCTCTTGTAGTTTTGTAAGTACTTTCATTTTGTCAAATTATTATTTTCATCGGTTTTGCGTTACATTTTTGTTTTCTTAATTATTTAGTACTCTATATATTTATGTATATAAACGATGTGTTGTAAATTTAAGATTAAAAAAAAAATGATTTTAAGTTTGGTTAATAATAATTGTGCGGTGCAAAGAAAAAATAATTTTTTAAAAAAAAAAAAAATAAATTACTACCTAACAACTAAGTTTTCTTTTCCAAATTGGAGCTTAATTCTCTATTTCAATTCCTTTTTTGTGTAGAAGAAGAAAAAGAAGAAGCAACGAGCCTCATCTGTAGACTCCAGATCCAGGTTAGTACAAATATTCATCCACAATTTGGAAGTTTACTGATTTTATGTATTTTGTAGCTCCGCTGGTCGTGGCAAAAAAACAACATCATTAACTAAGAAAAAACCTGAACTTCCAGAACCTCCAAAACATCGAAATCCATTTAGAAGCCGATCCAGAGAGCGTCGAGATCCAGTTTCTTCATCCTCGAAGCCATTACGCCGAGAAGATCGATTATCACCATCGTCGAAAAGTAGGGAACACCGAGAAAGCCATAGGTCAAGTAGTAGAAGTAAGCGGAAACAAAGTCCAGTCCAAGATGCACCAAAATCTCGACGACAGGAAGGTTCACCAGAAAAGACTAAATCTGGTGACCGAGCTGGTGGAGATCGTGGAGATCGTAAGCGAAAACCATCTCATGAAAAGGCAAGTCATAAGCGTGATGAAAATGCAACCGTAGAGAAACGAAAAAAGCATTCGAAATCTCGATCGCCACTTGCTAGATCAAAGGATCGACGTGAAAAATCCTCACCCATAGTTTCAAGGAAAACTGCTCGATCTAAATCAAAGTCTCCAAGAAGACCTAACAATGGCAATCGTTCAAAATCGACTGATAGGAAACGTACCCCAACAAAACCCAAACACCGATCCCCATCACCTCCCAAGAGGACTTTTATTAATCCTTTCAGAGGAACTACTGTAGAAATAAGACAGCCAGTAGTTCCAAAACGAACACATGCATCTCGTTCTCGATCGCGATCACGTTCCCCTTTATCCTCATCAAGTTCGTCTAGTAGTTCAGTGTCATCATCTCCGCCGACCAAAAAAACAATACACTCATCTGAGAAAGTTCCATCGAACAGGAGAGGTTCTCCTTTAGTGGATCGTAGAAAGATTACCAGTGGGAATGGCGAAAGAAAAAGATCGCGAGAAATTAAAACTGAAAGAGTTAGGCCATCACCCGTAAGAAAACGGTCGCTGTCCAAGGGGCCAAATAGAAGACGAGGCTTCGATAAGAAACGTTCAGTTTCGCGACCAGTTTCTGAAAGACGGCGATCATTATCCCGAGACATAAAAGTGGAAAAGGCGCGGGTATCTCCTCCTAGAAAACGATCAGTATCAAGAGGACCAGATAAAAGATGGGATGTTGCTAAACAACGGTCAATTTCACGCCCGATTTCCGAAAGACGACGTTCATTTTCTCGAGAAATTAAAAAGGAAAATGAAAAATCTCGTATTCCGGAAACGAAACGATCAGTCTCGAAAGGTAGACATGATAGAAGACGTTCGGTTCCGAGAGAAAATCACAATACAAGTAAAAGACCTCCCATATTGGAAGAGAGATTAGAAGCGAGACGTCCGCCATTCAGGGATTCTCAGTATAGGCAAAAGTCGCCGGATATTCGCTCACGATCGAGAGGTGTTCGAGAAAGGCCACGATCAAGTTCCAGAGAAAGATCGGCGAGGAGGCGTTCTCCATTACCAGAACGTGTAGATAGAAGACGATCGGTTTCGCGAGAACCACATGAAAGAGGTAGATTAGGTGAAAAACGACGATCACGTTCAAGAGGTATTCCATCAAGAAGACGCTCGGTTTCAAAAGGACGCGTCGAAGAAAAACGTTCAGTATCACGAGGTTCATCAAGCAGAATATCGCCACCAAAAGAACGTAAGAGATCTCCATCGTTTGAAAAAGTTAATAGGAGACAATCCATCTCGAGAACTAGCACTTCAAGACGGCAAAGATCGCGGTCTCGTTCAAAGCGGTCTTTTTCTAGAGGCGTCGTACCAGAAAGGCGACGATCAATATCAAGAGGACTACCTCCGAGGAAGCGATCATTATCAAGAGGAGGCCCCGCAAGGCAACGATCTCCCCCACGTAAGCGTTCCTCATCCCATTCAAGATCACGCGATAGGCGACGATCACTTTCACCTTATCCGCCAGAGAGGAGGCGACGACCTTTATCTCGAAACAATAGATCTTCTTCATTGCGGAGGTCACACGATAATCGTAGATCAATATCACCAAACAGGCCGTCACCACGTCGTTTAAGATCACCATCGCGTGATCGTCGTAGATCACCATTTTTCCAAGGTCGTGATCGTAAACGTTCACTATCACCACGTCGTAGACAGAATTCTCCACTTCGCCGGCGTGGTAAATCAATAGAAAGACGTCGATCTTTGTCTAAGTCCAGATCCCGTTCTCCTCGATCTATATCGCCCCGAAGAGATCTAAGACGTGCTTCTCGTTCGCCCAAAAAAGTTCTAAAAAACTCACGTTCGCCAATCCGTGAAAGTGTTCGCCGTCCACGCTCTATAAGTCGAAGCCGTTCACGGAGCGAAAAACGAGGTTCACATTTACCACCAAAATCAGTATCAGTAACTCAGCAACCACCAAGAGCTCATAGCAATCGTCGTAGTACGACGCGTAGCCGTAGTGGAAGCTACTCGAATAGAGATGCGACTCGTTTTCGGAGGTCTATTTCAAGGCGAAGGGAATTTTTAAAATCCCCACCCAAACCGGATACAAGTTCTAAAGAACCTCCTGCACCTGGCACTGAAAATTACTCACCAATATCTGAACAGAAACCAGAAAAACATGCACAGGTAGGATCAGAGCCATTTAAATTTAAATCAGGAACAGAAACAAAATCAGAAGAACCCGAATCCAAGGTTTTGAAAAAACGCCCACCCAGCTCATCGAGCGGCTCGGATTCCGGTTCCGATCTAAGTTATTCGCCGGCCAGGCGCAATCCTGAACGTTATCGCGATATACTTGAACAAATTGAAAAAGAAAAACATGAAAAGCGAACGGGAAAAGACAAAGACAGAATTAAAGATAAAGATAAAGAAAAACCTAAGGAGATCAAGCATAAAGAAAGAGAAAAAGAAAAGGAGAAGGAGAAAGAGAAAGATGTAGATAAATCATTAAAACCGGAATCAATTTCAAAGCGTTCACGATCACGATCCCACGGCACAGCTTCGAAGAGTACTCGTAGTGCGGCCAAACCACAACCAGTTGTTCGCCTGCACAGCCAAAGTGAAAGTGAAGGTGAGGAAGAGGAAAACGGAGGCCCATCTATCGAATCACTAACTCAAGACGATCGCAAAGATGAACTAAAAGAGATCGAGTTGCTCGAACAACTCAAATCTGGCATTGCGGCCAAGGCAAAAGAGAAAATCAAAACCATTGAAAAGATGGCAAGTGAAGTAAGTCCCAAACGCGATTCGTTGCGTACAAATTCTCTGAATCAATTTCTAGCTAACAATGTTTCGACGGTAGCAGCGATCGGTAGTGGTTGTATTTATCCTGCTGCTCCGTTACAAGTGAATAATTCACCACTAACTATGGACAATCTTCCAATGGCCGTGACTGGTTTTAATACGGTCAATGGTCAAGCGGATATAAGTCCTAAAACACCATCCACGCCACTTATAAGCGTTACTCCGCCGCCCATAATGCCAGCGGCGAAGCTTATTTTTCAACAGCCTACGGTTGTTAATGTGACACCATCTGTGAGCACACATCATTCATTAACTACTAGCATTAATCGGAGGAGGGATTTCCGTCGAAATCTCACAAATATAATTTCATCCTCTGCTGTAACTTCGTTAGCTTCGATGTCTATGTCTTCTACTAGACCTTTGCAACTAACAACAGCCACCATTGCTAACAATGATAGTCAAATAATTTTAACTACTAACAACAACCATTATAACAATAACAATAGTAATAATATCAATAGCAGTAACAGTAATAATAAACACCATCACCATCATAGTACAGCTTATTTTAAACCAAAAATTGTGATTAAACCTTTTAAGCTCCATGACCCGCAGCCTATCGTTTCGGCGTTAAGTGATAGCACGTTGGTAGACACCATTGTAGCCAAAGTATCAAATGCAACAGTAGCAGCCGCTGAAAGTCTGGCAAGGCGAAGCCGCAGTCGCTCTCGACGGAGTGCACGTGATGAAGCTGCTCGGCGATCGACATCTCGCTCAAGATCTTCGTAAGTTACATTTATTTGCTTTGAAAAAAAATAATTTTATTGGCTAATAAAATTCGTTCTAGACACTACTCATCGTCAAGTAGTGGAAGCGGCAGTTCCAGATCACGTTCACACAGTCATTCTTCTAGATCTAGTCGATCGTCAAGGAGCAGTTCAAGAAGTTCTTCAAGGTAAGATTTACTCTCATTTAGATCGATTATTACTTCTTTCAATAGGGTACAGTTTTAGTACCAAATACCAATAAATATCTAGGGTGTGTTTTGTTTTTTTATATATGTATAATTTACGCGCGCCTAAGGGGTTATGATACCCTTTTACTGTTTCCATGGCGCGTGCGGTAAGATAGAAGGAGGAGAAAGGAAGTAGTTTCAGCTATATTTGGTTTCGATATTAACTCTCCGGGGGTGGGAGTCCGAGTAGGACGGAGAGTTTTTTTCTTCACTCGGAATGATTCGAAGGTTATCAATTTTCTTGCTTGTTTTGTGCTTGAAACTCTACAACAGCCAAATCTACATGTCTGTGTTATGCCTTCACCCGCAAATTTTTCTGGCTGAGTTTCAATTACAGAAATGAAAAACTTGTAGTAGGATTCAAACCCTGACCCTTTGAGTGAGAAGCGATTGCTGGTACCACCATAGTACACCACGGCCATCCCTAATTTGTACATAATGCCTTCACCCAATATAGGAAAAATTCACTTCAATTCTTAACTATTTGATGAGTTTGACAATCAAAGTCAAATCACTTTATGCTACACAACACATGGATCCAAATTCTAGAGACCAAAACCCATCGACCGATATTAAAGACAATTACACTTTAGGATCCGCTGTCGCTCGATATACTACTTCCTAACAACAAAATTACAGATTTTTACAAACAAAATTTAAACAATGTTTTTTATAACAGGGCTATTATCTTATGTTCTGTTGAAGAGATTAGTTAGTCATGCCGAGTTTATCATATGCGATCTTGTGCTAGCAGATTTTGTCACATATTTTATTCAATAATGGAAATATTGATTCACGGCCAACAACGACGTTTTATTATTTATTTTAAGCATATATTTCTGGGTGAAAATAGGCAGACTACGCTAACGAAGAACAGAGGTAGAGTTAAAGTTAGTCAATGCATGCCGCTCATTACCAATAAAAGTAATTTTGGTGTTAAAAGTCAGCACTGCTAAACTAAACAATTCACCAATACGCTGGACTAGTTTCTAACTTTTCACCATCAAAAATATATTATTGCTGTATAATCCCTTCCAGACTCGTCGCACTATTGTGTTCCAAGTATATAAACTAATCTCTCGACCACACAGTTAGAGAAACATACCAAACAAATCTTTGCCCTACACGAGAAAGTTATTTGGAACGGAATTGAGAGTTCTCACAAAAAATTTAAATGTAAAGCACTACATATTCCCAAAGGTAGTAAATATTTTTGGTCGTTAAATATAAGAAATAAGAAATTTTGCTTCATCTTTCATTCCAATGCTCATTTACAATAATATTTCAGCTGTTAGCTCTTTGGACAATGTCAATCTGCTTATAGTAGCATGTAGGATTAATGAATCCGTTCTTCAATGGATTATAAATCACTATTCGGAAGTATGATGTTCACATTTAACACTCCTCGACAACTGGTTGAGACCCCCCCACAATTTCGGCGTTTCTCTTTTGTTCTGTATGTGCTGAAAATATTACTGTAGGTAATCATTGCCAATTTCTAAGAAAATTCTAATTATCATAAATCATTTTTTAATTGTCGCTAATTACCTGCGACAAGTGGTTGACACAGGATTGAGTTTTTTGAAATAAAAACAAAATTTGGAGTTTTATCGGAATGGTTTTATTTTGTTTGTAATGAGTACTTCCTCCCTCTTGATGGAAGAGATTTAAATAGTTTTTTAATTAATTTTCGTATGACTTTGTCCCATTCGGTTTCAATGGCGTCTTTAAGGTCTGGCATGTTATTGAATTGTCGCCCGCCTTGGTAGACAGTTTTGGAGAGATATCCCCATACATTCTCAATTAGTACTCTTTCACCTTTCGAGCTATGTGGATAGCTGCATTATCTTATTGCAGGCTGAAATTTTCGCCGAATTTTTTTTCGTTATGATGCACGACCTCTTCGTCTAAGATCTTAAATGTCTGACGACTACACATTTCATCATGCCGTTTACGAAGCGGATATTAGTCTTATTTTGGTATGATAGTTTTTGTCCAAATCATGACTCCACTCGCACCTTGTCGTCGTCTTAATAACAGCTCATCCTTTCACAAATCATGAAAACAATGACGAAATCCGTCAGGTCCTACATGGCAAAAGCGTTTCTCATCCGTGAAGATGACAGTTCTCCAACGCTTCTTCCATCTTAAACGATTTCTGACAAAGGTAAAACGGGCGTTTCAATGACGTTATATAGTAAAGCAAAATCCATGCTGATACCGCGATTTTGCTTGTTGTAGCTGTTGCTTTGACACTTCTCTTAGTAGGGATTATCGATCTGCTGGTGTCAAGCTATATTTTCGTCCAGGTACGAATCTTTTCCCGTAGTTTTCCAGATCCTTTAAATAGTTTGAAACAACTGTACGACTGCGCTTCAAAAGTTTTGCAATTTTGTTGACAGAATATCCCTCTTGGCGCATTGTCCGCTTTCACACGTCGCAAGTTTCGAAAGATTCAAATGAGTGCAAAAGAGAGAAATAATGAAACAAAAAATACCCAATTAACCAAATTCCCACTGCATGTGGGTAGCAATTTCATTGCAAGTTTTTGACATTTCTTTTTCTCCTTCTTTCTTTTTCGCATTTGCTTCATTACTTCTTTCGCTGTGTTACGAGCATCCGCCATACTGAAATGGACCAAAGAATTAACAAGGGGGCTCTTTTTCAATTATGAAAGACTGAGCGCCAAAAATGAAATGAAAGAACTGTCAAATAACATGCAAACTCAAAGAAGGGGGAAGTCTTCATGTAGAGTTGCGCGCATCACTGAATGACAGTTCAAAAGAAAATAACCAGAACTTGCGCATTACACACTTGCGACGTGTGAAAGCGGACATTCTTTTAATGTTTTGGATCTCTGTTTGATTTAATATTTTTCAAGATACCATTTTTAAATTTTTGCCTTCTAAGACCTGTTTAAATACTTTCGTTTAAATTAAATCACTAAAACTGACTAACAAATCACACTGTGAATGGAATCCGCAAGTGTATTTATACGTATTTATATGTATGTATGTATTTATACCCTGTCTCAACTATTTGTCGAGGGACAAATTACAAGAAAATTAAGGGGAAAAAGGATTTATGGTGATTACAATATTCAACAATTGGTTGCAGCGCTTACGGAACAAAATTATCGAGAAACACCGAAATCAAGGGGGTGTCTTAACCAGTTGTCAAGGAGTGTATGCAAATGCTTTTATGGATTCCTTTTGTGTCCAATACTCTTTTTAATTTCCACTAATGATTTCTGGTTTACTATCTGTAATCTTATGTATTCCTTTGCTGACGGCACGATCTCATATTCGTGGCCGGTGTCAGAGTCCTGTTCTTCGGCCGTTAAACTGAAAGGGCTTTGGCTAAAACACAATAGCGGTTCGGCTTCGCTTTGACGTCTCAAATTCAACTTTAGTCGCTTGTCGCTTTGCGTTTCGGACTTTGTTTGGCATTCGTAAGAAGAACATAATGCTACGTAACGCGAAGCGAAGACAGGCCGGACTTTTACTTGCTTTTGATAGTCAAAAGCTGTGGAAACAAAAGAAACAAATGTAAACAAACAAAAAACGTTTCGTGTAATAATTGCCGGAGCAGTTTTGAAAATGTCGTCTTTTAGACGACAAAACCGCAGCAACATAAACAGACATGCCCCAGACATTTAAGACTTACGCATTTTCGGAATGATAAACATAGAGTTTTACCACAATCTGATTGTAACTAAACTAAGAATACGAATATCAAACAGACCATTATTCCAAAGGGATACTATCACAAAGTTTGACTTTTGCGTACCGGATCTATACTCATATACCCCTCATATTACACAGTCGCTGTATAAATGCACTTATGATTCCCTCTTGATCGGAAAACTTTCGTGTTGCAATTACGATGCAGGAAGTGTACATGTTAATCCACTATCCACGGTTGATATTTTTGAAGGGAGGGCAATGTCAAATAATTTCATGTTCTCTAGTAATTAGTGACGAGCTAAATGTTTTAACATACTCTTCGTGTTGTCAATATCATAGGGCCTAATCAAAGTCAATAATTACCGGTCAACTATAATACTGACAGTCCAAACTCAGTTAATTTGAGGCCTTGATCTTTCTCTACATCACGCACCCGTCCGCAAAAATATTTATCTTATTCATGCTTCAGATCGGAAATGTGCGAATTTTGTGGTATCCCGATGAATTTTGTGACAACCCGATGTTGCTTTTGGACAGGTACAGTATTATTCTATGCCATTATTCAAATTTTTATATGCATTGTTTATAAATAAATAGTACACAAATATAATATAAGGTCCTTTTCCTTCGTACATTGCAGTCCAATCTTGACTTTGGCGGGCTTTAGAAGAGGAGATATTACGAGATGGTATTTACACTCCGGCTGTAAGTGTCCTCGATTTCAACCCGTAGAAATGACACAGTAGAGGAAAAGTTTGTTACTTGAGGCAGTTAAATAAATACCGCGCTAACTAAAGAATTTTATTGGCAAAGGCCCTGGTTCAATCCGGAGTGCTATGCCATTTTAAATTCTGTATGAAGATTTTCATCATCCCGCTCCAACTGGCCATATGTTTTTTTAATGTTTATTTTTACCAACTAAAAGCGTGGTGATATAATAAATTATAGTGCATTGTACTGGCTTTGTGTAATGAACAATGTGCTTACCACGAAAGCACACTGTTAAGCAAAAGAAATACGAGTACAAGTAATATGCAATTTACATGACAAATGCACGTACACAAATACTACAAAAATGATGCCCGTTCTCACACCGTATTTAATTTTAGATACATAGCTTAACTTTCAAGCGTGTGACCAGGTACAGACTTTGCGATTCACGAGTATTACTTTTCAATCGGTCTGTATCTCTGCTCTTATACTTATTTTGATAATGATTTTGTTTTTAAGTTCAGTTCGAACAGAACTATCAACAAGCAAATAGGCTTCATTTAAATATAAATAATTCCTTATCTTCGAGTCAAAAATCTTCAAATTCCAGTTTTATGGTATCATGGTTTATAAACTGCCTCATTTGAAGATGATTGCCTTAACTTTAAAATACTAGGTGGGGTGAAAAGTAACCTCCTTGTTTATTTTATTTTATTAAATATTTTCCCCTTTTAGCTTGATACACTTATTCCAGCAATTTTCCAACTTCTTGATCCCGTCCGAAAAGTAATTTTCGGAAGGTCTGCAAAATACTCCTCCGTGGCGTCAATGATTTCCTCGCGTGAGCTGAATTTTTTATTGATGAGCCATCTTTTGAGGTTTGGGAAGAGATAATAATCCGAGGGAGCCAAATCGGGCGAATACGGTGGATGCGACAGCAATTGGACCCGTAAGTAATTGATTTTAGCCGTGGTTGCGATGCTCTTGTGCGCCGGCGCATTGTCTTTCAAAAACAAATTTTTTTTCGCTTCATGTGAGGCCGTTTTGCAGCGATTTCGGCATTCAATCGCTTCAATAATGCACAGTAATACTCGCTGTTGATGGTTTTTCCTTTTTCGAGGTAGTCCACGAAGAGTATGCCATGACAATCTCAGAAAACCGACGCCGTAACCTTTCCGACCCATCGAGCCTCCCTCGGCCGCTTCGGAGCACTCGTGCCGGCTTCAGTCCATTGCCGGGCACTCATTCTGTTCTCTGGTGTGTAATATTGGATCCAAGTTTCATCAACAGTTACCAATCGACGCCAAAAGCCCGCTCGATTTCGCATCAACAAGTCCAAACACGCTTTCGAAGTGCTCTCGCGTTCGTGTTTTTGGTCAGGTCTGAGCATGAGGAGGATACCTTTTTCATATGCAGAATATTGCCCAAAATATGGCATGTCCGCTTAGTACTAATCTTTGTCGTATCTGCTAGGTCGCACACCTTTCCGGTCAGCCAACACCATCGGAGGGCCTGTCGCTGCGGACTTGATCGGTAGTGGAGTTGCGGCCACCACGAAACTCTCGAAACCAATATTTGACGGTGTAATCTAACGGATAATAATCTTTATCCAACTTTTCTTTTGTTTACTTCGCCGATTTGCCTCTCAAAAAATAATGTTTTATGAGAGAACGAAAATCGTTTTTGTCCATACTCAACATGATGCCAAACACGTCAACAACAATCAGCTGTCAAAACAAAACTAAAGATAGTATCGCACTGAAATTTGGCATGTCTGCCTAAATATGAACCGAATTCAATGCACCATAACCTTTTTTGCAGTAGCAGTTCATTCTGGCGGTTACTTTTCACCCCACCTAGTATGTGATAGTAAGTAGAGAATAAGTCTGGTGATTAGGGTAGACGATTCATAATCTCATATCCCAAACTTGTTAGTTTAAAGAGCGTTAAATATACCATGTGGTAAAATCTACTTGTGAAAGCTGTTTTTGCCACAAGTTGCTTTCCATTATGTAGATTTATCTGCAGTATGATTCTGGTGTGATTGTTTCTTCCCATTTGAGAAGCAAATAATGCACAAATCCGTCACTAGTTTACTTCATTACAATGTCACCATTACCTTTATGGAGTTTAATCTGCCTTGGCAATTTCCATGGGCTTACTCACGTCTACCCATTTCTGTGTTTTCTTATTGTACAGAATTAATTTTTCGTCAGAGGTGACGATGTTTACACACGGTATCTGTTAGTCAAAGATGTTGTCACTTTGTGTCTTTGCGGTTTGTTGTGTTTGTGAGGACTGAAAGATGACGATTTATGGTTGCAGTTAAGCCATGGAAACTATGTAGTGACAAAGAACAGTTGTAGTATTGGTGAAAGTAATCTGCTTTACCTTGGAAATATTTCAAAACTAAGCAATTCTTTGAATGCTTAGTGTATTTCATATACATCAAACATTTCATACATTTCTAACATAATTATCATCAAACATAATTTTTTTTTATTACAGCGGTAGTTCACAACATTCTCACTCCAGATCCAGATCCGGGACTCGTTCTCCATCAATCCCTCGACGACGTGGTTCACCGAGCTTCCTAGATCGCCGAAGGATAACCAGGTAAACTCATTCGCTCCCCCATGTCACAAGAAAACATGCCAAGTACACAGCCATCATCATTACGCCTTCATATTTATAATTTAAACCACAAACACACGTTTTATTTGATTTTTAATTTCATTTAAACTTTATTTTGAATATTTTTCTAAATACACTTTAATTTTCTTTTCTTTTTGTAGCAAATCCAGAAATCGAAGATAGGCACCACATACATAAATATTTATATTTTTTTTTATTCAAACTATCGCCTAATTTAAACAAAATGAGAGAGAGAGAGAAAGAGAAAAAAAAATAATCATTTCTTGTACGAGTAGTTAGTTAAGATGAAAATATTTGAACTTGAATTGATCACCATTATTGCTTATTGCGGATAAATGGCGGGCAGCAAATATTCGTTGCCGTCTTAGATTTTATTTGCATTTTATTTTTGTTTATAAGTAAAATTTATTTCGGTCAAATAGCGCAACATTTAGGATGCATAAGCAATGTTTCATTTGCATTACCTTTCCGTGTATACTAAAAGATTGAATTGGAGAACATGATTTTTTTTCTTAATTTCGCAATAAACTGAAAAAGAGAGAATGAATAAATAAAATTGCTTTTTATTATTATCATTTATTTTGATTTACTTCTTTAGAGTGTTTTTTTTTTAGTTCCTCTTTATTTGGTAAGTTTTTCGTTTCACATTTTACTTTTATTTTTGTTCTTAATATAAAATCGTTTATTTATTTATAACCTTTAATTAACTAATATACAATACTAATCCCAACTAATCATAGTGCACGAAAACGACCAATACCATATCATCGACCGACACCATCGGATGCGACTAGTTGTTCCAGTTTCGACAGCCGAGAAAGTTCTCCACCTTCGCTGCGTTCGCAGACAAGAAGCCGCAGCCAAACACCATTGATTGCGTGTTAAATAAATACAAACAAGAAAAACAAAAAGCAGGACAAAGTTAAAAGAATCGACTACAAAAAAAACAATTTGAACCCAAAAAATTCCTCTAGTCTGAAACAATAATAATAATTAAAAATGCGCTCCAGTTCTAGTTTAATGAAGAATTTACGTAAAACTAACTTCTAGTCTTAATTCTAGCATAAGTATGATATACTAAATGTAACTGTTGATATTATCTATAACAAGTTTTAATTTATTTAATTGTGAAAACGAAACCAACATAATAATGTATAAAAACAACAAACAAAAACATTTTGACGGGTGTCTAGAGTTTGTTTTGTATTAATTTGTGGTTTCTTTGTTTTTTTTTTTTCTAATTTAAATATAATAATATAATACGACTCTTCTAAGTTGATGTAGACAATTTGAAAATTAAATCGTTTACGAGTATGCACGCTAAATCATTGATATCACAATAATTCCTTAAGTAAATGTTGACATAATAAAACCTAATTATTAAGTATTAACACTTCTTTAATTAACTTTTGTCTACCTTATTTCATTTTGAACGAATATTGCTTCTGGGTGTGGCTTCTGTTTAGTTAGCAAGGTTATGCAAGAATTAACACATTTGAATTTTGCGAATGTAACATGATTGTGATTATGTAACATTCAAATTGTATTACGTAGGTTGCTACTTACGAGTATGTTTCGAGAAAAACAAGTAGAAACAAATATTTATCATCAAAATGGCTTTATTGTTCTTCAAAATACTCGATGAAGATCAATAAACCTTTGCTTGTGTTTTAACAAATTTTCCAAGCTCGCATTATTGTGGTGGAGAATGATCCGTGTTCGACGATTGCTTTTCCTTATTTCTCCAAAGTCCTCTGGTGAACAAATGATGGTGTACCATTGCGAATTGACCAGTCTATGTTGCTCTAATGGGACGGTAGCGATATTTTCGATTTTCCCGAAGAAGCAGGCGACCATTTGCTTCATACCCGAATAACTTTTGTTGGATTTGGCTTGCCTTGAAATTCATACAGTCGATTCCTGTATAGTTTCGGATTCATATGTGTAGATTCATTATTCGTGGCCTGTCGCGATCTTATAGACGTCCTTTGAAACATTGCGATCGAATCGACAGGAGCCTTTTTTGAGTTTGAGCCGTGTTTTATTATTATTCGTGATCTATATAGATCACCCGAGTAAAATAAAATAGTCTACATCAGCGAAATATTTTTTATTTGTGTTGTGGTAATAGTTTGCAATTTCACAGCTGAGATTATTTGTTCCGTTTAGCGCGAAAGCGAAATTGCCATGCAACCGCATATTTTTTTTAAAAAACGAAAATTTGATACTCTGCACTTGTACAAGAGGGGTTCTTCTACTAATTTTATTTTAACTTATTTTCATCTTCCTATTCATACTTAAATTCGGACACAGTCCATTACATTATGTGTACATAAGATAAGTGTATTTGAAGGACAACTATTTTATAAGTATATGGGAATGAGTCGCTGTTCGTTTTATAAAATCCGGAAAATTTTCATGTTCATGTATGAAAACTTGAGTTTTTTTTAAGGACTAAAATATTATATTTTTTATCAACTGTCAAATGAAAATAATATTATTTCACCATTATAGGTAACTACATATAAGCAGTATATTAATTTATTCGAACATAGGAAATGTTTCATTTTCGAACATGGGCGCCTGGCAAATCGCCGACAGTTATATCAACTGTCAGGAATCAAACTACTCACTGTAGCCCAGTGAGAAATAGCACAAACTAATTCTTGGATCATGGAATTTAATCCTGATCAAAAGCAATAACCTTTATATCATGGGTGATAATAAAATACGGCTATTTTGACGACCAAATGTTCATGCCATATTAAATGTATGCGAGCGAAACGAACGCCCAATCACACTTCAATTTCACTTCCTGCATATGATCGATGTTATCTGCAACAATAATCGATTTTGGACGACCTGTTGTCGTTGTTGAGGTAATCCGTCAAAAATCATCGTACGAAAATGTTTACGATTTAATTTCATTTTTTAACTGTGATTAATTTTCCAAGTCTCTGAAAAATGCAAATAGCACTCATACGACAAAACGTCCCCAGCTCGTGTACCATTAAAAATGTCAAACTTTTTAGTTGCTGATGTCAGATGATGTATTTCCATATCTCAAAACTTACGTAGTAACCTACATACTACCATTTTTGCTGTCAACGATTGTTTCGGCAGAGCTCAATAATATAACCAAATGGTATAAAAGTTTGAATTTCGCGCCCAAGCAGCCATCTTTTTTAATAAAAACTGAACGAAAAAAAAAAAAAAAGAAAAGGTTACCAAAACAACGGAGAAGAAATCACTGTTCTGCGAATCAGCAAACGGCTAAGACGCGTTTTTTTTTAATTTCAAATAAAGTAAAGTAAAGTAAAAGAAAAGGTTGCATTTTCTCTTTTGAGGTTTTTTTTTTGCAAAAATTATTGCAAATTTTTTCATGGCGCCCGAGTAGGGACAATTAAAATACAAAACATCACATCAACATACATCAAGGCATTCAAATTGCAATTGTGAGCAGTGCAAAAGGGAGGTTTCCAAGGTATTCAACAAAAATTGAAAGTGATTAAATTTGCAAAAGCAACAAGATTGCTGCTTCATTTAAGCATAAAAAAAAAAAAAACTTTCAATTTTTGTCAAATTTGTATTAAATATATACATATGCACATATGGTATGTTCATAGCACATATGTACATGTAGTGTCAAAATCTGCAAAAAAAAAAGTGCGCGATTCGCAGAAGTCCAATTTACTTGTGTCTTAAAACTAATAAGCACAAATTAAAAGTTTAAAATTAAATAAGTGTGAGCTTTATTTTTAAAGTTTTATATGAACAACAAAGAATAAAAATATTCGCCACTCGTTTTGGTTGCCATCACCACCTCCGCTACGCCGTCGTTTTTCTTCTTATCCCTATCCGCTGAAGATATTCGCCGTACTCAACACTCAGTGCTTAAAACTACTTTCGACAATCAATTAATTTGAAATTTAATCGGAATTTGATTGAAAATCACTCGAAATTCAATGTGTTCAACCTAGTGACAGTTCTGTTTACTTTTGGTTTGTTTACGTTTTGGTCTGAATTTCAATAAGCTTTCAGTGCAAAAAACGAAATAATTTCTGTACTTGTGCGTAAGAGTGCATCAGCGAGATAAACATAAAATACGATCATTGAATCAAACTATTTACTGTAAAGTATTTCGGCTAAAAACACAAATTTGGTTGCGAACATTTAAATTGTTGCGTTATTGTTTGGCTACTAAATTTATTGCAAATTTGCCTACTTCAAGCGACATTTATATCAATAACCAGTGTAATCATAGCGAGTGGAAAATCTAATTCCAAAAAACTACATCTCGCGAACAATTTATTGTTATGGCACCAAAGAGACAAGTTTCTCCGAGTAAAGGTGACTCTCTCGAGCAATTAAAGCATCAGAGGTCACTTATTGTAACGAATATTTCCCGGATAAAAGTGGCATTAGAACAAAAAACGATGTCACAAAATCCAATTGAACTGGAATGTCGATTGGAGTTATTAAATTCATACATAGATCAAGCCATGATTTGTCAATCGGACATTGAGCTGGCTGATCATCATGACACGTTCCGTGGGGAATTGGAAGACATTTGTGTTGGTACTAAGTCATTAATAATGAGTGTTTTAAATAAGAGGCGCAAATCCAGTGCCATTGAGCACTCATTTTCTGGACCTCATCACTCACGACTTCCCAAAATGTCTCTTCCTAAATTTAGCGGCAAATACGCTGAATACAAAAACTTTATCAGCCTTTTTGAGAATTTGGTGGATAATGATCCTACTCTTCCAGACATTGAAAAATTTAATCATCTGATTTCGTGTCTGTCCGGTGAAGCATTAGGAACGGTTAAAGCCTTTCAAATAACCGAGCAAAATTATCCAAAAGCGCTAGCAAGCTTGAAAAGAGTGTATGACAACAATTGTTTAATATTCTTTGACAATGTTTCGGCACTTTTTGATCTGCCTGAAATTACCAAACCATCAGCATCTGCACTACGCAGCGTGATAGATACGGTTTCTGCAATTTATGATTCTCTTTTGTCATTGGGTGATGAAAAGAACATCACAAATGCAATCATTATTCATTTGGTGATGTCAAAAGTTGACGCAATCACGAGGTCGAAGTGGGAAGAACAGCTTGACTACAGCACACTTCCTTTATGGAGTGATTGTGAAACAGCCCTGAACAAACGATATCAGCACATAGCTGCTGAAGAGTCTTCATCTTCAAGATGCAAACCCAATGACAGGCAATCAAATAATAAAAAAGAATTTAACCGTCAAAAGAGTCAAAGATCATCGTTGTCGTGTGTCAATACAGAACAGCAACAGCACAAGCCGAAATGTCTGTTTTGCAAATCGAATGACCACTATATAACCGCATGCCAGTCGTTCACTGCACTCCCGGTCTTGCAAAGATTTGAGTTTGCAAAAAGTGTTCCAATTTGCATTAACTGCCTTCGAAAAGGACACACAGTTTCAAAATGTAAATTGAGCCGGTGTAGCATTTGCAATCGTGCGCATCATTCATTGCTGCATCAGTATGCAACAACGTTCAATGGTGTCCAACCTTCGACCTCCCAAGCTATGCACGCCTCTGTATCGACTGAACAAATCATTCTTGCAACTGCAGTCGTAAGAATTAAATGCAAGAACGGCGAATATATGCTAGCGCGAGCTCTACTTGATTCTGGCTCGCAAATTAACTTCATAACTGAAGAGCTAGCACAGAGGTTGAACCTTCGTAAGGAAGATAATTCATTAAATTTGCTTGGCATTGGTAAAACTAACTCGAAAGTCAATAAAAAGGTACACGCAGTCGTAAAATCAAGGTTAAATGATCATTCTTTCTCGGCAGATTATTGGGTCATGACATCTATTTCAGCATACCTTCCAGATCATGCTATTAACACTACCAATTGGAACATTCCAAGCAATATAGAACTGGCTGACCCATGGTTTTATAAACCACAAAAAATCGATTTGTTATTAGGCGCAGAAACATTCTTTGAACTACTGTCTGTTGGTCAAATAAAGAAAGGCCCAGAGTATCCTGTTATCCAAAAAACTCTGCTTGGCTGGATAGTATCTGGAAAATTCTCTAAATGTTCAAGTTCGAATACAAGAATTTGCAACATGATATGCCAATCCGAAGAAATGTCGAGCCTAGACAAAGTTGTTCAAAAATTTTGGTTATTAGAAGAAATTCCAGGAGAATCAAATAAAATGCTCACACCAGAACAACAAAGTTGTGAAAAGCACTTTGTTGAAAATACCCAACTCTTACCGACAGGTCGATTTCAGGTTAAGTTGCCCTTCAAAGCACCTCCTAGCTCGCTTGGATCATCATTTGAAATTGCTAAACGTCGTTTCCTCTCACTTGAGCGAAAACTTTTAAAAAATAATGATCTAAGAGCGATGTATATGGAGTTCATGAATGAATACCTCACAATGGGACATATGTCGCCGACGAACAATGAAATCCCGAATAGCCCACACTACTTCATTCCACATCAGTGTGTCTTAAGACCACAAAGTGCAAGCACGAAATTGCGTGTCGTATTTGATGCGTCGAGTCGTACAACGTCTCAAAAATCATTAAATGACTTGTTGATGGTCGGCCCAATCATTCAAGAGGAGCTGTTTTCGACGTTGCTCCGTTTTCGAACGCATAAATATGCTCTAACGGCAGACATTTCGAAAATGTACCGGCAAGTTCTAATTGCCAAAGAGCACTCGATTTACCAGCTCGTAGTGTGGAGGAAGCATCCATCTGAACCACTTCAACATTTTCGGTTAAACACTGTCACTTATGGCACTGCGTCAGCGCCATTCTTGGCAGTACGGTGTTTAAAAATGTTGAGCGATACACATAAAAACTCGCATCCGTTAGGATCGGAAACGATTCTCAAAGATTTTTATGTTGACGATCTATTAACCGGTGCTAATGATCTTAAAACCCTCACAAAAATCCAACAAGAAGTGAGAGAAATACTGAAACGAGGTGGATTTCAATTGGCAAAATGGTTTTCTAATCATCCAGCCTTATATGAAGCTGAGAGTCCAAAAAAGGAAATCAAATTTAATGATTCAGACTCCACAAAAACACTTGGGATTCAATGGCAACCAAAAGAAGATATGTTTAGCTTCAACTTAGAAGAAAGCTTTCATAATCTTCCAGCGACAAAACGAAACATTTTATCGGTTTCTTCACGTCTCTTCGATCCTCTTGGATTACTATGCCCCATAGTAACTAAAGCAAAGATCTTATTACAAGAGCTATGGATCGCAAAATTAGATTGGGATGAGTCGATTCCATTGCGCCTTGATACCAGTTGGCAGAACTTCAAAATGAATTTGACACAACTTCGCGATATCAAAATACCGCGATTTGAAGAAACGCATTCTAATGCGAAAATTGAAGTTCATGGCTTCGCCGACGCTTCGATTAGAGCATATGGTTGCTGTATTTACATACGCAGCCAAACCGAATATGGTATCAAGTCGACGCTTTTAACAGCGAAGTCAAAAGTAGCCCCATTAAAAGTCAAATCGCTTCCTAGGTTAGAACTTTGTGCAGCGCATACTCTGTCCAAACTGTGGATGAGAGTATCGGCAATGTTGAATCTCCATGTAGAGCAAACTATATTTTGGACAGATTCTGAAATAATTCTACATTGGATAAAGACTCATCCTTCGACTCTGGCAACATTCGTGGCAAATCGCGTGTCAGAAATCCAAGAGTGGACACAAAAAATTTCGTGGAGACATGTCCCAACTAATCAAAATCCGGCGGACATTGTATCTAGAGGTTGTAATGTGGATGAACTAAAGGGTTCAATTTGGTTTAATGGTCCACAGTTCCTTTTAGAAAGTCCAGCTGATTGGCCCAGTAACACTCACTTCGAGCTATCGCCAAGTGAAAAGGCTTTAGAAAGACGAAAAACAAACCTTTCATTGATAGCAGTCGAACATCCTCGAAACTGTCTGATGGATGTTATCGACAAAGTTTCATCATATGCAAAGCTAGCAAGGATCTTTGTGTACATAATGCGTTTTGTTAGAAAAATGAAGAACAAAACAGAAAATTTTGAATCGTCACCTACGGCTAAGGAGTTGCAGTTGGCATTTCTAAAACTAATAGAAATTGTTCAACATTTTGAATTTTTCGATGAAATTCGAAAATTAAAACGAAACGTCGCACTTTCACCAAATATTCAGAAGCTCAATCCATTTATGCATGAGTTTAAAGACAGTGATTGCTCATTTTCGCTACTTCGAGTAGGCGGACGTCTGTCACATGCACCGATTGAGTATGATGCAAAATTTCCGGTATTACTTTCAAAAAATACAAATTTTACTAAAGCGTACTTGAGGTATTTGCACAGAAAAAACTGCCATGCTGGTCCCAAAGCATTGGTCGCGCTGCTTCGAGAAAAGTTGTGGCTAGTCAATGCCCAAGAAGCATGCCGAAAAACCGTGCAAAACTGTGTACATTGCTTTAGGTATAGGCCGAAATTACTGACGCAAATTATGGGTAATTTGCCAGCCGACCGTCTTAAAGCGCAACGACCCTTTCTTATATGTGGCGTTGATTTCTGTGGTCCCGTGTATACTACACTTAAAATACGCGGTCGACCACCAGTAAAAACATATATTGTTGTCTTTGTCTGTTTTACGTCCAAGGCTGTACATTTTGAACTAACCACAGATTTGTCTTCGGACTGTTTTATCTTTTCTTTAAAAAGGTTCATCGCTCGCCGAGGAATTCCAAGGACAGTCCATTGCGACAACGGGACGAACTTCGTGGGTGCCCAGAGGAAGCTCCAGGAAGCTCGCGTGCAGTTCGAGCGAGGGAAGGAAGCAGTTCACCAGTACGCAGCCGAGGAAGGGTTCAACTTCGCCTTCATACCGCCAAGGGCTCCTCATTTCGGCGGTCTGTGGGAGGCAGCAGTGAAGTCCGCGAAAGGACTTTTACAAAAAACAGTAGGGAACGCCCTGCTGACAAGCGAAGAGTTGCTGACTGTGCTCCTGGAAGTAGAAGCGGTCCTGAACTCAAGGCCCATAGCAGCTCTCAGCGCAGATCCCAGTGACGGCGAGGCGCTTACACCCGCGCACCTCCTCATAGGAAGCCCACTGCGATCTTTGCCACCGGAGCAAATTCCAAATCGAATGAGCTGCTTAAAAAGATGGCAGCTTGTATGCTGTCTCAAGCAGCAGTTCTGGCGGAAGTGGTCAAAGGACTACCTGCTGATCCTGCAAGGTCGCAGCAAATGGACTCAAAAGCATCCCAATCTCGCCGTAGGAAAGCTCGTCGTCGTCCACGAAGACAACAGTCCACCTCAACAGTGGACAATAGGACGAGTCGTCGCAGTCGTCGCAGGGGAGGACGGAAGGGTCAGGGTCGCAGACGTGAGAACACGAGGAGGTGTAATCAGACGTCCAATCGTCAAGTTAGCCGTTTTGCCTGAGGAAAATTGAAGCGCCTGTAGCCCTTCAACGCGGCCGGTGTTTCGGCAGAGCTCAATAATATAACCAAATGGTATAAAAGTTTGAATTTCGCGCCCAAGCAGCCATCTTTTTTAATAAAAACTGAACGAAAAAAAAAAAAAAAAGAAAAGGTTACCAAAACAACGGAGAAGAAATCACTGTTCTGCGAATCAGCAAACGGCTAAGACGCGTTTTTTTTTAATTTCAAATAAAGTAAAGTAAAGTAAAAGAAAAGGTTGCATTTTCTCTTTTGAGGTTTTTTTTTTGCAAAAATTATTGCAAATTTTTTCAACGATAATTAATTACTTTCGTTAAGCGCAATTTCCAACAATGCAAAATGCTTTGCTTGTACTAAACTCCTGATATTAAACGTCTTATCAGGTATATGAATATGTCAGGCATCTAGAATATGCGTTCAGTATTTTCTACGAGTATGTATCGGTGGTGAAATTAAAATCACCAATCTCCTATCACCTCAATTATGGCTGCTTTCCAAAAATTCAGTACTGCCTGCTTTTGCATCAGCAACCATCCCGAAATGGGGGCGGGTTTCCATTATGCGCACTAAGTAAACTTTTTTTTTTCTGGTTTAAAATGGCCTAAAAAACTAAATATAATATTTTTCTTCTTGAGGAAATGAAATTTTTTTTAGTTTTATTTTTTTTTATTATTAAATTTTAAAATTTATTTTTTTAGTCCACCCATGTTTATGTGACTCATATACCCAGTTTATCCGAGAGCTCAATTTGCGTTGAAGCAGTCCGCATTGGTTCAATACGCTCGAATAAACACCACTTCAAACCGCATTTAAATATTCAACACGCATACGTTCATTCCTGCTTATAAAACGCATTGAAAATATGTAACCGCTTTGATATATCGTATAAACCTTTTCAAATCGCATTGAAACATTTTACTCTCTCACGCTCTCATCATTCTTTCATCGTCGGGCAGGTATTAGTTGTGCATTTAAAATGTGGGATTGTAAACGAATTATTTGGAAAGAGAAAGAAATAAGAACAAAGTATTAGTGTTAGTGTGAAGTGTCAGTTCAACCAGCTGTTTGTTAAACTTCTCTCAATTTTCTCTCGCTCATTTTGGATAATTTCATGTAAACACCAGCATTTCTACGAGTATTGAACCAATGCGGATTACTTCAACGTAAATTTAGCTGTCGGATAAACTGGGTAATAGACTCAGGTTTTAAACCTGTTTTCTGAAATCTCCATAAACATGCACCACTGTTTGAATCAACTCTTCAAAGGGATCTAACTTTTTTTCGCAATTTCTCTCCTCCACAGTTATTCAACTATCCAATCAACGAAATTATTAGAATAGTTACATTTTTCACATGTTTTTCATTTGTTTATAGTTGAGTACAATGTTGCCACCTGACTTAAAGCGTCAGGTTGCAAACGAAGTTTCATAGTTGAATAAGTGTATACCAAAAACGACTACGTCGCTCCGCTAAGATTATGTCAACAAGCAGGCGCCTGGAGCTAAAGTTTAATTATATTTACACGGGGTATTTAGCAGTATACTCGTAATATTTTCAGTCAATAAAAAAAAAATATATCAAAAAAGAGTCAAAATGAACTTCAAATTATTTTAACTTTAGGACATATGGCAATACTCATAATATTTTACAACACTAACTGCACTCACCATCGCACCCATAGCCCTCTTCGTAGGCAGAAATCACTTAGCACACGTGTCTATTTGTGCAGTGTACAGTACAGTACAGTGAGTACTTAGAATGTATGGACTTTTCTAGTGAAAATTAAAAACTTTAAAAATAAAAAAAAGTAGAAAGAAAAGTTTCCTCAATAAAATTCTTTTGCAGAACATCCTAGAATAATCCATATTAAATAAAAAAAATAAACATTGCTTAGTGCCAATAATGGAAACCAGCGCATCATGAACTAGCACGATGCAAATAACATTTGTTTGTTTGGTTTATCCAATCTGAAGTATAATCTCGAATTCCGAGAAGTAAGCTCTTTTAAATAAATAAAAACATTCAATTATATTATGATAATTATTTATATGCAGAAATCAGTGGACTAAAAGCGAGATTTTACACTTAATTACAACGAGGCTGCAGTTTAAAAACTAATTCAGCTCTAGTTGAATTTTAGCTTTGTTGCGGTAAATTTTCCCGCAACAAGGTTGGCTCTCTTTTCCCTTATAAGTCCCTTCGGTCCCTCTTTTCTTTGAGTGGGAACACCGAGCTCTGGCGGAGGTGGAGGGCAGCCATGGTCCCATCAGCCAGTGGCCCACCAACCCCAGACCTCGGAAAACAACCCACATAGGTTCACGAGAAGAACCCCAGGGTGCGACAGGAGGTCCACCAGGAACACCGTTGTCGGAGCCCATAGATGGACGGGAGACTCGCAACGGGCAGCATCAGACAGGACGTCTGAAAGTCGCCGACGGGTGGGGACGGACGGTCCTTTTGATCCAGACACCCCAACACGATGATGACGGGTGGGGGAAGACGATCCCTGGAACCTACACCCCAACGAAAGCCAAACAACATATGGCGAAGAATACACCCCATTATGCTACCCAGGGGTGTACGAACCAAGCCATTTGATCGATGGGTCAAGAGACGACGATCTCTTGTGTAGCAACACCCCAACGAGGGAGCAACGAAGGAGCAACAGTGGTGTGCGGGCGGACGGCCAGTATAATCGGGCACACCCCAACGACGTACCAGCTTTAAAAGCTAGGTTCGATGGGTGAAGGGATGACGACCCCTTTTTAAGCCAGCACCCCACCGATGGAGCACCGAAGGAGCAGCAGAGGCGTGTAGGCGGACGGCCAAGTAATAAGACCGCCTCCACCGAGGGAACAAGAAAACAAAAACCAGCAGCAACCAACAACAACCAACAAACAACGATTGTACCAAAACAAAAAAGTACAAACTGGCAGAGTGGCCAGAGGGCAGAAGGGCCCCACTGACAAAAAAATAAACAAATAATTGTAAGGAGTGACACGCTATTTGTCAGTCCCCACCCCCCAAATCTGAACGCCGATCCACCGGAGTAGGTAGGAAAAAAAAAAAAAAAAATATAAAAACTTAAAGTTGCACAGGCACTATACTTGGCTTTTGTGAGGGACGGCGATCCAACGGATGGTTGGATTGAGATACAATCCCTTCTGGATTGTATCTATATTCTTTTCCTTCCGTCCCAACACTTCAGCTACCATTCCATCGCATTTCCTTTCTCCCCCGCGGGCGTTTTAATTTTTGCATGAGTAATCCGATGGGGGAAAATTACCCGGCGATCAGAAAGGAAAGAAACTCTGCTTTTCGCAATTTCTTTTGTAGAACCTAAGAGTAGGCAATAGCTAGGATCCACAGCTTCCACAAACTCGCTCAGTGGAGTTCCCAGTCATTACTGGAAGTGGGAGCGAACTCCGAGACTGAGGAGTTTAGTATGAATGTCGAAAATTGTATGTGTGAGAGGCCTAGTCGGACACGGGGGCACACACTAGCAAAGCTTGCTAGTGTGGTGGCTAGAAATCCCGTCGTTGGGTCCACTACGGCTGAATGGATGTGAGAGAGAATGTGCGTGTGAATGTGTGTGTGTGTGTCTGACGGGAGCTGTGGATCGTAGAAGATCTAGAGACACTTTTGTGACGACCAGCATTCGGTGAGGGTCAATTTGTACAAAAAAAAAAAAAAAAAAAAAAAAAAAAAAATTAGATATTGCGAAAAGCAATTTTTCTTTTTTGGAAAAAAAAAAAAAAAAAGTAGTAGTAGAGTAGATTCGCGCTGAAAAGAAAAAAAAAAGAAAAAAAATAAAGAAATTCGCAAATTGCGAAGGAATATAGAAAGGACGGGAAAAGGAATATAAAAAAAAAGAAAAAAAGAAAAAAGAAAAAGGGAGACAGGAACGAGGACCGTGATAGCTGTGGTAGCGGGACGAAAGGAACGAGGCACTGTGCCAGAAAGGGGCGCAGCACCGCCAGGAATAACAAGCTAAGTATAGTGTAGTGCAGTGAAGAAAAAAAAAAAATAAAAATAAATAAATAAATAAATAGATACTTCACACGCGTTTTTTTTTTGTGTTGAAAATCGAGACTCCGGTGGGCCGCGCGTGTGTACAAATCCCGAGAAAAGACGGGACACGCGACCCGTTTCATAACGTTCTTGTTTTGTTTGTTCGGGGCTTAAAGAATAGCGGGTCACTCTATCGACGAGTGTGCCGCTACTCAAACAGTAAATAAATCGTCGAGCTCCAACGGAGCCGTTATAACGTTGAAGAATTTGTTTTTCTTTTCGGTAATTTTTTTCTTTTTTGTTCGGTTCCTTTTTTTTTCGGGGAAGTTTTTTTCTCCTTTCTTTTTGTGAAAGGTTTCGTGATTCCTGGTGGAAAAATCACGTGGCGCCCATTTTTATTTTTTTTCTCTTCGCCCAGGTTTAGCGGCCGTTAACGCGCTACCTGGTAGAACCCACAGCTGGGATAGCGGGATCCCAGAGAATAAAGTGCTATCGTTTGGTTCGGGGCATCGCCGTATCGGTGCCGGGAATCAAACATAGCAGCTTTAAAATATATTTTGCGAATATTCGGTTGTCACAAGCACCACAAATATTTAGCAAATGATTAATTATATGAATTCCAATCAATTTATTACACATCGCATCATAAAAGCATCGCATGCTTGCATGACAGATGCGAGCTGCAGTCACAATGCGCATTTAGTTAGAATTTTGGAAAGCAGCCTACTTTGTGCGGACTACATGGTGAGCTGCTGCCTGTAGGTTAATCGGTTAGTGTCCCAAACCTTTTACCGCCCTTCTTAAATTCCGCAGGGTGATTGTGTTCACTCTTTTCTGTGTGCTCGATTAACAAATTTCCTTTTGAATCTCAAAACCATTGACCATAAGAAATCCACTCAATGTGGTGTGGCTTTAAATTTTGCTACGACCATTGCAGGAATTTTAACACGTTAAAATATGTAACACGTATAAATATATCTTATGCCACGTACTGCTACCATCCTACAGGCCGTTATATTTTCGATGATAGTGAGGCTAAGAGTTTGCTGCTGTGTTTGTTCTTTGGACCTATCTTCGACCTGGAAGTAGTGCATGACCTGTCAACAGATGCGTATATAATACGAGTAGTTATACGTAACTTTATAAACCGCCGAGGAGCGCCGCTAAGGATACGCAGCGACAACGGGAAAAACTTCGTCGGAGCCGACCAGGAAGCGAAGCGTTTTTCACAAGTTTTCGACTGTCATCGGATCCAAGACGAACTGTCAAAAAGGGGAGTCGACTGGCGTTTCAACTATCCGAACAACCCATCCGAGGGAGGTGCCTGGGAATGCATGGTGCAGTGTGTGAAGCGAGTTTTGCGACTCACACTCAAGGAGGTTTCACCACGAGAGCACACTCTTCTATGCTTAATAATTGAAGCAGAGAATGTGGTAAATTCAAGACCACTCACCCACTTGCCAGTGACAGTCGACCAGGAGGAGCCGCTCACACCAAATCATTTGTTGCTGGGCTCAGCTAATACAGCTCATACACCTAGAATGCAAGAGCTAGATGAGAAGACATGCCGCTTAAAGAAGAAATGGAGGATTGCCCGCCTTATGAGAGACAGGTTTTGGAAAAGGTGGGTGCTCGAATACCTTCCCATTTTGACCCGCCGAGTCAAGTGGTGCCCAAGGACGAAGCCAATCGAAGTCGGGGATCTAGTTTATATCTGCGACCCGAATATGCCGAGACGAGGGTGGAAGCGAGCCCCAGTTCAACGCGTACACCAGGGGTCAGATGGAGTCATCAGACGAGCCGACGTGCAGACAAATACAGGAGTGTTATCCCGTCCAGTTTCGAGATTAGCAGTGTTGGACGTGGAGCCGATGGTGAACTAGATAGATTCACGGGGGCGGGAATGGGGAATTCTGTATCCTGATTGCGCCATCTGTTCGCCAAAAGATTCCCTAATTAGAAATTGACACTTCGTCGCCGCGGTTGGCACTTCTTCCAATAACCTACCGTTCTTTTTCCGCTTTTTTTTATTTTCGAAGTTAAGGGAAGAGGTGCAAACCGCGGTAAGTATCATAATATATTTACTTATAATTTCTTTGTTAAACGTTAATTTTTAAAGAAATAAACAGATCAGATTTTAAATCATCTCGTTTGAGCGTGCGCTTTCTTTCCCAATTCAAAACAGTGCCTGTTTACAATGGCGACGGGATGAAAGTCCTCACCACGACCGTCGTGTTTACATTTTCATGGTGTTGAAAGACTTTTTGACAAGTGGAACACTTGAATCGGAGCATTTTTATTTTTTAAATTTGAGCAGTTGGCCTGAAAGATACCTTTTTTCCTATTCTTCACACTTCCTTGCTCATAAACGATCAAAACTAAAATGAAGAAATATGTCAGAAATGAAACGATATGGAAAAAAACAAAGTGCTTCACCTGAAAATCCTCTTTAGAAATGGTTTTTCGGTGGAAGTAACCTTTCAGGAATTGTTCGACCATACGTCAATTCTACCAAGGATATCTACATACATCCGCTTTCGGTAATATTCATGTCTTTACAACTTACAGTAAATTAATTTACAGTAAATGGATGAACGGGGTTTCGTAGTGTTTACTGACAAAGTTTCTACTCAATTGGCTTCTTAGGCAAAAGAACAGCGATGAGGAAGTGTAACTTTTACAAAGTTTAGCTGTCCATTTTTTCCCGGTTTGTCGACATTTTAAGTCCCTTCTTGTTCATAAGTATATATGAAATGTCGCTTCTATTTCAAGGATAGCAAACGCACTAGTGACAACTTGTTGGGTCCTGTCAATTACACAACATATTTAGTATGTGGTAGTTGCACAGACCTATACCTCATTTGTTGGATTGCGAGTTTCGTACGGTTTTCTCATATAGTAGAATATAATATTTAAAAAAGTCTCGTGGCGGATCACAATTATGTATAAACTCACTTTTGACATTAAAAGCAACGGTAGGCCTTGTGCTGCAAAAACAGTATCTGTCGTTATGAATTTTTCGCGTCAATATTTCATAAACTGGTTTACAAGTCTGGAATACATTCCGTCAACCATTTATTCTAGAAGCGGTGCTGCACATGCTATGCTATACGCCATTGATATCGCTTGGCACAAGTTCTTCTTCGTAAGGATGAGACGTCTGTTCGAAGTTCGGCACAATTAATAAATTATGTTTACAGGATGCACTTATCTCCAAAGTTTGTGGCCCAGCCTACTTGCTGCCGTCATACAAAGTGGAATATCTCCCAACATACCCATCAAGGTGTATTCCGCATCAAAACCGAATTGCTCAGACACCAAATGGTTAATACTTAGGATTTTTCGTTTAATTAATCCTCGAATTCTGTTCAACAAGGACAGTCCCCCCTTTGCGGTTAGTGAATTTCTTCTTAACTAATTCAAATTTCGATACAAGTCGTTTGTATTCAAAACATCCTTGTTTCTATCCAAACACCTTCCCCTGAAAAGCGTACAATCCAACAACCTATTTTAACAGCTTCCCCGGTTTCTAAAAACTTCGCACTCCCTCCGCATTTCGGAATTTCCCAAAATATGCTCAGAATTATGAACAAATTGCTATGAATGTCATTGACCTCATCACGTGCTCTCCGATAGGTTCCTTGGGATCTGCGCTCTAGATAAATCATTCAGCTATATTGTCCTGTTGGCGGATTTTAATATGTTAGAATATTTTGAACATTTTGGAGCAGTAGCGTATCGACTTTTTGCCTAAACTTCATGGGAATCGTCGTCAAGGGCTGATATTCATTAGGACCACTTAGCAGGATCGAGTTAAGCAAGTTTTACCAACCTGTGCAGCATCATCTAAGATATACAGCCATGGACACATAAATAGCACAAACTTTCTTTCCAGAATAAAAACGTAATTGAATAACTTAATATTTCAAAAATAATAATAAACTCAATGTTTTTTTGAAAACGTTATTAACAGTGAATGTAATTAACTTCAAAATAATGTATTAATATCCATGCAAATCCATACAGAAAATAATGAACAAGACACTTGTCTGGACACAGAAATAGCACAAAATTTGATTTCTGAAAATAAATTAAGAAATATTCAAATATAATTTAAAATGTTTTTGTTTTGTCTTTTACCTCTTCAGTATTTTGTACTACAGCCAGAATCTTCCATTACTGCCTTATATCTTCGCCCCATGCTTTCAACAAGCTTGTGACATCTTTCCTTCGGGATAGAATAACAAGCTTCTCTTATGCAATCCCAGAGTTCATCCTTATTTTTGCTGCCAAATTTTTACCTTAACGTCGTTCCACAAATATTCAATTGGGTTAAGGTCGGGACTCTGTGCTGGCCAATC
The DNA here is from genome assembly GCA_949129095.1 of Volucella bombylans. Lineage (NCBI taxonomy): Eukaryota > Metazoa > Arthropoda > Insecta > Diptera > Syrphidae > Volucella > Volucella bombylans. The sequence continues at coordinate 132,987,124 of OX422142.1, read as the reverse complement.
CAACACATGGATATCTTCTTGGGAGAATCAATCCTTCACTATTTTGGTGGAGTGCTTCGGATCATTATCTCGCATGAATATCCAATCAACTGGCATAAACTCAAAAGTATAGGGATCCATCGTATTTTGTAATACGAGTATGTCTAAATATTGAAATTTGTCCATTTTTCCATTTATTCTTACAAGCGGTCCTACTCCAATTTGCCAAGATGACTTGAACGGATAACGGCGGAACAGATTTTCGGATAATGGCCTTACCGATGAAGACAGTACTTTTTCTTGGTTTCGGTTCCCGTTTTTTGTTTTCATTTAAATAAATTTCAGCTTCCTTTACCAGCTTAATCGCATTATAGACCATTTTCCTGGAACTCTGTATTATTTTAGCTATTTCAGCTGGCTTTTTGCCATCTTTGTACATGTCGTATATAATTTTTCTTTTCTCTGGAGTGCAATGTACACCTTTTCCCAATATACAAACAAATAAAATACTAAAATAATTCGCCGAGAAATTGTAAATATCGTAATTTGTGCTATTTGAACGTCCAACCACAAAAATCACTTCGCTTATTGAAATCAACACCTGTCAAAGCATCGAAATGATAACGGTGCATTTGTTCACCATAAATATACTGTACGATAAGGGTAAACTGTAAAGTAGGATTCACTTCAATTATATGATAAGAAATGTGCACATAGAACTTTCATTTGAGTTTGTGCTATTTACGTGTCCATGGCTGTAGGTATATTTTTTCTCGGATGTGTTGGGGTAAGAAACTAATAAATATGGCAGATACCAGATGCGTTCTTCTTTGATCACATAATTTTCTCGAGTACCCCTTTCTTTTATATCCCTGCAGATTCGGATGCGTAGCTCAAACATAAATGAACTAACATATATGGAACAATTGCAAGATATTGGCCCTTCAAAAACGACTTTCCATTGATTTTCCCTATTCGTGTGACTTTGTCTGTGAATACGTGTGAATTGTCAACAATTTCAATTCGTCTCACATTCTAATCAATCGCGTGCAGGGCAAAGGGTTGCAAAAGTATTAGTAGAGTTTGCCATCAAGTTTACTTCTTGTTTTTGATAAACTGCTTTCCCAAACTAATGAAACTTCTTACTGCCCATTTTCAACTTTCTCATAAAGTTACACCGTCCGACTGTTACTCTAGTTTAGTCTTGAAGCGCGCTCCTATCTGTTTGGTTGTAATGTCATTTAACTCTTTTGCTCCAACCGCATCCTGAGAGTTCGTTGCTTTCTCGACAAGCCGTACTGCATCTTTATCACCTCTGTTGGTTGTTGACGGCGAATATGAGCTAAAAAAAGTTTCGATTTCTCTGATTTACTACAGTAGCCAATTTTTATTCACCTTCACATATTTGTTTCAAATTTATTTAATAAAAAAGTCGTTATTTAGACTTCGAGATACATTTCGGATATTATTTAACAGCAATCTTACGAACCGCTGTGTGTTCACAGTTTGAGGTACTTTGTATAGCTGACGTAGACTACCAGCGTTCAGGTATTTACAATCAGTGTTTGGACTTGCTTGATCTGTTTTCGATCGATTGATTTAAAGATAATATACAAATAAAAGCTTGCGTATAAAAAGCTTTCAATCGAAACTAAGTACTTTGTATTAAATCGACAGGTGTCCAGTATTTTTTGAGCTGCTTAAACAAAACCTTCCTCGCAGAATGCCGTTACAGTCCTAAAAAAAAAAACTTATTTAAAGTATCAATTGCATTTCGATAAGACAATTTCTATCTGACTGAAAAGTTTTACTCCCATCGAATGTACTGAACAGCTGTTCGCAAATCGTAGGTCTATGTATCTCACCATCCAAGTGGTTACTAATTACCTGAACACATACTTGACACATGACAGTCATTCTGGCAAAACAAATCGACAAAAATTGTACGAGTGCATCAATCATTTGGTTGTTTTTTTTTTTTCTTCCACAAATTACTGCGCCTTTAAATGGGGAACTCAAATTCTCGTGCGGATACAAAATCGACGACAAATAGCGAAGGTCACATTACAAATGACCAACAACTAACAGCGGCAACGAACAGTGTTAAAGCAATGAGTCGATCCGCATCGGGTGCTGATATCCAAGAAAAATACTTTACACAGTTTGTGCCTGTGGAAAAATTGTCGGAAATTCTCCATGAGAAGTCGTCGTCGAATTTTGGTGTCAATGGCATAGTAAGCGAAGTATTTGTAAGTCAAGTATTTAAAACTTATTCGGATTTAGGGCATCGCCTATTCAAATTACTGCATCATAATTCGCGTGCACAAACCGAGTACTTGGGTACTGTGGCGTTTCGCCAACAATGCGAACGCTTTCTAGGTATAATGGACGATGCAAAGATACTGGAGTGTTACATAAAAATGTACGCCGATCCGGATAGGTCAGACTTTATCAATAAGGACGGTGTAACACGTTTGCTTTTAACCTGCTACACAATTGCAATGGAACATTCAGGGAATTCTGTACTTTGTCCAGCGATAAATCGTACATTCGGGTCTGTGGTGAAGTCTATTTTCTTCAATCAGGACAGTCTGAGTATTGGTTTTGTATGTCGTTGGTTTGAACACAATTTAATTCGATCAGTGCTGTTGGTGCACAAATATTGTGTACATACATTGTCGACAGCATATCGTGGACTTGAACAGAACGAACACTCTTCGGGTATAGAGTTGTCTACACCAGTATTAGAGCAACGACCTGCATTCCCCGAACAAGCTGATTCGGAGTCTAATTCATTGATGCCTTTGTCGCAAGCTTGGCTATTAGCTGGAGCACTGCCACCATTGTATTCAAAACCACAAAGTATAGTTTCACCAAGTGCCAACAAATCAGCTTCAGCTGCACAAATTTTCAAGGACAAATTATCGATGCTCCCATCACATTGGACTCTATTGTACGACTCGAATGAGCATGGCTTGGGAGCAAATCGATTTTTACATCATTTACTTGGCTATCGTGGCCCTACTATCATTTTATTGCACACAGAAGACGAGCAGACTTACTGCATAGCAGCTCCAAACGAATGGAAAGAAACAAATCTGTATTGCGGTTCAGAAGGCTGCTGTGTGATACAACTTCTTCCGAAATTTGCAATTCTGGAAAAGAAACCGAATATTTTATATTTAAATACTTGCATACGTGGATATCCGAAGGGATTGCGAGCTGGATCCGATCCAAGAAAACCTATTTTAGCGGTGGATGAGCATTTTGAAAATATTGACTGTAAAGGCATTGCAGCAGTATTAACGTCTATTGAAATTTGGGGATGTGGTGATAAAACTTCCCGTGAAGTACAATTGGATATCAAGAAATGGCAAATAAAAGAAGCCGAACGCCAGAGAACAGTTAAACTTACTGCAGCCGATTGGATGGATCATCCCGATAGATACCTGCTGGAATTGGGTGGTCGACAAAATTACAATAATTAATTGAAAAACAATAAAGAAAATCTGAATTTAAGATGTGATGATTAACAGGGGAGGACGCAGATAATTATAATAAAACTTACTTAAAACGCGACAGCTTAACTTCGTCGTAGCGTAGTGTGTCCTGGTATCGGACAAGCTTTCGTTCGTGATAATTTTACTTAATTTTATTTTGTATTTTATTTGTTGAGAGATCCTATTGAATAAAGTCCAATCTATATTTTATTATACAATAATATGGGGTGTGGAGTGTATTGTTTCTTTTGGGTTGACATTCTACAGCAGATCGAGTCGTCTAAAAAGTCATCCATCAGTTCAATATATGGAATTGTTGAATATTGTATAACACTTGAGTAAGTTTCTTACTTATCATAATTTGCACATGAATCATTTTGTGATATCGCTTTCTCTGCTCTCACGTGCCTGTGAGTTGTAATGGTGTAGTATGGTAAAAACTAGGAAATTAATCGAGATTTCTTAACTAACAACTGATAAGTTTTGTTGTTTTATTGACTTGAGTTACAAACAATGAAAAATATAACAGCAGAACCATATTTTATTGAAGAAAACACGTCTTCATTTAGCAGAAAGGAGCAGTATGGTATTGTGGTCTAAGTTATTTTTTTAGGTCTCCGGTAGATCTAGAGCAATCAATTTCGAAGTTAACCTGTCTTTAATCTTAGTGTGTGCTCTCGTCTGTATCATCTTAGTGTTGGATATTCATTGCGCTGGATTACATATAACTTGTGAAAAAGATGTGCTTATATGAGTTTTGCACATACATATGTAGGTAACCAATCTTGATTGTTCGGTACAATGAGGATATTGTTTTTGATTTCCATTCAATTGATTCAGCAAAGTGACAATCTCGGTTTAGAAGTTGAAGTGCGAAGAGATAGCAGTAAATAGAATATACTTAGTCCGGCTTTGGCATCTATTGTATTACACATTTCTCCGTTCGCTTAGAAGTGTTCCATTGGCAATAAGAATTTCGTGGTAGATTTCGGCCGTGTACAGGAGGTACCATCTCAGTGGCAATTTCTAGGTCCAGCCCAAGTGGCTTTTATTTAACAGATAAGCCAACACAATCGGATAGAAACTGTTATCACAAGGCTCCGGCCATATGTGTAAGTGTATTTTTTTTCAATTCGAAGTAGTATTTATTGTGTTTTACTTTACTTTTGGTCACGTCGGGATTCACTCACTGAATATGTCCTAAATTCCACTTACGCAAATAAAGCCGAATGCCATTCGAAGAACTTTTATCTCAACGAAATCATTTGATTTCGATAAATACCATGCTTACGGGTTATACTGCAAGACTAAGAAGATAAACGTCTTAAAGTGTGTTTTGTCAAATTTTAAAGGGGACATACTTTTACGTTGCCTCCTCAATCTCAATCTATTGATGGGAAGTGTGATTCCCTCGCTTGATTTCTAGCTAGATGAAGTTTTTTTTTAACATCAAAGCCACATTTCCCCATCATGTCGTATTGTCCGAGCTGTTGGCTTTAGGGGACTTTTCGTTACAAACATGTTTGTGGCTGGATTTTGTTTTACTGATTACCTCATATTCCGATCCGAGATTCAATTCATCGGACATATTTATATAGGACCATATATTCCAAATGAGAATGTATACTGCTGGAAAAACCAACTTGCTCTACTTTATAAAACTTTGCAGTTCAAAGCAGCGTAAGAACGATTAAAAACTTCAAAATCTGAGGCAAATATCCATGTCAAATTAATACTACAGTGTCCCAAAGGTAGTAAAAAGTTTTCATTTTCACTCATTAGAAACTCTGCCGCATACGCTTCTTCGCAACTCAATACTTCTAGATTGTGTTGTCTCCACTTTGATTAGAGCCCGTCGGACATTCTGGGAGACAACACTTTCCAACTCGTGTAGTAGCAATAATACTCAATGTACACAAATCCGCTGGTCCAAATGATGTACATATCTTCCCTTCTTCTAAAGAGGTGTTCTATCATGCTGTCAAAACTAATGCGTAAGCTTTCTCATCAATTAATTTTTAAGGTAACAGTATTTACCTAACTCATCCACAAAAACAGACGAATCTTTCTTTTATTACAGATCCATTGCACTTACGTTCCTTCTTTCAAAGGTTATGGAAACCATTAATGAGCCATCATAAAAATCTAGACTGTTCGGATAGCTCAACAAAAATAAGACTGCACAGATTAATTAAAATTATATACATATGTATCTTTATTTTGTGGACTGTAAAATCTAAGAGAACCGCTCTGGTTGAACAACGAAAACTAAGTGACTCTCGTCACACACAATTTGTGTACAATGTAGATGCACGTCGCACGGATGTCGGTCGCAGGTTCCGTTATCATTGTTTCGTCAGATTTGTGTCGAATGGTCGAATGTTATCGGCTGCTATTCTTTATGGTGTCCTTCTTCGCGCCGCGTGAAGCGGTTTATTCGACTGCTTGTCGCCCGTGGTAGTGGTTTTCCTTGCAATTGGGTTTGCTCTATGTTTGTGATTTATGACCACCTGGTGTTGTTTGTGTGTGGGGATTTGCGCGCACTGCTGCTTGTCGTTGGATTGCAGGCTGTTCGATTGCCGTTAATATGCGCGATGTTTATTTTATGATGATTCTAGACAAGACACAAACACTTTTTAATGGCCGGTTGTACGGTTCTCTTAGCAACGGGTCCACTAGTCATTTGATAGCATGTCTCACCGAAAAGAGGGACCAAAATCTACGCCAATTTAGCGGAAGCAAGGGAGTTGCACTTGATATTGCAAAGGCATTTGACAGAGTTTGGCATCAAGCTCTATTGTCGAAAATGCGTGCATTGAAGTTCGATGAATCTCTTCTTCAGTAGATAATTAACTAACTTTCGAAAAGTAGATTTCAAATTGTTTTTGGACGGTTTCAAGTGTAATGTCCATTGTGCGTTTCGCCAGTTTCTTCTGACATTATTCTCGGTATGTGCGTCAATGACAACCGACAACATTATAATTATCACATATTCAATGTCGCCAAAAATTCTGCGAAATGTTTAGGTTTCATCAAGCGATATATTTGCTAGACATTCAATATAACTTAGAGGTGACGTCAATATTGCATAGTCAATATACGAGTATGTTACACTATCGAACACCGACGTTATGTCTCTTCCCTCACTTTAATCTATCGCTACTTACACCACCAGTGCTCCTTCAAACCTTCAGCCCCAACACTCCTTCTATGAATGCTCATCAGTTTACCCAATGTCGTATTTCTTTCCTAAGCCATATACCTTGTTTATGAAATGGCCTGCGGAGAACTTTGTTTCCTATCAGTTTGCCCAATGTCGTATTTCTTTCCTAAGCCATACACCTTGTTTAGGAAATGGCCTGCCGAGCACTTTGTTTCCTATCAGTTTGCCCAATGTCGTATTTCTTTCCTAAGCCATACACCTTGTTTCTGAATTGGCCTGCCGACCACTTTGTTTCCTAGTCATTATAACCTGCAAACGTTCAGGATCAATATACCTCGGTATCTCTTTTTGTTTCTCTCGCGCTTTGTGCAAACATTTTAAACATCTGTTTCGCTGAACGTGCTTGTTGGCATCCTTTATCAAACAGGGAATGAAATCCAGCACAACATATGATGACCACATTTCCTTTGCGCTTGATATACATATTGGATCAAATGACTTCTTATGAGATTTTGAAAGACTATTTTGACGAATTAAGCGTTAATGCAAATTGAATTCGAACCCCTTTTGCCCACTACCGTAATATGAGCGTTGTCTTTGGTTTGGTTAAAAAAGCCTTCGCTACCATCTTTATTTGAATATCCATAAAGCAATTACCCAGATCTGGTTCTTTTTATCGTAGTCATAAACGATCTTGATAGGCGTTTTAAACACTCCTCCTTCTTGATCTGCGGTGATGATACACAATTTTTCAAGCCGTCTTTTCATCACAACACAACAAACGAAAGCAAACGTTCTGTTCATTCATCAATGAACCAATCTCCTGCGACGAACCTCACTAATCTCACCGTTTTCGATTTCAACCGTAGCGTCTCCTTTCTTAAACTAAATATCGCTTATCACTATTCTTGATCTTAGGTTCTAGTTTTTAAGGCCTTAGTCCCAATTGGATTAAGTCTATTAAATGAGGCTTAAGTATTTTGGAAAATGGGATAGAGAGAGAAAGAAAGATGTTTGGACTCAGTGGTTATTTCGCTCCATGTGGCACCCAACATTTAATGGGCAGACTAGATTCTTGAACACCGAACCTTCCGATTTGGAATCCAGTCACGCAATGACGTCGTATTAAGATATGTATGTCTACGCAATGAATGAGTTGAAAAACATACGAGGAAAGATCTGCGGTTGTATTCAGTTAGAAAAGCTGCCGTCTATGAACTCACTCTATAACTGCAAAGACTTGTGCACACAGGTGCGGGTACTTTTTTAATTTTTTTTTAGCATTTCATTAGATTCGTCCGGATGGTCAAATTTTTGAACCCTTCTCTTTGAGGTTCAAATATTTTCCAGTCAGTCGTTTCCAATGAAATCCTCAAGAAAGCAAAGCCCTACCACTGATTTTGCTATGAAATTATCGATAAGAGATCACTGCCCCCATAAAAAGTAATATATCGTGATCAAATTTTAGCTAGCTAGACTGCCCATTACATACAACAATTGACAATTGGAGAATATTGCTGAGCCGTATGAATATCTACATTTATATACCTATACTGATTTCTCTAGCGCTATCCGACGATTTTGTCTCCAAAGTCTTCGCTGTCAACAGATATTTTCATATTTTTTGAATCGAGCGAAATCAAACAGCAACGGACGTTAGCATACCCAGTGCTCTTAACAGCGCCACCTCACTTTGTACATTCGGCACTGTTTACAAAACTACGTAGATAGCTCTTCAGAAGAACAAATAACTAAAAATCAAACCAACCCATTTAAATAAGAAAAGTTATCTCAATACAAAAAATAAAAAAAAATGTATGTTTGTATTTATGCAATCAATTATGAGTACGTTTTGTAGACCTTAATCCTAAAGTAAACACAGACCTTAACACACGAAATAAAAAAGATATTCAAAATAACATATCAAGCGTGTATAAAATATATCTCTTCATCTATAAGCCCTCCCTCATCCAAAAAATTGCACAATCTTATCTCCAAGAGATTTGGTACACTTTTTAAATCAACATTGCGAACTATTTTGCCTCTTCCGAAGCATCCCTTGAGGTAGTAGGACCATCAGTTTTTTTTAATTCGGCACGCCTTCGTACCGAGGCCAAGTAAATTACCCAAACGAATGAAATGAAGTTAAAAGTTAGCGTGCGAATCTGCAAAGAAAAACATAAAAAGAAGCATGAAACTAACTTTAATTTCAGTTAATAAGGAAGAACGACCAACTTTAAAGGTAGAAGTTTGCAACAAAATTATCACATCAACTAAACAAATAAATTTACCTATAATTAGCTTATCTAGGTATTTTGTAGAAGATAACATATTCTCACTTACCATTGAAGGCACATAGTTCATGTTAATGAAGACCGGGATTGAGAGCAATGTCCAATTGGCACGGAGCAGAGTTTCGTATAGTTTCTTCAAATTTTTCACAGCATAGTTATGACTATTGCCCTGGGGGTATTGTTAGTTACATTGAAATAGAGTCCAGAAGATCAGACCTCTTAAACAAACTTACCTCGAATCTAGAGAGGAAATAAAGTGACACAGCTTGATAGAAAGGAGCAAAGAAAAGTCTTTCTGCGAGGAATACTAGAATGTTCCTGTAGGGCATTCCATGGGGAAAAATCCGTTCAATCAGCTGGTAGAAAAAATGTGGTATCGTCCCTCCAAATATGAAACTGAAATAAGATTTGAGTTAGAGTCCTCCTGAGGATGGCAACTCGCACGTTTACCCAAAAGATCCATAAGCAAGCAAGGTTTTCTGATTGATTGTCTTGTTGCCACCGATTCTCTGTGAAGTGTAATTAGCTGAAGTCGCTATAACAGCACTTAAAATAGCATTAAACAAATTAAACAAGTGAATAATTAAGTTTATTGACTTTTGGATAGAATGAGCTCACCTGGTAATTGATTTTGTACGTATTGGGTGATTAAAGAGCTGCTCCAGGTAAACACCGAGTAGTGTGTAGATTGGCTTTGAAAGAGCCATGTTGCTTGTTAAATTATTATAAATAATTTATTGTAGGTCTGGAAAATTGTACCGAAAAAACCTACAAATTTAAATCGCATTTAGAAGTGGACTCTTTGACCTTTAATGCAAAAATGCTTGTCAACGAGCAAGCGAGATAAGCTGCGCTTATCTTCCTCTTTTCTACTTGGCAAAAAGATTGTTATTTATCTTACCAAGCGTTGTGATGTCGGCCAGCACGTACTAGGCGGAATGCTATGGGTGGTCGAATGATTATGGACTGGTTTGTACCTCCCAATAATTGCACAGAACCAGAACAAAAAGTTTTCTAATAAATGACATTTCATAGCAACTTGTATAATGTTTAAGGCGAATTTGCTTATACTCAGCGAAATGGATTTCAAAACCAGTCAAAAAGACGAGAAGCGCAATCATTTTCTGCGTTTACAAGCAGAAGTTAGGCAGAATTAAATATTTTTACTTGTAATGAAGAAGGTCTGCTTCAAAGATATAAGATTCTGAAGTGCCTGTTTACATTGGGTACGGGATGAAAGTCCTCACCATGAACGTCGTGTTCACGTTGTCATGGGGCTGAAAGACTTTTTGACAAGTGGAACACTTGAATCGGAGCATTTTTAATTTTTAAATTTGGGCAGTTGGCCTGAAATATACCTTTTTTCCTATTCTTCACACTTCCTTGCTTATCAACGGTTAAAACTAAAATGAAAAAATATGTCAGAAATGGAACGATATGGAAAAAAAACGACGTGCTTTACTCGAAAATCCACTTTAGAAATGGATTTTCGGTGGAAGTAACCCTTCTTCTTCCCACTTCAATAAAAAGTGTTCTCTCTCTTTTGGGCAATCTTCCTGTCAGCGCCATTGTGAACAGACACATACTTTCCTCTACTGTATTATCCTTTAGGAGGCAGGAATGGGTCAGTGCGTATTATCCAGTTGATTTATATATCCTTCCCATGCAAGGCGACGGATGTGGACTTTTCTGGTCAGGTCGATACAGCTCGCAGAAATCCCTGTTATAAGGGGTGAACGCTAGTTGTTTACGTGGTGGTTTGTTGTCTGGAGGCAGCATTAGACCATTTATTTTTTCAAAGATGACGTTGAACGTTATTGACAGAAGTTAACCAACTTTTCGAGAAATTTGATGAATTGAATATGGGTGAGCTCTGGGTTTAAAAAGAGGTCGGTACGGTATTTAGATTTCATAAAATGGTCAACTTACTGCAAATGAGTCTCAAAGATCGTCTTACTTCATTTACTGAGACTAAAGCCAACATTTTGACTTTTTGATACGGGTCTGCAATCGAAGCTAAGCTGGGCACATGAACTATGTTGTATTTCATACAGAATTGGCATAACCTGAGCTTTCACATTCAATTAAGGCAAACAGTTGAATGTTTCTCTTAAAGCGTTTGAGCCAGATTTTTATTCTCCTTTTATCAAAACCATCCCATCGCACCTGGATGATGGTGATATCCGCTTTATAGTAGTCCAGAGCCTTTACCAGTCGTTCCCCATCACAAGGCTTGTTCAAGTCAATGCATTTCATGTGCATATCCGAGCGTCGTTGTCAATTTTCGTTTTGCAGGGTCGTCAATGGTAGACCCGTACTTATTCAAGTCTATTGCTTGCTTCGCATCTGTTGGATTTAGATGTTGCCGAGTATGTAGTTAACCCTACGCACAATGCTTTGAGGAACATGCTTTCCCTGGGAACGATTGGGTCAAAAGGGACCCAAATACGTTTTTCTCTCGAAAATTCAATATCTGCTCTGCTTTCCTGATTATCGTCCAGCACCTGATTTCATGTATGTATTAGAATTTACAGAACGTTTTGTAGAGCATGCATTTCGTCTTAAAAATAAGAAGTATTGAGCCCATTTGATTCGCCATACCAGTGACGTTCGGTCTTAAGCGGTGGATATGTGGTATGCTTCATTTTTTTAATTTTTTTTTAAAATTAGCGCACGCTCAAGGGGTCAAGGTACCCTTAAAATGTTTGCGCACAGCACAGGCGAAGGAAAGTTAGGGAGGAAAGAAAGAGAGGTACAGATGTACGTTCGTTTTGAATGTTTGAAGATTATAATGGTCAGGAAATAAAGAGCTCGGCAAGGAATTTCATAAGTGAGTTGTACGGCTTAGGAAAGAATCAATATGTCCGAACGTGGGCTTGAGGGTAAACGGACGAGCATTCATAGAGAGAGTGTTGTTACGATTAAAGGTTTGAAGGGGCGGAATTCTACTGGCAATTTCATTGTTGAATACAGTGCATTCCGTTTTAACACTTGGCTTGCACACTATCTGCTTCAGCACTAGTTTGATGAAATTACATGACAGTGCATCTTCCTACGACGTGTTTTCCAGCGTCACGCGGCACACCTGGATCAGTTTTGCTGGGATTCCGAATTCGTTTATCGTCCTGTAGAGCACAAGACGATGAATAGTATCATTTGCGGCTTCGAAGTTCGATGAGGTGATGGTATTGACTTGAAATTCGTTGGTATTTTCCAGGATTTGTCTTAGCGTGGAAATTTGGTCAATCGTCGATCTGTCTGGCCGGAAGAAATACCGATGGTGGTAGTAGTAAAAAAATAACCCATCTCCTTTGCTATAGTGTATTTTGATCAATTCCCTGTTTGACGCTATCACCAGTTTTCATTCACGATCAGACATACGCAAATGATGTCTGGTTTTCATGATTGTAGACTCATGCAACTGAAAGTAATGTGGGCAACTTCGATATTGAGAAATCATACCTCAAACCAGAAAAAAGGTCTGCTTTGGGCGCTAAATTAGCTAGAATGCCTTCATAATGCGGTAGACCAAGAGGAAAAAGTGGCACAAGTTCAATGAAAAACACATACCTACTGCACAACTTTGTTCGGTGTTTCAAAGCTCTACTCTACATAAATAAATAAATCTGACGATGGAACGATAAGATGAAAATGACTATAAGAAACCAAAAGGAGTCTTTCAAGAATAGGCAGCGACACGGATAAAATTCGTATTGAGTTAGACTACGAACCGTGCAGGAAAGAAGTGAAGCAAGCGGCAGCAGTAGCGGAATTGTATAATTATTTTTAAATAGAGCAGCAACCTATTGAGCAAATCCTTATCATCTCCAGTAAGATGAGTGTAAGAATTTTTGGTTCCTGCCCTTTAACGTGTTAACTTAGTAGTGCAACTTGACCGAAATAATTGATGCTTTCGGTGAGAGTATTAGTTCAGCTTTCGTATAGTTCAGCAGACAGAGAGCGGGTATGCTTCTACTTCGACTTTTTAGTCGTGTGTAAAGAGAATTTTCTTAGAAACGAAATAAAAATTCACATGTCTAGCTATCATTTGAGTTGCAAATTTAATTTTATGATCACAGTGCAATCTTAACAAGTAAACTTATACATCATACATAAAAATAATTCTATCTAAACATCTATATAATTTTCTTATCTAACAAATAATTGAACAACATTTGGCGTCGGTTGGCTGTTTCATTTTCAGCCGCATTATCTGGAGCACATTCAGTCGGTTCGCTTAAAGTCTCTGTATACTTTGCATACCTCTCGTAATTGTCATCAATAAATTCGTCGTTTCTCGTTAAACAAATATTATGCAGAACACATGCACTAACAACTAGATTTGTAACGGCAGAAAACGTCCTTTGTTCGTTGAACTTTGATAAACGGTAAAATCTTCTCCTCAGTAACTCTATGGCATTATCCGCCACTTTTCTTGTCATTGCGTGCAAATAATTGAATGCCCGTTGAGTGTCTGTAAGGTGATCGGTGTCTTTGTACGGTGGTACAACATAGGCTGATGGAGGGTATGCTAAACTACCGAGGATAAAAGTACCGTCAGGAAAGATTTCTCTAAAATTACTTCGAGCCTCGTAATGTAGCTCGGATTTCCGTAGAACTTTACGGACATTCGTGGAGCCTGGTTCTCCACAGAAAATGTTTATGAAACGCATGTCTGCATCGACAACTACTTGTAATACTATGCTGTGGCGGTTCTGATTGTTGCGGTACAATTTATGGTTAAGAGATCGAGATTTCACAGTTATATGGGTACAGTCTATAACTCCAACAACACCGGGAAAATTACCGAAACGCTGGAATTGTTGGCAGTTTTCTGTAACAGCTGGCCCACTAGGCCACTTCACATAGTGGTGTCCGATTGATATAAGCCATCGACAGACACGACGAACAGCAGCTTCACTGGACGTCCTTGACGTACAGAACATACGTCCTAGTTCTCTGTATGTCGTTAAATTGGATATGTACCACAGGTACATGAGCATATCCTTCTTGCAATCGACCCTTGGATTGTTTGGGTCTTGTAATCTAACTTTTTCATACTGACTGTACTGAGCTAGAATTAGTAAACAGTTGTTAGCGGTTTATACTTCAATATAACAGCATTGTCGTATCTACAAGAAAGGAATTGTGTAGTTGAACAGTTAACACCGAAATGTCTGGCAAAGTCATAGTCATTGTACTGGCCGATTTCTCTCATAAATTTCTCGAACTTTCTGCTTCGTTTGGATCCTGGGTCGTATTCTTCACTGCTGGAACTGCTGCTAGAGGCGTGTGTGTGTGTTTGGATCTCTTCCGCTATTTCAAACAAAGCGTTGTCATTTTCACTTTCACTGGTTTTCTTCTCAAGGAGATCTTTTAACCGCTATAATATATTTGAGTATAAAAATCTGTCGTAATTTGATGGTGATTTTCTATTTTTAATTATTCTTACCGAGTTTTTGGATTTTAACATTTTTGCACTTGTAATCCGCCAAACGGGAACACTCCACTAACAAGGAAACCAACTTTTTGTTTACTTCAGGTTTGACTGAATAATCTGACAACTGATATCAACGGCGAACTAAATTATCAGTGGGGCCAACTTGAGGACGTAGTAACGAGAGTCTTGTGAGGGCAGTAGATGGTCGTTTATTTATGACGTTTTCAATTTTGCAGGCAGAAGGCTGCACGAAAATGACATAACAGTTTTCCCCTCATTTTTTCAGAATCAAAATTTTGCTTCTGCTTTTCATTTCAGAATCAAAATTTCATTTTACGGCACATGTGTGCATTGTACTGCACAAGTTTATTTCTTAACTGCTCGATGTTCCTCACCGATGTTACAAAATTCGTTGAAATAACTATTTTCTGTTATAAAATGATATATGTTCATTGGTCCGCATACAGATGATATACTTTCTGAATTTTATCTTGCAAATTTCAGAAATAAAAAGAAGGAAGTCATTTTTGAGGTCATTGGTAGTAGATATTGTAGCGAACTAACATCTGAATGATTTCTTACAATGTGTGTGTTTTAGCTCAGCAAATCCTGTGGACGGCTATCGGTTAAGTGCTAAAATGTATCCTCAATATATTTCGCATTTTTCAAAGACTGACAAATTTTCAAACTTTAACAATATCAGGAAAATTAATTCTAAATTTCTTCCATTAGGTCACTAGGGTGGTGGTTAAAGAAGATCATTCTGTTTCCAGCCATGTATAGGATTTTCCAATTAAAGGTTTTATTTTGAATGGCCCGCTATTTTGCAATATAGATGGAAAAATAAATGCTTCAACAACGCATTAAAATACAAATACTCGTATGGTGAAAATTTCTCTTAAGCAGTTCGACAAGTTAAAAGTTGTCTCAGTCGACGTGAAACACCTTTTCGACCAGGAATTATTAAATTGGTAAAGAAATTCAAGGTGCAAATATTCTTTCTGCAGCTTGAAGTGTGACCGAAGACCCAGGTTTTTCGATTTCACGTCGATGTTATGAGAATAACCTTTCTTTCTCTCTCTGTCCCATTTTCCTATAAAAACTTAACACGTTCTCAGGCATTTTACGTGTAGTAATACACACTTGAGTGCTACGTTCTTAAAAGCCGCCGACACTGACTTTAGAACTGTCATCATTGTACGAAGCACATATATTTGCATTCTTTTTTGGTGTTTTTCTCGATGATGCTCTTCAGCTCGCCAAACATTTTCAATCTTTATTTATCTCTGCTTTACGCTTTTTTGACGGAGGTTTGCTTTTCTTCCGTTTAGTTTCAAACATAAGTTCGTCCTCATCCGTTTAAAATCCAGGTTCAGTCTTTTGTTGGTTTAACTGAATGTCTAGAAAGGCAACTTTTCCTTCGAGCTCTTTTTCTTGTGTTGCTGTAGTTTCTTAGGTAAGTGGTTTTCTGACTTCAATTTCATTTTGCCATTCTTTAAACAAATCATACGTTTCAACTTGAGAATTCTCGTTAATCTCTTTGGAACCCTGATAACTTGCACTGTCAATCTTTTCATGGGTGTTGGTTCCCTTTTCACTAATGACTTCTTCGTAATTTGATTTTATTGTTTGGAGTTTTCTAAAGAACAACCCTTGGTGAAGATTTTGTTGGTGGAGTATTGAATTTGTATTCTTGGACTCCCTCTGATGGCTTGCTACAGAAGCAGTAAGCAATCAAGATCATTGACTTCACTTTTGTTGTTAGCATCGCTGTTATTGTTATTTTGTTGTTGTTAATTGTTGTCATTGCTACTTAATCCCCACTCAAAGCCGCTGTCAATGTTACGATGTGTAGTTAGCGCAGGAACCCATCGTTATCTTTGCGAGCAGCGACGACATGCGAGGGCTGACGCAAGCCCTTATGGGGTTTTGTGTCAGGACTGGATCGGTGCTAACCAGGAATATTAAATCTGGACCTACATCACCAACTTAATGGCGACGAGACATTGAACTTACTTTGCGACCTGGAGGGAAGGAGGCGTTTGTTTGCAGTATTGGCCTGAAAGCCATTTCACTTATCAATCTCTAAAGAAATCCCCAGATTGCGCCGCGAGGAGGTGTGAAGTACGGCTTACTTGCACATCTGCACAGTGTTTGGTTGTGGAGGGTCTTTTCGCTAAATGATGAGCGAACCAACACCCGTCGGCGAATACTGCTAAAATGTTTACCATAACTTGTCTGCATAAAAATACAGTGTAAAGCAAGCCAAGCAGACTATGTCCAGAACATGTACAACCTGAAATCCAATATCCTGCTCCTGTTAAATTGTAACTCCCATAAAAAAAATGTCTGCAAAGACAAAATTGGTAAAAGTAAAGGAACAGATTTTGGAAAATTCTGGGCCCATATGGAAGTTCTCCCTAAACAGACTAGGGTTGGCTACCAAAACCAGGAACTATAGTAAATTAATGTTTTTTTTAGATATAGTATTTTAAAGTTAAAAAAAATTACGTCTTTTGGAAAATGAAAAATTGTTTTCGAGTCTAATTGGATTTTATTGATATTTACTGACATTTGTCATGTTTTTTTTTATCTATATATATCCCAGATCTTATATAGAGTTTCTTTAGTTTTTCGGGAAAGCGCTTTACTACTCAATTGCCTTTTTAACCAAAAGAAACAGTAATTCTTCGTTTTATTTTTCCTGAAATATTATTGGCAGAATTCATAGCAGATTCAAGGTAGATAAAGTCCTTTACTACCACGAAATTATAGCTGTCGATTGTGTGTCCGTTCTTGTTGAGAGCATATACTTGGTTTTGTCCTCATTTACGCTAAACCCATTTAGCCAGCTTACGTTTCAATACTAGCGAGTACACCGGTGACAATCCGCTGAGTTATGTCGATATCGTCGGCGTACGCAAGTAGTTGCAAGGATTTGAGTTTAGAAAGATTGTGCAGTGTTCAGTTGTGAGTCCCGCACAATTCTTTCAAGTGTGATGTTAAATAAGCCACATGACCCCGAGCCGCCTTGTTTAGTCGTTACCGACCTTGAGGGGCAGCGAGCGTTCTCCATCGTAATTCCGCACAGACCGACGAGTATGGCAGGGATTCCAAAACTACACATGGTTCCGTATAGCTCGTCTCTATAAATGCTGTCATATGCGGCTTTGAAATCAATGAAAAGATGATGCGTATCGATTTGGATTTCTTGGGTTTTTTCCACGATCTGCTGGAATGTGAAGATTTGATCGATTTCCTTGTTTGAAATAGGGGCCGATCAGGTTATTGGCGAAGTGTTTCAGACGTTGAGGAGACTTATGCCTAGGTGCTTCTCGTTTAGCTGCATGTGCTTGCCAGCATTCTTCATCAAACCAGGGATTTCTCTGTGGTAGTCGGGTGAAAAAATAATTCAATAGCCGTTATGTTCTTGCTATTTTATCCTTATTATACCCTTTAGTAAGCCCTTACTCATGCAGTTACCGGAGACCATCACTGGTAGGTAAGGCAAGCACTTCGTTACGAACTCGATTGCTGTTCTGCTGGCATAAGTTCAATGGCACTCAGTAGTGTTCTGATCAATTGCCATGCGCGTCCCCAAGTGCGAGCAGAATACTAGGCTTTAACTTAAAATTTATGGCATCAAAGATGTATTGGCGTCATTTATAATTAACACGTATTCATAGACATACAATCACATTATTTGAAGCAATAAATCATTTGGAGCAATCAGTCATTTTTCGAAGGACCGAAACCAAGAATATTTCTATCCATGTTCGTTCATTTATGTCTAACAATTTAATATTATGTATAACTAAAGCAAACATTCGAAGTTTATGTCCCTGGTTTAACGAGTAGAGAGAGAATTACTGCTAGATTAACGTAGTACCACAATATACATTATATAGATTCTACACGAAAATATATCGTTGATGTAACTACCTCTTAAGGCGACCTTCCACCTTAACCCAATTCGTATGACAAATAAGTTTGACAGCTCATTTACGAATTCGCCGCACCTTAAATAGTGAAATGTATTTTTCTACTGTCAAACAATTTGGCGATTTTTCTCCTCTCCTTTCTAACAAAAAAAAAAACAAAAAAAGTGCACCAGAAGAAATCTAGTTTATTTGTGGAACAAAGAAAACCCTCGAAACAAATTTAATGGCTACACAGAAAATTTGTTAGCGTTTGCTTTTCATTTGCAACAAATCAACCAAGCAATAACTTCAGTACGCACCACACGCCAAAATAGTCCGAGAGAGCAACCACAACCAATTTATCTCACCTCTCTTCTGAAAACATCAGGCAATATAAGGACTTTTGAAAATGTATTGCCTCCAGTGCTTAATCCCAGTTCTCCTTATACCGAAACCAACAAATCCAGCACTTATGCAAACCCATGTTATGTTCATCGTTCTATATCTAATCGGTTTCTTCCTGGAGCGCAAACCATGCACTGTATGCAGTTTGGTATTCCTCACAGCAGTTTTCCTCATCTGTTATAGTGGTGTTGGCAATTGTATATTCTGGGGTAATTGCGAGGGTCACCAATGTGATAATGGCTAAGACAAGATGACACCACAACGAATCAGGTGCGACATAACTACAACTGGCCTCGGCCTCACCCCTCAACAGCAGCAGCTACCTAAATACCATAATTTTTAGTAATCTTATCTCTTCAACATCAATTACTACCGCAGAACAAAAACTAAACTCCCCGCCTGCCAGCAAAACAAATATCCCAATACAACTCTAAATATCAATATCATTAACTAATTCTTATTTTTTAAAAAACATGATTTATCAAAACTAGAAAAAAAAATTTGTATATCAAAACGGAAACAGAAAAAAAGAAAACGAACTCAATGCTCATAATAAAAAGATTAAAGTGGAGAAGAAAATGGAAATCAAGAAAAATTTCTCGAGAGATACTCTCTCCCTTTTTAGTAGATCTAGGCACAACCACGACGAAGAAAGTAGAAAAAAAAATTAATAAATAAACGAGAAGCCAAAGCAAGTTTATAAAAATTTATTATAATTATTTTATTTTTGTAATTAACGATTATTTTATGTATTGTACGAATACCTACATATTATATCTTAATTGTATAGTGATTTTTGTTGAATATTTATTCGAGTATATGATGATTTGAACTGTTGGTGTGTTTTATTGGATTTTTGAGAATTTTGAAAATTACGAAGAAAAAACAATTCAATTCAGTGTGATCTTTTGGTTATGAGGATTGCTTTTCATGTCGGTTGTTCCTTAAACTCCCTATCCATAAAACTATGCGACTATATTCACAGACATAAAACGCCTACAACAAATACGGAGCTCTGTTTAGTTGTAATATAATATTTATTTTTGATTATAACGAATTTATGTAAATATTTAAAAAAATAAACGAAATCTGATAAATAAAGAATTGTGTATTTATTGTGAAAATCAGAAAACTTTCAAGACGAAAAGACAAACTCATGAAGATGTTTTTTTTTTGTTTTGATTTTAGAACTGCGGTTGCAATAAATCGAGTAGCAGTAGACCCAAAGTAGCACCTAATTTACTTTTATTATTTTTGGCTGTAGAAATTAAGTTATTTTCTTAAAGATATAATAAAAACAATTTTGATGAAATTTCCAAGAGTTTCTTCTTTTCGACTGCTGGACTTTTACATTTTGTTTTTTTTTCAGTAGATGTTAGGTGGCGGTACAACCATCAAGTCTTTGGCGGTTCTACATCTTTTTGCATATTTGGTCAATTAAATATTAACTGGGTAACAGCGGACTAATTCCACTTAGCATCTCAGAGATATTTTTTTTCTTAACAAAACCTGAGTTAGCTAAGGAGTTATTCGTATACATCGATGTCTTTTTCTTTTCCAATATATTTTTATTATTATCTTTTAATTCACTAACACGCTTAAAAACTAGCTTAATTAACTTAACAATCTTATTCCAATTTACTGACCCAATAGGAGTGCTCTAAGTTGAACGAAATACTTAATGTGTGTCTTGTGACGTAGCCTGACTGTTTATTCCAAGGTGAGCCATAATGTATGACCCTATTTTCCTAACGTACGTAGACGAATTAATCGCATACAGATCAGGTGCAAAAATCGAAGTCAGTAACATGCTCTTGCAAAGTGACTTCGATAAGATTAATCGATATTGCGATGGCTGAACGTTGAAGATCAATTTTCAGAGATCGGACACCATTCTTTTTAGGACGCCTTTGTCTGGAGCTGCTGGGGATACGTGGAAGGGCTGACGTTTTAGATCGTAAGACAACATGGGCAGCCACTTGCTTGTTGAAATGCAGTCAAATGCCTTGGGATCTGGCCAGAGCAAAAGGTGTTTTTACTCTTATAGAGAAATCGTTTTAGAGCAGTCAACTCGATGCGATGATGAAGGTAATCTGGAAAATGGAAATGAAAAAGATTCGGGTGTTTGGGAGGGCTTGACTTAGGGCATGTGTTCGCTTGTATAGAACACCAGAGTCGGAGTAGATTAAAATCTATTCTAATGAGGTCTTGTATAATAGGGCGAACCGAAAAAAAGTGGACAATTTTGTTATTAATATTACTCGAACGCACCAGAAATGTTGGTGGATTTCTGAACCGGATTAAACTTCTAATTTGGGGTAGCCCCACCTGGGCGCAAAGTCGGTGTATAATTACTTAATTTTTAAACCATGGTTGACTTACATAGTTTAGGTAGATTTAAGTAGTTTTTAAGTTAACAAAAGAACGAATAAAACAAAATAGTAATTAAAAACAAAAAGATGAGTAAAAATTCTAGAAAAAATAAAATAAAAAATCCAAGAAAAGTATGTATTTAATTATTATTTAATATAGGCGAAAGCAAGATTTGGCAGACTCTTCTGTCGAAAGTGCGTGCATTTGGAATCGACTACTCTCTCTTCAATGAATTAGAAATTACAATACTTTCGGAAGGTTCAATTCAAGCTGTCGCGGATGGTTTCAAGTTTGTTATGCACAAGGGCTCCGTTATGTCGCCGACACTCTTTTTAATTTTCATCAATGATGACCTGTCTACTACTTCTAATCCAATATTCGTTCTTGGACTCACGTACCTTCTCTTCGGCTGTAGAACGCGAACGGCAGTATAACCAATTTGGGAACTATCAACAGAATGGAATTTAATGCTTCCAAAACACAATGCTGTCTGCTGTCGTTAAAACGAAATGCAGCCATTAACCATGAATGGCACTTTCATCGTCGAAAATCAAAAATTCTCCATTCTCGGTATGTATGTCAATGACAACTTACGTTGGATTGACCATATATGTATTCGATGTCGTCAAAAATGCTGCGAAATGTCTAGGTTTCCTCAAGCGATATAAGAAATACTTCACCCCCTCTGATCAGGCCTTAATATATAAGGCATTTATCCGCCCAAAATTGGAGTTCAATGCCCACATCTGGTCAGGTTCACCTAAAACATCTATGCACCTGCTAGTTAAGATTCAAAACCTTATCGTAGGTGATATTACTTCCACTCGGACAATGAACACCCTCGAACACCGACGTAATGTCTCCTGTCTCACCTTGTTGTATCGCTATTTCCACCACCAGTGCTCCACCGAAATTGCCAGTAGCATTCCATCCCTTCTAACTTTTAACCGTAACACACGTCTCACTATGAGTGCTCATCAGTCCACCTTCGGACATACTCTGAAATATCGCGATTCGTTCCTAAACCGCGCAACTCGCTTATGGAATGCCCTGCAGCTCTTTGTTTCCTAGTCACTACAACTTGCAAACATTTAACACCAACGCACATCGGTATCTCTCTTTTTTCCCCTCACCAACGATATGTGCAAACATTTTAAGGATACACAAAATCCCTTGTGCGCGCGCCAATTATATACAAAAAAAAAGGGTAAATCATTCCTGTCATTAAGACGGCTGCATAACAAACTGCTGGCCGAAAATATTGCTGAGGATTACGGTAAGTATGTACTCTGAAATCGAAGAAGATGCACTCGCTGCCGCCGGAACACATGCTGCTGATAACATTGGGCCTCCGCCTGCTGTTGATACTGCTCTTGCAGTAGTACCCGCTACCATACACGATGCTATACCTGATGCTATGTCTGCTGCCGTACCCGATCCTATACCTGCTGCCGTACCCGACGATATAAATTAAAACATTACATTAATGTTTTTTTTAAAAAATATTTTTTTTTTAGAGGTTGGAACCTCTTTCTTTATTGAATTCAAAATTACAACTGGACTTAAGCTTAACTTATAATTATAATGAAACCTATGGAATTTCTACGTACGGCATGAACCTGGTGTCGAATGGTGTTTCAGGTGCTGTGTCAGCAACATGATGGTGGAGCATGTCCGGTGCATAACTCTATGTGTTTCTGAGAAGGTGTTTGATGACACTCTGGGAACGTTGACTGCTGCTGTTTAGATGATGCGCATGCAAGGTGTTTGATGACAATCTGGAAACATTGACTGTTGTTGTTTAAATGATGCGCATGTAAGGTGTTTGATGACACTCTGGGAACGGGTGATGCGCATGTTGATATTTGCAATTGTGGATTGTTGGTGTTAACTCCTCCCCCCTTAAGTGCAGACGTCCTCGTTTGCAGTTTTGTTAGAGAGCAGTTCTGGAATATCTTCCATGTCAATTATAGCTTGATTTCGAGTCCTTTGATTCTTTTAGAAGAATCTGATGAAATCCGCTTTTAAGGTCTAACACAGTAAACCACTTGCTTTTTCCGAGTTGAGAAAGCACCTCATTAATCTCCGGTATGGGTTAACGGTCAGGGATGGTAACCTGGTTTAGCTTCCTGTAATCAATGACAACTCTGTACTTTTTTTCGCCTGATGCATCCAATTTTTTTGGCACTATCCAGGTTGTAAGGTGATTTTGATGGTCTGATTATTCCATTGTCGAGCATTTCTTTTATTTGTCTATCAACCTCGTCCTTCAAAGACATCGGGTAAGGGTAATATTTTGAATAAACCGGGCCATCGGTTGTAGTTCGTATCTCGCCTCTGACGTTTGTGGCGTATGTCAGTTTTGTATCGGGGTCAGCAAAGAGAGTAGGAAACTTACTTATTATTGATTTCAGAGCAAATTGTTGTGTTTGATTTAGGTGATTAGTTCTTATGGATATTGAATTGACACTTTGAGAGGTTTGTTGTTTTATATGGACTTTAACTTTGTTTTGGATTAACATGAAATTTTTTTTCGTATGGATTACAGGCGATAGCTCCTTAAGGCTATCGTTCCCTAGAATTCCATGAAAAGAAGTGAGACAAGGCAATAGAAAAAATTTAATTTTTGTGTCATTCAGACCAAACAGATTGACGAATGTGTGGTGTGAAACTCGTACGTTTCCACCTATTGAATTTGCATAAAAAGGTTTTTGGTTTGTTATTGGATTTTTTACCAGTGAGGGTTGTATATAATTCTTATTGGAACATGTGTCAATAAGAATCTTTAACACTTCGTCGCCCTTTTTGACTTCGAAATAGGGAAGCGACGAGTCGGCTAACCTAAAAAATTAATATCACTTAATTGTGGTATAACTTCGGTTGGGACTTCAGGAGGGTTTTCTGTACTTTCTTGAACTTGTGAATTTATGTAATCCCTTAGGTTTTGTTCATAAGATATGTCATTTCTTACAATTTCAGTATTGTATTGGGTAAGTTCATTTTGAAAAGACGTGTCTACGTTAAAATTTCCTTGCATCTCATATGGGTTAAATTCTTGTTGAGGATTATTCGCGATATCAATACTGTATTGATCAGATGGATTTTGGGAATACGTATCTAGATGGAAGTTCCTTTGCATTTTTTGTGGGATATTTTGTTGAGATGGTATGTATGGCCTTTTTTGTGCTACTGGTCCATTTCCTTGAGGTCTGTTCATGTAGTTTACTCCCATGGTAGATGTTTCCATAGGTTCTCCTTTATGCGGTGGCCTTGGTGGTGGTTGAGGAAAATTTCCGTGATTCTGATTTACTTGGTGTCTGGGTTGGTTCGGGTTATAATTTTGACGTTGGACATTAAAATTAGGTAGTTGTTGGTTATAATTCCTGGGTTGTTGATTAAAACCTGAGTTTCTAGTGGGTTGCGGAATGTATGCGATTTGAGGGTAAAACGGCATTTGCTGTCTGAGCATCGAAGGGTATCGGTTATCCCTACGAGGAGGAAGAGGTAGAGGGTAGTTCGGATTTACTTTTTTACCTTGGTTGTTTGCGTAATTGGTTCGGTAATTTTGGTTTTCTAGCATAAGGCATAGATAAAGTGCTTGGGGTAGGTCGGCTGGTTCACGTATGCCGAGCAATCTGGGAAGATCCCCTTTCAATCCTCGTATGAAAGTATCCAGGGCTTTATCCCTGTAAGTCTGCGTCAAGAGTGAAAGTGCTTCAGGGCCAACATTCATACACGATATTTTGTTCAGGATTAAGGATAAATGAGAGTATACTTGCTGGTAAAATTCTTGAATAGAATTGTTGCCTTGTATAAGGGAAGTTAACTGGTATTCTAGTGTGCCCATATCGCGTTTGTCTGCATAGTGTAATTCTAGGCAGCGCGAAATGCTCTCCCAGCTTAGAGGGGTATTGTATGATTCGAGTGCAACGTCGGCGTTGCCGACAATTTTGTTTCGTATGACACTAAGGATTCCGAAATATTTTGGAGTCCCTTTCGAATTTTCATATAAGCGTAAAATCCTATCAACGCTCTTCTTCCAAGAGCTAAATTCACCAGGCTGTCCAGAGAATTCTCTGAGACAGCGGACAACATCCGGTATTTTATCGAGGTCTGATAAGTTGCCTCGGTGATGAGCATCGATTGTTTGATCAGTGCCATGGGAAAGGTCTGCGTAAGGATTTAGAATATTCTGTATTAATCTTGGGCCTTGATTATTTAATATCTCAGTTACGATAGATGCGATTAATGTATGAAGTGCCGGTGTGGCATTTGGCTCTTGTTGATTAGGGTTTTGTTGGGGATTAAGGATGGATGGTCGAATTGGATTTTCATTTGCCATTTTAAAAATTTAATTTGAACGCTTCTTGTTTTCAAATGGAAATATGTACAGATAAGAACTTAATGTTATTTAAACGTAACTCTTAAAAAATAACTTTAACGTGTTTCACTTTTATAAAACTCTACTAGGCTTATATTATAATTAGTAACAAGTAAATGCTTTTGTATGGAAAGAGTTTCTTTCTTAAACTAAACTGATTTTATAAAATTTTTAGAGCTATTTTAAAATTGGTTACAAGTAAAAATTTCTTACGCTAATAATAATAGTTTCATCGTGTCCCCCGACGGTAACTTGGATTTCCTCCTTTTTGCGGCTGCTACTTAGGATTCTCAGTGTACACTTTTTCGGATTCTCTCCTCTTTTCGGGGCTTGTAAGCGATTTTCTTACGATCGTCTTACAGTTTCAACACTGCACTTGGGTTCAAAACGGTTTTTTTTATTTTTTATTTCCGTTTTTATATTTGGACCACAGTTTCTTCACACAGCACTACCGCGGCACTACTTGAGGGCGTTTTGCGTTTTTATGTGTTAGAATAACTGGGTCCCTGCTCGGGCGCCAATTAAAACATTACATTAATGTTTTTTAAAAAAAATATTTTTTTAGAGGTTGGAACCTCTTTCTTTATTGAATTCAAAATTACAACTGGACTTAAGCTTAACTTATAATTATAATGAAACCTATGGAATTTCTACGTACGGCATGAACCTGGTGTCGAATGGTGTTTCAGGTGCTGTGTCAGCAACATGATGGTGGAGCATGTCCGGTGCATAACTCTATGTGTTTCTGAGAAGGTGTTTGATGACACTCTGGGAACGTTGACTGCTGCTGTTTAGATGATGCGCATGCAAGGTGTTTGATGACAATCTGGAAACATTGACTGTTGTTGTTTAAATGATGCGCATGTAAGGTGTTTGATGACACTCTGGGAACGGGTGATGCGCATGTTGATATTTGCAATTGTGGATTGTTGGTGTTAACTCCTCCCCCCTTAAGTGCAGACGTCCTCGTTTGCAGTTTTGTTAGAGAGCAGTTCTGGAATATCTTCCATGCCAATTATAGCTTGATTTCGAGTCCTTTGATTCTTTTAGAAGAATCTGATGAAATCCGCTTTTAAGGTCTAACACAGTAAACCACTTGCTTTTTCCGAGTTGAGAAAGCACCTCATTAATCTCCGGTATGGGTTAACGGTCAGGGATGGTAACCTGGTTTAGCTTCCTGTAATCAATGACAACTCTGTACTTTTTTTCGCCTGATGCATCCAATTTTTTTGGCACTATCCAGGTTGTAAGGTGATTTTGATGGTCTGATTATTCCATTGTCGAGCATTTCTTTTATTTGTCTATCAACCTCGTCCTTCAAAGACATCGGGTAAGGGTAATATTTTGAATAAACCGGGCCATCGGTTGTAGTTCGTATCTCGCCTCTGACGTTTGTGGCGTATGTCAGTTTTGTATCGGGGTCAGCAAAGAGAGTAGGAAACTTACTTATTATTGATTTCAGAGCAAATTGTTGTGTTTGATTTAGGTGATTAGTTCTTATGGATATTGAATTGACACTTTGAGAGGTTTGTTGTTTTATATGGACTTTAACTTTGTTTTGGATTAACATGAAATTTTTTTTCGTATGGATTACAGGCGATAGCTCCTTAAGGCTATCGTTCCCTAGAATTCCATGAAAAGAAGTGAGACAAGGCAATAGAAAAAATTTAATTTTTGTGTCATTCAGACCAAACAGATTGACGAATGTGTGGTGTGAAACTCGTACGTTTCCACCTATTGAATTTGCATAAAAAGGTTTTTGGTTTGTTATTGGATTTTTTACCAGTGAGGGTTGTATATAATTCTTATTGGAACATGTGTCAATAAGAATCTTTAACACTTCGTCGCCCTTTTTGACTTCGAAATAGGGAAGCGACGAGTCGGCTAACCTAAAAAATTAATATCACTTAATTGTGGTATAACTTCGGTTGGGACTTCAGGAGGGTTTTCTGTACTTTCTTGAACTTGTGAATTTATGTAATCCCTTAGGTTTTGTTCATAAGATATGTCATTTCTTACAATTTCAGTATTGTATTGGGTAAGTTCATTTTGAAAAGACGTGTCTACGTTAAAATTTCCTTGCATCTCATATGGGTTAAATTCTTGTTGAGGATTATTCGCGATATCAATACTGTATTGATCAGATGGATTTTGGGAATACGTATCTAGATGGAAGTTCCTTTGCATTTTTTGTGGGATATTTTGTTGAGATGGTATGTATGGCCTTTTTTGTGCTACTGGTCCATTTCCTTGAGGTCTGTTCATGTAGTTTACTCCCATGGTAGATGTTTCCATAGGTTCTCCTTTATGCGGTGGCCTTGGTGGTGGTTGAGGAAAATTTCCGTGATTCTGATTTACTTGGTGTCTGGGTTGGTTCGGGTTATAATTTTGACGTTGGACATTAAAATTAGGTAGTTGTTGGTTATAATTCCTGGGTTGTTGATTAAAACCTGAGTTTCTAGTGGGTTGCGGAATGTATGCGATTTGAGGGTAAAACGGCATTTGCTGTCTGAGCATCGAAGGGTATCGGTTATCCCTACGAGGAGGAAGAGGTAGAGGGTAGTTCGGATTTACTTTTTTACCTTGGTTGTTTGCGTAATTGGTTCGGTAATTTTGGTTTTCTAGCCTAAGGCATAGATAAAGTGCTTGGGGTAGGTCGGCTGGTTCACGTATGCCGAGCAATCTGGGAAGATCCCCTTTCAATCCTCGTATGAAAGTATCCAGGGCTTTATCCCTGTAAGTCTGCGTCAAGAGTGAAAGTGCTTCAGGGCCAACATTCATACACGATATTTTGTTCAGGATTAAGGATAAATGAGAGTATACTTGCTGGTAAAATTCTTGAATAGAATTGTTGCCTTGTATAAGGGAAGTTAACTGGTATTCTAGTGTGCCCATATCGCGTTTGTCTGCATAGTGTAATTCTAGGCAGCGCGAAATGCTCTCCCAGCTTAGAGGGGTATTGTATGATTCGAGTGCAACGTCGGCGTTGCCGACAATTTTGTTTCGTATGACACTAAGGATTCCGAAATATTTTGGAGTCCCTTTCGAATTTTCATATAAGCGTAAAATCCTATCAACGCTCTTCTTCCAAGAGCTAAATTCACCAGGCTGTCCAGAGAATTCTCTGAGACAGCGGACAACATCCGGTATTTTATCGAGGTCTGATAAGTTGCCTCGGTGATGAGCATCGATTGTTTGATCAGTGCCATGGGAAAGGTCTGCGTAAGGATTTAGAATATTCTGTATTAATCTTGGGCCTTGATTATTTAATATCTCAGTTACGATAGATGCGATTAATGTATGAAGTGCCGGTGTGGCATTTGGCTCTTGTTGATTAGGGTTTTGTTGGGGATTAAGGATGGATGGTCGAATTGGATTTTCATTTGCCATTTTAAAAATTTAATTTGAAAGCTTCTTGTTTTCAAATGGAAATATGTACAGATAAGAACTTAATGTTATTTAAACGTAACTCTTAAAAAATAACTTTAACGTGTTTCACTTTTATAAAACTCTACTAGGCTTATATTATAATTAGTAACAAGTAAATGCTTTTGTATGGAAAGAGTTTCTTTCTTAAACTAAACTGATTTTATAAAATTTTTAGAGCTATTTTAAAATTGGTTACAAGTAAAAATTTCTTACGCTAATAATAATAGTTTCATCGTGTCCCCCGACGGTAACTTGGATTTCCTCCTTTTTGCGGCTGCTACTTAGGATTCTCAGTGTACACTTTTTCGGATTCTCTCCTCTTTTCGGGGCTTGTAAGCGATTTTCTTACGATCGTCTTACAGTTTCAACACTGCACTTGGGTTCAAAACGGTTTTTTTATTTTTTATTTCCGTTTTTATATTTGGACCACAGTTTCTTCACACAGCACTACCGCGGCACTACTTGAGGGCGTTTTGCGTTTTTATGTGTTAGAATAACTGGGTCCCTGCTCGGGCGCCAATTAAAACATTACATTAATGTTTTTTAAAAAAAATATTTTTTTAGAGGTTGGAACCTCTTTCTTTATTGAATTCAAAATTACAACTGGACTTAAGCTTAACTTATAATTATAATGAAACCTATGGAATTTCTACGTACGGCATGAACCTGGTGTCGAATGGTGTTTCAGGTGCTGTGTCAGCAACATGATGGTGGAGCATGTCCGGTGCATAACTCTATGTGTTTCTGAGAAGGTGTTTGATGACACTCTGGGAACGTTGACTGCTGCTGTTTAGATGATGCGCATGCAAGGTGTTTGATGAAAATCTGGAAACATTGACTGTTGTTGTTTAAATGATGCGCATGTAAGGTGTTTGATGACACTCTGGGAACGGGTGATGCGCATGTTGATATTTGCAATTGTGGATTGTTGGTGTTAACTTATAGCTGCTGCTGTGCCTGCCGCCATATCCGTTAGTGGACCCGTTTCTATGGAAAACATATCGATCGGAAGCCATGTGACTATGAAATGAAAATTAAATTAAATGACACCCCGTTTCACTACAACCTACGTCGCCATGTGCGTCAGCTATTGTTTTAGTCAAAAAAAAAAAAAAAATAAAAAAATAAAATAAAATAAAAATGGCACAACACATACATATGTGCGTTACAGAGCGTTAAACAAGAAAAGCATTCGGGATAATTTCCCACTGCCGTTGATTGATGACTGTATTGAGTATACGGCCGGTAAGCGATGGTTTACCTTACTAGATCTAAGGGACGAATTCAACCAGTGCGCAATGCATCATGATCTCATTAATCGCTTTTGTTACACCTCATGGCCAATTTGAGTACCTAAAGATGCCTTTTAGGTTGAAAAATGCAGCGTCAAACTTTCAGCGTTTTGTATACAACATTTTTCGTGACTTGATTAATATTGGCAAGATCATTATTTACATTGATGACATTCTGATTGGATCTTTCGATTTGGAATCGCATGCGCTGGTAGTTGAAAAGGTTTTGAGGAGGGTACCTGAAAGGGGTCTCGAGGTAAAATTAAGTAAGTGAAAATTTGGCTACGACCAAATGGAATACTTGGGTTATCTGGTGAATTCTATAGGTATTCGGTTATATTATGTGCATAAATATGTAAAAAAAATTATCCGATCCTAAGAAACCAAAAGGAACTGCAAACTTGTATAGGTTTGTTCTCATATTTTAGAAAGTTTGTGCCCTCCTTTTCAAAAATTGCTAGACCACTATTAGACTTGCTACGTAAGGAATCCACTTTCGATTTTTCCGAAACTTGTGTGAAGGCATTCAACAAACTACGAAATCGATTAGAACCGGTCCTCGCAATCTACTGCCCAGAACGCGAAACAGAACTTCATTGGGTTTGGTGCAGCTTTGATGCAACGACAGAATGATGATAAATTCCACCAGGTTGCGTATTTTTCGAAGTCGACCTCCACGGCTGAATCAAAATATTATAGTTTTGAATTGTAAACTCTTTCTATTATTAAGAACTTCAACGATTTCGTGCGTATTTGGAACGGATTCCATTTAAAATAATCACATACTGCAGTTCACTCACTATGACCCTGAGCAAAAAACAGTTTAATCCGAGGACAGGTCGATTGACCCTTGAATTATAAAACTTCAACTATTCAATTCAATGTCGATGCATTGAAACGATGTCATTCAAAGCAACCCTGTCGTGAAATTGCTTTCAATCACAAGGATGATAAAATTAAATGTCAGACTGTTGCCGCTATAGATAATGACGATCTGGACATCCGATACAGCTGACGCAAAATCATAATAAAAAAATAAAAGAAATCGAAGGAAAATTGGAGACCGGCCTTGATGATGGCTTTGACCTCTATGACGGGCTTGTTTTTAAAAAATTGGATTCAGATCTTCTGTTATATCTACCAAAGGAAATGGAAGACAATGTCATTCGGATGATACATGAGAAGATAGGCCATTTAGGAATCGACAAATGTTATAATCAAATATAGGGTTTTCCAATAAGGACTGGACAAGTTTTTTTTAAATAAAACGCAAACCATTTAAGATATTTCAAAAACTTTATTATTGGCTTGAAGTACAATCAAAACATTTATGAATGGAACTTGACTTCGTTCATATGGCCCCCGCGGGCACGTTTGCAGCAGTCGATTCGTTGGACCCAATTTTCAAGGACTCGGCCACACTTTTCGGCCGCAACGGCCGCTATTTCGCGTTCAATGTTGACTCTGAGCTCTTCCAACGTCGTCGGCTTGTTGGCATAAACCAATGACTTAACGTAGCCCCACAGAAAATAGTCAAGCGGCGTTAAATCGCACGAACGAGGGGCCAATCGACTGGCCTATTTCTTGAGATAACACGCTCACCATACTCACTCTTCAATAAATAGATTGTAGCGTGTGCTGTGTGGCTTGTGGCATCATCCTGTCGAAACTACATGTTGTCCAAGTCCATATCTTCCAATTCGGGCCAAAAATAATCGGTGGCACGATAACGCTGACCATTCACAGTAACGTGACGATCGTTATCGTCGACGAAAAAATATGGCCCAATAACGCAGCCGGCATGCAAACCGCATCAAACAGTTATTTTTTGTGGTTCATAAAGCACATGCGGATTTTCACCCGACCAATAGCGCATATTTTGCTTATTGACGAACCCATTGAGCCAAAAATGAGTTTCGTCACTGAAGATGATCTTGCGATGAAATTCATTATCTTGACGCATCTTCTCCAGAACCCAATCGGAGAACGTACGTCGCTTCAAATAGTCCATCGGCTTCAATTCTTAAGTCAGCTTGACCTTGTATGGGTGTAAACCAAGATCCTTACGCAAAATACGCCATAATGTGGTCTGAGCGATGCCCAATTCTTGAGAACGCCGTGGAATTGACTGATTTGGATCGTTTGCTACGGACGCCTGAACGGCAGCGATATTTTCGACACTTCGACTAACCCGTTGTCTCACTGACAAGGCAACATCACACAACGAATATGTAGACTCAAATTTTTGCACTAGACTTTTTATTGGCTGTGTACTAGGGCGAGAATTACGACCGAAAATTGCAGACGTTGCTCAATTCAAAGCATAATTTGGTCAATACACCTAAAAATCCGATTCCGTCGATACAGTTCATATGGATCACTTCGGTCCCCTGCCTTCGGTCATTTCAAAATGTAAGCATGTCCTTGTACAATAGTTATCGATGCATTTACAAAATTTGTTCGCCTGTACCAGGTCAATTCTCCTAGCACCAAGGAAGTACAATATGCTGTGAGCTGGAAAAATATTTCAGCTACTATAGTCGCCCCAGACGTATGTATAATCTTCGACCGGGGTTCCTGTTTTACTTCGCATGAGTTCAGTAATTTCCTGCTGGCGAACAAGATTGACCATGTTAAGGTTGTAATAACCTCTGCTCTATCTAATGATCAGATGGAACGGGTAAATCGTGTCCTTAGAGCAATGCTCAGTAAATTGGCTGAGCCGGTTCAACATGAAGATTTAGCATTCAAGTTGGGTCAAGTTGAATATGCCATGAACAATATTGTTCATAGCACTACTATACATAAGACACCTAGTCATTTACTGTTCGGAATAAACCAACGGGGTAATATTATCGATGAATTGACGGAATACTTGGATGACAAATTTAGTAACATGGAACATCGTGATTTTTATAAGAATATGTCAAAAGCATTAAGCAATATAGAAAAATCTCAAGAGTACAGTTTACAGAATTTTATATTTATCAAACATAGTCGGCCGGCAAGGACATACTCGATTGGAGACTTTGTTGTCATAAGACACATTGATACAACTGTGGGATATAATAAAAAGTGCATACAGAAATACCGCGGCCCGTATGTAATTTATAATTTATTATTACGTGGTAAGAGACGTGGAAAATTGCCAGTGGGCTCAGCCTCCGTATAACGGTGTTGTAAAAACTAATAAAATACGTAAGCAGTTGGAACCCAGGGAATTGTCGAATGCTGAATTCACTAACACCTGTCAGCCACCCGAAATCAAAATAATGTAAATGTCAGAGGGGCAACTAGAGTATTTGTTACTTTTCTTTCTTGATCGAGGTCAATGAAGTTTCAGATGGACCAGTTGCAATATTATTCCTTTTTCTCAACTTAACGCCCTCTGTTGTTTCTCTACTATAACTAATAAAAATTGTTAGGTTGGCAATGATGAAAATTCAATAAAAGAACTGGAACGACATGCAAATGCAATAGAAATCATCACGTTTTCATTTCTTCCACGAGGTTACTATTTCAAATGTGGGGAACATTCTAGAAGGATTTTGATGTAAATGAAAGTGGTCCTAATAATAGGCTACTTTCACTCACGACGTTACCAGCTCAATTACAAAATAAAATGTCATGAACTTAAATTTTAATTCGGCTCGGTGACATCGGAGTGTCCGTCCTAAACTTTAAGTTGAATATTCTAGAACATCGAGCCTGTCAATGGACCTTTTCCTCATCAGAAATCTGTTTGAAATCTGTACAACTGCGGTCCGCACTACAGAACCTGGACCTGGGTAAACTCTTGCAAATCTACCAAGCTTTCACCACAGGAATAATACTGCCGAATTCCACCGGTTTTACCTCTTTATACCACTTTGAACGTCTCGCTATCTCCAGCAGGTATTCACTAATCAGTGTACCAACGTCATGTGAATTCTCTCATTAAATGCTGTGCTCGTTGACTGCACAGTGTACTACTACTACTGATAATATCAAGAGAAATCTCCAGGTCTTTTAGCACCTGGATGTCCACGGCTCGAAAAGTTAAGCATGTAAATATCATCCCATAACGTTTAGCTGAACTTCTTTCATATTTCACACACATAGACCCAAAGTAATCGACCCCAACATGAGTGAACGCTCTCGAGTCGAAATCCAGCCGACCTTAAAGAAGCTGGAACATGAGTCCCATAATTGGTTTCACCTTAAGATGTCAGTACATGAAGCACATTGACTTGACAAGAGCTCCGCGGATGCTCATAATCCATACTCTCTTATACTCGAAATCGTTATTTCTGTTGAAAATTGACTCCATACTGCACCAGTAAATCTACCAATGGATGGGATTTTGGTAATATTGCTGGATTTCGCGCTGCGTAGGATATATTTGCTTTCTGCGCACTCGGACTCAACCGCCTCCTTATTAATAAACGGACATAAACTCAGAAGCTAACTCGTGGATTTTAAACATTGCTGTGCTTGAAGGTAAGCAATCTCGACGTGAAAAGCATCTTGTTGGATCTCCCTGAATAACCAATCTTCAGCTCGAATAATTTCTGATGGTGTTGCAAAAATCTCTTTCTCAGTTGGTATACTTCTTAAGAATATCTTGAAACGAAGCATCAGTGCCATAACTCTAACCGCCGAAAACCATCTTGAACGGAATCTTGGCCTCGAGTTAATTTGATGTACGAGTATCTTCACCGAGAATTTAGGGCTTAAATCAATCTGGTTTGCTTGACTTATGACAGCCCTTCCAAGTGATATAGGCTAACCGGATCGGGAGCGTTTCAAAAAATCAGGTCCAGCTAACAATTTCTCACACTCAATTCTTGATAACTCACTCCATATAGTTCCATCATCAGCAACAGATCAAATAAATCATCATTGATCTGAAGCAGTAGTCTCTAAAATCTCACCAACACAACTGCGACAAAGGATGGAAATTTGATCTGAATTGAAGAACTTCTGGTTGAAAGCACGGTCTTAGAATAGCGTAGCAAAATCTCTCGAGAGATTTCTTACAAAATTACCCTTCCACGAAAGATGAAATAGGAAATAAGGCCAGAAATGAGAGATGCCAATACATTCCCAAGATCTTAGTGACGTAAATTTCGGACTCGTTATAATTGATGCTGACCAAACTTGGTTTAATATTGACTTCTGACATCTATGCTACAAAAGATTGACTGTTCGACTGGAAACCGACTAAGTCAAAATTCATCGATTTGTAAATTCGAATGGCA
Organism: Volucella bombylans; assembly: GCA_949129095.1. NCBI lineage: Eukaryota > Metazoa > Arthropoda > Insecta > Diptera > Syrphidae > Volucella > Volucella bombylans. Next base: position 132,951,708 of record OX422142.1, on the reverse strand, counting down.
TCTCTATTAACACCCACAGTTTCGGCAACTGTATCTTGTCTATTAAAATAGTCGTCCACGTAAGTTCGGTTTATTAGTCTATCAACTATTTTTAACAAATTGCGCGGAGGTGGTGGTATAATGTAGCCTGACGGTTTGTGGGAATTACGAGTATCACCAACACTCAAAAAAATCAGCTGGCACTGCACTGACCTTTATGCTACGAATCATTTCTCGTACGTCTGCATTTACAACTTGCCGCTCTCGAAATTTAAAAAGACCACCGTGAAGTGGAACAAGGTGATCTGGACCCTTCAATAAATACAAGTTTAAAGGAACCGCATTGATTTTCGCTGCAACGACAGCGAAATCCCTTGGTTTCGGTCGGAATTTGTTTTTATTTAACACTATAAACGTTGGAGCATACCAAACTCTATTCCATTCTCGACTTAATTCGTGCTCCGATACAATCCTGGCATATCCTTTAGCTGCCAATTGGCGCATATTCTGGTTATTCCAATCTAATAAATCAAGATTCTTTAACAAACACTTATCCAAACTTCCAAATCTTTTTTCAGCCATGGGATAACTGTCCTTTAGCTTAACATCATCCATGTCACACAGTAAATCGATTTCGTATTGATCTCCGTGTCCTCCCCATTGGAGGTCGTTTTCCGAATTTCTCGATTGTGAAGTTTGATGATGGAAAAATATTTGTGAAAATCGTTTGGCGGGTTAACACATGACACGTTGGACTTAGGACCAGACCTTCCAAAAAAGGTTCAACCTAAAAGTGTCTTGAACTCATGTGAATCTTCGTCTTTTCTAGATCGCCGACCAAGACCCACTAGAAATTTGACTTGATCCAACCCAAGCAACATCTTTGGCTTAGCATCACAGAGCTCCGATAACGGTAATCCTTTCATATGTGGATACATCTCCTTTAAATCAGCCGTCTTGATACCCTGACATGGCAGCTCCAGATTCTTCACTGCATATACATGTAGAATAGTTAAGATAAGTACAAATAGGTATTCAATTATTTTAATTATTAACGTTTCATTTTTCCAGACTGCCGACGCGTCACTTTAGCGTGATATCATTTATCGTTATGCAGTTCGTTCACCATCCTCACTTTGCCACATTCCAAGAGGATCACATGACTGCATCGAGTGGGTGACTAAGAGCACACACACGACAAAAGTACTGAGGTGCATTGCACTGCTGACTGTGCGGTGCAGATGACCCAGTTACAGAGGGAAATAAAAAGCGAAGGCGAATAGTATCGGCAGCGATTCTAGGAAAATGGAAAACTGGAGAAAGATAAGCGTACTCGTAGCGGCGGCATGTGGAGTCGGTGTCGTATGGTCGTGGGTCGCCAGAGCATGGGCCTGGTACGAACTGCTGAGTGGACTGAACGTTTGGTGAATGTGGTGAGACAAGCTGATGGATGGGCGAACGAGCTGAAGACAGTCCCGTTTTGAACGTCGAGAAAGGTCGGTCGGCAGTCCGGATAAATTAAAGTAATATAAATTGTCACGTTTTTTTCGATAAATTAAAGTAATATAAATTGTCACGTTTTTTTTGATAAATTAAAGTAATATAAGTTGTATTGTCACGTTTTTGTAACGTCTATAATAAAATATTCGGTTTTAAACATTAAAACTTTCCACATACATACTCGTACATATATCCCTTAGGAAGTAAAACTTACGCTTGTTGATGGCAGAAACAAATAAATTGGTCCGCACTAAGTCCTCGACTGTCGAGACTCCCTTAGTCCACTGGACTGTAAGCTGCTCTGAATCACCGTACGATGATGCTTGGAACAACCTCCAACACCACATGTCTTATCCTGCGAACACGCCCTCCATTTGTGAAGTACTGAGTTCAAACACCTAAAGCAAATGGACTTCTATTTCGCGACACAGGTTGGGAACCTGCACACTCAACATAAATGCCAATGGGTTGCACACGGGTTGATATGTCAGCATTCTTCGTGATGAACCTGATCCGCTACTAACCTTCTCACAAACAATTTAATGGTGAGGAACTCTGCGAAATCACCTAGGTTTGCATGAAGTTTTGTAGATTTCCATTTCTACCAATCGTGGTACAAACTAATAAATAGTTTACTTGCGAAATCCGTCAAATCCATTGATTTGATATCCGCGACAAAAAGATTCAAAGTCACGACTCACTGTCGAAGTTTAGCGTCGCTTCCTAAGTTCAACGCGGGCAGCTTAAACAGATCAGCAGTATCCTGCATCTGTGGAATATCCCAAACGATCACTTACCAAAGAAAGAGCCTCTCCTTTCAGAATCTGGTTGCGATTTCAAATCGTTAATAAATTCGCCATATCTAACTGGTGGCACGAATTTTCGTGGGAGCTTTCTGGATGATTGGGCCCAACTTTCAGAGGTATGGAATATGTGGCTTGATGAGAATCTACCAAGAGTCGACAGTGTTTGCAGTTGATTTTGCGTATAGCTTCCAGCCTAGAGTTGGCAATACACCCCTCCGAATGGAAAAACAGACTCGAAAAGCTGAAACAGGGAAACCATACGGCATTCTTCGTTGAAGGGGCCCCTCAACACGCTGATGTTTCTTGGGTGAGGAATTTCTTTCACCGAAGTTACGCTATCACCATTAGCGAGTGCCAGATGATTTCCCCCGCTGACTCCAACAGTTCCTGCAGCTTCAAAGTCAACATCCCAACCAAATATTCGTGGTTGTTCCCTACTCCTTCTGGTAAGACAACTAAACCTGGGAAGATAAGAATTTCAAAATGCTCTGAAGAACGAGAAAACGCACATCTCGAGAGTAATGAAAGTGTTAAAAATAATCGTTGAGTTAATAATAAACTTAAAAAAAGACCCCTCTCCAACCCCCCTCCAAATAAAAAATATGCTTCCAAAAAACGAAGCTCTAATCTCGACCCCAACTGGAGCTTCAAAACAAACTTATTCCCCAATTTTAGTCCTCCCTCCTCACTTATCCGACACAAAGCCCTTACACACCAATCTTCTAATCCCCCAATTCCCCCCGTTCCACCGAAGTCACCGCGCCAACGCGTCTCTTTCAACTTAACCCCAACCACCCATATTATTCCTTCTCAACCTTCTACGCCACCAAACCCAGCTAGCAACCCAATTCCCAACTTCGACCTTAAAACTGGAGCTAAGTACCCTAACTTCATTAACTCCCATACCTTAAACCCCACATCTCATCCCTCGTCCAACTCCATATCCAATCATTTATCTCTATCTCCCTCCTCCAATGCTCCTATTCTTGATCCCCTTTTTCCCCCCACTGTTAAACTAACACAGCAAACCAATGGCACTACAGAAAGTCGATATGCTCTCTCTAGGCTCAGAGAACGAAAGATATATGAAAACATTCGTCTCTTTCTTGCCTATTTACATGACAAATCTGACTCGGTCTGCTACGAAGGGAAAACCAAAACCAGCGTCATGGTTTCCATCCAGCAGGAAGGCCTCCCTACCGACCCTATCAGTCTCAGGAACCTTTATGTCAGGTACCACGAGATATTTAACATGTCCCCTCAGAAAGTAGCAGACGACCTTGCTGCATTCGGCAACTATGTTCACTCTAAACGAGTATCACACCTACAGCGAAGCCGAGCCGACCACGACAAATTTTTTCGTCCATAACGTGCCTCCCTTGCCAGCGCTTAAACTATCCTGCCTCACACCTCCACCCCACAACATCCCTCTTACATTTTACTACCAGAATGTAAGAGGTCTTCGCTCTAAAACCAATGCTGTCCTACGTCAATCGCATGCTCTTCCCTTTGATATTTACGCCTTGACCGAAACCAATTTGATTCCCGACATAAAGAACCAGGAATTGTTCCCTCCTACTTTTAATGTTTTCCGCGACGACGATCCTACCCGCACAAATAAAGATTCCCCCTGTCGAGGCGTCCTACTGGCGATGGACAACAGCCTTAACTCTTCTCCCATTACAATTTCTTCATCCTCTAAGGCCGACTTTGTCGCAATAAAAATATCACTGCCTCTCAAGTCCCTTTACGTTATATGTTGCTACATCCTACCAGCTCAACCTATCGAATCTTACCAATTTGTTATTGATGCGATCGATCATTTAATTGACCTGTCAGACCCTATTGATGATATCCTTATTTTCGGCGACTTTAATCTTCCTCAGCTACAGTGGACTCCATCAGATGATCAATCGTTTTTATCGCTTCAAATGCCATCTCAGCTAAGGAATGTCTCTTCTTAGATCGTTTAACAGACTCAAGTCTATGCCAAGTCAGTGGTATATCCAATTATATGGGCAGGCAATTAGACCTTATTTTCACAACAGATCCAATTAACTCCTCAGTCTCACTTTGTCCCCTATCTCTCTCAACAATCGATAACTACCATCCCCCCCTTCTACTTTCATTTTTTCATAACTCTTCATTCCAGTCCGCTCCCCCCCACAACTCTGTCATCCCACGACTTTCATAAAGCAAACTTTCACAAAATCAGTGAATATCTCAGCAGATCCCTCTTTAACTTTCACAACTTAAGTGTAAATGATGCCTTATCCATTTTTTATAAAGAAATATTTAATTCTTTTTCCCTTTACGTTCCGTTTTCCCGCCTTAAAACATCATCTACTAGTCCTCCCTGGTATAATCGCAAGCTTCGTTCCTTACGAAATAAGAGAAATAAGTTATGGGCTGTTTTCCTGCGTACCAGATCCTTTACCGACTATTCCAACTATCTTGGTGCTTAACTTCATTTCACCGAACTTTACGATTCCCTTTACCAGCGCTACCTTAACAATGCGCAAGTCAACCTTATAAACCACTCTAAGTCCTTTTTCCAATTTGTTAACTACAAAAGAAAGTCCGATGGTTACCCTCCTTCCCTCTCTTTCAACAACAGGTCATCAACCGATCCACTCACCATTGCCAACCTATTTGCCACATTTTTTAAACAATCCTTCACCAACGACTCCTTTGTACCAGATCCATCCTATTTTAGTTACCTACTGAACTTCTCCAATGGCCCACTTCTTTCTCATATTTTGGACCCGTCTTATATCGAATATAAATTACACCAACTCAATGACGAATTCACACCCGGCCCAGATGGCCTCCCTGCCATATTTCTTAAAAAAATGTTCTTCCTCTCTTTCCCTTGCCCTTTCTAATCTCTTCCGTCTATCTCTTTCACAAGGAGAATTTCCTCAGATTTGGAAAACCTCCTTCATAACCCCGATCCACAAGAAAGGATCAAAGAATGAAATAACCAACTATCGTCCCATCGCTAAACTCTCCCATATACCCAAACTCTTCGAAAGTATTTTGTATGAAGCTCTAAGCTTCCAATGCAAATCACTTATTTCCCCTAGACAACATGGCTTCCTAAAGGGTAGGTCAACCACCACAAATCTCGTTGAATTCGTATCCTTTGCCCTCTCTGCCCTAGAGAATGGCAATGAAGTCGATGTAGTTGCAACCGATTTTAGCAAAGCCTTCGATAAAATCTCTCATCGGTTAATTATCTTTAAATTGTCTGCCCTCGGCTTTGAACCCATATTGTTAAAATGGATATCCTCATACCTCGAAAACCGTTTTTACAGTGTTCGTTTTAGGTCAGCCCAGTCCGCTCCATTTTTGGCCACCTCTGGAGTTCCACAAGGCAGCCATCTCGGTCCCCTTCTTTTTATATTAACCATAAATGATCTCGATATGATCATCAAACACTCGTCGGTCTCCCTTTACGCCGACGATACCAAATTTTTCAAAACCATTTCCTCTCCCCATGACTCTTTCCTCCTTCAACAAGATCTTGATAGTTTCTCGATCTGGTGCCTCAAAAATTCTTTGGAACTTAACATCGCCAAATGCCAATCCATCACCTTCTCACATAAGCGGAACCAATCTCCTCCCCGACTCTATCTTCTCCATAACCAACCTATCTCCTCCGTACAGTCTCTTCGCGACCTCGGCATTTTGTGTGACAGCGAGCTCAACTTCCGTTTACATATGGATGAGATAATCCTCAAAGCCAACTCTGCACTAAGTTTTGTAAAACGGTGGTCCAAAGAATTCACCAACCCATACGTGACCAGGTCCCTCTATATTACCTTTGTTCGCCCCCTCCTAGAGTACGCCAGTCAAGTATGGTCCCCATATCATCGTGTTCATATCTCGAGAATTGAAAGCATTCAGCGTCGTTTTCTTCGATTTGCTCTTCGAGGTATGCCCTGGGACGATCCTTTTAATCTGCCCCCCTATCAAAATCGTCTCAACCTTATCAACTTAAACACCCTCGAAGATCGCAGAGATGCAGCAGACTTTCTCTTCATTCATCGACTCCTTTCAGGTCACGTTGAATGCGCGTCCCTTCACAACTCCATTTTCCTCAATACTAACCCTCGTAATCTACGTACCCCTCGACTCTTCTATCTACCAACCCACCACACCTACTATGGCGCGAACGAACCAATCTCCCGTATGCTACGTCAAATCAACTCAAACCCTACCGTCTTTGACTTTCACAGCACCACTTCCTACCTCAAATCTGTTCTCCTTCACCACTCCAACCAACCTTAGTTTTAAGTTTTAGTTTAAGTTTATTTTTTAAGTTATAGCTTGTCTTTGACTTTCACCGCACCACTTCCTACCTCAAATCTGTTCTCCTTCACCACTCCAACCAACCTTAGTTTTAAGTTTTAGTTTAAGTTTATTTTTTAAGTTATAGCTTGTATTAAGCCGAATAAATGGGGGCTTTCGCCCCCACCAAAATAATACACTTTGCTCCTGCAGACTGAGCATTACCTTCAACTTTCTGAAGTGGAACCGAAGACGCTGCTACCAATTGAATCGTGAGCTTGCCTATTTCATCTTTCAGTGAGGCGATTTGGTTGTTTCTCTCCTCAACAGTCGACTGCGCCACCTTAACTGCTTCGATCAGATCATCAACCCAAGCCAATACATCAGCATTGCTATCCCCGGCGGTAATAACATTACCGTCTTCCTTCTCTTTGGTTTCATCTCCTTAGCTAGCACTATCGCAACCCGTAAAACGACAAAACTAAGAAGTAGCAGTGTCAAACAAAGAAGGGTTGAAATTTACACATGCGTAATGCCACCAACGTTTGCATGTTTCGTAAGAAACAACTACACATCTCATCGTACTAGAAGGATTGTATTCCGAATAACAGGTTACTTTCACTCACGACACGTTGCCAGATCAATTACAAAATGAAATGTTATGAACTTAAATTTTAATTCGGCTCGATGACAGGATCAATTCCTTGTAGCTCCAACATCATTGAGATTTGATGTATTGTATACTCGTCCCGAAAATAAACAATCTTAATTGACTATATACCATGACTATGGGTTGATTCCGCCGCTTCCCAACAGCATCTTCCTCAAAACTGCTGATCTAGTTTAGCGATAAGCTTCGTGCGAATTGGCTTCGAACTTTATAAAGTCTCTGGATTGAGCTCCAGCTCCATCCCACAACTTAAGAATATATCATACTGTAAAATGTTTGTGTGGGTACAAATAATAGAACTTATTCTTTTCAATACAAATCCCTTTTATTCAGTACAGTTACAATTCACTATTTAATTGTTTCTCTCAGTACAATCCAATTTCTCAACCACTTATACTTTTCTTATCTTTTACTTAAACCACATAATCACTTCTCCTAATCAACACTTCAAATTACACTTTAGAACTCATTTGCATACCTTGGAGATGCTGGTATTTATACTCGAATGACATACTTCGAGAACAATCCTCGCCATCCAGCGTCCCATACAATTTCCAATTTGCTAGAAAATTCGATTCCACTCTCCAGTCGAGACTTTGTTATTCCAGTATCGAAATCTTCTGGTCTTTGAATCTAGATGTCGCTGCTCACATTTAAGTGGTTATCACATTGCTCCCTCCCTACAGTTGTTCGTCCCGAACAACTTCGTCATTCAGCATCCCGTTGAAATGACACATTCTATCCAAATGGACCACTTTCAATTTTCCTCGATCCCCACGCTGGATCCGGTAGACAACGTCATTAATGCGGTTTATCACCTTGTATGGACCTTCCCAGTCCTGTTGCAATTTTGGTGATTTGCCTTTCTTACGCTGAGGATTATACAGCCAAACCAGATCTCCTTCGTTGAAACCGGAAGATTTCGCCTTGATACTCGTATCGTACCTAGTTTTCATGCGGCTGCTTGCTAGCTTCATCTTTTCTCTGGTGTCTTCATGCAATTTACGAATCCTGCTGCGTAAGTCATTCACGTACTCGTTCACCTCTTTGTGCTCCGTCGGTGGGGATCCGAATTTTGCTTCACTTGGCAACCGAATTGTTTGACCAAATAAGATCTCGGATGGTGTGTGCCCTGTTGAGCTATGGACCGCGTTTCGGTAGGCCATTAAGAAGAGGGGTACTCGTATGTGTCGATCCCACTCCCGCTGGCAGTTGCTGACAACCTTAGATAGATGCTCATTCAAGGTCCGATTGAATCGCTCGACCATTCCATCAGATTGAGGGTGTAGTGGCGTTGTCCTTGTCTTTCTTATTCCCAAATATTGGCATATTTCCTGGAAGACTTTTGATTCAAAGTTTCGCCCTTGATCAGAGTGCAGCTCCATTGGGACCCCAAATCTGCTCACCCAGTTGTTGACTATCTGTTCGGCTACGGTCTTAGCCTCTTGATTTGGGATGGCAAACACTTCCGGCCACTTACTGAAGTAATCCATGACTACGAGGGTATATCGGTTTCCATTAAAGGTTTCGGGAAACGGCCCAGCGATGTCGATGGCTATTCGTTCGAAAGGTGCTCCGACATTGTATTGTTGCATTTGTCCATGTGGCTTTACTTTTGGACCCTAGGTAGCCGCACATCTTATGCACTTTTTGCACCAATTCTCGACATCTTGTTTAGCGCTTAGCCAATAGAAACGTTCCCTTACCTTTTCCAACGTCTTGTTTATTCCCAAATGGCCTCCTGAGATTCCGTCATGTATTTCATGGAGTACTTGGTTGACTCTGGACCGTGGCACAATTAGCTGCATACGAGATGTTGTCCCATCTGCACTTTCCCATTTTCTCTTCAGCAATTCATCTTGCACAAAAAGCTAGTCCCACTGTGCCCAGTATGCCTTCAGAGTTTGGCTCCGATCTGATATCTGCTGCCAGCTTGGTCTTTCCTCGTGTTCTTTCCACGCCAATATTGGTTCGATGTCATTGTCTGCCAGTTGGGAGGAACGGATTTCGTCTACACTCCAACCCTCTATTGGCTCAGTCCTGATCATTAGGACAGTTGCCTGTTCTTTCGCTTCCTTACCACTGACTACTTCATTGAATTGTTTTACCTGTGAGACTGGGATAATTACCCTGGAGTCGACTCCTGCAACATACTTCTGCCCCGCGAAGTAAGCATTTCCCAACTTATGGCTTCGGGAAGTTTGATCGGTTTCTTTGTATTCGTTTCTGCCGGTTTTTCTTTCTATTTGCTTGTTACCCCAATGCAGGCAGCCTTCTCGTCGTACCGGTTCTTTACAATGCCCTTGCAAATGTCCTACTTTATCGCAGTTCCAGCAGCGCATCCTTCGTCTCTCCCGTGGGATATTTCGTTGCATGGTAGTTGGTCTTGAGCAGGAGCATTCACCAGATACTATTTCCCTTACGAAATGCATTCCTTTGGAAGCCTGATTGGATGTTTCCATCGCCAGAGCGAAGGCAAGTGCTTCAGCAAGGGTTCTTTTCCCGGCCATCCTTACTGCTGATTGTAGCTTCAAATCTGCAATTCCCCTGATGAATGCGTCCTTCGCCATTTCGTCGATTATTTCTTGGCCCGCTGTGGGATATGACAAATGTGCCAGTCTACTCACGTCTGCTTGGAGCTGTTGCAGTGTTTCTCCTCGTTGCTGCATACGGCCATGCAATTGAACCTTGTAAGCTTCCCGCATGTGGCTATCCCCAAACCGTTTCTCGATAGCCTGCACTAAAACCATATAGTCTCTATTCTTTTCGATATCGATTGTTTGTAACAATTCTGCCGCAGGACCGCGTAAGGCGATCGCTAGGGCAAAGCACTTCTCCTTATTGTCCCAGTCGTTTGCACAGGCAGCTATTTCAAACTGCTTCTTATAAGTAGACCATGAGGTCTGGCCATCAAATGAGGGAGGTTTCAACTCTTTTCTCCTTGGACCGCTTAAAGAACATTCTCGCAGTTTCTGTTTTCGCACTGTGTCGAGCTCTTTTGCCAGTTGCTCAACTTTGCTGTCCATTTGTTCGAATTTTTCGCCAACATTCTTCTCTATTCTTTCAAATTTGTTATCGATTTCTTCGAACTTTTGGTGTAGAACGTTATTTTTTTCTTCCAGTTTTTGTTCTAGACTATTCTTTTGTTCGTCGAATTTTTGTTCAATGCTGCTCTTCTGCTCGTCTAGATTTTTCTTTTGTTCATCCAGCTTTTGTTCGAGGCTATTCTTTTGTTCATCCATTTTCTGTTGAAGACCGTCCAAATTTTTCTTCTGTTCGTCCATTTTTTGTTCGAGACTGTTCTTCTGTTCGTCCATTTTTAACAAGAGGAGTTGCATCATCGCAGACATGTCACTGCCGGTACTTGTCTGTTCATCAACATCAAAGGAATATGCATCAGGATCATGTCCCTCGTTGTTCAAAGCCTCTTGAAGTCTGAGCACCAGGTCACTTTTTCCTCCACTGGCGCTGAGGCTTCTCTTGTTCAACTCGGATTTGAGTTGGACGAGGGTCAACTGCAATAGTTTTCGACCCATTCTAGCTTTTTCAAATAGTCAGAAAACACTTTTTTTTTTCAATAAGTCCTATCCCACTTCTGACACCAATGTAAAATGTTTGTGTGGGTACAAAATACAGTTACAATTCACTATTTAATTGTTCTCTCAGTACAATCCAATTTCTCAACCACTTATACTTTTCTTATCTTTTACTTAAACCACTTAATCACTTCTCCTAATTAACACTTCAAATTACACTTTAGAACTCATTTGCATACCTTGGGGATGCTGGTATTTATACTCGAATGACATACTTCGAGAACAATCCTCGCCATCCAGCGTCCCATACAATTTCCAATTTGCTAGAAAATTCGATTCCACTCTCCAGTCGAGACTTTGTTATTCCAGTATCGAAATCTTCTGGTCTTTGAATCTAGATGTCGCTGCTCACATTTAAGTGGTTATCACAATACATAAATCAAAAGGCCAACGGAAATTTTTTGTACAATTCGGAGCTCGAGAGACGATGAGATTTAATCCTAAGTAAAGCAGATAATACTCGTATATTGGTCAAAGCTTCTGTATCAAGAAAGATTTAAGACAAAAAACAGGGTGTCAGATCGGACAATTTCCGAATGTATAGTATAGTAGCAACAAAGGGCTTAATAGTTGGAGTCTAACCAGTGGAAGTGGAAACATCTGGGATAAAGTCGAGATAGCTAACCACCGCCAAATTTTCCTAATAATTACGGTCTATAAGTCGCTGATCAAACATCAAATGCTGATACGTAACAATTTAAAATAAAAGACCATTAATTTTTTTTATAAAAACTAATTTTATTTACAATTTTATTCCATCAATTTGGTCTCATACTATACATTAGAAAAAATATACTCGTACATTTCTTATTATCCTCTTTCGGTGTTACATTCTTTTTTTTTTGTTTCTTTAAATATTTAAATACACTTCAAATCAATACCAAGTTATAGAATTTATTGTTAATAATTTTTTTTCTTTTTTTTACATTAACATAATATAGTACATACAATAAGAATTTTGTGTTTTTCTTTTTTTGATAATTTGTTGCAAAAAAAAAAAAATGTTGGCTGGCTGTAAAAATTTTTATTTATTGAGAAATAGATATTTTTTTTGTTTTTATTTTTGTTTCAAAATAAAATTTTTATTTAACAGCTGCAATCACAGGCGCACTTCTTGACACGTTTCTCTGGTTGGAAAAGGTTGTCTGTGCTACGAATGGAACGGGGCTGGACATCTGAAAATAGGAAAATAAAGTTTAAATCAAACAAGTAAATTGATGGTGAAACTTTTCGAAATTGTTTACAAGAAATAACGCAAAAGCTGTTTCCTTACTTATCAATTTCAAAAGGAAAGGAATTCATTTTGATGTAGACTGACAGGTGTATGGAAATTGGTGTAGAAGCATAGTTCTGTGGGCTTGAACAAAATTAATGTTATTGGAAACGCCAAGAATGAAATATTATACAATACATTTTAGGAATTTGACAAATGTGTGAAAGTTCACTTATCTATGTATGTACGTCAAAAATGAAATGTGAAAATGTTTTGCTATCTACAAGCATGACATGTGATTATCGTTCAATAGCATAGGTATTACTTTTTTGGATAGCTATTTTACATTCTTTTTAGCATATGTATTTTGTGTATAAAAACACAATCCACTTTGTATTTGACATATGTAAGTATCACAGTTCTGTAGGTATGCATAGGAACACCAAGAAAACAGAAATATTGTAGATAAGTAGGAGGCCATTTCAATAGATCTGACACACATTGTTGAATTCGAACTCCACGAAACTAGTGAAGCTAGAGTTTATTAGTATGCCATGTTCGCTATCGGTCAGGTGATATTGCAACAATTGATAGTGGCACTGGACGAGAGATGAATCTGACAGGGCTCAATTACGTACTACGTAGGATCATATTAAATAAGTAAAACAAAATGCATCAATCTACACTCAAAATTTACACTCAAAATTGTTGCGAACAAACTTCTCCATCTTCGTTTGAGGACTTTGAGATACGAGTATACTCCTCTTGTTTTTTTTTTTGTTTGATACTTACAGTGCGGCCTCTCGGATTCCATAGCTTCTTGATTCATATCGGCTTGAGCTTGATTCATTGGAATTGGAATGTGTACAGGGCTGATCAAGCTGCGTCCGTAGGCGGTACGTCCAATTTGCAAGATTTGTGGTTGATCGGGCATTGGTGGAGTCATTGTATCACGTGGCTCCATTGGCAATTGCTGAGTTGTCAATTGTTCTTCTTCGCGAAGTCTCTGTTCTTGTTGCTGCTGCTGCTGCTGTTGTTGTTGTTGTTGTTGTTGTTGTTGTTGTTGTTCTTGAGCTTGCATTTGTTCATTTGACTGCGATTGTGAGTCATCTTCTTCATTGCTATTGCTGTCAGAGTCTGAACTTGATTCAGCGGCTTCTTCAGCTGCTAAACGTCTCAACTCATCGGTGATTCTTTCTTCAGCAGCACGTTGGATGTTTCTCAAATCATCAGCAGTGATACCAGCACGTTGTAGGGCCAATCCTAATGGTACTCTCTGAACTTGAATGTGTGGCATTTCTTGGTTGCTGGATGGAATCTGAACGGGAATATCATCGGCAACATGAATTTCACGGAATGGTAATCGGTGAACTTGAATGCGTACGTGTTGCTCTTGCATTGGTTCAGGGTGTGGAGCTTGCATAATTTGTGGTGGCATTGGTGGGCGCATAGCCATTGGCATATGTTGGAATGGTGGTGGCATTTGACGGATCATTGGTGGTTGTTGCTGTTGCTGAGGCATTGGTGGCATCATACGTTGTGGCATATGAGTCAACGGGAATTCATTTGGAGTCTGACCGAATGGAATTGGGACACGTTGGAATGGAATAAACATTGGACGGATGGCTTCAACATCACTGACTTCATCGCGAGCTTGATTGCGGGCTTCTTGTTCCTTATCTTCGTTGCCGCTTTCGCAAAAGATCGAAATACGTTCACCGGTGATACGTGCTTTCTTTGGATCGGTTGTAAGGTTAACACCGAATGGAAGATTAACGGTCTTTGAGGGTGAGTCGACAATTTCTTCGGCATGTTTACGTTCGACAACACAATTCATGCGGGATCTAAAAATAAGAATGCAAAAGTTCAAATATTCTGAATTAGACAGAAAACTTACTTCTTGTTGTTCTGCAAAAGAGCCGCTGCAAGATCACTTAAATCTAATTCAAGAGGAACTTTAGTTGGGATCTTTTGCAAGTCATCGGTTTCTTCGCTCTCTGAGAACGAAGAATCAGTTTCGCTTTCATTAGCCTGTTCGTTATTAACAGCTGCAGCTACCGGTACAGTTTCTTTAGGTTGTTCCATTTTTTTTACCACAGTTGGTTCATCTTTATCCAGATTTTGTAGATCGGCTTCATCGTTGGTATCAATGCCAATCAAAGCATCAGCACGTGGAAGTTCCTACAAATAGAACAAGAAGAGGAAAAATTTAAATGAAATTGTAATTTACTTGCAAATATAATGTATGTATAATAAGGTTGCATGTGCATTGAGTCAACCTCTTGGTTGATTGCATAACTGACGATCGTAAGTCTGTATATGACTTAGGGTTCAATGGCTCGAGGAAGTGTTCGTATTGTATTGGTGAACGCGATCTCTTACGGAAACGTTATGCAATTTTGCTACCATTTTTGTCTTTCATGTTCCGCATTTACGAGTCTATGGTTAGGCGGTGAGTGAACCAGGTAACGAACCATGGAGAGAGCAGAGCAAAGGTTTTCGACTTTCCCATTACGAGATGAATAAACTTTCTCGTGTGTTGCCTTCGATAAATAATACATGGTTTCTAATTTTGGGGAGGTTTTGAGTGAAAAGTTTCTTCTAATAATTGCGTAAGGGAAGTAGGAAAGAAGTTTTTTTTTACAAGTCTAACCGTTAAGGTGAGTCGGTTTGATTTTTATCCAAAATGTTGCATAACATGCACAAGCTTGTCACATAAATTATGAAAAAACGTTATGGGTGTAAATTAAATGATACTTTCTCACATCAGCCGAAGGTAAATGGATAATCTGTTTTGCCAAAGCTGTTAACTTTCGCTTTTTACCGAATAAAATATGCGCGAAACTTTTTTTTTTCCTGGTTTTCCTTAAAGAGCTGTCATTAGCTACCCATGATTGATTAGTCTGTTAGTTTGCATAATATTATAATTTATATTGGTAAAGGCATTTCTTCTTTAAATGGACTTTAAATAGAAGTATTTGTCAGTTCCTTAATTAATTTCCAATTTAAATATTCGAGCATAAAAAGGTAGCGGAAGAGACTGGTTATACTATAGTAATACCTACATAAAAATATCTTTAAAAGACTTTAGATGAATAATAATCGAAGCGCATAGCAATCAGCCATTAAAACCAGATTTTGGAATTCTCTAGTCGTTGGTCTCAGGAGAAATTATAAAAGAGGCAGGCTTTTATGAGATAGTACAAACGCAATCTCTTTAGGAGCATTTCTTGTCGTAGAAAGAGATTTATAAATTCGCTCGGAATTCGGTGTCGTTGATAATTACCAACGATACTCTCACTGAAGATCTTCATGTGCGCTGAGCACTGGAGACAGATTTATTCAAGAAAAGTAGGCCAGAGTAAGGATAGGTTAAAACCCTGTGATTTGGCACCAGCTCGCATAAACATTTTGAAACAATTTATCGTGGCAGTTTATTCAGGCATTTTTCATGTGCAGGAAGGACTCCCAACATTTAAAAGTCAATGATTTTGATCCCAAGTTGTGCTAAATAAACTATCTGCTCGCATGCAGCATAACTAAACAATTTTTTCAACTTCCCTATATTTATAAAAAGAACTATCATATTATATTGTAACGTACTATGTGAATTCGTCAAGCATTTCTGTTGGATTTCATCTCTGCAGGTCGACAGTAGGCTAAGTCCTGAAGAGACTATCTATTAAACAATTTCAGGCCGCACATGAAAGCATTCAATGTCTTGTGCTCTACAAAGCAACATTTTTGGTAGGAAGATGTGATTTTTTTAATCCCGAGCTGAACTAGATAGTGGAAAGAGCAGGTGGAAAAACGAAAGGCTCTATTTTAATTAGTTTGTTCAACTGTTGGAGACTCGCAAAGATTTAACATTATCCATCTTTTCCAGTATATTTTCATACAAGCTTCCTCTGCATCGAAAAAGCATTAAACAAGTTGGTCTTGAAGTCACGGAGACCAAAGCAAGAATATGTTCTTAACAAATAAATGAGCATAGGTATATAGCCCGAAAATACAAGTAGCCAGGCTACTAAAATTCTAGTAAAGATTTAACGAGTGACATGTAAATTTAAACAAGAACTAGTCAATTGTTGTCCTCTTATGTTCTCTTATGTATAATCTCTTCAGTGATAAAGTGCCTACTGTACCAGCAAATATCACATCAACGCCTAGTACCTGCATCCTTATACGAGCCTAAGCAGGACACTCAGAAATGAAGTGCTTCGCCGTTTCGTAATCACTCTCACAGATATCGTCGCAGTAGGTAGCGTCATTTATAGCAATAAGAAGTTTACAGTTAGATTTTATTTTAAATTTTATTTACATTTGAATTTAATTCTATAGGGCAGAAAAAACGTCATTGAAATGTTTAAGAAGTCCAGAAGCATCTCTTGATCTGTTTGCAATTTGGACTGTCATGACGTCTACGTTTTTATACATGAGAGACTCAACTATCAATTGAAACCGCAATCCAGGACACAGGCAGTACAAATCCATAGCTTTCCTTCAACCGCTATGTGTATAAACATTTTAAGGGTACCTTAACCCCTTTAGTGCGCGCTAATTTACAAAAAAAAAATAAAAATATGTTCAGGTCCTGAAATGCTATCCTCTGATCCTTGTCTAGTAAGTTCAACGATGATCTCATTTTCCGTGATCCCATTTCGAAGTGGAACTTAGACAAAACTACGTATATTCAGACTTCCAGCTGCTTTCCAAAAACCTGACATTACAGAACTAACTTGGGAATGGCAAAAGTGTTGAGTAAGATTTTGAACCCAGCTTCAGCTTAAGATACTTCACCTTTTCCTCACAATATATTGTAGCTTATTGTTAAAAGGATAGCTTAAGTCTGAACTCCACAAAACACAAATTTGCCTAAGAAGTAGTGAAGTCTAAGGTTGTCCTCTTCTCATGACGCCAGCCCCATATCTATTATAGACCGGTTCTGGAGATGTATTGAAGATTCGACTACTTTCCTTTCTTGTCTCAGATTCTGACCGAAGTTTTGAGTACAAGGAAAGTCGATTTTGTAGCCCTGAAGCAACCGGCGTTCGATGGCATTGCATCAGATAGCATGTACTAAAGATCGGGGTCGAATGACAATCGTCCCGCAAATTCGTTGAAACTCTAGTGTGAATTGTATCAAGCATCACTTCCTTCTAAGGCTGGGGGTGATTCATTAGTGCATCTAAAGCAGAGCCAGGCGTGCTTGAAAAGGCTGTTTAACAGCCAATACAAACAGTTCTTTGGAATCTGTTGAAAACAGCAGTGATGTATTCGTTTGAAATCTTATGGCAGAAAACAGAAAACACTGTTAGAAAGTAGACAGCGACTTTTATGCGACATGGGTGGCAGTGGTGTAGTGGTACTAGCGATCGCTTCACGCTCGGAGAGTCAAGGTTCGAATCCTACCCATTGAAAGATTTTTCGGGTTTCTCATTTGTGTGATTGGAGCTCAGACAGAAAAATTCTGCGTGTGAAGGCATAACACTGACACGTAGATTTGGCTGTTGTAGAGTTTCAAGCACAAAAAAGAAAACTCCGTCCTATTTGGATTCCCACCCCTGGAGAGCGAATATCGAAACCAAACACACCTGAGTTTCAAGCCACTACAAAAAACCAATTTTCCTTTCTCCTCATTCTACCTTTCCGCCCGTGCCCTGGCAACAGTAAAAGGGTATTAACCCCTTAGGCGAGTGTAAATTATAAAAAAAATGTTAACTACAACAACTTTTGTTATCCAGGATGACTGTCAGATACTTAGCTTTGACGAAGAAACGGACGGTGATTCCTTATAACATTAGATGAGTTAAATTAGTCAGCTTCATTACTCTACTGAAAAGAATAACTAAGGCTAGTAAACACTCAATTAAGATTTGCACTAAAATGCAAAGCACGTTAACTGTATCAAAAAGAAGGCCGAACCTCCGTTTAAAAGAGCAAGGTATCGCAAATGCAAGACCGTTTTGTCTATATACAGCAGCCCTAGGATCGAGGAATTAAAGGTTAAGTCTAGTAGTATGATATTACAAGCTTAGTCCAGATCATTTCTTGTAACTCGGCTGCTCTTTTCGTGGTAAATAAATAAATAAATAAATAAAGCCGTGCTAGCCTGACATCTTATACTCAGAAGAATGGAAGCTTTGATTATTTTCCAATTTGTACCAAAAGTGTGAAACATTATAAGAAGATTATAGAATAAGCTCATTAAATATTGTATAATTACATATACTCATGTTTTTCGCAAGGGCAAACGATTGTAGATTTTCTTCCTTTTACGTGAACCACAAATTCTACATACTCGTATAGCCAGTCACTTTCGAAGCGTAATTTATTCGTAATGTTCCCAAAAGTGGTCTCATTCATTAAACGAATGTAAAGTTACATTTAGCAATAATTTCGAAAATCACTTACTTTTTTTATTAAAAATAATTGAATTGCTTCAACTACATCATAAAAATAAATAAATATTCAAAAACGTGACAAATCGTGACTATAACGAAACCTTTTATGTCATATATTTTTGTATAGTGATAGACTTGAATAGTAAACGTGCATATATTCGATTTCCAAAGAGCACGGCAATTGTGTAAGAAATCGTTTGATTGAAAAATAATTAAAATGTTCCTTAGAACATTAGGTTAGAAGCGTATTTATAGTCAGCTAGATTGTTGCATAACGTATCTACAATAGAACGTGTCTAGATTAGCTAACGTATGGATTCAATAAATTCCACATTTGCATGCAAATGATTTATCTGATGATTTATTCTCTTTAATAGCTTTGCTTTGCTTAAGTTGTCCAAAATTAATTTCCAGTCGTGTTGCAATGGTTTGGTTTGAGTATCTAAAGCTATTTTTTTAGCACTCGTTTGTAGTTAATATGTAGTACGAGTACATATATATATTACCCGGATGTTTGGACATTGTAATTATAAGTATTGTTGGTCTATTGCAACTGTAAACAATTGCGATTTTTTTTTTAATTAAGTTCTTAAGGGGAAAATAGATACCCAAGTGGTAAAGACATATGTATATGTTTTTTTTTTCTTTCCAAGCAGATGGAAAACAGCATTTGTCCAGCCCATCCCTAAAAAGGGCGAATCTTCTTTCTCCTCTTACACACCCATTGCACTTACGTCCCTTCTTTCCAAGATCATGGAAACGCTGATAAATCATCAGCTCATGAAATATCTCGAAACATGAAAACTTCTCAATGACCGGCAGTACAGTTTTCGTAGCAATAGGTCCACTGGTGATTTGATAGCATGTCTCACCGACAAGTAGAACCGAAGCATACATCAATATGGTGAAAGCAAGATAGTTGCATTTGATACCTCCAACGCATTCGACAGAGTTTGGCATCAGGTCTTTTGTCGAAAATGCGTGCATTTGTAATTGAAAACTCTCTTCTTCAATGGATTAGAAGCTACCATTCAGAATGTTCAATTCAAGTTGTCTTGGATGGTTTCAAATTTGATATTCGTAAAATGCTGGTGTGCCCCAGGGATCCGTTCTGTCTCCGATACTCTTTTAAATTTTTATCAATGATCACTTGTCTGCCACTTCTAAACCAATATATTCCTTTGCTAACGACAGTACTCTCTGCTTTTCATATTTGTTCCCGGACTCAAATCCCCGTTCTTCGGTTGCATAACGTGAACGTTAGCATATGTTACTAATTGGGGAACCACTAACAGAGTAGAATTTAATGTTTCCAAAATACAATGCTGTCTGCTGCCGTTAAAGCGAAATTTAAACATCCAGCCACTGTCTATGAATAGCACTAGCATTGTCGAAACCGAAAAAATTTCCATTCTCGTTATGTGTGTCAATGATCACTTACGTTGGAATGAACACATATTCGATGTCGCCAAAAATGCTGAGAAAGTTCAAAGTTTCGTTAAACGATGTTAGAAATACTTTTCTCCTTTTGATCCGGCCTCAATATATAAGAAATTTATCAGCCCAAAATTGGAGTACAATGGACACATGTGGTCAGGTGCGCCTAAAACATCTCTGCGCCTAAATAGGATTCAAAACAGTGAATATCATTCAGTCAGTGGGCACCCTTAAACACCGACGAAATGTCTCGTGTTTCACTTTGTTCTGTCGCTATTTCCACCACCAGTGCTCCATAGAAATCGCCAGCTATGAAATATCCGCTTTCGGACGTACTCTGAAATATCGTGATTTGTTCCTAAGCCGAACAGCTATGTAGCTTGCCGAATACCTTGCGGACCTCTTTATTTCCTAGTCATTGTAATACTCAGGGTTTTAAAACCAACGTACCAAATGTGAAAATATTTTAAGGGTACCTCAACCGCTATTTAAAAAAAAAACCTCCTCTTTGGAGGAGGTTTCGGCAAAGAGCTGAACTGACATGATTATTTCTTTATATTATGTGCAGATTTTTTTATTAGGTACAGATTTTGAGCATTATTTTAGCACATTTGTTTTTTAAAGACGATTTCAACTACATAGTCTGCGGATCTTCAAGATAAACAATTCTTTGTTAACCTGATCTATTCACTGTAAACCTTTTTTTTCATATAGAGAATTGACAACTTTATTTACTAAACTGATTAAAATATCCGTGGGCACTTGGTTCTTCACTTAGATTAGGTTGAGCTTCTCTAGAAATTCACTGAACAGAGGAAGCAGTTATTAACTAATTAATCCTAATTGGGTATTGCATAATCCCTATTAATTTATGAATGTTTTGGGTGCCCTTACAATCCAAATATCTCCAATAAAATTAGTCTAAAAAATTAAAATGTATCTAGTTTCAGAGGGGTCAAACGTTGCCGTGTCTCTTGCTAGTTTACTAATTTAACAAGTGCCTGGAATATACAGATTTCTCTCAACCCTACAAACACAATGAAAGTCAGACTGTTGCATTGTGAATGCTTAATATCCGCCTAAGGCTTTGGTTAAGCAGATGCGTGTTTTCACGATCTATGGCTCGAATGAATACGAGTACATCACTGCGCATGTCAATATTGTATTATGATGATTGTATTTGATCCATTTTTGGACATTCCAATCTCGAATTCGAAAGAAGCGCTTCTAGATTTTCAGTCAAATATAAAAGCTAGAAAACACACCAGTCAGGTCAGGTTGATTCTTATCTATAATAGTTGAATCTTGGAGTGAGTGTTTTTGCCCATGGTCAGGTGCAAGGAACTTCTCGGTTTTATTTTCTCTTGATGTTTCCCGAATATACAATCATCATAGCAAATCAGAGTTCCTGAGCAGCAGAAGGGCTTGTTTTGAGCATGCATTTTTTACGAGTATGTCTGAAATTTTTCTTGTCATTCCACGTTGTACGTTTTTCTAGTGTGGTTAACCGGATTAAGCCATCATCATGGGGTCTGACTACTCGTATTAAGACTCAGATGGAGATGAAACAACTCAAAATACTGTATAACATCATTATCATAATAGAACCAAGATATGCTCTATGATTTGGGAATGAGGATGAGGATGTCCAGAATAAGTATTGTAGATGCTTCGGAAGATACGTATTAACTGTACCATTTGCGTTGACTGGTTTTGGATATTTCGATAGGCAAACAATTATCATATTATCGAATGCCTTAAATGGTTATGGTATGAAAATTGTGTGGGTATTAGCACTCCAGCCAAAATTATTGTACACACCGGACAAAAGCATGGGGTTCACTATCTACTCGTTTCTCGTTCAAATTACTATAAAAAACACTGTTCAATATTTTTCAAAGTTTGTCAATTTATTGAAAAGAAAATTATGGAATACAAATTCATTCAAACGGCTGTCTTGGCTTGCTCGACCGTAACGCAACTTTTCCTGTCAACAAATTGTGTAGAAAATTTACAATAGTTTGAGGCTGTATAACACGAATAGCTTAATAGCATGCCTGATATTTTGTGCATATGACCTTCAAAATATTGCTGTTAAGTACTTAATTCATATCTAGAATTACAGCTCTGCAGGCATCAACAACCGTTACCAAAACGCCTGAGCAATCAACATACGGCTCTCACTACGAAAAAGGCCTAAATTAACTTAGATCTTTCTATCTATCTGAATCTGTCTTCAAAATGGCAAGGTGTACAATAAAATCGTTGAAGTGAATGGAGTGTAGTCAATACCAAACTGTATAAGGACATCAATTTACTTTCTGAATTTTTGGATTCTTAATATACAAAGTTGAGTTATTACGTATCGTAGACGTATACCGAATGGCAAGGAATATGGTGGCCATATTCAATATATGGGGTCGTATTAATAAAATCTGGTAAGATGATATCCATTTACGATAAATAAAAGTCCCCACATTGATACAAAAAATGTTTAATTCCGTTTAACTTTTGTTGCAGCGATGAAAGGCATTTGCTGAAATCAATTGTATAAAATTTATCATATTTTTATTAGATAATGGCTGCTAATATTAATGTGACTTGCATACAGAGCCTTATTTAAAAAAAATAGAAGGTTATTCAATATCATTCCCAAAGTGCAGTAAATAATTTCGAATCAAATGAGAATTGGGGAGGAAACAAAGAGACCCGTGTACGTTGGTCTTGAATGTTTACAGATTATGATGACTAGGAAATAAAGAGTTTGGCAGGGCATTCTATAAGTGAAGTGTATGCTTGAGCCAACCAAAATTGTCTACTTCCTCTAAGTATTCCTGTAGTGTTTCTTTGCATCATTTATCAAGAGTGTATCGAAACAAATCCACACGGTTATAAAAGTCGTTGCAGTTATTGCTGCCTTATTTGCACCTTTTACGATTTATCTATTATACTATTACAAAATCCTGGATCCAACTTGTGGTTTGAAAAAAAAAAGACAACATTTAACCCCACAACATTATGCATTCCATTATATACTCGTATATAGACTCAAATCACTTTTTAAGGCCTACAATTTAGAAACTCATCTCAATGCCTTGTTTTATTAACCTGTTATTACGTGTCTTTCATCTTATGTATACTTCAGCAAATAGCCTTCACACACACTAATTCCCTAAAATTGTTAATTCAAAAACAAGAACCCAAAACAATAACAGTAATAAAAAAGCTAGCCAAACAAAACCACCGGACTTTGAGATACAGAAATTAACTATTGACTCATATAATGAGTTCATATCACATAGATGCTGATTTAAGCAGTTATATTGAATAAGCTTTTTTTTAACACAGGAAAAAAAAAATTAAAATCAAACCAGTTATTGTTTAAATAACTAGTTTTACAAGATATCACCATTTGTGCAGTGATTTAGAGAGAGGAGCTTAATTACATCTACCTGAAGTAGTACTTTTCCATTAAGGAGTTTGGATGTTAGACACTTACATGCAAAAACCATCAGTTAATTAAATTTATGAAAAGAAAAAAAAATAGAAACATTTTGAAGAGTTCCGTCTATGAAATAACCATACACATATTTACCCTAGGAGTTATATAATCATTTTCAAGTCTTTCGACCATTTTACGACGTAGTAGGTTGTACTTGTACGATTGCTGACTAAATTTCTGAACAACTACGGATATAAGACTTTAATTTATCATCGCGCTAAAACTGGTTCGAGCGGTTTTAAGTTCTTTTTCTCTACCTGTGCAAGCCAATACCAATGACTTATTATAACAATACTCGTAAGAATTTATTGAATAACACTCTGAAAGCTTCATTAAATTTAATTCGTGAGTATTCATTATGATTTATGACTATTTTTTGGTTTATGGCCTTATGTAAATATTTTGTACAAAAATAAGTCATATGACCGGCAGTGTGAATTACAATCTAAATAAATTTACCAGTAACCAAAATATATATGTATAAATACGAGTAGATACCTAAAAAAGAAATGACAATGAATTTACAATACTTGTATGTGCAAATTCAATTATCATACAATTTTTGGGGGAATCCCAGTAAAGTACGTACACCTGAAAGGTATTGTTAATTAAATTTTCTGTTTTCGAAAATACTCGTAAAATAACATCTGCCTTAGAGTTAATTAGCAAAGAAATCGACAATCCAATGTTCTTTTTAAGGGCAACGAACACCATTCGAGGCCATGGCATCGTGACCCTAATAAAAGTCGAGATATTTCCAATAAAAACAAATTTCTGTTTTCGTATAATTTATAAATATTTCATTAAAGGAGAGAAATTACATATTGTGTTAGGGGTCTTAGTTGTTTTTGTATAGAAAGACTTGCTGGGCAATAACCGCATTTCTATGATTAAATAACCTGCTAGTACTAGTATTCATCTGACAATGTTTCTGAAATACACCTCTTATACAATCTATTTTTTTGAAAGCCACCTTCTACTAGTTTACGTTACCCAAGCGCGGAAATCTTAAATCTTAATACTGAATTAAGATAAATTTACCTTAAAACCTGTTAATTCGATGACATTCATCACTTTATGACTTATGTAAACTGATTCAATGCAACGTTGACGGAACGACAAAATTCATGAATTTCCTACGAAAGATCAATATTTACTCATTCGCGTACAATGTGCGTGTGTGTGTGTTTTTTTTTAAGAAAAGATCTTGAAATTCCACGAAAATCGATGCATCACTGAAGTTAGACTTTAAATATGGTTTCCGTCATTTGGTAAGCATAAGAAATTGAAAGTACTTAGAAAGAAATTTTCAAAATATTTTGTATGTTTTGGAAAGTTTTGACCCAAAGAGTCTACGAGTATCAATGTAATTTTTTTGTGCAAAAATCTGTGAATCTGATTCGTGCGCTGATGTTACGATTCTATCAACCGGGGGCTGCAACAGGACTGGAAAACCATGTACTACCCGAATTGAGGCCAACGTTGAGCAACTATTTTCAAGTATTATGGGAAGCCTAGAAACATCAACACGAAGTCTCGGCCCAACTATGCTAGTCGCAAACAATTTTAAGAACTGAATTTCAAACGTTTCAATATAATGGAAGGAATTAAATCCAGGGGATCCGCAACGTATTTTTTACATTATTTGTTTGCCAGAAATGGGCAGAATTACCGCAAATGGAGTACTGAGAGCTCAAGATTGATTCTTCCTTGAAATCGATGCCATCAATACTGCTGCCATAAGCGGTAAAAGATATTGGGCTATGACTGAACATATTTTATTGCCAGCGATTGCCAGACATAACTGTTAAGTGATCGTCATTTTATAAAAAGTTTGAATCACATGGTGAATAACAGCTCTATGATAGATACTATGATACTTGTAAGTGTTTATCAGTTTTAGGATGCAGTCGAAAAAATTTTTTTTTCCAATGGCAAACTTTTTAATAGGGATTAAATGTCAAATCAGCTGTCACATTAAGCTGCCAAGTTTAATTTATTTTCAATATGGTTTTCTATTTTATAGGAAGACTGGACGCATCAACAATGATTCCAAATAGGTGAAATTTATTTCCAAAATCGGAACTCTGTTTGCTTAACTTACAAAGCACTTCGTGTAATTTACGATAAATACCATCAGCCATTTGAACGTGCTACATATTTATCGAATTATTGAAAAATTTCGCACCCAATTCACAACATTGGCTACTCACACACCAACAAGAATGAGAACAGTGAGTTTGGAAGAAAATATCACGGCTGTGGGAGAGCTTGTGTTGAAGAGGACCCCAATTTGTCGATTTGTCGTCGTTCGCAAGAACTTGGCTTTTGCTCATCTATTATCTGGGAAATTCTGCATACAATCTTGGCCTCAAGGCTTATAAGATCCAATCGGAGCAAAAGCTAAACCGTGTGGCCATTTATTGCGTCGGGCGTTCAGTGATTAGGTTTTAAATCAACCCAGTTTTTTACTGTACAATTTTGTTCAGTGATGAGGCTCATTTCTAGCTAAGCGGCTACGTAAACAAGCAGAATTGCCATGTTCGGAGCGAGAACAATCTTCAATAACTCCGCCAGATGTAACACATCCAGAAAAATGTATTTCTTCAAAATTGAAGCCCCATCACAAGTTGCTGTCAATAGACACCGGTCATTGCGATGAGTAACGATTATTTGTTCCCAAATTGTTTGTGACATCAATAGTGCTCCACCCCATACTACCAATGAAAACATCGCTTAGTTGAAAACACGATTTGGCAATAGAATCATTTCATGAAATGGGCATTTCAATTTTCCACCAAGATTGTGGCATTGGATTATTTTGTGTGGGGTTTTTCAATAAGTAAAATTCAGCAGGATTTTAATAAGTACTCGTAAAACTGTATCAAGACGAAACTTGCCACTCTAATGCCCTACAAGAATTCTTGAAAAAAAAAATGCTCCAAGTAGCGTCACGATAAATAGAAATCGTTATTAGACCATGATTAGTGATGATATTTCTTTAAAAGTATGGATGATATTCTGCCGGATGGAAGAAATGTGTAGCGTAGTATACATCAAACAAAACCACCAACAATTGATATCATTGACTTATTGGAAGCCATCATTGTACCGTAAATTATTTACAACATTCCACCATCACTACTCGAAAAAGTGATCACAAACAAAATGATAAGAATCTTTTGTATCAAAAAGCATTATTTGAGCTTCATTCCTTCATGTTCCCTAATTCGGTGCGATCTTTTTTGTTTATGTAGTTAGCGGGCACTCAATGGGTTATTAGTACCCTTAAAATGTTTACAGACAGCTCGGGCGAAGGAAACTTAGGGAGGAAGAAAAGAAAGGTACCGATGTATATTGGTCTTAAATATTTTCATGTTCGAAAATACCTTTCTATCCTATAAATCCCATAAAATTTATATGTTGCTCTAGAAGTCGCAATCATAAGAAAAAGTAAATTATGCAATGAAAGTCCTTCAAACGGGTAGTTTCAGATGCAATAAAAGAGAATGGTGGCATAACGCAATGGTTATGTTTTGCTGAACACTACGGCTTTAAAAACCGAAGGGCTGTGTAGTATTGCCGCTGTTTTTTTTTATAAATTATTATAATATCTTCATTGAAAATTCAATAAATCATCCACCATTATGGAAAAAATATGGCATGGAATGGAATCCGTTCAAAAAAATAAATTTCATTTTTCCCACATCAGATACCAAATTTAATATTAAGGATATCTAAAATTATTTATAAAAAAACAAATAAAATTAAACTTTTATATACAGTGTTATGCACACATACTCGTATATATACCTCATTCGGCCTCCTTACATTGTTTACAAATTATTTTAGTCAGAAATGTACATATTTTTCGCACCTCGAACAGATTTTTGTTGTTTTATAATCTTTACAAAATTTTATTTGACAAGTTTTTCGTGCGAACAAATCTGAACTTGTAGACAATGTTGGTAAAAGCTTTTTTTCTTGTGATTTTTTTATATGCATCGCCAAGCTCGAAATGTTTTCACCCGTCGTTTCTTTATACAAAACCCAAGCATTTATTCCAGCTAGGTCAAAAATGTTGAAAAATATCTGAAGTGGCCACCTACAACTTTTTGACTTCACACTGTATTTCCTTGCCATCTGATCTGCCACATCTACACCAAATTTTCTGTCATTATAAAATCTAATAGTTTCCGGTATAGATTTGTTGCTTTTTTATACATATTTCTATTGATTTATGTTTGGAACTTAGAACAATCACCTTTCTTTTTGGCTTACTTTTATACACTGTAAGAGTAATGTGATTTAATTTATACAATTTGCTTGAAAATCTAGTTATTTTATCTTTTCTTTCTTTGGCTAACTTTGGCAACTCTCTTTTGTTTCCACGGATTGTTCCATCAATTGTAGTTTTTTTGGCAAGTAACTTCTTGGCTAACGATACACTCGTAACAAAATTATCTGTTGTTACGGTCCTTTCGCATCCTGTGAATTGTTCCATCAGCTTTAGAACAACGAACTCCCCAAGAGGAATTGAACATTCTCTTCTTTTATCCTTTCCCAAATATGGAAACCCATTTATTATATACTTGCTATTGACGTCGCACGCCAACCAGAAATTTATTCCAAATTTGTCTGGTTTGTTCGGCATATACAAATGTAAATACGTAAATCTACACCTAGTCTTCAACGGAAACAACTGCTCATCCAGTAATATATGAAACAGGTTTATAACAATTTTGTGAATTCTTAAAATTTATAATGGGATCGATTACCATATTGTAGATATCATAGCAAATTTATTGGTTTGTAGACGTTGTCTTCTTTCGCTCTTCTTATCAAATCGTATAAACTTCATAATTTCGGTAAAGTTGTTTCTGCTCATTGTTTTTGAGAAAAAAACAGGTCCCCAATTTCTATTCCACAAATACGAGACATCGAAATTGTTTGCCTCATATGCGCCGCGGGAATATAGCAAACCAATAAATGCGTCTAGTTTCGTAGCATTTAGCTCCCATTTAGTCCCCAACACCCCAAATTTTTCTTCTTCTGTACATTTTATAATATGATGCATTCTATTCTGATCAATGATAAAAGAAAATGTCGTCTACATTTGTCCTTTCATTATATGTCGTTTAGCATGTCCAGTTGGCTCTGACATATCCCTAAAAATATTTGGGACTTAGGTCCATTTCTTCGCAAATTGTTCCATCAGCCGCAGTTTCGATGCGTTGATCCTCTATATCTGTCTCACTTTCGGATATCAAAAAAACTCACTTACTTTTCTGCCCTGGACGCTTATTTATAATATTCTCTTCTTCACTATCGCTCTCTGACTCCAATTCACTTGTAGTAAGTAGCTCTTTATCTGTTTCCATGTTTTTTTCAGTTACAGAAATTTCTTGTTCATCACATACTGAAGACTCTTCTTCTATGTCTGTTATTTTTCTTAGGTACTTTCTAATTTTGAAACGCTTTGACATTCTTAGGGTAAATATCCACAACAGAATATTACACTATGTAGGGAATAAAAAAATTACATCCAATTCATCTCCTTCAAATAAACAATCATAACAAAATTGCATAAGAAACTCTTTAAAACTGCTCTACTTGAGACTGTACTCAATACTGTTGTTGTCTATTCTTTACAATTCCAACCGACTCTAAGATAAACATTAGTTTGTACAGACTATACAAATTTAAAATAATACATAAAATATTTTCTCCATCAGTCAAATTGACCGACCGCGGTAGGTAGGACACATAATAAATTTTTCTTGGAAAAGAGAAAACAAAGCTACAAGTAGAATTAAAGAGTGAAGAAAACATTATATGCATATTTTAAGAAAAGTCATATATTTTGATAACGGTAACGTTAAACGTTATAATAAATATGTGTAAATTTTACAAACGTTTGAAAACGGTCAATTTGACCGGTGCTGGTAGGTTTAGTGTTAAATACAATGTGCTCCAGTTTTGCTCTTCTTTTTTTTTTTAAGTTACCATATTCAAATCGATTAATAGCTTTGGAAACAACCTGTGAAGAACGACTATGTACTTGACTATACTCGTAGGTATAGGTCTTGCATAAGATTTTTAGGTTTCGAAAAAAGGCTTAACTCCGTCATGTAATTTTTAATTTTTATTTTTTTTATTAAAGAATCCTTGTAATCCGATTAAATCGTGCATAACGCCTTAAGTGCATGATGTAGTCCTAAGTGAGTCAGTATGACAAATTATTGACTTCAGTCACAGAGTCACGAGTTTCATTTAGGCCTCCGAAATGAATTGCCCAACTTTCGCATATCAACTTTTACCAATAAAATCAATAATTCTTCATTAACTCTTGGGTGAGATCTCAGATCTCATGAGTGAGTGTCATTAACGCCCACTACGGGTCATTAATTTTGTTTTTTTTTTCGTATTCTCTTCTTGGAAAACATTGACTTTTCTCTTACTTTCACCTTTTGTGAGATTACTCACTTTTATCAGTGCGTCTTTACAATTTCGTTTGCACTAAAAGTTGTGAAAATTTTCAACCTCTTGCGAGGGTTTAGATTTTAATAAGTTCACGCTCCATGTGAGGGATACAGACAAAGATTCACCAAAAAAAAACACAATACCCATCAATCGTCGACCCATAGAAAATTACAACCAAGGAGCCATCATTGCATCTCATCAACGTTAGCAAGATTCCGAGGTAACGCAACCTCTTTTGTGTTCGATAGAGATATGGGATACATCCATTGTCTGGGATGGATGGTATGCAAAGTATGTAGACGCTCTTGAACTCAATGGTTAAAAGTTAAAAGAGTTAAAAGTGATTGCGTCAGTTTGTCTTTTTGAAAAGCAATACTGGTAATAAATTCTTTGCCAATTCTATTGTTTACATGCAAGACTGAAGATGTGAAGGCTAACTTCTTTGATGGATATGATTAAATGCACACGCAAAGATAGCCAAAGTTCAACAATTATTGCCGAAGCTTAGGTACAAGTATGTTATGTGCATGAGTACGATCAGTGATAGATACTTTTAGAAATGTTGGAAATAAAAAAAAAATAAACGACTCTGTGTACGCCCCGGTGCTGAGGTGATTCATTGACTTGCTTAAGTATTCTTGGGACACAATCGTACCAAGCGCACCAATGTACTTTGTGTTTTTACCATTGCGAAGCCAAAGTTGACAGAGGGAATACTTACGGGTACAATGCGAGTTGGTACTCTCGGTATCAAATACGAATATCTAAGAAGTCACAGCACGTTTGTTTGCATACGTCACTGCTTCTGATGGTCATAAATTATTCGAATGCATATGAGTATGATTGCCTTGTCTTTCCTTCTTCTAAAAATAGAAGCGAATTTCATTTAATACAAAGGCACATACATACTCGTATGAAACGAGCAGTTAAAACAAAAATATATAAAAAAATATTTGAAAGGCTAAGAGAAGTGCTTTTCACTTTGGATATGCTTACAGATACGAGTGTCTTATTTGAGAACATATACTATTTTTCGAGAGTCTATAATTGCTGGCTAATTAGATATACTCGTATGTATATTTATGAATATAGATGTGCGACTCGCTAAAGGGGGTTGTCATAAATCTCTACTCTCGAGCATCGTTATTAGGTGACATTGAAATTACAGACACGCGGGGATAAACAAAACTACAATATTTATTCTGTCCAAGGCTACATAGGTAATCAGCAGTAGCTTGAAACTTCTAGAAGTTACCCGTAACCGTAGTGCGCATTGTGGCTGGTTAACATGGCTCAATGAAGTGTTTATCTCGAAAATTTAACGATCTAAACGTGGTGGATGTGAGGTCAGAATTAGCGATCGGTATTGGGGTTGTGGGATTAGGCTATTGGGGGATTGATTGTGGGGTATGTATGCTTGTAGGGGACAGTATGCTTGTTCTGGGTACTTTGTGGTTTATTAACGTATGGTCATGGTGGATGAATTGTATAATTGTTTGGTTAGACGGAGTCGTTCGTGCTTAGAAATAATAATTTACACACAACGAGATATAGACGAATACTTATATACAACTTAGCAAATGCAAGATATTATCTAACGTCATATAGCAGATATGTGCTAATGGCTTTTAAATTTAGCAATGGTGATCGCTAACTCCTAACTGCGACGTTTCGAAACGGAAATTTGCATCAATAATTACGAGTCCCATTCGACTTCTGTACGACTATTTGTGATCCTATGATAAATATTTATTTTCATTTTTATCTCTCTTTCCTCTTTTTTTGGAATTAATGTTTCTTTAACTAATTTGATCTATATATTCATTTTAGTGAATGGATAGTATTTGCGGAATAATACTAGATCTATTATATTAAGCCAAGGCTGTTGATTGAAGTTGAAAAGTTGGTGGAATACAAACAAAATAAATTAGATATTCTAAACTTTCTAAACATCCTTCAATTGGGAATCTTTAAATTTCTTTCTAAAAGGCAGCCGAGGGTTGTCTATCCTAGCCCATATTGTTTGCCTTTCTTTCTTTTCGGTTGGGCTTTAAAATACAAGTGAACTATCACCACTGGAAATGATTCAAACGTGTTTTTGTACAAAATAGTGAAAAAGGGTGGCTTGTGAGATCTCTAGATGGATTGAGGTCAATTAGTCTTTAGTTTTTTTTTTTTTTTCAAAAACGATTTAGACGACCGTAAAGTGGCAGTGCCCTGGAAAGAAATCAAATCTTTTATCACCAAGCAAAAATCTTATAGCTTCGCTCCATAAATAAATGGCCTGGTTAACACGCCATCTTTCCCATAACGTTGTAAAAAACTTCATTCACACCTCTTTGCCGCTTTCATTTTCTTCATACCGAAAGTGTGCAAAAGACTACATGAGTTCGTGAAGTACATACCTGTATCAGGCCTATCAGCTTAACCTCTTTCGTACTTAAAATGTTGGAATGTATTCTAGACCTTGACATAAGCACAAGCCCGGTTAAGTCTGCTTACATAAATGAGAACACGCCTTCTTTAAAGATGCGTGAACAGAGGCAGTTCTGCATGAAGTAGTACAAAAATTGAGAAGGTTATTCATCATCCCCAATGCAAACTAACTACCTTCCTAAGCCTGAAAATTACTTCAATAACGTCCACCCACATTGAGTAGGGGTCTTTGTCAGTAAGGACTTGCAAAATTTTTGATTAGTACTTCAACCTAACGTAGTTTGCTGGAGCTTCAAAGCCGTGGTATGTTCTATTCTTATATACTGATCTTCAGTCTTTGTAGCAGAAATAATTATTTGTCTCTTTCGAGCTATATCAGAAACTCAAGAAAGGAAGAAAGACAGTCAATCAGGAAACCAAGTTTTGCTCACAGTCGTCTTCGATTATCTTGGTTCTATAATCGAACCTTCCGGATTCGTCAGTTTAAAAAGAGTATAACTTGGGTTTTATATGGTGTTTGAGGGAGCCTGTTTCAAGAAAATGACAAAATTTTTGATAAAACAGTACTTGGCTCCAGCTTTTAGATAATTCACAGCTCATTTCTTGTGACTTTTTGAGCAAAGACTCAAATGATGTCGTCAACTAAGCACGTTATTTGCCTGCTTTAGCACCGTGCGACATCATCCTGTTCCCGAAGTTCAAATTTCCACTACGAAATATGTTTTGAATCCATAGATGAGATAAAGGCACAATCGCTAAGCGTGCTGAAGGCCAATCTTAAAATGCCTACGAAAACCGTTTTTACTTGATTCAGATATTAAATAAAGTTTATTAGAGCAGCTGTGTTGAAAGTTGATTTCGTGTTAAATAGGACCTTGTTTACTTGCCTGACTGATTGAATGATATAGCAACTTATCATCGGCTATGCTTTTTGAATAGTGGCAAAATTGGCCCAAAATATTTAACAATCTTTCGAGAAGTTATGAGAGATTCGGCTAAGGAAAACTCGGTTCCGACAAAGTGCCACCGATCTATGTCTTCATTCGCCTTCAACAGTTGCGCCAACAATTTATCTGTTT
This sequence comes from Volucella bombylans, assembly GCA_949129095.1. NCBI lineage: Eukaryota > Metazoa > Arthropoda > Insecta > Diptera > Syrphidae > Volucella > Volucella bombylans. The sequence continues at coordinate 132,918,310 of OX422142.1, read as the reverse complement.
TAGGAGGTTTGTGAATTTCGGGTGCTACCCCTGCACCTCAAGCGCTTGTTTGTTGGTATGACAGAGTATTTTGGTATCTCGTCCAGTTCTGCACTAGTGTAAGTGGCTGTGCTGTAAGTGCAGCTGTGATGCTAAGACATTTCACTCGTTAGTTCACCATTTTGTTAGTGCGTTGTACCCAAATAAAAGTCAGTGTGTACGAGTATAGCCTTCTGACCGTATTTAATACATCTATGCACCAATTTGGAAGTGCTTAAGTGGTGAAACAAGACCCGTTCTGCGCATCCGTAATAAGGAGTAAAGTTGTAGTTGTAGAAAACTGTCGTCTTTTACGAAGAGTGCCACATTCTTGACTGATATTGGAAGCATGCATAAAGATTTTAGCTAAGACCAATTCTCTGTACATCGAAAGTCGACTTCGATGGCAGTCCATAAGATAGTTGGCACTCAAGGTCAACGAAACTCCATTGTGATATGTTTATGTATCTATAATATGAGCAATTTTAGCTGGAATTATGCACAAGAAAATCCATGGTTCCAGAAGATATAGAAATATTATGTCATTATTCACCTAGAGATCCAGACAAGAAAGCACACGACTTTTGAAAGAGTTTATGTTTGCCCAGTCAGATCTTACACCAGCATCGTCTCGGGTAACCATGTAATAATCAAGACCAAGTATCAACAATAATCTATTATTTTACTACAATCTAGCTTGGATTGCAAAACCACTTTCACTTTTTACGCCAGTAATAGTAATTTTCCGGTGTTCAGTTGAAGTTACAATTATCATACTATAACCCGATCCAATCGGAATTCAATTGTTACTATAAGTTCTTAGTTAGTGCAAATACAATGCTGTCAACCTCTTATTCTATTCATATCGCAGTCTTTTGAAACTTATACAAAGTGCGGTATCACTCAGAAATGAATTTAGAAACAAAAGGACAAGTCTGCAAATGTCAGTTTTGCATTGACTTAAGAACTAAAAATAAAAGATTCTCTGAGTCATGTGAAATAGTATGAGGTATACGCCCATGGCTACTGTTTTCCATATGAAATCTGGAATGCAATGTTTCCTTTTCTTCTATTTGATCAGGTGTTGGTCTGACATTTCTCAGATCATGCATTATTCAGAAATATTAATCATTCACATTGACAGTGGAATGCAAGTCGTCATCATTCTGAAAAAAAAAATTAGTTTTTTTTTTTGTCTGCAAGCATCGAATGACTATGCCTACATAAATTACCTACGCCTCCTTATTTAATTATGGGAGCGCCATACACCTTGAAATCCTCTATATGCTGTAGATGGAATACGCTTTAATTGAACATATATCGCTCTATGATCTAGAATTACATACGCATCAGCAGATGACAAGAGAACAATTAAAATTTCCGACGTGAGATTAGTTGTGTTTTATTAAAAAATACTTAGCACAACACAGCATATACTAAATAAATTGATTTTGGAAAATCCCGCAACTTAACTGCGAGCAGCTTATCCATTTAATTATAAACTCTTAAATGCCTTGCAAAACAGAAAAATATTTCTCCGACTTACGAATAAGTTGTACTGGTAATTACGTAATGTCATAAAAATTTCGAGCCGACTAAATGGGCTGTCTTTCAGTGTTGACACATTTGGCAAACGCCTCTCATTACATAATGCCACTCAGTATAGCGAGTGCTCGTACATCTTCCTGGTTCGACGAACATAAACGTCTTTAATACACTATATGATAATTATTTGTTTTGTTAGGCCAACAAAGCCCTCGTTTATAAATACCTTTCGACACTTACCAACCTGTACATAGACTTCATTCTTTTTTGCCAACAAAAATACGAAAGGAATCTTTTAACAAATTTCCACATCACCCAACCAATTGCTCATGTGTGAAATTCGAAAGAAAAAAACAAACAGGCTGACTTTTCCAGTCGATGTGCAACAAAACTACAATCTAATGAAAAAGTCCGCGCAACCTATCTAAAGTGAAAGCAGACTTAAAAAATAACTAAAAAGCAGTTTCAATCTGAAAAGATACATAAATACGCAAAAAAAAAATAAAAACTCTCAAAGATCACGAGTGCGAGTGGAATGCTTTGAGTGGCAACAACCCGATATCCAACAGATACTCGCGCAAATGTGAATGAAACATCTCGACGCTATCCACCAAGCTTCTGTACAAGCTCGTGCTTGGTACGAGAAAACTTCTCTGTGCAGCCCATTGCAACTCCAAGATAAAAAAACCAAAATAAAAAAAAAAGTTTTCTGCTCAACTCTTTCGTTTTTGGTGATTTGTGGTTGATGGTGGATTTTGTCTGCGCTTGCTGCCTGTCACACAAAACATCCAAAGTTGATGTTGATGTTGACTTTCGGATTATGCAATTACCGTTGCTTATTTGCACTTTTTCTTTCCACCATATTCGATTTGATTTGGAATCGTCTTCTTTTGGTAGATTTTTGTTGGGTTTATGGCACATAAATTATGGGTAAGTTGGATGTGTCACTTGTACAAATGCAGGTGGTGAGCATTTGAATTATGTAGAGTCGATAATGCAACTGCAAATGTTGATGTTGCAACAATGTGTACTGGTTTCGAGATGTTTCTTTTCTTTCTATGATTTATGAGGTAATGGGGGATGTGGGATAGAGATATTTGTAGGGTTTTGTTGATATTTGATATATCAACATATTCGTATATATATGGGATGTTAGACAGTTAAAGATTTTACTTGTGTATTTATGCAAATAATGCGCGGACGGCTTGCTAGCTTATGGAGGTGTTTCTATGAAACTTGAAAAACTAGCCGATGGTTCAAATAGAGGCTTAAACATTCTAACAGAAACTGTAACGTACCGGACTTAAGCTATCTAAGAGACATTGAATCTTAGATTTAGAACTAGAAACAGTCACCTACCTACACTCGTTCAAGACTCGTTCTTCAAGACGGATTACTACTGAGGATGATGGGGTTATCATGTAGGTTTTGAAAAACAAAGAAAATCTATTGCTTAATAGAAAATATTTGGATCGTGGACGTAAAATATTCAGAAGATTTTGATAAGACTTTACACATAGCACTGAGCAGAGCTTAGAGATCTTATCTAATCTAACCAGCAATTTTCCTAACAAAAAGAAGCGTCATCTTTAGACTCCGATAACCTTTATGAGCAAACAGGGCTATATGAATATGGAATGCATGAATGGATGGTTCTACAAAAACTTAATCGATTACCAACATTGTCGATATAAATAGGCTTTGACCAAGGAAAAGAAGCAATTGGCTGATCACAAAGACAGCCAGGTTTCTGGTGACAGAACAACGGATAATGACTATGACAAGAAAATCGAAGACATTGGGTCCATCCCTTACTACATAATTGGACAGAAAACAGGTAGGCAGAATCTTAGTTCCAAAAGTTTGACAATTATTTTTCACCCTATGAGGTAGAGTTCAACGGAGGCAACTGTTGTGGGTTGCCGCGGCATAAGTGGTATTGTATATGCTTTGAAATTGGATGGTTTGACTCAAGTAACAACAATTTTCTCCCCTTAGTTTGAAATTTATAACTCAGATACTAGTAAAGCAGAATGTAAACAAAAGCAGACCTAAGTCCTCACCATGCAAACACGATATTCAATACCGCTTGCATCAAGTATCAAAATAAAATGTATGGTGGAGAAATCTTGGGGGACTAAGCTTACTTGAATTGCTTTGATTTATGACAACATCTTCTTAAGAAATGCGTCCAGATCAACAAGATAGAACTCTGTATTTTAGAGTTTATATAAAGAGATTTTGTGTCAGCTATAGTTGGAAGACCCAACACTAAACTCCCAACAGACTATCAAGAGGCAATTTTGCAGGAACCTCAACCGATCCTAAATTGGCCAAGAAGGTAACTTCAGTCAACCATGTACGGCCAAGTGGAAATCTGTTGCTCTACCCAGTAAGAGTTCAGTAAAGGCCGCCTTTTTGACCCATAGGTGTAGCCACACTATAGTTTGCCTGGTATGCATGCAATAAACTCACCTGCTAATCAAATTTCTAATTGAGATCTCAGATACTCGTAGTCCTAAATCATATTGCCATTGTGAACAGATTGTTTGAATTAATCCTTTCGTTTGCTTTTAGGGAAATCTTGAATTTTCGAACCAGCTTTAAAAGGTTAAAAATTCTATGCAAAGCCATTTTTTTCTATCCTTAATTAGTTTTGAAGCCATCCGTGACAGGACAAGTCGACCTCAGATTTCTAATGACTAAATTTATGAAATCCTTGTTGTACAAATGGTCAGTTCATATTAATTGAATGATGATATTGAGAGTATAGTCCGTGAGATGAAGAGTATGACTTCATCAGATTCAGGCGTAAGGTAGGAGGCCTTATACAGTTCAGACAAACGTGTTTTGGACTTTAGTAGAAGCAGCAGTGACCTATTTACTTAATAGCTTATTTCACTAAGCAACCAACGCAAAGGAATTTCATTAAGTTAATGATACGAGATCATCGTAAAGAAAAACTTACAAGTAAACAATAAAAAATAAATTAAGATGTTATAAAACTTGACCCTGTGGTTTGAGATTTGGTATAACTACCCATCACTAATTTATAATTAAAGATACCCAGTAACTTCTGCTAGTAAGTAACTACTTTAGTGGGACAGTTAAAGATAATCTTTTACCCGACGCGGATTATAAAAGTGTTACCGGCGTTAATCGCATCAAACATCGACAGAATTACCATCAACATCAGAAATAATTGCCATGGAATACCAAAAACATAGATACTTATCTGCCATCGCTATCAATTTCGATCCCAAGGCTATTGGCAAAGGCAACTTGTCTAATGAATGGCATTGACCAATGACAATTAATTAGGGACTTGGCACTTACATCGTGCTAATGTGCCTTGCAACACAATTATGTGTGGGCACTTAGAGTTGTTTCTTAATTTATGTGACAGGTTCTATGCACCTTAATGCGAAAGACACTATCGAGTTTTGAAGACGGAAGTGATAGCATCACTACAAACTCAAATTAGAAAGGAAAAAGTATAGTATACCTTTTTGGTATCTGTCTAGAAAAAAACTTTGAAAACGGATTAAAAAAAATTAATTTATGACAGTAATACAATCCAATTGGCCTTCTATTGTACTAAGACCTTCAAATAAAAACGCTAAGCCCTTTACATACTACTCACATGACTCATGTGATAGCCATGACATAATGACATATGGTAACTGAATTCACTTCAATTAAAAACCCAAAATTTTCTTAAATACTAATTTCATTTGGAGAGCATTCCGCTCATTCACCCCGCAAATTCAAATTAGTTAGCAACCTGTTATTGCAATCAGATTTAACTAATGACCATAATCATCTAATAACATCTCTTCCAGATCTATTGTGTGTGCTGCTTCAGTGAGTCTGAATTCCGGTCTCTGCCTCTCCTCGTATCTCTGAATCGTTATCTTAAAATTAATATGACCTCGACTGAGAGGTAATTTATTTAAATTTAAATTTTTTACTATTCCGAGTATACTCGTGTGTCTATGATTGACCAAAGTGTAAGTACTCGTAATTGTATAAAGTAAATACAAATAAACAATAGCGTACATAGATACTCTTTAAGTGTACTCATAAATACTTGCGAACCTCTAGACACTCGTACATATTTAATCGTATTTATTCGTATACACGCGATCTAGAGATTAGTTGCAACTTTTTAGATTTGCCTTGGACCTAATGGCTGTTGTTGTTAGATTTTGTTGTGGTTTTGTTTTATTGTTGATCATTTGAGATTCATTTCAAAGTACAACATCTATTCGCATATGTATAGTATGTATGTATGCAGGTATAAATTAAAGTCTATAACTCACCTTATTCACCTGTTGTAGAGTCTCCAGCATCAGCTCTTTCTCGAGTACGGAATCAAGAGCTTGGACCTGATCACATGATGCTCGGGCTTGTAAATAAGCCGATGCCAAAATGAACGATCCAATTATGAACGACGACACAATGATGGTGAATGCTGTAATTTTAGCGATTTTCACTGAATTCGATTGACGTTTGTAGGCCTGTCCAAAGAGAAAATACAAAAAAAAATATTTAGATACAAGGTTTGAGATATACAGATACTACACATGTTTATAATTATTACTATCCCCCATGAGTTTCTGAGATAAACGATTGGACTGTGATTAGCTAAAAATAAAATATGCGTTATTTTTTCTATTGCTCACTGGTGATTAGGAAGCGATGGCTGGAAAATAAGAATAAATAAAAGGGAAACCCAAACGGATCATTAACTACAAATTGGTAGGCAGAAAGTTTTTATTTTTTATTTTTATTTAAATATAAGTGCTCGGTCATAGATTGTGACCTCTAAACATTAAAGGCTAAGAGATTAAGTAATTGGAATCTTAAAGTGGACTAAGTATCAGAGAACAATTTGTGGCAAAGATGTTGAAAAAATATTCAATTACGACGCAAATTCACTAGATAACAATTGGGAAATGCCAGGTACTTGGTGACTTGTGCCACTCAGTTCAAATGATAAGAAGTTTGGGAAACTTTCATGTCACAAGTGGAGCAATGTAAGTCTGGGTTATTTCTGTGATATCGTGTTGCGGAGTCAGTTGACACAGTTATTAGATAAACAATATTTTGACTATTTGACAAGCATTTAAAATGTCAGTTTCACATCAAAGATACATATGTATGCACACTGTTTTCACAAAAAGCCATTGTTAATCACTTGTAATACGTGGCAAACTTCTAAAGAGAAGAAACCAAATCTTACGTATTGACCCGTACTCTATTTGGATCACTATTTCTCGCAATCATTATAAGACTTCGATCAATGAAAGAGTCTTTAGAATGGGGACAATCTTGTGAGATGCTACTAACGTAAATATAAGAAGTGTCAGATGCAACTACAAAGAGCTAACACCAATAAACTAACTAAACCTACTGTTTAAAATATGAAGATGAAATCAATATTTTGTAGTAGTACAGAATTACTTTGATGCCGATGTTATGTCGCGGTAGCCAATACCCAATTTCATTCGGCTTTAATCTCAAATCCACAGACCCGATCCTGGAAGACCCGAGAATATCAAATCGCTACTCACCACATTTCCACTGATTTGAAGGCTGAGGTTAAGACCAAGTCTATTTGGTGTCCCTTCCAAACTCATTCTGCTATGCAGGATGTCGATGGAGAACTCACGCTGCTCTGTCAAAGTCGAAAGAAACATCTCGAATCTTTTGATGTTAAAAATGGCCTCACACAGTGCGAAGCGAGTTTTAAGGAGAAGATATAACGTAAAACTATTACGGGTGGATTTGGCTTACAATGATTAAGATGGCTAGGGTACCAAACGATTGTTTGTTTTTAACTGAAGGCATCTAGCTAAGGATCGAGCTGGCTGGAGAGGCATGTTGCATGTTGTCCAGGATCGCCTTGGTTTATAAGATGCCATTAAAAGTAAAGTAAAGTAAATTTCAATTAACTGTCGAATTCCTTACTGCGCACATATTTTACTCCTGCGTTTAAGGCTCTAAACAAATTTTGGAGTACTAGCTGGCATACGATAGTGTTTTCTACTACTAGCGCTTATTTTCTTTTGGCTCATCAATCATCGATGCTTGCGTTAAAATAATCGTCAACACGAAGCTTAGAACCGAGTACTAACGGTGGCTACCTTTTGTTTAGATTCTAATGGCAGTCAAGCTAGTTCTACAATACAATACAATAAGATGAATGCCTTAGGAGCATGCCTCACATTTTCTGCACTTCCAGCCAACTTCCAATGTCATAAGTGACCCCACAGAAGCATGTATTGCAAATCGATCGTGAATGCAAGGCGAAACTGAAATTTTAAAACCCTTGTCCTATAACCGACTGGAAAATATTGACTACCTTGTCACTGTGGTAACATACAAATATCGTAAACTGTGAATTTCAAAATAATTATCACAATCGAAACGTGAAAGGTAATGCTTTTTGGCAATCTGTCAAATGTGACACGTACATTGATACGTTCACTGATTTTGAGTACTTGTCAGAAATTGCGTCAACGGTACATTTTGATGTAATAAGCTGGTAACTTAAGATGGGGCAATGAATTAAGCCCAGTGAAAGAAAAGGTCGTTGAGTAACCGAACGATATCAAAGAAGTAACTGAATCGATTTAAGCAAAATGAAAAAGAAACGACGATCTTTGTACAAAATCCATGACTCAGAATTTTCAGTTATAGGCTATTAAAACCGACTAGACTGTTTTTATACCAACATAAGCCGATATGGTGTATATGAATATGTAGGAGTATCACGATGATATAAAGCCCTCGACCTTTTTACGAGCTTTTTTTACAGGACACTTAGCATTAGTGTCATTTTCAATTATTTATAGAAGTTAACATTACTATGCCACGGACTCTAATGTCTCATGGACATTTTCCGACCAGAGATAAACACAATTAAATCTAGACCAGCTATGTCTCTAGAGGTTATTCCTAATGCTTTGATACTCCCAATTCCAGCAATGTATTATAATGATAAGTAATAATACATGTATGCCATCTAAAAAAACTAATAATCAAAATCACCTTTTCGAAATCCATTTCTCTGTATTTCATTTCTTTGACAACCATTTGGAAACGTATTAATGTTATTAAGACCATCTGAAGAAATCGTCGTCAATTTCAACACCTAGAGTCTGTATTTACTGTCTTTTTGACGTTCCATTTCCATTTTTCATAGCACACGATTTCTATGCCATCACGTACTAAAAACCTATTCCGACAATGTCATTTCTCATGAAGAACATATCTACTTTCACTTGACAGATATCGCCGCTGACATTGAAGAAGGAAATCTGTTTAGATCGTCAATTTTACGCTGTTGGCATTATAATTCACCCTTGACTTATGACTTTCAATGGATCTCATTGTAAATATTTTCTTGTGGGCACGAATACGTTTAACAAATACTACGAGTACGTGGGTACAACTCATATATACTCGTACATAGAATTAAATATTCTCCAACATGGAAATTACGTGCAATCTGAGTACTATACTTTGCTGAATAACCGTGACGCGACGCTTTTATCAAAAGAAAACTCGACCTACAAGTGCCATATAAATCATTTATGTATAGTATATGCAGATATGAGTATGTACGAGTATATCGTTGAGATATTCAAATACAATTTCCATTTCAGTATACTTTCTCATTTTTTTCCCCAGTGAATGACATCAACAAATCACATGCGCTTGACAGGTGATTCTTTTGTTTGTTCTGTCAACTGTTGATCTTTTTCTTTCTGAATTGACATTGAAATCTGAATTTAAAAATGTTTGGTTAATAAAATGTCGTACTATCAGAATAAGAAACTCCTTCCGGTATTTCGTTATGGAAAATTTATACATCAAACTAACTGTTTGGACTGACAGAAGAAATATATGATCATAGTGACGAATGGGATTTAATCAATAGGAAGTATCTAATGGAATAAAGATCGTTATACCGAAAAGTAGTCAGCATCACGTTTACACAACGTAAAGGTTTTGATATCTTCAAGCAAGTCTTAGTCAACTAAAGCTGACGTTTTATACATGCACTATAAATTATGAATGTCTTGCAATCGGTTTCCTATCAAATAAGCATCAGCTGACAGTAAGGCATTTGTAGAATAATTTACTTGATTTCGTTAATTTTAGGGTGACTTTAGATATGAATGACAGATAATATTACATTCATGTCATGTTAGTATGATAAGGTATTTAACTTAAGCTACTCATGGTATCTTTAAAAAATTATGGAAAATGACATTTCAATAAACATTGCATATCAACAATTTCACCATCACGTTTTCTTGATAAGTCTTCTGGCATTTGATGTCATTTTAAGTTCAACTTGATACAATTTGGCACGCTTATTTGATATGCAATTCAATTACGCGATATATGAAGGATAAGTTCGTAATAGAATACAAAGATTAGAAACACATTTAATTACCAATCAAAGCAAGATTTGTGACGGATTAGACAGTTAGGGAATATTGGGTCGGTTAAATTGATTGACATAACAGTTCGAAAGTTCACGTCACTTGAAATCGAATCGCATACAAATATGACAGTTGAAACTTCTTGTAATCAATCAATCCATTCTCTTGAAGATGTTTTCAAGCATATCAAAAATATTTCAACCATAACATTCAGTAATTGCAGATAGGTTGTACAGTTTAATAAGTTGACAAACCTTGACAACTACTGCCACGAATCAGGTTGTTGACTTATGCAAGACTTGTACGAGTCTACAACGCAAAATTATTGTGCGCTTTTTATTGAGTAATTTGGTGATGACCTGGCTGGATGTCAACGATAGAGAAATATCAAAACATGAAAAACTATTATGCGCAATGATTTATGTGGCAAGTCAAGAGAGCTGTGTGCCAACTCTGGTCATTGGCATGCTTTAATGACAGTTCTCTAAGCGAATGGTAGACGACTTAGCAGCCAAGTCTTTCTTTGAAGTGTGTACGCGATGCGACTACTAAAATATAATTGCGTGCAAGATGGTGATGATGATTTGATGGCTTGCTGAATATTTTTTTTCATATTTTTCTTTTAGTATAATTTCGCAACTTATTATTATTTTTCGACTGTCAATTACTTCGGCTCGCATAGTTGTCTATTCGAAATTGTGGTTTTCATGGAAAATAGTGTCAGATGAGTACAATCTTTGGTAAGAGGATGAGAAAGATCACTTTTCGTGGATGTGAATACCACATAATCCGTTTAATATATGTAAGATGGCGTGTATGAAATGTTGAACTACAAATGAGAATTTTAATGTGATTTCAAAAATATGAATGTACAATTTTAGAGAAGGTAATGGTGGCGCAATGTTAGCACTTTCGTGAAGTGTTATGATCTTTGACAGTAATTGGTAAGGTATATTTGATTATTTTATTTCTCAAAATGGCTAATGATATTCCAAATATGCATATTGTTTCGACAGCGAAATGGGAAATGCACTACTGAGTGAATTCTTTTATTAAGTTGAAGCTGATAGTGATAGAAGCAAGTGTTAAAGCGAATTGCATTATCCACAAATTCGACTAAGATGATTATAAAAGTTCAACGCTAGGGCGTTAAGTGTTGGACCATGAGTTGAAAAACGGAGCTTTATTAGGATTTTTTGCCAACATAGAGGATTTAATATGCACAATGTCGAGTGCAGATGAATTAACACCGGGCGCTTTATAATGTGGATATGGTACATAAAGCAAATATGCGAACACTACATCGGCTTCATCACATTAAATACATAGATGACAACGCTTCAGCTAGTATTGACTTTAAATCCCAGCTCGCTTATTAGAGTAAATCTCCGATATACATAAACTTGGTTTGACAATTGCAACATAAGTTTAATTTTCTTTTAGAATTAGTTAGTTAGCCTTATCGATGAAAGTATTTTTACGAGTTTTACACATATTTCCAGTTATTTCTATTCTAAGATTATGAAAATCTGATGGGGACTGCAAAGTACCGTCATGGACTTTGGGTTTATTTTTGTTTGAAATAATGAATGGTACATACTCGAATTTGCTATGTAATTGTAGTGTTGTTTCAGGTCATTTACGATGCGCGATATCTCGAATAATATTGCGCTGATCGAAGCCTATCTTCTAGAAGACCTTCCAGAATGTAGCGCAGGATCTGATGTAGAATTGTTCGATGACGAGAATCAATGGGACCTTCAACCACAACCTTTGAGCGACTTCGATGAAATTTTCGAAGAAGCATTGGCAAGAGAGCTCAACCAGCTGTCGACCTTTTAAAAAGAAAGACAGCAATTATTGAAATCTCAGCAGGTAACAGCCACATCAAGCCCTGATGTGAAGGTTGCTGCTTCAATACCAGACACTTCAGTAGCTAACAGACCAACTTCACGGAAAATACTTGAAGTAGACCGAAAATGGAAAAAATGCGATAAGCAAATTAACTTGTCAGAATATTCTGGTGCATATAAGAGCTGTCTTTTTTGGTTTTCATTGATTCCATATTAGAGAGCATCGTGTATCAAAACAACTTGTACGTTACTACCAAAAATAAAATACTGGATTTGAAGAAAGAAGAGTTGCCTTCATAGGTATAAACTTTTATATGGGCTACAATTCGAGACCAGCTTGGACTGACCAATTCTCTTCGTCGCCTGATTTAAACAACGCTCTTATATGCAAAACAATGACCAGGGACAGGTTTTAGGCAATACTGTCATCTTTACATTGTAAATCTATAATGCCTCGGAACTGTAAAGATAAGTTGTTTAAGATAAGGCCAATGCTGGAAGAGCTGAACCGAAAATTTCAAGAATGTTATCATGGAACCAGAGAAATGAGTGTTTATGAGTCGATGGTAAAATTCAAGGGCAGATCGGCTCTGAAACAATATCTTCAAATGAAATCAAAAAAGGGGATACAAACTATGGTGCTTGGGAGACGAAAGTGGTTTCATCAAGAAGTTTAGTATTTATCAAGGCAAAGATGCACACTTGGAGAAAGAGTTGTATTGGAACTGACCGAAAACCTATTTTGCTAATTTTTTCTCATCTGTTCCTTTACTGGAGAAATTGAAAACTGAAGGGACATTTGGCTGTGGAACAATCAGAAGTAACCGAAAGGTTACAACATGCAAGCTGATAACAAATTGAACAGAGGAGAATATGACTACAGGTTTTCGAATCTAGACATTGGGTTTTGGAAGTGGAAAGACAACAAGGTTGTGCATTTTGTCTCAAATTTCCATGAAAATGAAGAAACCACTGTTTCGCGAAAAGAAAAAGATGGCACGAGATCTTCAGTTTCCTGTCCCATGGTTGTAAAAGATTATAACCAATTCATACCGCAGATCGTTTGAGAGGCTTGTACTGTGTAGATAGAAAGCCTCGCTTCGACAAAAGCTGGGGAAGATGTGAAGTCTGCAGCATGAAAAACATACAGTCAAAGCCTCATACAAAATGCTCGCATTGTTATGTTGTTTTTTGTGTTTAAATGACAAAAAGAACTGTTAGTTAGTAGATAAGTTTGTTAATGTTGATAATAAGTCTAAAAAGTTCCTTAGTTTGTAAAATACAGACTTTTTGGTACACAAAGTTCCTGGCGGTACCAAAAAGTCTAGGTTTTGGAAAGTGTAGAACCCTAATAAATATATATTTTTTTCTTTTTATATCATTTTAAAAGATTTTATTGCAAAAAGTTATATTTTCTCATTATTTCTAGGAGCCGTTAGGAAAGGGTTAAGATGGTAACATTCAGAGTAAGGCAGAAGCCTATGAAGAAGGCAGAACAATTATGATGACATTATTATGTCTCTACAAGAAATCATCACAATGTGTTTCTGTTAAACAAACTGTGTGTTAGAAAGCCAATATCTACACACCTATGGGTAGATCAGGTTCTTAGAAGTTGCACTTTCAATTGAACATGGTTTATTTAGTACTAAGGAGATACACAGGGCTGTATACTTTTACCACTGTTCATGGCTATCAACTGTATAATCAGTATACCACATACGGGAATGAGGGTGTTGTTAAATGAAAGAATTGAGAAACAACAAAAGCAGCATTTGGAATGATACCACATCATGAAAAGAACATATATTATAGTATTGTCAGCATTTGAATCGATCTGCAATAATTACGACCTGACGTGGAGTCATTCTGATTCAGAAACCTAGCTGTAGGATGTATGTACGAAGTATAATGAGAACTAGCCCATTAACAAAAACCATGAATACATGGCCTAATTTACATTATAAAACAAGAAGTACAATACATAGCCAATATTTTGTTCAAAATATCTTCATAAGAAGTGTTGGGAAAGTGAGCTTAACGCGAAATTGTTTTCGGGTTTGATGGGTTACAAACAGTTTAATTGTATGAGGGTTCAAGTTAACTCAACTGTATTGTGGGCAAAAATATATCCCCAAAAAGTATCCAGCACAAGGCCATCTTCTCAAAGTTTCGAAAGTATGCCAATTTATGATACCAAAAAGATTGCCTAAGACGTTTTGACGCCAAACCTACACACATATATGTGCATCCTCAGATCAATTGTAATTTCCTTGATCACTGTTTAGCCATCAATCTTTCTATCAGTAAAATGACACATCTATTAGGAAATATTTCAAATCATCCATAAAATTTTTGACAGCACACAAGGCACAAGTTTGTCTCGTTTCTTTTGCTCATGTCACAGGTATAATCAAACCATCCCATCAATATGCATCTACGAATAACACTCTCATCCATCAAACTTTAGATAGTTGTGGCAATCTTTCGAATGCAATTCATATCTTCGTGGCTGCAGATTTTTTTATTAATTTGTTTTGTTTTTTTTTTTTTTGATTTTTCCAAACTCTACATCGATGCAAGAGATTTGGGTCAAATTAGAGAGGCAACTTCATCTGACTGCGTCATCGCATCATACTCCACTTTTCCTTCACTTTATATTACCTACATTTTTTTTTGTTTGCGCGAATTCTTCCATTGCATGGTCGGGTATAGAGTGTCAGATATGTACGGAGGAGCACTTAAGTTTATGCCACTTCGACTTGCATGTGCTCGCAGTGGGTTGCCCTTCTTTTTTATTTTTTTATTTTATATTGTTTGTGAAGTGAAGATATTAAGGTTTTTATTTTCATTCCATTATTTGCTCACCCAAAAAAAAAAGGTAGAAATTAACAACAAAAAAGTATTTACGAGTACTTGGTGTAGATAGAAAGGAGGACTTGCTGCTAAAGTAAACATACAAAAACAAAATAACAAAATTGAGATTTCACTTTTGCTGGAAGAGAATGAAATAATTTTTGCACTACTATTAATAGTGTTGGGTAGGGAAATTGTATTCCCTCTTACCTTTCGACTCAAGACGGAAGTGGAGAGTGACAAACAATGGATGTGGGTGTGCTAAAAAGAGGTTTTCTCGATAACATGATGATAAGAAATTTTTGAAGAACTGATCTAAATAGATACGAAAAACTTTGAAGATATTTAACAAAAATCGAAAGGACTCATTCATCAAAGAAAGTTCTAAATACTCATATGATATCAAAACGCCACGGGCTAACTAAGTTGGTATCCGTATCCCATTCTGGTCAGCATTCAACCAATAGTTTAAACAAGACCGCAAAAACGAAAATGATTATGTTTCAGGGAGACCTTAAGTGAACCGGTAAGATAGATCAAGATCCAGAAACATTAAAAGGTTTTCCATGCCCGCAAATTTTGTCAATGAAACACTCACTGAAATAGGGATCAGCAGTAAAGTTCGAAAGGTTGCACAAAGTCGAAAGTGTCATAAATTTTCAGTAATCTTTTAGCAATAACTAGATGGATAAGTGAAATGCTAAGAACAAACTAGATTATACCTGCCATTGAGGCTATTTTAAATCTAGTCTTCTTCACAACGTTAGCAGGTATGTGGCACATGGAGCCATCATATCACTGGTTAAAATATTGCTTTTTTAGCTTTAAAAAGCGGAGTATTCTCAGTAACACACTAGATGTCTAGATGTCTCTCGGGATGTCCAGAGATTGTAAAAAAATATAGTTCTGTTATTTCAGAAAAATTAAGCAAAACAACAAAAAGAGAGGAACCACAGAATCTGGCACTCATACTGTTCTAGAGAACACTACAAAACTTCAAATAGTATTGATGGGCCCGAAGCCAATGTTTATGAATCGATAAGGAAACAGCAGAAGATGATTCAAAATAAATCTGGACAAAAAGTACATGCGAAGCATTGATCAGAACTATCAGCTAACATGAAATCTTTGAACTTATACACGGTCAGCTCTTGATAGACGAACTACCTAAACATTATGTCTCCCTTTGTGCCGCTCATGTGCGCAGAATATATAGAAAAAGTACTTTTTGAAATACATTTTCTTAACTGAGCAGTTCGTATTGCTACTTGGGGTCTATGATCCAAAAAACTTGAAGACTTGAATGGAGATAAACTTAGAATTCGAACGACTTCCTCATGGGAAATGTAACCTCAGGAGATACTTAAGGAATTTGTATAGAAAGAATTTGGTATAGAAAAGAGGCAATTTCGCAATGAAAAGGAAGATACGACTGATCAGCTTTTAGGCGTACAATATATTGGGTACTTAGCCACATCAGGGCCCAGCTAGGAAAATATTATGTGAGGAGACTTAATAGAACTAAAAAAGTCGCAGCACACACATACTTTTTGTACCTTGTCTTTTTTAACATGTCATTTAACACTGAGTCGCTTACGAAAAATACACCAAAAGGCATTTATTTTGAGGCCCCAAGATGCTCTTCCAGTTATACGTGCCACTCACACATTCCACCAATTATTATTATTTTTTTTTTACATAATGATATATATTATAGGTACCAGGTACCAGACACCAGTATCTCTTTAATCAAGTCTCTGTCACCAATCCTGTTTTTGTTGCAATCACATTTCATTAATTTTATCTGCCACAGATGATGTAAAAGATGATGCAATGAAATTTAAGGAGCAGTCAGCGAGCAAATATTTGCCAAACAAAACCACTTCAAGACCACACCTCTAAAGATTTAACAATAAATAAAAAATATATAAATTTGCGTATTTTTGTTTTTTGGAATGAAAAAGATGAATTCATGTGTGATGGATTTTAATCCCATTGTGCATCTTTCAAAAGTGTTATGAAAATATAAATATGGTATCGACTACATATGTACATATATGAGAGACTTAAGCCCAGAAAATAAAACATATTCGAAAAGTGCCCTCGGTGTCAAGATGATGAGTGCGGAAAAAAAATCATAAGTGCATAAAAATACCACAGAAAACCCTCTATTTCAAAGTACCAAAACAAAAGACTTGAGTGACAAACCTGATTAAAGTTAAACATTCCAATCTGCAGACATGGTGAAGCACAGCACACAAAAAAAGATGAAACAGAAAAGGAAAAATGTTTAATTTATCATTGACATTCGTACAATTAAAACAAAAAATCGAAAATACAATTTCAAAAAAAAAACTAAAAAATTTAAAAAAGAAATAGAACAAGGTTAAATTTGTCTGCCTTCATAGCTGAAAGCTGAAAGGAAACAAATTCATAAAAAAAAGTAATAAAAAGATAAATAATTAACATAAACGAGGAAATTATTTCTGGTCAATTTATTTTCTCAATAACAGAACGGATACATGAAAAAGTGACGGGAAAAATTATAAAAAATTGGATTTGCTGATGAAGTAAAAGGTAATGATAACACTTATTATATTTAATGTGATCCAAAAGTTGTGCTTTAAAGTTACCCAACAACCGATGGATGTGATGATTATCCAGGCGGATATAAATTATGCTATTGTTATTTGTGTCGTAAATTTCAAGAAAGTCTTGAGAATATAATAACTACCGGTCTTGTGGCTAAGTTTTGAGAACATACATTTTTTCCGACAGGTTCGAAGTCTAGTTCTCTGAAGTTTCCGATTTAGATTCGCTACTTTTTCAAATGCTCGTAATACATTTCTAATACGATCTCTATTTGATTTGGTTGAATATTGGGGAATGCCTGTCTCAAATAGGGCAGTATACATATATGATTATATATAAATAAATAAAGTTAAGGAGCACGACTTTCACAAAATGCGATTAAGGTCTTCAATTCGCAAATGGTATATTATAGGAGGCACCGTGGAGACCGCACCTTTAGTATGGTTATTTATGGCGATAAAGCTAGGTCAAAAGGTTAACCAATCCCATACATTTACGAACGAACATCATTTGATTTCAGAGGTGCACCTGGAAAGATAGCAATGTTACAACAAGGGTAAGAGAAGCGGCTGTCGTCAACGAGCTTAAAATATTAAAAGACAATATCAAATCAAATATTATTGATACAAATTATTGAAGTGTTTCCTCGTAGATCATGTTTAGTTAAAGAAGTTATATGGTGTTCAAGGTGATAACAAACTAAAAATACGACCCAGAATCCTGAGCAAGAGATAAAGAAAAAAACGAAACTGCAAAGTCAGAGGTAGAATCTAGAAAAGGAAGCAAATCCAACAATTTAGGAACAGATGGTAACATTTCGCGAACTTGAGTCGACATCAAGCTTGAACTTGAGTCGACATCTGTTGCGCATTTTTGTGAAAGACTTGGAGATGATTCCCTACAAACTGCAGATATTCTATCAGGTGTTGACCATGCATCCGGTCTAAGCTACGCTCACATCCTTTTAAATCTTAAAGTGGACGACTTTGCACTAAAAATAATCATGAGTGACGAATCCCATTTCCACCTATGTCGATACGTGCACAAACAAAATTTACGGTTCAGGGGCACTGAAAATCCGCGAGTAATACACGAAGAGCAATTACATCCACTCTAAGTCACTACATGGAGTGCTGTTTACGCTAGAGGAGTCATTGGATCATTTCTTTTTTTTAGAACGTCGCGGATCAAACGGTCACTGTGGATAGTGAGCGCTACAGAGCCAAGGCCAATGAATTAATCTTTCCTCAATTAGATGAATTAGGACTGAAGGATATGTGGTTCCAGCAGGACGAAGGAGCGACGCATACAGCACGAGTTACAACTGACATTCTAGAGCAGGGTCATATATTATAGCCCACCTTGTACTTAAAAATAAAAATAAACTTTTGCATGGAATTTGAATTTCTTTTATTAACTAAAAAATAACTTAATACAAATAACTATAGCAACAAAAATGGTTAAAAACGAATACTATTTTATATGTACTTTTCTTATGATTATATGGATTATTGTGATTATACGGTCTCGTACATATTAGCCCATAAATAAAATGACATTCTCTCATCACATTGGCTCAAAATCCATCAAATCTTGTTCTTCCGAATAGGCACCCATATTGACATGTAACATATGAACTTTTCGGGACATTCTGCAACCCATGAGTTTAAAGTCTTCAACCATATGTAAAATCGTAAAATCAGCTCTTCGTAGTCTGCTCTTATGTTTCTGAGAAAACCACGGACCACTATTTTAAGGCTGTTCCAACTCGCCTTTCATGAGTATTGAATTGAAAATATTCGTTGCTGGCTATTATTTTCATTAATTGTGCTCCGACGAAAGTACTACATTTTACTTTGACTTCCGGATGACTTATGAAATTCAGGATCTTGACGAAGAGCTTTTACGAATTGCTTCATAAACTCTGATTTTATACGCAATGGAGGCAACAATATGTGTGTAGGCTCGGCAATTATTTTGTTTCAGATTCCAATAGTGAGTTCACGCTTAATAAAGGTTACGACATCCTGGAATTTTGGAAAGAATATCGTCGATGTAAACTTATCGATTCCAATTACAGCGATTGAGGTTAGATTGCCATAAGACTCTCCTGTATTCGCAAAACTGCAGAGGATGAAGTTAAGTTCGCCTTACTACTCAAAGCGTAACAATGTTACAAAACTCAGAAATTGATAACCGGCTTCCTTTTCACAAGTCTTCTTGTCTTTGTCAGATTAAAAATAGTGATGTATCGAAAACAAAGCATTCAATTGCACTCAAGGTAATATTTCTCCCGACTTAAGTAAAGATCTTACGAAACTTGTTTAGTGACGTGTTCAGAATATGTGACACAAATTGTGATCACTTTGACATACACATCTCTAAATATGTGAATATTTCAGTCAATAAACAGGGAAACTGGCACAGAATAAACAAATTTTAAATCACGAGCAAAAACTTTCTTGGTGACATCATTTCTTTAAAAGACAATCCACAAATTAGCACTAAAGTGCCAATAATATGATCTCGGTGGTAATTACTTTGCCGTACCGTCTAAATGTCAATTTGACAATTTGTGGTTTTTAAATTGATTTTCCTAGAATGAATTGGCACACTTTATCGTACAGCTGAGTAACTGTTATTGACCGGCTCTTTCGTTTTCGACTAGGAATTTGTTGGTATCTTTTAAATTAAACTTGAAAATAGTCCACAGTACCTACTACTTTGTTTAAATTTCAACGGGTATCCAACAAGATTTAAAGCAAAACCCAATCAGCTGGAATGTTAAGATGTTAAAAGTAATATAAATTTCAACTTAGATTTTCCAATTTTTCGAAATCAAGAAACGAAAACTCCTTTTTGACATACATACATACAGTTGGCTTGAATCAACTTCTGTGGTAATGATCAAGTGATTTCATGATTTTGATGGAGTAACGATACCCGTATCAGTGCAAGTTTTCAAAAGTTATTTATTTGCATCTAAATATAGACCTTGCCATTTTATAATCTCGTCACCTTTCTTAATTCATTAAGTAAATCATATTATGTAACTGCCATAACCTTCAACTTTTTAAATCTACCCAATGAGGAGATAAGACTCCAAATGAGTCATGAGTCGGCTTACCCAATGTTCACATTAACCAATTGCCAGATCTGAGTTCAGTCTTGTTTACCGTCATCTGTTATTGCTTGTTACTGTTTACATTTATTACCCTTCACCTCAACAGCTGTTTTACGATACTTCATCTGATACGAATATTTGACAGCTAGACTGACAACTAGACTCTGGCTCCATTTTGACAGCCATGAAGTTCAATGAGATTTACGGCAAAGTAATGGAAATTTTTCTCCAAACCAAAATTCTCTCAAGTGAATTATAGCGTGTAATTGGATAAGTTACACTAATCTCTCCAAATGTAGGTTATCTATGTATTATATGTGGTATCAAATTTTCCTTTATGGGAAAAGGTGATAATTTTTGTTTTGGAAAAAAAAAGAAACACATTTTCTCTTGTTGTTAATGGTAATGTTGGCACAATACAGAAGGCAACCTTATTTGTGAGAGTCTTTTGTGTTGATACGAGTAGCGCATTTAATTTCTTTTTTCTCTCTATGTTTATTCATTCTCCAATGTAAGTCGAGCATGACTGCATTTTTACGCAAAAGCGGATGCGTTACTCAACGCTTCAGTTAAGTTTTCATTTTCCACTAGAGTATGTATTTTATTTTTTTCTTAGTTGGTATTGTTTTATGTCTAGTGATTGGAATAATATGAAAATGTGGTAATGGAACACCTGATGATGTGTATGGACGCATAGATATGGGTCCCAAAAACTTCAGGTTCCTCCAACTGGAGCGTGAATTCAGCATGTGATAAAACATCGGCGTCTTAAAGGGAGGTGAAGCAAAACTTAAACACTATCATTTTAACTATTCTGGAAACATATACAGCAATTTTGACTTAAATATATGTCTCCAGAGTAAATGTAAATAGACGTCGAAATGATATGTGAACACACCTTCACGGCACCTGTCAAAAGTCTTCGTACTTTACTCATTCAATTGACTATCATTGGAAGTTTCTAAATGAGTAAGAGATTGAAAACATTCTGTGTGAAATAAGACAGTGTTATTAACCGAATTATCCTTTTTAAGAATATTCAGAGATAACCACCATTTTCCTTCATTTGTACTGGTTTTGCTATAAGAGTCATTTTCAACCAATATTATTTCCCATTGGGCAAAAAGGACAAGGTTTTCCATCATTCTTAATGGCTGTACCATAATTTGAGGTTGAGAGTAATCCTGTATTAAAAAAAAATAAAGTAAACTGTTTGCTATTTGTTAAGGTGCTGATGTTGGCAACATATTTGACAGCTAACTGCTGATTGCAATTCTTTACTATACCCTGTTCAAAAAAAATCTACAGTACAGGCAATTTTTGAACACGGGTGCCTATCGCTCAATTTTCGGTTCAAAATAATAATAAAATCCAATATGCCCGAAATAGGAGACAGAATGAATGATGACAGAATTGTATGTGTACCTATCCGCCATTGATATCCTTTGGATTTTCTATCACGACCAGAGCTACCAGTATTAATTTTAACAAAGCGATATTGTTTCTTGCTTATATTTTCAAAAGCTCTTTTGGTTTTTGTTGTTTTAAAAAACAAAAAATCGCTAAAAGAGCGATAGGTGCTGCCATATGTGAATGTACCATGCGTTTATTTAATTAAACTATTTTCTATGATGTTAAAATATTAAAAACCATAGAAATCATTATACAATAAACAAACATTGTGAATGGATGAATTGTGAGTAAAGTCATCGTTTGGCGTAGGAGTTTTTAATTTTCTATTTTCTTTGATTGTGAATGCCTACTACCATTTCAAAGGAGTACTTTAAATAATATTAATACCTTACAAATAATATATAAAGACTAAGTGAAACGGCAAAAATCAAATACTTTCTAACGTATGGCCTTAATCAAGATCAGTTGTAAATGTTTTTTGAGGTGATTTTTTCGATGTTAATCACTCAATAACGGGTCAAAGCAATATGACTACTGTTTGCTTTCACTAGGCAGAGTGCTCCACGAAGTGTGTCTGAATGAAAATATTTTCAAGATAAACAGGACATCGTTACACTTAATTCTGAAAACGATCTTTGTTTTTGGCGTCTAGTAGTCAAAAGAAAACTTTGCATCTAGTAAGAAATTAAAAATAAAAAATAAAAAAAATTTACAGACGAAAGTAAAAAAATATATTTTACCGATGAAACACGCTCAGATGAAACACAGACCCAGCTATCACAACACCACTATTGGACTCCAGTCACCTCCCGGAAAAGGAAAGAGACTCATAACTATATACCTACATCGGAGGCTCGACAAGATTCGTTCAGGAAGACTTTTGAGCTTTGTTTCCAGCATAAACGGAGATTTTCATGAGTATCTTAATGCCTCAGTGTATAAAAGGTGGTTTGAAACATCTTCGTCTTCATCTTCCACCAGAAAAGAAGAAATCAAAACATGGCTTAGAGGAAATAGCATAGCTTTCGAAGAAAACATGGTGAACGCTGAGTTGTTGGGTGTTGTCAAACGCCACAGGAGAGAAACTTGAAGTACTTGAGCCAAGAACTTACTGATTTCATTGTAACCACAGTGAGAAGCAAATATTCCTATCTTCCTTGTACTGCAGATTTTTGTTGAACAGGGTATAGTTATCTTCATTCCTTGAAGGAGTTTCTTTTAAGTTGACTTGATTAGAAAAAGTGTGGCATTGGACTTACTCCAATAATATAGAAGGAAAATTTGTGTTAATTCAAATCAAGAAGAACAGAACAGCACGGGGAATGAGTTCCTCTGAATTGACAGTTTTTAGAAAGTTTTATCTATAGAAAAAGGCTGAGACAGTGCAATCAAGCTGCCCAAGCTATGATGTAAACAATCAGGAAGTATTTCGGAAACCATACTTTGTAATCACAATACTCTGTCGAACTCTGTCAGTATTTCTTTATTGATGGTACTGAGCCTCTTATGCCAACTCAGTTTAAGGTACTAGATTAACCTCAACTTCTTTAATATATTGTACTTGAGGATCACTCTGGAGGAGATACATACATACATACTTTGACGTTCCTCACTCACTAAATTTTTTCTAAGAAAGTAATGTTCCCGTACGGCGCATTCATATAAGCTTTGAGGAAAAACTAGAACAGAACAGCACAGATTTGTGAAAAACGTCAAATTAAATGAGAACAGAAAAGTACAGCACAGCTGATTTTGACATTTTTCACAATTGTGTTCTAATTCGAAAGAAGGTGCAAGATTTTCTGTTCCAAACAGATTGGAACAGCCTCACAGAAATTTTTCTCACTGAACAGGAAAGCTTATACTTTTCTGTTCGAAACAGTCCCGAACATCCTTACTGAGCAAAGCTATAGTACTTGTATGAGTTCTGCAGTTTCGTCGTCTACAAAGGCGACGTTCAGTTTCGTGACTAATTCTGAGTTTGTGTAAGTGGTATAGAAGCTGGTAGTATGTCGATAGTCTAGACTAGACTCAATATTTTGTGTTACCGAATAGCTTCCTTTGAACTCGTTGAGACGTAACCAAAAATTGATATAGGAAAGGATGTTAAAACACTTGAACTATATGTACTAACGTGGTCATATCGTACGCATGAAAAGCAATCCCTATTTGTTTCTAAGTTTTGCCAGAAAGTTTGACCTGGACAACAGGAAGCATAATATCGTAAAATAGAATATAAGAGTTTAGGGTTTACAAGTTAATTTGTTGTACTCGTTTTAATTAAGCCAATAATCAAATGATAGGCAAAACCGATGTCTTCATTGATAAAGTTGGAACTACGATTTGTAGTTAGAATAAAATCTAAATGAAAACCGAAAGGGTATAGAGGATAAAGAGCAAAACATTACACTATGTAGAAAGTGGCTAAAAGCATCTTCCATCTATCCATGAGAATGTGATCCTGTGCCTCGAGAATCCATAATAACTTCTGGCAAGATCTTTTTCTTACTTTGGGATGTTGAAAGTTAATTGGGAACTCTCTTAGCAAGCGAGCCTTGATATTTTAATCTATAGACTGAGGTCGTTAGATACTAATGGCTTGAAGGTAGAACTGAGTCAAAACTGAGAGCTTGGAAACACGGCACAATTTAATGACTCATTCAAGAAAGAGAAGAGTTAGGCGCATGCATTAAACCGAATTTGGTAACTTTTTGTTTCGGATTGACTAACTGACAACATTTAATACATGTCAAAAATCAAAGCCGCTACTAACCGCAGGTTTAACAAACTCTCAATAACTTCGATAGGGATGTTCATACATGCGCTTTCAGATACATTTCATAGAAATTCAATGTAAGCCCCAAATCGAAATATCGCCGAACTGACATTATTTTCAAACTATATGTTAGCGGATAGATCAAAAAACTCGGTTGGTTCTTACATCCGCAGTTTAGAATTTAGAAAGCTCCCATGAAACGCTTTTTGCTTTTTTCAATTACAATACATTCGGATCTTTTATTAGTACTTTCTATCTGAAACTTCAAGTAATGTAATGATCGGCTTGCTCCTAAGCTCTGCCTAGAACAATCTTGGTCTCAATCTGGAAATAAAACATTCTTATAGCTTCCGTCTCATACTCATAAAAATGCAACAAGTGTAACAACAGATTGGTTTTTAAGACACACTTAACCCAGAATAATAAAGTTGCCTTCATTAAGATAAACGACTTCTTTCGACTATAGATACTCCTAAATCTCTTTAAGGTATTCATGTGCACTTAAACAATTGTGAATGGTTTCTCCAAAGCCATTTGCATTCAAAATGTATCTCATTTGAAACGAAAAAAAAAATCGTGACGACTAATTCTGTATCTAGATTGACATCAAAATACAAAATAAAGAAACAAAACAAAAGAACCTGCAAAAATTCACTCGTAAATACTCGTACTCGTATACGCAGCTTTATTATGCCGCCAAGAGACAAAAGTAAAAAATAAAAAAAAACCTTCGAAAACGAGACTTTTTACAAATGTGATCCTCAATACTTAAAGCCCAAGAGATACAGATATACGTACTTCTATATGGGTTTTCTTTATTAAGTCTGATTTCAAGACATATTTTCTGAAACAATAGCCCAACGTCTGGAAATTTTAAAATGCAACGCATCTACAAAAATGGAATTTTTCAAGGAAAAACTCAAAAGACCACTCAAGAGTTAAAAGTTCTGTTCGGTTTGTTTTATTTCATTTGCGTAGGTATAAGTATTTGTTTTGGATTTTTTTTTTTTGGCTTTGATGGAAATGGGCATTCGTATCTACATGAGTTGTATTCATAGCTGCATTCCATTTTTGTACTCGTACATAATCATCATTTACAATCCTTTTTATCAATTTTAAGAGTTCATTTGTATGCAAAGACTGTATGAGCAGTAGCGATTTGTGGTTTCTATTTTGGGGTTCAGAAATTCTTTTATTCGAAAATTATTATTTACCGGATGTGGTAAAGTGTCGATATTTCTGATGAGAGGTAAGAGTAGATACACTTTTTTTTTTTTTTTTTAAACTGTGGTAGCTTTCGTACGTGCATGTGACATTAGAATGGAATTTGGAGGTGACAGTAGTGTATAATTTGTTGGCGCCTCTTTGTTCTCGGCTTCTGGGTTTGATTTACTCAGAGGCGTATTATTGCTAATTTTAAATTACCTTTATATCCGTGTTCTAATAGTGTGGCAGCATTTAAGCAATTTGAGAGAAAACAGGAATAACAAATTTTAGCGCATATCGCAAGAAATAGCGATATTTGATTTATAACGAACGCTCTGTTCGTTAGCAGTCGACAGTTTGGATCTGACATTTGAAATAAATTTTTTTTCATTTTTCTATTAGGAAAATGCCATTCCGTTCATATATGAACTAACAAAGATGGGAAACTTTCCACTGATGGTTTGCATGTGAATTGTCAGCAATGTCAATTCTCCTCCCACTTTACACAAAAACCACCCATTTTACAGAAAAACGCCATCCACATTGCACACACATAGTGAACTTTACGTGCAAATTGCTCTATTCTAGCAAATTCTAACAGTTTACAGGCTTAGACAAGTGTTGATAATTCACTTACAGTTTGTTTGTGGGGTGTTGAAGAGATTTCAAAAGTATTAGTAGTGTTTGCAATCTACATATATACGTACGAGTACCTTTCATCTATAATTCCGATTCTAAATACAAAGCCCATACACGTAATACAGAATAGATGACGGAGTATTTTTACCTGCTCTTCTATCGTAGGTTCGTCTTTGAACCTGAATAGCAGATGAATGTTCCACAATTCCTACATCCAAGAAGATCGTAGAACCCCAACTCAAGCATCCAATCCCAACGTTACTTACACACTCAATATAGAAACTAAAGACTCGGAATTACTCAAGAAAATAATCCAATACCAAGACAACTGGCCAATTAAATTGGTAACCACAGCCTCACGAAATATAAAGCAATCATCTGTGGTAGGTTGTTACAGTGAAGGAAATTTGAATCTTACTGAATCTGAAGTAAAGTCTAGAGTCTTTAAAGTGAAGCCATAATACAAGTCTCTACCACTACAAATATCTTTAACCCAGTTTCAATTCCTGTAAGTACTTATGTACAATGTACATCTATATCTTTGATATGCTCATACGTTTATTTATTTTTTGAACTCTTAAGGCTCTATAAACGAAGTGGTAAACCTAAAAGGAAATCCAAAATGCCAACCGAAAATACCAAAATTGATGCTGCATTATTTCAACATTAACTCTTCTATGTATCCCCCCGTAAAACCATCTGAAGATAAATTTCACAACAACAACTCACAAACAAAGTGAGTGGAAGTATTGGGTATCTGCAAGCCTTAAACCAGTGCTCAAACCTCTAAGCTTTCGCAGTATTCGGTTACCCGATTGCCAGCCTATGACCAGCTAAAGCAGTCTCAATTTCAGTTTCATTTTAAATTAAAGTGACGAAATACATTTAAAAAAAAGTATCTGCACATACATAAGTATATAAAAGAGCCACAGTGTATGTATATACGAGATACTTGTAAAAATAATCAGGTTTTCTGTTTAAGTTGCCGACAGTGTTCGTATATTACGATAGACAACAACAAAATTGTTTCTTTTGAACTTTGCCTTGTTTTTTGTTTTCATAGTTTTTTTTTAATGTTGTTTGGGTTTTAAAATAAAAATTGATTAATTAACATATTTCAAGGCTCTCACATAGGGTGGTTTCCGAAGAGACACCCATAAGTTTCGTTTGAAGAAATCTCAGCAAATAATAGCTTTGAATAGAGTCTAAACATTGATTTTAAAAAATGATTAACGACACACTTTCAATTTTAGAAACATCTATACTTCTTAGAATGAATAAAGCTAGAATTCTAATTTCCGGTACGTAGTATATACTGACTCAATATGTCTTATTCTTAGGAATTCTAAGAACAATTTAAGCTCCCATGTGTCTTTGATTTTATTTTCGACAAATACTCGTAGGTCAGAAAACTTACGTAAATTTTTGAGTTTATTTACCGGCTTAGTTATGTACATATATTCAGCAGCTTATCTGACAGTAAAGCTCACGCACTTTGTGACTCAATTCCAGACATATGGTAGGTAGGTGATATGCTTTTGTTTTTAATTAACAAATCAAATAAGATTAATTTATAATCCGACCGAATGATTTCTGGGAAAATTCCGAAGAAACAAATAAACGATGCGCGTACTTGCACGCATAATTTTCTGAGAATCGATCGCGGAGAAAAGATATAGCTAATTTTGTAAAATAAATAAAGCCTGAGTTGAAATAGATGGAAATAAAAGCGATAAATATTGTAACAGAAAAATTAAGAAAAATTTAAATTAAGCAAAATCTTTTTTTACAGAAAAGTATCCATCCGCTATCTCTTTTACAAACGTTTAGGCACCGAACGCCGAAAGTGGTAAATGAAATTGTAATAAAATTCTATTAAATCCACACATTTTTACCTGCAGGAGTCCTGAGGATTGTGAATTGGATTCAAATCTCAGTCCTAATTTCGTCAAAATGATCTCAAATTTAAGTTGTTAGTTGCTCGTATAAAAGGTGCATTCGATCATCATTGGCTCTTAACAATATCAGGATCACCTTGTCCCAAAACAAACTACTTGACCTTTCTAGGGCATGAATAAAATCGTGTTTTTGACAAAAATTATCTTAGCCATCAAAGGTGGCATCAAAAGCGAGCACGGCAGATTCCTAGCTCATATGAGTCTATTATTTGGAGTGGAAGCCAATAAGGTTCCTTTAAGACTAATCAAATTGCTGAACTAGAGAAAAAGACGGATGAACGATTGAATGGGTCAATGAAATGAGTTACTGGCGCAAGAGGTTATGTACCTTATCTATCTGACACGTAAGAAGATCTGCTCTATTTAAAGAAGCGATACCAGAGCACTAATGAAAATTGAAAACAGCTCTGGTTGAACTTCGATTTTTCAAGTCTCTTGACTGATGGGCAAATAAAAGCTTGAAAAGTATTATGGGAACTTTTCACCATTGATTGGAACTATCCACCACAGGTTTGCTCAATTTCTGTGCGGTCGTACCAGCACAAATGACGCCGAATGCCCAATTGAGGTCACCACACCAGAAATGGTTGATCAAATCCATGATATAATATTGGACGATCAGCGAATAAATGTTCGCAAATTTGAAGAGGCTACAGGCTAATCATACAGATCAGTGATTTCAGTTTTGCAAAAATATTTGGATATGAAAAACTATCCGCCAGATGGGTGGTGGGTTTGCTCACAATTGACAACTAACGCAATCGTTTGACAACTACAAAGTAGTGTTTGGTAACGTTCAATCATAATCCAAACGAGTTTTTGCGGACTTTCGTAACCGTGGACGAAATATGGATTCATCACAACACAACAGAGACCAAGGAACAGTCGAGACAGTGGACTTCTCTTGGTGAGCAAACCTGAAGAGGCCAAGGTGCATCTGTCGGCCAACATTGCCATGAATTTGGCGATAGTTCTTTAGGATGCACGCGGCGTCGTTCACATGAAAAGGGTAAACGATCACCGGCGTCTATTACGAAAAGCTGTTGAATTGATTCGACGTCAATTTGAAACAATTTAAAAGTTCCACCAGGACAATAGCAAAATTGCATGAATTAGGTAATGAATTGCTCCCTCATCCAACATATTCTCCAGATTTAGCCCCCTGCAACATCAATGAAACAAACGGCTATTGAGGACCTCGAAAAATCGTATTATTTGGAGGGCATCAACAAATTGGAGAAACATTGGACGGAGTGTGTAGAGATAAAAGGAAATTATGTTGAGAAATGAAAAGTTTTCTTGCCGAAAAGTTTGTTCCGTAATCTTGGCGATTTGGGCAAAATTAATTAGTATAGCTGGCAGCGTTCGAAAAGCTAATCTGCTTAAGAACCGTGGTCAGAAGGCTATCGTAACTCCAGTAGAAGTGCAACAGCAAAATGTTCATCCGAATAACACATAATACATATAATATATAGGAGAGATAATTTCTTTAAAAGTTACAGGATGATACCGCCAGCGACGTATGTTATGATTCAAATAGGTATGGGTTTTATTCCACCAATCGCTTTAGTCCAGAAGAACGATATTATCTCCTACCTTAAGTAGATATGCATCCGCTACTATGGTCAGGCTATTTTGAAGGATTTTACTTATCCAAGTATCAAATCCATACTCAAAGTTGCGATCCTTTGTAACATGTGAATTCGTAAGTGAGCAGAAGGGCAGACAAACTGGTAGAACACGGTTTCTGGTTGTAAAGATGATCGACATTAGTTGGGGAAAATTACAAAGTGGTAAGTGTCAAGACATGTGCTTTATCCCTCCATACTCATATAGCCAGGTTTATTGATCTAGCCCTATATAGTCCAACCCGGACTATAGCTCCATCTGAATAAGTAAATATCGCCTGGGAATCAGTCTTTGGTCCAGGGTAAACTCACAAATGTACCATGGTTGGAGAAAGCTATGCAACATTTTGAGAAACACTTATGCGGTTAATCTGGCTTCGCAATTTGTTTAGAGATCTCTTTTTTTCAAATAAGGCTGTCTCAAAGCATCAGCTTCGGCAGTTTTTTTCCTTGTCCAAAAACGTCGAAAATTATGCAGCAGCTTCGAAGGGCGAACAAAATAGAATGCCCATATCTCTTTGTAAAAACTTTTCGAATACATAGCATTTGGGGATAGCCAAAAAACCTTTAACATATAACCTCTAATATTTTACGAATGGCCAATGAAATTGTAATTTTGTCAGCAATTATAAAAACTCTGCATCAAGGCCTTTAAAACGTGTTGAAGTTGTTTTCTTTACAAATAAAAATAAGGTTTTTCAACTTAAAAAAAAAACAACAAAATAAAACATCAAAAATTCTGCAAAAAACTATCATAAAAGTTTTTTTCTATTTTCAGACATAAGACAGATACCCGAAGCCCTGTTTTGTTTCATCATTTTCGAATAAGCCGGGATAGAATTATTAAAAAAAAAAGTCTATCTTAAAATAGGACAACGTGCAGTTGAGCGGTTTAATTTTATTATATCTTGAAAATTTTAGGATTGATACCTTACAGAAAATTGTCGAAACCTGCTTGAAAATAATGCGATAAAGCCATTCTTAAAATTCTACAAAATCAGGGTGTCGAAAAAGCTACTTTCGTTTGAGAATAAAAAATTTGTTTGGCATAGGTACAGAACTTAAGACCTTCTAATAAAAATATAATTTAAAAGTGAACGTATATAAAAATGTAAGCAAAATGGCGAAGCTCTTTATAAAACACAGTTTTTTTTTTATCACGAAACAGTACTTTTATCAGAACAATTTTTCTTTTAATACGAAAACTGATGTTCTTTAATTCTGCTTCAAGAAATCTAAAATTTTTATTAAAGCTGTTTTTATTAGTTTGGGCAAACTAAAGCATGCAAAATTCTCTTCCGATTCTTTGAAATTAGGAAATAAAAAATCGGAGACTAAACTAACATCTATTTTTTATCTCTTTCGTCACAAAATGAAGTGAGTCCTAAGAGGAGCATATTTCTTGCAACATTTATTAAAAAACTTTGCATTTTTGATTAAATTATTTACAAGAAGAAATATTTACGCATGTTACTACAGCCTCTATTTTATATTTTTTTAGAATGAGATATTTTTTAGTCCGAATTTTTGCAATTGCATACTTCAAGCCTTTGTATCCAGGAAAAGTTTTTTTTTTCCCTGCTCCTACTCTCCCTGCTCTCCCAAAGGCCTTATCAACAGATTTTATTTCTTACACAATCCAATGTTTTGTCCAAAAGTTTTAATAAAAAATAAATAAATCCTTACCGGTGGTGGTTCACTAGCGGTGCTGTAGACCTCGCTCGGAGCATATTCTGGCTTAATTTGTACAGTAGCCATTGAGTCGTTGTCTTTTTCTGCCATAGGCTTCATTTATCCACAAAAATCAGTGATTCTCTACTCCTTCGTCCTTTTTTTTTTTTAAATAAAAATTCAAAATCACTCACAAAAATACACGAAACTGGATTTCGATGTTTTCTTTTTTGAACTCACAGTCCACCGTAACGGGCACAAGTGTTCGATATAAAAATTCAATGAAAACTCGATAATATTTTAAGATTGCTGCTAAATTTTTAAAAGTTATATAAAACACAAAATAAAAGAAAATTCAAAACGAAAGAGGTATATTTTTGTAAAAACAAAAAGCAGAGCACGTCTTAACACTTTGACTGCTACTCGACGTCTGAGATTATGCCAGTCAACGTTGGGAGATTTTTCTACCACAGATTTTTAAACACAACTGCGGAAAAAGTTGCTGGTCGTCGCGCATATGAGGGGATAAACACCGACAACGACCAAAACAACCAACCAAACGAACAATAACAACGAAACAGCAATATAAAGGAAAAACAAATGAATAAAATAAAATAAAACGCAACAGTGTACGAATATCTGCGAGATACTTGAGCATGTACAGAATCAACAGAAAACCCAAAAAAGCTTCTTCTTTGCTAAGTTGCAGTACCAAGTACGGGTAATGTACTCACATATTCATTTAGAAAAAATTGGACACAACGCCGCTAATGTTTGAAACTATGACTCTGTCAGATACTACCTAACAACCGGGCGAAGGGTAGGTGGAAGACATGGAAAAAAAAAGTAACAACAACCTATACATAAGTGAAACGTCACGAACACCAAAGTTGATAGTGGGGTACCCCAATAGTCCACCGCACCGCTCAAACCAACGACGCAAGCTGCTGGTGCTTGCGCTCAAGCTTAAAGCAATCCGCTTAGAGGCTTTTCGCGATTGGATAATTCTCTGGCTAAGTGAGTTTTCCAATTTGAATTCACTATCAGCAACAATACGCCGGGGGTGGGGAAGGGGGGGGGGGGGGGACTAAGCTGAAAGTGACATTAAACAAATCCGTTTCGAGATTAGGATTTGATTTGAATTTTACGATTTGAACTAATTGCCTTGATAGAGGAAATTGGTTTTAATAATCTCATAACTCATAAGATACGAGTACGCTCTAAAATCACGATGGATGCCAGCAGGCGAGTAGTATGCACTCAGGCGAATATAGCATTTCGTCAACCCCAAGACCAGCCAACTGAAGTCGATTTTTGTTTATTATTTTATGTAAAAGGTCTTGAGCTGGTGTTAGGTGTTAACCTTTGAGAGAGTCGTACAAAGTTACATAGATGGGTGTCGGTGCGCTTAAGTTGAATGTCATCTGATACTGGTAATACGCATATTAGCCTGTTGAACAGCAGTTTTCTTCAGCACTTATGCATGTTGAGTAAGCAGAGATAGTTTAGTATGTACATAAGTGTGCATATGTTAATGGAAGTTTCATTACATTATACCATATGTATAGATACAGCACAATTTTTGCAGATACTCGTACATACATACGAGTACATATAAACAAAGTTATGCATACTTCAAGTCTATTCTTACGATCTTGGCTTTAACTAAGAGTGTTGACTTCCAAGACGATAACCTTAATTTAAACAAAAACTCGTGAAGTACAATACATATGCACATTTCGAGAAGACTTGCATTTATGATTTCAATGTTTAAACTAGATAGTGTTGACCCTTGGTTTGAGCAGATAAGTGAATTAGAATTATTCTGTATGAAAGCAAATAAATTGTTTTCCTTTTTTATTAGTTTGAATTTAGCTTTGTCTGAAAGAATTCAACAAGTTAATTCAATCGGATAAAGTTTAGGAATGAATCTTGATGTAATTGGCAAACCAGGTTTAGACTCTTCTGATCGAAGGTGCGAGTAGATATATCACACAGATAGGTAGAGTACATGTATTTTTTGTAAGTCAATTAGGCTAAGATTCAAAGCTTCAGGAGTTTGATTAGATTAGGTAGGTGGTAGATTAGCACTGATGTGTCCCGTTTCGACCATCTGGTTATCGGAGAATATCACAGATACTGTGTCATTTACGGGATGAAAAACTGGAGCCATCCAGTGGAGTTTATAAAATAAATAAATTCGAATACCTTTTCGAAAATTTCCAATGTCATTGAAGAAGAATTTATATAACACTTCCTACCTGGTACCCATTAGTACGGCATTACTTAATTTGTTTTAGATGAAGCTACACTTCGGAGTGGGCATGGGCCTCAATCTCTTCATTTAACGCCATCTTGCGTAAATTTCTAATAATTGCGCACTTCACACTGGCTGATGTCTCTTTCGCGTAGACCTAAAGCAAGGCCTCTCTTTGTCTTCCAGATATAGATTCGAAGATATTAGGACTGAAACGGTGGTGTTATTAATTCGCACATGTCCTTGCTATGGCAATCGATGAAATCTGGCTCTTCTAACTATTCCGAAGTCGGTAATCTTTCCGAGGGCATATTGAATACTTTTATTATATAGTCCACCTGTAATTTTAGCCTTTTTTTAGCCAATAGCGAAAGTCCTGTCTCAAGCATTATAACATAGATAGGAGTGCTACATGATAAACGAAATATCCTGTTGATGTAAAGCCTCAATAGTTATTCTACTTATTCAAACTGACCTCTGCCCCATACCTGGGCTGAGTACAATAAAGTTGGCACGGCGACTGCTTCAAAAAGACGATAGTTACTGCTATTTGCTAACAGTTATTGCATTTATAGTGTTCTTGGCCTTTTGCAGTTTGCCTCTTAAGTGCCGTTCCATGCGTACTCTTACATTTTGTGAGAAAAGCATACCAAGGTAGTTGTACTCTTTTACTATTTCGATCTGTTCTCCATTCAGAAATTATTTCTTTTTGCAACACATCCTTCCACCACCCTTTTGAAAAATTAAGACCTTCGACCTTTGTAGGTTTATTATTGTACAAAGCTCCACATTTTACAGAACTCGTACAAGTGTATCGTATAAGCGTATAATATCGTCTGCAAAAAGTAGTACCTTTATCACTATCACTGTAAACTCAACACCTTCTGGAAGTGCCTCGACATATATAACAGTGGACTTAATCCGAAGAATTCTCTCCATTCCAGACCGCTGCCATTGTCTCTTCATAAAAACTTCTTAGGCATTCTTTCGGAAAATAGTTAATATTTCAAAGCAACGCTGTCTATCATTCGCGCGATCTCTACCGTTGTGTTTTTATTTGAATTTGTAGCACACCCCAGGTGGACAAAGTTTTCTGCACCTCAAAGTTATAGTTTCCCATTGTGCCTTGCTATCCGAGACATTGGAATGACACCTAATTCATTTAACGACTTACGCACCTCTACTTTAATGGCCCCAAGCCCTCCAGTAAAAGCACGCCGATTTCTTCTCATAATGTCAATATCGTCAGCGTCGGTTAGCAGGTGTACAACCATTTTGAATAGCTATTAGACTGTGAGTTTCTTTTAAATATGTTACTGAAGAATGGCAATGATGCATCACCTTATCAGAATCCTTTTTTGATATCAAGCCGAACTTTCTGTTTCCAAGATCTGTCGTGAATGTCTGGTCGATTGTTGAATTAGCAAGCGTAAAACCACACTGAAAACGGCATATCAAATTGTTGATATAAGGATACAAGCTTTTAGATAGTATGGTATATAAAATCATTTACGCGATATAAAAGACTGATTTCTCCACAGATGGAGCTAGTATTAATCCGGTCATACAAGCGTTTATTTATTATGTTATAAGGCATTCGTTTAGGTGCCGAAAGATCAACACTTCTTTGATTGATTCCTCTGCTTACAACAAATCCGCACCAATCAGCAGCAATCATCGATGCAGATGTTACTCAGTTTACCTGAACATACTCGTACATTCATTTGATATATACATACATTCAGGGCCTTCACTATTTTTTTGGTTACATGTGACCTCCTCAGAGTTCAAAATTTCTACCGTATATCTGCACTAGATCTGCACATCTTTCTATTTTTCCTATTTTTTAAAGAAGCCGTCCGTATCAGAAGCTTTTTTTTCTGCATATCAGTGCGTTTTAACGTGGTCATGTCGCTCAACTTTCGCGTTGATGCGATTGCATCATACAAAGGATGCAATCGCGAAGCTGTTTACGTGCAATAAGTTCGATCGTTTTCCTAATAGTCTTCAGATAGAAGAAAGTCGGACTAATGTATTTGAAGCCCTTGACGACTATGTAACTTTGGTGCAGAATTTCGGTGTGTCAATGATTTCGTTGTTTTCAGATTGGCTTGTTTGATTCTTTTAAATGTTTAATCAGTTACTCGTAACAGACTTTATTATTTTTTAAAGGGCAATAGCTCCGAGGTCAATTTCTGTCTACTCGGATATTACAGGCAATAAGAAACCTGATAACTTGATGAAGAAGGGATTGGTCTTTCTGAAAGGAAAATAAAAACACTGTGTAGTTATTTCATCACAAATCTGTAGGACTAACGTAATGTTGAGCTTATTAATCGCCTGAGATTCATATCACTATTTGGCAGGCTGCAGTCAAACTGTTTTTCTTTATGGATTTTCCCATTGGGTCTTCTGCTGGTCTAGATGAGTACCTACCTACCCACCCACCTATCACAAATTTTCTGAACTATATCATCATTACGGGAGCGCTGCCTCATAACCAAGTTTTTTAGCCACATGTGCTTGCCTGGCAGTTTCTGGGCAATGTTGTTACCGATCTTCAGAATTAAGAGAGGTCTTAAAGTCGTTGACTAGTTTATTGGGATAGTACCGGTTCATCAGTTGATATTCTCACAGTATTTCTTCGTTCGTGTGGTGCCTCATTGCAGCCAAGCTTTGTCTACTGATATTTCGTAATCTACAACGACGAAGAAATAATGTCAACATATTTAACGTTGAACGGCTGTAATCGCAACAAATAGAAAGAACCTTAAGTACATCGTGCATCTTCTAACCTCTCATCAACGTCTTAACTACTTGCATTTAGTACAGATGATTAGTGGTACTGACGGAAAGAAGCCAGCCAAAATACCTCAATTGATGTGATGCGTTTCGCCTGAACATTATAATGAAACTTCTAATTGATGAAGGGTACAGTTAAGTACATGTACATATTTAAGCAACTCGTCTATGAAGCGAAGCTGCAGATAGCGTGCGCTCTAAGAGCAAAGGAGAAGGGTAGAACACCGGCTTGTCTTTTAAAACAAAGAAATAACATGAGGTCCCACTAAAGGAACAACGTTCAGAAGTTTTAATAAAAGGAGGTAGGAACGTGCTAAGTCAACAAGACCCGAACAGGTTTCTGTAAAAGTAAGATTATGCGCTGTCATGTACGTTTTTAACATTATACTTTAGAAAATTGTGCAAAACTCGTAAGTCAACACCAGAGGCACAGTTTTCCAAAAGTCTGTACCATAACCTGCATGCTCTGATGAAATTGTCATCATTGGCAAAACTCAGCGAGCTGTCACTGCTGCGTTCGCAAGTATCGGAACAACGTGGCAACAATTTATTTGGTCACGATTGAGGACAAAACTAGGTACTCGTATAGGCTGTCAAAGAGAAGGAACACTCAACATCGACGATTCGGACGGAACGTCACAATAGACAGCTATAACTTTCTGGAACTTTGTATTCCTAGGCTTCACTATTAAATCTTATCGGAAATCAAACGAAGAGTCACTCGTGCTAACCGCTGTAATAGGGAAGTTTCAGGAGATTCTACAATATATTGTGATAACCACTTAAATGTGAGCAGCGACATCTGGATTTACAGAGCAGAAGATGTCGATACTCGAAGACCAGAAGATTTCGATACTTGAATAACAAAGTCTCGACCATTGATGACTGGAGAGTGGAATCGAATTTTCTAGCAAATTGGAAATTGTATGGGACGCTGGATGGCGAGGATTGTTCTCGAAGTATGTCATTCGAGTATAAATACCAGCATCCCCAAGGTTTGGAAATCAGTTCTAAAGTGAAATCTGAAGTGTTAGTTAGGAGAAGTGATTAAGTGGTTTAAGTAAAAGATAAGAAAAGTATAAGCGGTTGAGAAATTGGAGAGAAACAATTAAATAGTGAATTGTAACTGTACTGAATAAAGCGACTTGTATTTAAAAGAATAAGTTCTATCATTTGTACCCATACAAACATTTCATAATATGTATAAGACCCTTTATCATCCTGGTTTATGATGGAGAGGCATGGACGTTAGCAAAGGTTTATCCTAAGCGGTTTAGTACGCGAAATTCTTCGAGAGATTTTTGGTCATGTTCATGTTCATGTGGAAGGGGTTTGAAGGAAGACATTTAACGACGAACTCTACGAGCTATATATTGACATTGACGTGGACATAAAAAGCAAATGAACACCAACGCTTCAATCCGACGAGTCTTCCATTCCAACCTGGAAGAACAACGCAGTAGAGGAAGACCACGTCTTACGTGGCGCGTACAAGTGGAGTGCGCCTCAATCAACTTGGAGTGCGCAACTGGAGGTAGTAGGCCAGAGACCGCGCTGACTGTGGAGGGGGGGAGGGGGCTATTGGTTATATGTAAATAATTTATTATTTAATTTTATTTTTCCTAAATCAAAAATTCTACATTACATCCGAACGGTATGTACATACCGCCAACACCGCCAACAGCGAAGAGATTAGAAAAAGCAGAATTTAATAATAAACCACAAAATAATTAGCATTTATTTGTTTGAATAATTTCTTACATTAGCGCTATAAATATTTTTACAAAAACTAGTTTCATCGGAAGGAAAAAATACCTAAACAAAGGAGATATTTTTATTTCTTCCCTACATCGAACTCGAAATATTATACTTGCACCTATTGGAATCAATACAAGAAAATCAATATCAAACCAAGAAAAAAATAAAATAAAATTAAAACAAAAAAATCCGAGTTCAGCATTTGATGTTGACCTTATGCTCAATCATGTTGATTTGCAATTTCATCTTGGGAAAAAATATATATTTACAAAAAGGAAAAGATCCGCAAAATTAACAAATAATAGGTGTTTAAGAGGGGGCAGCTCGCGATAGATATGGATAGATGTACATTCATCTACAATATACACGCTATTTGCAAGCAAACACACGAGAGTTGATTCTCTTTTAATTGATTAGATTGCATGAGACTTCCTCGGCGAACGTCGGGAAAAGTAATAATTTTAATTTGTTGGAAAATGTTTTTATTTTGAAATTTCTGGATTTGACGTTTGAACTACACAGCTTTTAAGATTAGAGTTCATTTAATTCCAACGAATTGCATAAGTACACGCTAGAGATGTAGACCTGCTGATACTTACTGCAAGTATTATTTATTCGTTTATTATTGTATATTTCCCTACAAGCTAATTTATTGTAACAATTTTGTATAATTTTAAATGATTACCTATTTTATTGTGAGCTCGAATTGAAAAATCCATATCTGGTTTCATATTTCAGAAACCGGAACGAGCGTTTATACAATGACAAGTGACTTTGTGTCTTATAACGTCTTTCCCTTTCTTTGGCTGCCTTAGCAAAAAGCACAAGAAAAGTGACTGACTGGGACTCATACAAAGAATCCCTTCAATTATACAAAAAAGAATTGAGGCCATTCTGTGACAAAATCACGGA
The DNA here is from genome assembly GCA_949129095.1 of Volucella bombylans. NCBI lineage: Eukaryota > Metazoa > Arthropoda > Insecta > Diptera > Syrphidae > Volucella > Volucella bombylans. The sequence goes on along the minus strand of OX422142.1, from coordinate 132,878,843 downwards.
AACCTCTGAGGCATCGCGGCTAAGAAAAATCCTCTCTACAAATCCTATGATGCCTAGTTCTTTAAAGAAAAAAACGATGGCTCTTGGACAACCTCAATTCACGAATCACTCAACATGCTACTGGACACCTACTTTCCAGGTAGTTCCAAAACCCGACCACTACAACCGGGATCAAAATTCATCACAACCGACAAACTGCTCTGGGCACTGCATAGCTTCAGACCATACAAGTCTGCTTGTCCGGACGGTATAACACCAGCCGAGCTACAGAGGTCATCAGATATTATTCTACCTACGCTCGAAAATATTATGAGGAACTGTGTAGAAATCAATGTAGTTTTCATTCCCAAAGACGGAAAATGTTCTCATGTTGTCCCAAAGGAACTCCGGCCTATAAGTCTATCATATTTCCTTCTGAAAACTCTAGAACGACTGATTGATATCCATATACGAGCTAAAATTGATCCAAGACTTTTGTCAACGGCTCAACATGCCTACTGTAAAGGAAAGTCGGTAGAAACGGCTCTGCATTCACTGAATAACCACATCGAACGATCCACACAATATAAAGAGTACACAATGGTTGCTTTCCTAGAGATAGAGGGTGCCTTTAACAACTTCAAAACACATGTGCGATCACGACAACTCACTTAGGGAGTTAATCAGTCATATGCTGGATAATCAACTCCAAACTGGGTGAGACTTCTGCTAAAAGATGTGTCAGCAGAGGTACGCCGCAGGGCGGTGTCTTCTCTCCCCTCCTCTGGAATTTAGTGGTTAATGAACTGCTAATATACCTGGAAGCGGGTGGTAGCAGGTTATTGTCTATGCGGATGACGTTGCTATAGCCGTCTCAGTTAAGCATCTTAATACCATTAAAGAACTCCTTCAACTAAATCTCAACAGATTAACCCGTTGAGCAGATCGCTGTGGATTGGGAGTAAACCCCCATAAAACTGACCTTGTCCTCTTTTCCAGGAAATACAAAATTCCAATTATAGACCCCCTCATTAAACGGTACCAGTTTAGTATTTTATTTATATTTATTATTTATACAGCAAAATTGTTGGGTCTCATTTTTGACAGGAATCTAAACTGGAAACCTAATATCCAAGAAAGTATCAATAAAGCTATTCTCTTGCGAAAAAGCCATTGGGAATAACTGGGGCTTGCAACCTCGCATAACCCACTGGCTATACACCTCGGTCATAAGACCAATACTTACTCACGGGGCAGTCGTCTGGTGGACGGCCTTAGAAAATGCAGTCAACTGCATTAAACTAAGCAGAGTCCAAAGAATAGCATGTCTATGCATAGGCGGAGCCTTACGGTTTACTCCCTCTGCTGCATTCGACATTCTGTTTCATTTGACACCCCTCGATATTTTCAGCGGAAAAGTAGCTGCGACCGCAACTATTCGTCTTAAATCGACTCACAGAGAATATCGATTACACCATACCTGAACTTTGTTTTGACAAAGACTTCCATGTAAGCTTCCCCTCAAGATCATTCTGGGAGGAAGATGCTTTCATGGAGGACAAGTCAATCCATGTATACACAGATGGATCTAAAGCCGATAGCGGAGTTGGTGGCGGAGTTTTCTCTGATAAGCTAAATCTAAGCTTCGCTTTCCGTCTTTCAAATCACTGTAGCGTGTTCCAGGCCGAAATTTTGGCGATTAAAGGAGCTCTGTTCTGGCTGAAGAAAAACTTGATATCTGCAAAGAATATCCGCATCTTTTCGGATAGTCAGGCCACTATCAAGTCCCTGGACTCAGTCTCATTAAATTCTAAAACCGCCCTAGAATGCCGATTATTATTTAGATGATAGAGCAGTTCAACCTTCACCTTTTCTGGGTGCCAGAAAAGACACATTCCAGGGAACTGTAGGGCCCATGAACTCGCCAAAATTTGAGCCACTTATTCTACCGGAAACGGATAGCATAGATATACCAATCGTTACGTGCAAATTAATATTAAAGCTGGATGCTAATAAAAGAACAGACCTTAGGTGGACTGTTGGACCAACGTGCCTAGCGACCAAACAGATCTGACTCTAAGAGTCTGATCCTTCTCAAAGCTATCGTAAGTACCATTAATGGACACTGCCTCATAAGCAAGCACGCAAGAAGGCTTGGCGCTTTTACAAACGATTTCTGTAGAAGCTGCATGGACGAGGAAGAAGAAGAGACAATCCTCCACCTACTCTGTACATATCCAGCTCTCTCGCAGAGAAGAAAACTTTACTTAGGAGCTTTCTTCTACAATGACCTAAACGATCTAAAAGCTATAAACGTAAACAGTCTCCAACGCTTCATCGTAAGCTCAAACTGGTTCCACTAGTAAGAGGATCACATATCCACGTGGCATCACAATGGGCCAATAGGCCTAAGATGGGTTTCCACCTTGGCTGCCTTGTCGTGGTGGGGAGGATACAGACTCAGGAATCCTAGGGAACTGAAAATAGCTCAGGTGATACGAGTATATTGAATTAAGCTCTAAACACGTCCAAACTAGACGCATGAAGGTAACCCGAAAGGTCCATACTCCAGGTGGTATTCAGAAAAGCGACAATCTACCCCTAGTATTCTCGTCCGCGGACGGGGAAAAGATTCTAAAGGTCCCAATGAGCATATTAAAGAAACATTCCGCTGATTTTAGCGCTGACTCTTCGCTAGATCTATCGATTCCGATGCATCGCTGATCTTTCTAAACGTTTCGTAGTGAATTGGGCTGGAACGATAAAGGGAGCGCCAGAGGTCTCAATCTGTAAGGGTGAAACTATATCAAAACAGAAAAAAGGTTGGTCGAAATGCTGGTTTTGACGTTTTGAACCAGGAAACCTAAAATGATTGACGGACTTCAGAAGAGGCATACTTCAACGGAGTGAGGCAAATGCACGGCGCAAAAAGAAGAAAAGACATTCTAAGGTCCGACCTTCTTCACCACGATATTAAAGAGAAACAAATGGACAAAAGTGATACCAACTAAAGCCGATCAATTTTTTGAACCTGGATTGGTCAAACCCATAAACAAGAATAAAACCATTGGTGGGCTTAACCAAGTTTAATGTTTTACTTTGATTACTTAGATGGCTTAGTTCGGAGTGGGTGGCCGTGGCTCAAGTGATTCCAAATTGGATGGTTCGGGGTTCAATACCAGCCGCGCCCGAAAGACATCCTTTTTTTTGTTAAGGCAACTAAATCACGTAAAATGAGTAGTTGCCTAGAATATAGCACAAGTCCAATTACACTAATAATTTAGTCTCGCCATTAAATGTTGGATGCCTCCAATGGAGTGTAATAACCACTTTCTTTCCCTCTTCGTCACATTTTCCTAAGAAAACTTGACACGTGCACAGGCACTTTAAACGTAATCATACATACCCACTTGAGTGTTAAGTTCTTTATAAAAAAAAAAAAAAAAAACTTGACCTTAACCAGCAAGCCTCTAGAACGATCTTTCGCTAGCTGCCTTCAGTGACCCACTCCCAGTTGCTATAGGTAGAATCGAAAACGGTCATCTCAGATGTCGACTTCGTATATGTATGCCTGTGCTTTTTATCGACAAGCCTCTGCGCGATGGAACAAGACCGGGATAATAAGAGTTTTGTATAAAGCTAGTTTGGTCTTACGAGAAATTGCAGCCTGAGCTCAAAGAAACAGTGATTGACAACAGAGCGTCTGATTTATGCGCTGATGTCGTTACTGCTTATAACTGAGGGGCCAAAGTCAACGAAGTCCTTAAGTTCATTGACTGCTCGTTGTGCTCGCCCAATTAGATCAATGTTATCCGTATGCGCAAGTTATTGTGCAGAAGATCGTGTCTCTGTTGTTGGGCAGTGAGTTACACACGATGTTAGAAAAGTCAAATGACCCCGTTTCGCCTTGTCTAAAACCTTTCTTGTCATTGAAAGTCTCGGTTAATTCATTATCAACCTCCAGTCTCTACCAATCTCCAGCGGCTTTAAATAACTTAACACGCAGTTCGTCTTCGCCAGCAGTTTTATTAGACTTTAACATCAATTTGCTACCATAACTTCGTCTAGATTAGCAAGACGGAATTCTTTGTCGTCTTCATCCATCGTGAATGGTTTACTTTTCCTGATAGCGGTAGTTTGACCATCATCACACAGCCTAAAGAATTAGTTTTCCCATATTCTCAGCACCGACTGTTAGTTCTCCACGTTCATCTTTCCAGACTTCCATTCTGGCTTTGTAGCCACAGCATGTTCGTTTTATTCTCCAGCGCGCTACTCATCCTCCTTCTGTTTCTTTTTTTCAGAGGTCTGTGCTCTTCTCTTCGTTTCTGCTCGTAGAGCTCACAAGCATCTATCGTCCTTCGTAACGGCGCATCTTTATATGGTTTTTAATTAACTGCATGCGCATACCTACATACGTACATAGACAAACCAGAAGCTTCTTTGTGTCGGCGCTTTGAAAGCAATCACCTCAGAAACAGCTTCTCTGATTGCTCGTTGACAACATTCCCCTTGATGTTCTACAGTTTGTGTATGGGTGGGTGCTAGGACTTTGAGAGAGCTTTAAAAGATTCTAGCGGTCGTTTGTGATTGTATATAGTTTTTGACGTCTAACTTTTTTGGTCTAACTTGATTCCGTTGCGTGTGTGGATGTCCACATGCATACTCCGGATGCAATAAGGTAAAATAATCCGAGTCGATATTGACTCCTCGATAAGTTTTGACATCCAGAATGCTGGAGGAGTGTCTGGTGTCTATCGAAATAGGACCAATCTGATAGCCAAATCCCTTCATAGATATCGACATGTGAGAACCTCATACTGTCTACTGTTTACTTACGTTCCGTAACACATTCTAAAGCCCTGCACCCATTGTCGGACCTTAGCGTAAATCAACTTTTCTAGCTAGCTTAAGCAGAGTATATTTATATTCAAGTAGAAGGCTGTGATATGAAAAATGAACTATCAGGGTGAAGTGCTTCGTGCTTCACAAAGTGAAGTGATTCTGAATAGCTAGGGTACCAAAGGTGATGCCCGTGATCTATAAGAACCCAGGATAATACTGAGTGGCATGTGGTGACGGATTTCCATATGCATTTCTACAAGGAGAACATGAATCGGGAAGTCAAGGAAAGCTCTTCTGTCATTGTGGTTTCAGGCAAAACTTCTGCAAAACCGTGTCAGACCATAGATACATTGGGTTCCGAATCGGAAGCAAGGCCTCCAACTTGCTGAAAAGGAGACAACCAAGAAAAACCAAACGAACATGAGCTGCTAAAGAGCTTGTCAAATCCTTTAAAACTCAGCTTAAGGCCCGTAGAAGACAGAAGATGCAGAACCTGAAGTTACAGAATCCGTTCAGAATCTGAAGGGTGCCCTTACTAAATGTACTAAACTGATGTGTTAGTGGTGGAATTCAGATCTGGAGGTCACTCAAGACTAATTTGGAACATGACTGGAATCTTTACAGATCGAAGCTGCAGCTGTGAAGAATGAGCTGAAGAAATGCTGGTGATTTGGTTGCCTGCGATAAATCCAAGCGAAATGCTTCAGGTCCAAGTGAACGAACATATGACGTATGGTCAAGTATAAGTTGACGATAGCTTATGACTTGACGGCAGTCTTTCGCACCATGAGGTCGCCAACCTTTAAATCTGATTGATGAACTAAGCCATGTTGCTCATTACATAGCAGCTTCGTTAAATATGAACGTCTTATGGCTTAGATCGAGCTTCAGATAACACTGGAGAGGTGTTATCCTTACGGGCATCTGAAGAAATTCCAAAATGCAGAAATTGTGATGAGAACCCAGTTGTGCTATGTAGTATACGGTTTAAATTTGGAACCACTTCTGGTAGTAGATCTGTCCATCTTTTTGTTGGTGAGTTGACAGTTGCTAAGTGTAATCCACGCGCAATCGTATCGTTAATTTTTAAACACAAACCATTTGCATGTGGGTGATAGGGTGACGTAGTTTGGTGTCTGGTCGATGACGCACGGACGAATTGACGAAAATGTTTTGAAGTCAAGTTTGGTCCTCTGTCGCTGATAAGAACTTCTGGGTTTGGTACCTCAGTGCAAATATCTCTAAATTAATGTATTGGTGTTATTCCGCTACGTAGCCCAAACGTATCTTGAGTGATGGTCGATTACGAGAGAAAATATTCTTTTCTTCTTATGTACGTGAAGAAGATGTACCCATAATTATGGGTACGCCCAGGCCTTACTAGGTGCTTCTAGAGTTGGTATTGGTTGTAGAGAGCCGATAACCAGACTGTTGCTTGGCTCGAACAGTTCGCATGCTCGTGCACATTTGTCTACAATTGAGTGGTTCAGTTTTCGCTATCCCAGGATGACCATACTCGTCATTATAGTGTGGTAGAACTTTCAGCCGGAGTTCGAGTGGAACGACGAACTGCGTTATCCCACGATGTCGATGAACTTTAAATCCGCACGCATCCTATTTAACTATACGGTCATTTGGAGAACATCTCTGTTGAGTTCAGCCGTACGAATAAGCAATGAAATTACTATCGGCAGAAAGCACCCGCAGCCACGTTTAATTTTCTAAATCTGTGATGTATAATGTACGTGTAGACGGATAGACGTACCGACCATCTGAAAAGTCGATTTGGTGGATTTTTTATTTGGAAGAGCCATTATAGCGCATAATGATCCGTATAGATGTCAACATGTCGACATGTCAACGATAGCAAGACATTCTAACTTTGTTGCATGTATTAAGACGTCGTGAAGGGTATTCTACTAAAGATGGCGATAACGGGTGTTATTGTGAGCGCATCTTTCATTACATCAAACGCTTGCGGCTGTAGGGAGTCCCATTCGAACCGTCCAATTGGGAAGCCAATACACTACCACTTGAGCCACGGCCATCCACAATATCTCTTGAATTCGACGATCGATTGGAGTAAGATGGAATTCGTGCTGTAGACTAGATTGCGAGAAAAATCTAGTTTAAGACCAAACAACCTAGATGTGCGGAGGCCGATGATGAAGTCATGTGTTGGATGTTCTAAAATATGTGCTGTGACTCTACGAGATGCGGAGCCGTTTTGTAAGATGAGGTGGCCATCGCTTTTTGTGTGCATTATGGAAATACCTGTGTCCGGATCTGGCTTAAAATCTTGCTGTTCGGTAAGTGATGAGCTGATGACATCGATAGTACTGCCGGTACCACTCCGCTATATCTATTAACGGCGAGCGCCCAAGGAGGTTTCCTGGACCGAGTTGTTGTCGGTATTTCACACCTCTGTACTAAGTGTTATCGCTGGTTGATTATTATTCGTTATTTGCTGTCTATCTGCTTCTTGTCGTCTTCGTGGACATTCCCTATACCAGTGCCACTGTGTTTCACCTACTTGCGCATGGACTTGGAAGTTTTAGTATATGTCGCTATCTGACGTAACCTTTAATATTGAGTACAATCTCTCACTGTGTTTATAGGATCGGTAAAGCTTCGATTGACTGTCGCACGATTGTTCTTCTAATTGGTTTACAATTGCGATTGACCGCTGTTGTTGTCTTCGCACACAACAGAAATACAAGATAGCGTTCAGCCTCTGCTAATTTGAAGTGTCGCATAAGTCCCATTTTGCCATTTCATTTTTTCATTTTTAATGCATTTTATTTTATTCATCTTAAATTTACTAAACTTACACGCTAACAGAAAAAATGCTTAAATGCTAGCTTAACATAACTCAATTAACTTATTCTAACTTACTGGCCCTCCCAGCGGGCGCTCTAAGCTAAAATATAATATATTTTTATTTTATGTCTTTCAGACGTCGTACTCGTATTTACCATTTTTAATCTTAATTACTGTTCATTAACATCTATTATAGTTAAACTACGAACAAATTAAGCGTTTAAGAAAAAACTTAGTAAATGAGCATTTTTTTTGTATTTACTTAAAACTTATACCTCTAACTTAAACTACTTAAACTAACTACGTGTGCTAACTTGTACTAAGCTTAACTATAGATACAATCTAATCTAACCTAATTGTTAGCAAACTTCAAGTTGCTAACTTAATTGCTAGCAAACCCAAGGATGCTATCATTAAATATCTTAAAACTACCCAACCCTATGTAAGTCGGCCACTTGCTAAACATAGCAAGGAAAATATGGCCTAATTTGCCTTCTGACCAGGCTAACTTGAACTTGAAGGAAACGATGAAGGAACAACATCTTTTTTATCGCGTTTTGAAACCGCCCTACTAAACCTGAGACGTTCAATTCTGCCGTGTGCGACGTCTCTGTTGCAGTTGAGTCACCCTTCACCAACTGTACGAGCTACGTGGAAAATTTGAGGCACAGCATACCAATCCTGGATCAGCCCTTTTATGTCAAAATAGAGGAATGCTTCAGGGGGGACGAAGCCGTTCAAGCGCACACTCTCATGATATAAGTAGTTGGGATAGTAGGCCCCAGATATCAGTTTGTTGGATGAGGTCATTGCTCTTGCAATATGCCTTCGAATGAGGTTGTCCACCCTTATTAGGTTCGCCCTGTTGTATCGAACCTCATTGGGATAGAATTTTCAAGACAAACCCTAAGGCAAGTTCTCTCAAACACCGAAAAATTCTGCGTGTGAAGGCATAACACTGGCACGTAGATTTGTCTGTTGTAGAGTTTCAAGCACAAAAAAAAAAAAATACTGTGAATTATAACCTTCGAATCACTCTGAGTTAAGAAAAAACTTTCCGTTCCATTCTGACTCTCGATCGTATGTTTACTTGTTTGGTCCAATTATTTTAGGTACCTGTTAAGCTCCTCGTTAGACAGATTCCTATTGGACGGAATATGAATTAGAGGAGAGTGCTCTTGTCAAGGTTCTGGAGAAGCGTGTCTTGCTGTAATTGTAAGAATACTTAGGAACAAACTACTCCAGCTTCGTAATTTCGTTAGGAATTATTATATCGGCACTCAAACGTCGTACACGGATGTATACAGGCAGTTTAACGTTTGTAGATTATTCCCCGTGAGTAGTATCCGTATGTCGTACAGCAATAGGTCCAAATAAGAGCCGTATTTGGGAAAAGACGGACTGTCCGTCGCCTTCAAACCAAGTCTATACATGACACTGTGCTGGACCCACCAATTGAGTAGTAGTAAGTCGCATTTTGTCTCCGTAGCAGGATGTTACAGTTATAGTTATGTTACAGTCTTGAGGAAGCGATGTTGAGCTTCGACTAGAGAATTTGCTACAGCTGGACTCAATTCTACTGCTGATCAACCGAGAATGTTGATGCTACTTCTTTGGAAAGCCAGTTAAGTGCATCATCTATCAGATAATATACCTCAATACTTACTACCTCAAAGAGATTGCATCAAAGGTCAGCTCTCATAGCAGACTCATGTCCAAGGAATTTCGACCGCTGCAGCCATTCGTCGTCGAGCTGGTCGAAGTGGCGCCATTTCCAACCTCTGCGTTCATGTTATTACCAGAAGCGGTATCTTCCAATTCTGTCATACGGCTGCGGGTATCGTTCTTTGATCGCCGATATTGCTTGCCAGAGTGTAGAATTTTGATTTGACATAAGCACGTGTATGTAGTTGCCGATTATAGAGATACGTTGAAAATAATCCCTTTTATTTGAAGAAATCCTTTTTCCAAATGCAATTTAGGACTGCTAAAGTTGATCCTGTCCGCAGCGCCAAATGAGGCGCCGATAATCTTCGGCGCTGATTAAATACGATAGATACAAAACTAAGTAAATTCAACTAAAACGAGATCCTTATTCTTAGTGTACAAACACTTCCCTCTAAGGCTGCCGCAAAAATGGAAAAGAACCACAGGAAATCAAAACGTCGATATGATATTTTGTGTAAATTTGTAAATTTGTAAATGACGTGAGCACTGCCTTCGACATTTTGCGGAACTTTTTATAAGTGATGCCATCTCAATATAATATTTACTATAGTACCTACCCCATGTGGTTTTGCGTCTGAATCTAAGTCTAATATGCATATTAATGCCAAAGGCCATGTGAAACTACGCTTTAAAATTTGGTACGCAGACCTACATATATGTGCATTCGACAAGAAGGGCTCTTTTGACAAAGTAATTTTTTATGGATTTGCAACTCAGTCAGATAACCTGTGGTAGTCGTACCACCAGTTTTGTGGATTAAAGCAATTCTAATAGACAGAGCCTTGGTTACCGATGCTAATTAATATGTAAACAGGGGTTTTTCGCAGGGTTTCGTTCTGTCTCCTGTGTATATTGGTCGACTATCTGATTAACGCTTTCAAAAGTTCTCATGTATAGCTTAAGGTACTTTCCGTCGGATACGCCAGACAGTTTACTCTATACAACTGACTTGTAACCACCAGTAATGCACTGCTTGTCAATTTCTCAGTACATTCCCTATACTCTGGCAACCTTAGACTTCTGTCTTCCTGTCTATCTGTTTTCCAAGCCCAGATATAGACAATTATAATGCTAATGAACTATATTATGAGGAACAGGTTGAGTGGACGAAAAATCTGCGTATGTAGTGACAGCCAGTAGTAGAGGTCTTGCTGAATTTCCTAACCACTTCCAAGCTGGTTCCTAAACGCAATGGTTTTCTGTACGCAGTTGGAAATCTTAATTCACTATTTCTTGTCTGTGCCCCAGGTCAAAATGGGGATGTGGCAAATGACAACATTATGAATTTGCAGGACAAGACTCCGGTGAGCAGTTCTCAAGATTTGAACCCGCATTAGGGCATCCTAAGTCCTCGTTTAGGGTTAACAGTCAGGTCTTTTACAAGAAAAACCGTAGAGGACACTTCTAAAAAGTAAGCGGGCTCTTTGCTCTCTCTCGGTGCGGAAAACTGTACAGTTCTTGCTGTTTCAAGGAAAAAAAAAAGAGATTTTAGTCAATATTTTGCTGGTAGAAAGGGTCCATATCCAAGTAGAGACAGTCGAATTTTAGATCTCTGCCAGTTGACTATAGGTAATCCGTTTTAGTATTTTGAGCTATTTATATCTCTACATTACTTATACTCGTATCTCTGACTTCATTTGTCGCAATAGCCAAAGTAAGAAACTTCGATGGCCAAATGTGTTTACATTTGCGTACCGGATAATGAATTGCTAATACCGGCAAATTGTTGCAGATCTTATTGACTTTGTATTTTACCAGTTTAATATGACTAAAAATAATATTATTCCCAAACAACAAGCTTAAAAAGAACTTTGGTCAGTTAATATTTTTAAGAAAAAATAAACAAATGTGGGCAGTGTTGTCTTTATCAAAAGTAATTTATTGCCAAGTGAAACCAGATTCGTATCTACTTCAGACAGATAAAAAGTTGTTTTTTTGTAGTTTTGACCTCTTCTGACTGCAATAAAAAGCAAAAGCAAAAGCTTAAGTAATTTGTTTAAATAAATTTCCCCCAAGTTATTGCTCATTTGTCTATTTCGGCGATCCATATCTGTTTTAATGGTTTTTACAATATTTTGTTTTGAATCATTTTTTAAATAACTGTCATCAACGATTGTTAATGTGAATACGAAATAACGGTAACCTTTTCGATGGTCCTAGAAAGCGAAATCAAATTAAACAGTTGGCTATCTCTACTCTTTGCTTGGCATTTGTTTCCATGTTTCTATGTGAGGATATTACAACATGTTAAAGTTGCCCTGAAGTATTGTAGAAGCCAATGACAAACGAAAATGTAGCTTTAGATCCGACTCAATGGCTACCAAACTATAGAACAACTTATTTTCGGACAAGGGCGCGCCTTAACATCCAAGATGTCGAGTAGTGCAAACCACAGTCTCCAAAACGGGCCATAGTCTTGTAGTCTAATAGATTTTAGTATAATAGATTTTACCAGATGATCAATCATCAGTGGGAAAAAAAAATCGGAACGTGGTTTTTGAGCCAAGTTTGAGTCGTTTTTTCCGTATAAGCTGGAGCGGGGTCTTTTTGAAGAGTCCACGTGTTTATTTGCGAACAGTGTTTTATTGAGGGGCTCTATACCGTTCTCTAAAACGGAAATGGAGCTTGTTGACTATGTATCAAACCATTACAGAAGCTGATTGGTGGCCACATTGAGTTCGACGAAACGTGTTCAGATGACATGTCGTGATGACAGAGCAAATACTCCATCGTTCTATCTTGTCAGTAAAAAGAATTCGTCTGTGACTGTTCTTGGTGTACTGGCGAAGATAGGCTTTTGATTTTGACTTATGTTTCTGTATCAATGCTTCTATGAGAAAGTGCCCGGTATGTCTGTTGTATGCACTGAGTTGAAAACCACGTTTTAAGATGCGCAACGTGCTGTTCTTGCTGATATCCATATCCCGCGACACGATTTTCGGCTTTGATGACTTTCGAACGGCCGGAAGTTGTACGGTCGGCTATTCCACCAGTATCCTAAAATAATTTCACGGTATGATAAATAAAGTTTCGTATGATTTTCATTGGTCGCAACATCTGAAAGATTTCGTCTTTTTCGTAGCCGCATTTTTGCAGGCCAACTGTTGAAGAAAGTGTTGAAAATCAATCATTTCTGCCCTAATGTCCATGATAACCTTATAAGGATGACCCTCAATCAGGTTTGCTTCTGCTTGTACACTTTGTATATGCTCTCTCCCGAATTTAGCTTTTACGAGAAGGAATCAAGGGATTGAAGTTGATCATCGATGCTTTGGTCGAAGGCAAATTGCTATGTCTGAGGCGCCACAACATAGCAGCAGAGGTACATTGAATTGTGTATGGGCTAGTTGCACTTAATTTAGCTTTACATCCTTCGAATGCTTTGTCTGTTTTGGGTAACTTTATGTGTATCGACGAGAGGCGCTTGAGTTGGTAAAGCACCATATACACAGCTTTGATTCCACGATCTAGCGGGTTAATGCCTTTGAATTTTAGGAGGCTCGATACCAGTCTTGATTGCTATGTGTCCTTAGTACCTCAGTTTCTGAGGACACTCTGGTGTGCGAAGCAGCAGTTGGAAACGTTGACGATCCAGCTAAACTGTTGAATGTTATCGAAGCTGATGGGCAGGTATTGTAATTGGGCTTTTTCGTCGGCTGACACAATGAGGATGTCGTCTGTGAGCCAGACGAAAAGATGATATCCGCCACTGTTGATACACATTTGTGGCTATTTTATTGTATTTTCCATGACTTTCCTCAAGATTTCTGGCAATAATTGTTCGCATTCTTGTCAAATATTCTCCTTAAGGGAGATTGTTGATTGTCTGAAACTTGTTGACATAAGCCCGCGACTTCATGTAGCTCCAAAGAAAGAAATCTGGGATGGTTAAATTTATTGCTGGCCATGCCAAATCGCCAAAACGGGAGATTAAGCGACCAGGAAACTCTTCCTTCACAATATCCATTGTGGCTCGTGCTGAGTGTGTGATTGCACCGTATTGTTGAAACAACATGTTCATCAAGCCCCGTTCATCTAATTCTGGTAGTAAGAAGTCGTTTATCATGGCCTGTAGCGTTCGCCAGTAACTGTGACCGTATTGCCGATGACGTCCTCAAAAAATAGGGCCCAACCACTCCTACCGAGTGAATGCCGCACCACACAGTGGCTTTGAGTGGATGCAATGGCTCTTTGTGCATCACACGCGGATTTTCAGTGCCCCAGAAACATAACATAACCACTTAAGTGGCGCTAACACCACCGACCGGTTATTGGTCAAAAACATCGGCACAATTATTCCACGCTGTTGCGAAGAATAGCGCTCCATTGTTTGGCTGTTTGTATACTGCAGCTGTCTAGTTCACAAATGTCAAATATGATTGACGTACGACACCATTTGCAAAAATTATACCATCTTCCGATACGGTGATTAGTTTTGCGCCACCTTGTATAAAGTTGAAGCACTGCCATCCAGGAAGTGCGTTGCGATGGTCGGGATGAAAGGATGAAAATTATGACACATTACTACTATGACTGTTACAGAGAAAGGAGATAGCGTCTATTCAACCGCGGATCTAGTTAACCATAGACTAGATAAAAAAATCTGAGGTTGTTCTGGAATCTGCAATTTGTTCACACCCCATACTACCAAAAATGTGTCTAAAAACTCATCGACAGAACCTACAAGCAATGTCAAAAATTTGACGTATTCTTTTAACTGCCTACACAACACCACGCCTGCAAAAGGACTTAGGCTATACTATTTGCGACACAGTGGAATATCACTACTGCCACATCTTCAAACCGTCAATTGAATTGGTTTACTTGAGATCGATGCAAGGTCGCCCTTCTTTTTTCTTACTACACCAAAGCCTGAACAAAACCGATAAGTACAGATCGACAGTCACCATCTCTTTATCGATCTTCAGGCAGCAGATGACAGCATATATAGAGACGAGCTATACAGAGTTACTCGTATGTCTAGCCTTGGCAATGAGCCAAATTCAACCGGCTGTGATGGATGCCTCATCATCTCAAGACGATATTGTAGATTTGACATTCATATGAAAATCATACTCCCTATCACTCACATACTTATCTGACCAAATGTCATTGACGTTTGATGGTTATAAACACGACCCCAACTCCAACAGTACAGTACGGCGATAAGTAATTTACTTAATTTGGATTTAACAGAGCCTAAAACGCAGATCCCCATCTATTGCAATTGTCATGACGAATGCGTAATAATTATTGTCATCATTCGACGAATGTGAAATTGAATTACAGCCATAGAGTATCCAGAATGCATTGAGCGCAAGTTCCACTTTTGGGTTTTTCTCTTTCAATTTGAAATGCCAATGACTATACAACAATTAAAGTGTCGGAGTATTCACTGCCATAACTTTTGCTCCTATTAGCAGACGCATGAAGCGATGCCGTGGAAGGTAAATATGTATAGGGTGTTCCGGATAATGTGTCGATCACCTTAAGGGGTGATACTCGTACCTTGACGTATTTTGAAAAAAAAAATCGTAAGATGCCCTGTTTTGACTCCTATCAAAAATAACATCCTTCAAATTTAATTTAACGAATTCAATCTCAATTTATATCTGTCTTTATTACATAATACTTATACATTTACAAATGATTACCCACAAAGCAAAGTGCTTATTTTAATATTTAACTAATTTTGAAGTGATTAACAATATGTTTTTGAAATGGAAATTATGGATTAAAAATTCAATATATCTATCTTTTATAAGTGAATGTAATGTGAATTATGTAAGTATTTTTTAAGTTCTTTATCACGCTTTTTAAAATTTTGAAGGTGTTTCACGTTTTGAGGAGTTGTATTTATTTTCTTTGGAATAACATGTCGCAGTTCTCATTTTCCATATGTGTTAAAAGTTTCAGGAACCTCTAGCATCCCCTGGGCTCGTTTTCTGGTATTTTGGTTATGGCGTATAGGCTGCAGAAACGTCTGGTCATCCATATACCCAGTTAGTAATGACATCTGAAAAATTGCGTTCACATCTAAAAATTTAAGAGATGAGTTAGAAGGAAATGTTTAGTAACATATCCAGATGTGTTTTCGCCGCATTTTCCCAGGCAAGAAGCCTATATCTGATGCACGATTCTGCTAGGGAGTAATATAATAGATTTGCTTCTGAACCTCATAATTGGAGTTATTTTTAAGATAAATCATAGCAAAAAGGGTGCCCTTGAGTTGATGACGCAAAACATTTATGTGATCTCGAGAAGGAAAGTGTTCGTCGATCGCTACTCCGAGGTACTTATATTTTGTGACTACTTCAATAGGTTTATTGTTGGCCGATGTTGGACAGTACTCGTTTCGGTGATATATGCTGAAAGCTTCCGCTCTTTTGCCTTACTGCGATTGCTATGTAACCCGCATATGCATATGTAGTACTATTTTTAAATAGACGTAAGGGTTCGTTTGCATATAAGATGAACAAAATTGGTCCCAGTTTCGAACCCTGTGGAACACCAACACCCTGTGGGCTTTTCTTTTCTAAGAGCATTTGGTACCTTCACTCTAATATTTCTGCCAGTAAGGTAATTTCGTAGCCAGTTTGACAATAGTCGCCGACTCTGTTTAAGCTTTCAATAATTTTCAATAAACAGAACAAGAACATGATGGTTTTTATTTAACCCCGAATTGATTGTACGAGCATTCGTAAATTCTCCCAATAATTTTCCAGTACTTTTATTTTTTTGAAATCCATGCTGATTCGGATGCAGTACTTGATATCTATTGATGAAGTTGTTTATGCGATTGACAATGACTTCCTCCATACACTTTTCAACAACTGATAATACGAGTATTGCTATTGGTCTGTAGTTTTCGGTATTGTTTTTCGCTCTTCCCTTGTGAATTGGCCGAATAATTGAAGTTTTCGTTAATCGTGGGACATAGGCTTGACTTATACTACGATTGATTATTATTTGTATAACTGGTGCCAAAATACGAGCATTTTTTTTAAGTTCCACGCAAATATGAGTACTGTGCTGTAGATGCAAGTTCTCGTGGCTAGATGCTTTGGTTTTGCATATATGCATGACTTTTGAAGCTTGATTCGACAGTATCTTTTAGATCTTTATTACCAGTTGAGAAATTGTTTCTTTATAACTTCATCGATTAAAAGTTTCCTTCTTCCTAATACGAGTAGTTCACTTATAACATTCCATGTTTTTCTAGGGTTGTTGTGACAACTTAGAAATTTTTGTTTGTAGAAGTTGATTTTGATAACTTGGATGTTTTTATGTACAACATTTCGGAAATTTTTATATTCAAGTTCAGAGTGCTGTTCGGAGCTTTGACCGGGAAAGTACTTCTGATCATAAGCGTGTGTCAAAACAAACTCAAAATTCCCAAACGAAATCGGTCACCTAATGTTGAAGACCACCGGTCTTCTAACATAAAGGTATTTAAAATGGGTTCTAGAGAAAACAATTCTAGAACAAACTATTTCGTGCCGTTGCAGTGTCTACCGGATTCGGACAACGAAGACATAGACTGTGATGAAGTTTTATCTCCATCCGCCTTGGATAAAAAAGCAAAAATCACCTCGGTGTGCGTTTTGCAAAAAAAACCCTCCACGAAATCCATGGTCTCCTTCGCGAAAATAAAATTGACAATTATTTTGTGAAAAAAATTAGTATCGGCATCAAGGTTTCTTGTGCAAGTGTAGAATCCCATCAAAAATTGTGCAATGTACTTAAAATAAAAAACATGCAGTTCTTTACTCATGACCTACCAACGTCAAGTTCATTTAAAGTTATTTTGTATGGACTAGATGAGTTACCCGTAGAAGAGCTAAAAACTGAACTAGTGTCAATCGGGTTGAAATGTCAAAACATTAAGCTTATTAAAAAGCAGTATGATCGTTTCGTCGATGTATTTTATTTAGTTTTTCTCGAAAGCGGATCTATTCGACTCGGAGAGCTTAAGAAAAACTTTAGATCGGTCTTTAAGACTCAGATTAAGTGGGATTTCACAAGAAGAAAATTAAATCGTGTTACGCAGTGTTATATGTAACTGCCAAATGTATGGACATGGCGAGAATAACTGCCACATCAAGACTCATTGCGCTATTTGCTCCGAGTGCCATAAAACTGATGAATGCGCTTCAAAAAAATTGAAATGCGCCAACTGCAATAGAACACACAAATCAACTGATCTTGCGTGTGTTAGTCGTCAAAGTTTTATGGAAATGAGAGAAAAAATCTCTGCCAAAAACAAAACAAAACGTGTTAGAAGGGCAGAACCAACTTTTGAAGCCAACATCATGGATTTTTACTCACTACCAATAAATCGAAGTGTAACAGCTAGCATTACACCCAAAACTGCAAACACCTTCAACTACAACACATCGAATGCATGGGCCAAAACTACCAACAACAATGGCGTGAAGAACCACGAAGAGCTCTTTTCTCTCGAAGAAATAAATTCACTCACTGCAGAGATGTTCACCTTGCTCGGTAATTGTACTACTAAAGCAGAACAATTTAATACCATAAAAAAGCTTGCAATTAAATATTTGTATAAAATTAAGTAATTAGTTTATGTAGCTTAAACATAATATGTTGGAATGCTAGAAGGGTATGTCAACCACCACAAATCTCGTTGAATTCGTATCCTTTGCCCTCTCTGCCCTAGATATTGGCAATGAAGTCGATGTAGTTGCAACCGATTTTAGCAAAGCCCTCGATAAAATCTCTCATCGGTTAATCATCTTTAAATTGTCTGCCCTCGGCTTTGAACCCATACTGTTAAAATGGATATCCTCTTACCTCGAAAACCGTTTTAACAGTGTTCGTTTTAGGTCAGCCCACTCCGCTCCATTTTTGGCCACCTCTGGAGTTCCACAAGGCAGCCATCTCGGTCCCCTTCTTTTTATATTAACCATAAATGATCTCGATATGATCATCAAACACTCGTCTGTCTCCCTTTACGCTGACGATACCAAATTGTTCAAAACCATTTCCTCTCCCCATGACTCTTTCCTCCTTCAACAAGATCTTGATAGTTTTTCGATCTGGTGCCTCAAAAATTCTTTGGAACTTAACATCGCCAAATGTCAATCCATCACCTTCTCACATAAGCGGAACCAATCTCCTCCCCGACTATATCTTCACCATAACCAACCTATCTCCTCCGTACAATCTCTTCGTGACCTCGGCATTTTGTGTGATAGCGAGCTCAACTTCCGTTTACATGTGGATGAGATAATCGTCAAAGCCAACTCTGCACTAGGTGTTGTAAAACGGTGGTCCAAAGAATTCACCAACCCATACGTGACCAGGTCCCTCTATATTACCTTTGTTCGCCCCCTCCTAGAGTACGCCAGTCAAGTATGGTCCCGATATCATCGTGTTCATATCTCGAGAATTGAAGGCATTCAGCGCCGTTTTCTTCGATTTGCTCTTCGAGGTATACCCTGGGACGATCCTTTTAATCTGCCCCCTATCAAAACCGTCTCAACCTTATCAACTTAAACACCCTTGAAGATCGCAGAGATGCAGCAGACTTTCTCTTCATTCATCGACTCCTTTCAGGTCACGTTGAATGCGCGTCCCTTCACAACTCCATTTTCCTCAACACTAACCCTCGTAATCTACGTACCCCTCGACTCTTCTATTTCAAACCCATCACACCTCCTATGGCGCGAACGAACCAATCTCCCGTATGCTAAGTCAAATCAACTCAAACCTTACCGTCTTTGACTTCCACTGCACCACTCCCTACCTCAAATCCGTTCTCCTTCACCACTCCAACCAACCTTAGTTTTAAGTTTTAGTTTAAGTTTAATTTGTAAGTTATAGCCGAATAAATGGGGGCGTTCGCCCCCACCAAAATTAGAAGCATTCGAGGAAAGCAATTAGAATTTTATTCTTTTCTTAGTAAATTTAATATTGACATTAGTTTCTGAGACATGGATAAACTCAACAGATCGTTTGTCTAACAGATCGTAGTAATAAAACGATTGTTAAAGCATAATTCCTTTTGTTAATGGTCTATCGCTAAAAATTTAGAGCTCTTATTTTCCAGGTGGGGCAACCTCACCTCAAAAAAGAGTCGATCTCCGCAATGACTTTCTACGGTTAATTAATACTACCGATTTGTTCCTAATAGGTGGTGACTTTAACTACAGACATAGGCGTTGGGGTTGCGTTAGAGCTAATGCTTGGGGTAACATCCTAGCTGACCTAAATTTAAGACATCCTTTTGAAATTCTTTTTCCACCAAATCCTTCTTACATTCCGTCTAGTAGAAATAGAAACCCATCCACATTAGATCTATTTCTAACAAACATGCCTGACCTCTTTATTCCGCCTATGACCCTCAATGAACTAATTTCCGACCATTTACCTGTTAAGTGTAGTGTAATAGCTTCTCCAGTGCAATGCACAAACTAAGTCTATGACTTTGGAAATGCAAACTGGAACTTGTTTAGGAGCCTGACTAAGGTAAAACTAGAAAATTCTCTGGTTGAAAATAACAGCCCATCTCACATTGATAAGAATGTAAATTCTTTTACTCATGCTATTTTGAAAGCGTTGAACAAGTGCCAAAAAGAACGGTTGTAAGACATGCTTCAAATGTTCTTCCGTATTACATTCTTGAAATGATAGCACTAATAAACACTTGCAGATCCAGATGGAGACGTACTAGAAATGACTTCTATCTCGGACCATATAAACAAATGAATGCTCTAGTTAAATATGCTTTAGCCAACTTTAGAAACCAATCGTGGAACAAAAGACAACAAGGTTTAGATAAGGTTAGCCAACAATTCTGGTATGTTGTTAAAATAATAAAGAAAAAAATACCTATATTCCTTCACTAAAGGTTGGTAGCTCTGTAAAGTTTTCTTGCCCCGAAAAAGCAAACTCGCTTGCAGTCAACTTTTTTAAAAATCATTCGAGAATTACGTAGTAGTGCTTCGCCGACAACGTACAATCAATCTTCCGTTGACCAGTCAGTGAACTTTGTTAATTCACATTTCTCTTTTAATGATATTACTCGAATACCTCTTAAGGAACTAAAAGATATTATAAATAATTTAAAAACGAGGAAATCCTCCGGTTTTGATGGGATAAGAAATCTCTATCTTACAAATCTCCCAGAATTTGCTCTTAATAAATTGACAGATCTCTTTAATAACAACTGTCTTAGATTGGGATACTTCCCAAATGACTGGAAAACTGCTAAGGTAATTCCAATTTTAAAACCTGGGAAAGCACCTGACTTACCTTGTAGTTACAGGCCAATTAGTTTGCTAAGTTCACTTAGTAAGTGCCTGGAAAAAATTATAAAGAACAGAGTTCTAACTTTCGTTGCTAACAGTGCAATTTTGCTCCCAGAGCAATTCGGATTTAGAGCTTTTCACAGCACTACTCATGAAGTGCATCGGATCACAAATCATGTTAAGAAAAATCTGTCAGAGGGTAAAAGTACTGGCATGGTCATCTTAGACATAGAAAAAGCATTCGATACTGTTTGGTATGATGGTTTGATTCATAAGCTAGTGAATTATAAATTTCCCTTACATATAATTAAAATCATTCAGTCATTTCTTTCCTCCCGAAGTTTCAAGGTATCTATCAACCAGAGCCTTTCAAACAATAAACTGATGCATGCTGGAGTTCCTCAGGGATCTGTTCTTGGACCAGTGCTCTTCAATATATATACGTCGGTTTTCTCCAACCTGAACAACTGTGATATTGCCCTATTTGCTGACGATACGTGTATTTATTCCTCAGATGCAATCGGTTTCAATGTTGAAACTAATCTGCAATCAGGATTAAATGCTGTCGAAGCGTATTGTAGTAAATGGAAAATTAAAATTAATCCTACAAAGACTCAAGCTATTTTTTACACACGTAAAATGAAAGCTTGTTTACTTCCAAGTAACAATCTTCAAATCAACGGTGTACAAGTTGAGTGGAAGTCGAATGTAAAGTATCTTGGCATTCACTTAAATAAACGTTTAACATTCAATCTTCACATTCAGGAAGTCATTAAAAAAATTAATGTTACTATAAGGATCCTTTACCCATTCATATGCAGAAATTCAAAATTGAATGATGCCAATAAATTATTAATTTTTAAAGCTATTTTCCAAGCAATTATATTCTACGGCTCTCCTGTTTGGGGCATGTGTGCAATAAGTCATCTGCGCAAACTCCAAATAGCACAAAACAAACTGCTCAAAATGATGCTTAAACTTCCCTCGTTTTTTTCAACAAAGGAATTACATATAATGGCTAATGTAGAAATGGTTACAAATAGAATCGAAAAACTTTATCGCCAATATAATATCTCTTGCTTATCGTCCGATAATGACTTGATTTCCAGTTTAGCCTCACGAGAGTATGACTTAATTATTTTGAATTTATTTATATATTCACTTGTTAATTAATTATTTATTTAATTGTTTGTTTTCTTACTTATTTATTTATTGAATTATTTATTTATTAATATATTTCTAATTTATTTATTTATTTATTTAATTATCTATTTATTTATTTATTCATTTATTTAGTTGTTCTTTTGTTGTTATTTATTTTTCGTTGTTACTTATTTATTTCTACGTTTATCTATTAATTTATTTATTTATTCATTTGTAATTTACTTATACTGTCACTCACTGTTATAATTGCTTGAAATCAAGTATTGTAACCACTTCTCTCTTCCTCGCTGAGACATAATGCTATCCTGTCTTTAATGAAGGTTTTTAGTGGCTTTTCCTTCAAATTTTCAATAAAATCTGTGATATTACATTTAAAAAAAATTTTATATATATTTTAGTGTAAGGTACTTTAAACCAGATCTCTATAAAATGATAATTGTATCTAAAAGACTGTAAATTTGTGCCACAATAAATATCTATCTATCTATCTACATTCAAGTTCGTAGGTTTGACTTTTTGGACTGTTTTTCCATGTCCTGTGGAGCTCGTCTCTCTTCTTACACATTTTAATAATTTCACTGGTAATCCACGGTTTTTGTTTTCGAATGTTATTCTTTGTTTTTGCCTTGCTAGATTCAGTGTAGATATGGTTTATTTTGTTTACAAAGTTATTGTTCAGCTTTTCCACATTGTTTTCTTCAAGCACGTTTTGCCAATTATTTTGCTCTATGAGAGCAAAATGTGAATTGAATGAGAGTTGAAGTGTTTCTTGTCAAATCGACACGTGAAGATTGGTTAATGATACTTGTAAGACCTTTTGACGTCTTTCGGAACGTTAAATTCAAGTTGTTTTGGACGGTTTCAAGTCCGATATTCACAAAATAAATGCTGTTGTGCCCCAGGGCTCTGTTCTGTCTCCGACACTCTTTTTAATTTTTATTAATGATCTCTTGACTGCTACTTCTAATCCAATATATTCCTTTGCTGATGACAGTACTCTCTGCTTTTCATATTCGTTCCCGGACTCACGGCCCTGCTCTTCGGCAGTAGAACGAGAACGGCAGCGTATGCTAAGCTCATTAGATTCCGATATCAACAGCATAACCAATTGGGGAACTATCTACAGAGTGGAATTTTATGCTCCCAAAACACAATGCTGTCTGCTGTCGTTAAAGCGAAATTTAAACACCCAACCATTGTCCATGAATGGCACTTGCATCGCCGAAACCGAAAAACTTTCCATTCTCGGTATGTGTGTCAATGACAACTTATTTTGGAATGACCACATATTTGATGTCGCCAAAAATGCTGTGAAATGTCTAGGTTTCCTCAAGCGATGTAAGAAATATATTTTATCCCCTCTGATCTATATAAGGCATTCATCCGCCAAAAATTCGAGTACAACGCCCACATCTGGTCAGGTGCTCCTAAAACATTTCTGCACCTGCTGGATAGGATTCAAAACCGTGCGATAAAACTTATTGATGATACTAATATCAGTCAATCAATGGACACCCTCGAACACCGACGAAATATCTCGTGTCTCACTTTGTTTTATCGCTATTTCCACCACCAGTGCTCCACTGAAATCGCCAGTAGCATTCCGCCCATTCAAACTTTCAACCGTAACAACCGTCTCGCTATGAATGCTCATCAGTATACCCTCAAGCCCATTTTCGGACGTACTCTAAAATATGGTGATTCGTTCCTAAGCCGTACAACTCGCTTATGGAATGCCCTGCCGATCTCTGTATTTCCTGGGCATTATAACTTACAAACATTTAAAAACAATGTACATCGGTACCCCTCTTTTCTTCCTCCCTAAATTTTCTTTGCCCGCGCTGTGTACAATCACCTTAAGGGTACTCAAACCCCTTGAGCGCGCGCTGATTAATCATCTTCATATATTTCAGAACTAAAGAATTATTTTCATCTTGAATATTTATTTTGACACCGCCTAATACTACGTTTTCTTTGCCTGCTTTGATGGCATCATTCATTTCTTCAATGAATCTCGAGACACTTAGACTTGATCGTCTATAAATTGTGTGGATATACGTATTTTTGTTCATCTTTATGGGTTATTTCTGGGTGTATATAGTTTATTTGATTTGCGGGTATTATTCTGTATCCTATATCGGTTTTAATAAATACTGCAACACTTCCACCTTTCATTACTTCCCGATTTGTGAATTCAAGTTTAAATCCGTCCATATAAAATATATAATTTTTTAGTTTAGGTATATTAAATTCGTTTAAAACTAATATATAGATCTTATAGATCTAATATTTTATAGATCTAATATTGAAAGAACATATAACCAAAGAGCATGCTTTTTAAAAATTCTTTTTCAATGCTGTATGTACGAGTATCACCCTGCAATCGACATCAGCTTCACTATATGAACTCGCAATTGTGAGTACTTTAATTATTTCAAAGTAAATGTTGCCCTACAATTAACGCGTAGAAAGTTATTGAAGATCAAATTGATTCTTTCTTTTTTTTTAACTTACAATTTTGAAATAAATAAATAACCTATAACTTATTAACCTCTACATTTTGCAAATGTGAAACGTGTACCTTGTATTTACAAACAAACAAAAAGTCAGATCATTTCATCTCAAGTCAGTAGTTTTTAAGATACGACGCAACTTTTAAACCATCAAACTCAAATATATTCTTTTACAACAGCTCTACAAAATTAACTAGCTAATATTATAGGTACTTTGGAATTTTGTCCCCGTAAAATAAGTTTATTATTGCGCAATGTAAATCCAATAAATTTTCTTTAAAAAATGATTCATTTTACCATCCCTAAAGGAGGAAAACGAATCACCTATGTTAGGTAACAGGTCCTTTTTCTGAAAAAATAAATAAATAGATCTCTTATGACATGATATAAAAATACTTTATATCTATAGTTTCTGTAACGGTAACGAGCGAGATTGAAATATCTGAGACGATATCCTTAATGGACTGAACAAAATGGCAGGACATTTATTAAAACATTTTCCAGGTTGAGAGAGACAGGAACGGAAATCATCGAGAGACTCACATCCTGTTTAGCAGAAGGCCTTCGCAGCTACGGAGGCGTTTTACATTATATTTGAAACTATCCAAATACCAGTCTTAGGCAACCAAACATACATTTTAATTTAAGCAAGACTTGCATCTGAAGAATTCTGCGTTTAAAAGGCTTGCATGCATTCCCTCATATATAAATGTGATGAAACAAAAGTCTACATACAGGGAATACAATTTAAAAAAATAAGATACAATCAGTAAAAGAATAGTTTTTAGTATCTGGTTGGACCGCTATTGGCATCGATGACTGCTTGAAGTATTGACATTACTAAGTTTTGGGTGCTTTCTGCGTTTATTTGTGACCAAGCTTTTCTTAGTGCCTCTTTTAGAGTTTCACGACCAGTTATGGCATATTTTCGAAGTTTTCGCTGAACTTCATCCCATATATGCTCAATGGGGTTTAAGTCCGGCGATTGTGGTGGAAAATTCAGCTGCTGTGACACATTTTGTTGCAACCATTCCTTAACTATTAGAGCAGTATGTTTTGGATCGTTGTCTTGTTGAAAGATCCAATTTTGTCCTAGACCTAAATGTTCCACAGATGTTGATAAATTATCTTCCAATATTTCGATACATTTAAATCTATCCATGATCCTATCAATAAATGCCAAATTTCCCACTCCGGACGCAGCCATAGCCCCCCAAACCATGACGCTTCCCCCAGCATGCTCATCAGTCGTTCATAGACCTCGATAGGGGACAGATGTGTTTCGGCTTCTTTCTAAGTGAAATAGTGTAAAAGCAATAAAAGAACAATTAAAAACTTTTTGGTCAGGGGTCGTCGGTTCGATTGCCGAAAAAATTACATCGAATTTTTATTTTTAAAAAAAAGTTTGAATCAGTAGACAACTGATAAAAAGAAAGTGTGATCGATCGTATGATGAGCGGAAACAAGCGATCCGCTATCCCAATAGCGGGGTCAGCAGATGGTATGATATCGCCTGATAATCAAACCGTTAAGCCAGTCCACTCAAAATCAACAACAACAACAATAACAGACATCGTCACAAAGAATTTCGATAAGAGCGCCATTTCAGCATCGTTGGAAATGCTGCATGGCAGAGAGAAGGAGAGGGCTGCGCTGATATTGGCAAGCGCAGCAATAAAGCGAATGAGGCAAGAGTCGGACAATAACGACTGTCCGCATGTACCTGACGGAGGGGAAGGCCAATACATGGGAGCAGATAACTGCTTCGCATCCCTAGCTGCATCGGAGTCAGATGACGAAAAGGAAGAGGAAGAGGTCGAAGTCCTGTGCAGTAGCATCAAACAGCTACAACAAAAAGTGCTGGCCATAAGAGCTAAGCAAGTGGAAAGGAGGGAGATGAAGAACCAGCAACAACTCCAGAGACCTCAGCAGCAAGAAACCATGAACGCGGAGCTTCCACAAAAACAACAACAGAAACAACCGATGGAAAAACAAAAGACACCTGTACAAGAACTAGCAAGAACAAGAGCACAAACTCAACAAAAACATAAACAGCAACAACAAAAGCCACAACAGCAGCAAACGCCGCAACATCAAAAGCAACAACAACAGCCACAACAACAAGATCAGCAAAAGCAACAGCAGCAGAGACAACAACAACAGCAAGATCAGAAATCCATCAAACAGAAAGTGCAGCCAATCAAAACTTTCAAATTGGATTTAAAGGACACCATCGAACTGTGTAAGCCGGCCATAGGCTGTAATTCTTTTATAAAAAGATTAAGTGTAGATAGGCACGCGATCCACTGTAACACAGTGGAGCGCTACCACAAAATTAAAAGTCTATTGAAGGATTCTACGACGGAGTTCTTCTCCTACACCCCGAAAGGGGAGAAGCTGCAAACAATGCTGCTGAGGGGGTTAGAACCGTCGACTGATCCGAACGAGCTCCTTGCACTGCTCAAAGCGAAGGAGGGCAAAGAGCTTAAATTCGTGGGGGTCAAGCCATTCGTCACGGCTAGAGCCAAAAGGGAGAAGCGGCAACTACCGTTTTTCCTGGTCCAGCTAAGTCCCGACAGCAACCTGGATGGTCTAAGGAGTATCAAAGTCCAGGGGGTCAAGCCATTCGTCACGGCTAGAGCCAAAAGGGAGAAGCGGCAACTACCGTTTTCCCTGGTCCAGCTAAGTCCCGACAGCAACCTGGATGGTCTAAGGAGTATCAAAGTCCAGGTTGTAGCTACAACGTCATTTAATTGAACAGACAAGTATACGCGCTGCTGCATGGCCTAATGCACTTTTTGCCGTAATGGGTACGTACGTGGCGGAGCAAACCCTGAAGGTCCTTGCTGTGAATGTGAATTCACTGATTAGGCTCGAACGACGAGCCGCACTATTTAAGTTCCTTAAAGACCAAGCCCCTGATGTGCTTTTGGTTAGCGAAACTAAGCTTACCAAAAGACACAAAATGAGGCACGGAAGATACAAAATAGTACGGAGAAACCGACCCAACTCCATTCAGGGAGGTGGTGTTGCAATTTTCGTACGAAAAGGTATACGTTTTAAAAGAGTATACAGTCGTATAGTATGTAGCTTCCAGGTGCTGGAAGCATGCATCGTGTATATCCCTCTCCGTAGTGGAAAGCGGTTGTACATGGTGTCTGTCTATACACCTAAGGCTACTCAATCCACTTTATTCATCTCAGAGCTGGAGACACTTTTTCGATTCCTGAGGCTGGAATTGGAAGACAACTATTATATTATTGGCGGAGATTTCAACGCCAAACATAGTGACTGGGGAAATAATACACTAAACATTAGAGGGAACCTACTATTTAATTGGCGGGGTCAGCACAGTATAATGTATCGACTCGGGCTCAAGGCGACGGATAGTTCGTCGTTTCCCAGACACGGGTCCTATTTGGATCTTCTGCTGTTCGACTCACGAATACAACTGACGTGCACTAACCAACAAACTATTAACTCTCTACGCACTTTCATGTATGACAGTGACCATTGCGGTCTCAGCACCGAAATAACTGTTCCCAATGAAATTGCGGAATTAGATGAGTTTGTCCAAAGGCATTCCTACAATTATAGTAGGGTGCGTTGGACACACTTCACCAGAACACTGACGAGAGCACTCTCCTCGAATTCGCTCTACCCACCGTCCAACAGAAATCTGTCAAACGAGGAGATTGACAGGTATCTAAAATTAATGAACGAGACAATTAAACGAACAATGGACAAAACGATACCTCGGTATCAACACACTGATGACGAACACTTATTCCGCAACGCAACTATTGACGCACTGCACCGACATAAAAGTAGGCTGCTGTCAAGACTAAAAACCTTGTACAGACAATTTACTGACATAACCCGGAGATCATGACATTGAAGTCGTCGATCAAAAACCTCCAAGTATTAATAAAAGGAGATTACAGAGCATCTGTAAGTTTGTATTGGAACAGTAAAATTCGGGCTGTAAATACCAGCAACCCGAATATGTTCCCGCAAATAAATAAAATATTTCGGAGAAATAATCAGAACGACCTTCCATGTCTTAAAATGGCCCGAACGACGGACAACGAGCACATACTTTTAGCAGCAGGCATCGATCCAAAGTTGATGATGACAACTTGTTTGTGATTGAAGATCCGCAGGTGAAGGTAGAGGCTATAGGAGACTATAGCGACAACCTGGAAAGTCGAGTCCTTGTGCACAATTTCTGCCTTCAAAATGAAATAGTGAATTGGCGATTCGAGAGCTCGGGTTTCACCCAGTTCAGTGACGAAAATATGGCAAATAATGTCATCACCAACGATAGGGTACTATCCCCGTTCATTTCGAAGGAAGAGCTCCAAACGATCTACGAATCACTTAGAAGTAAGAAATCAGTGGGAACCGATGAAATACCGAGTATTGTGGTTCGATATCTCCCACTAGAAGCGGTGAACATTTATACCACCCTGTTTAATAATGCAATGAATAATGCACATTATCCAGCGCATTGGAAAACTGCGGTGGTACATCCCATCCCCAAAAGGGATAAAGATACTTCCAATCCGGCGATTGGAACAAACATCAGTAAGGTTTTCGAGAAGGTGATCAATAGAGTCCTGACTAAGTGGGTCGGGGACAAACATATACTGGGTGAGTTTTTTAACTTGAGACGTCCAAATTACTCGAAAAATACGCGATATCGCGAAAAATGTTTCAGACAAAAGTCACAAGGTTCTGAAGGCGACATAAGATGGTGACCACGAGTTTGACCTTGAGCCCCATTTTCAAGTCAAACGAAGGTCACTTTTGATTTTTTAATGGAAACCCCTATTTCTTTGACAGATTCGTAATCTGTGTGAACAATTACAATTCTTTTACTTTTTTCACAAATGCCTACGAGCAATACGACTGAGCAATAGGGCCAGTAAGTTAGTATAAGATAATTTTAAGTTATTTAAGCTAATTGTTAAGCATTTTTTTGTCTAGCAAGTAAGAGTAATTTAAGTTATAAAAATAAAAATGCATAGAAACTGACCACCATGCTTAACTGTTGGAGTAATATTTTTTTTTTGTCTAGCGCTGTATTTTTTGCCGGCCATCTGATCCGAAAACATTGTACTCGTATTTGCTTTCATCTGTAAATACGACTCTTGTCCAGAACTCAATATACACATTTAAATACATTCTAGCAAAATCTAGTCGCAGTTGTTGGTTTTTTGGCTTTTTCCTTAATACCCAGCTTCGGAAGCCTGCCCGATGTACGACTCTGCAAATGGTAATTGGGTGAACAACATTTTTAAATGAATCCGCGTGCTGATCGGCGAATATTTGAGAACTTATTTTCGGATTTTTATCAACTTCCTTCAAAACTGCTCGAATGTCTCTGTTTGATAGCTTTTTTGGACCCCCAGACCAACGCTTACTTTGAATAGTTCCACTTTCATTATAATTTCTAATTAATATCTGGACAGTACTTCGGCTTAATTTTAATATTTTTGCTATTACACTTATCTCTTCGATGCTGGATTACTAAATGTCTAACCGAAATTGAAATTTCTTTATGACTTTCCATTTTTTTCGCTAAAAAAAACGAGAACAAATGAAATACTGCGACTTAAAGTCCCATTTACAATACTGCGAGATGCGATGCGTTGTTCGAAAACGAGAACGCATGAACTGTCAAAAATATTTCCGTAACATGTAATTCAATGCATTCGTTTACAATAATGCGAATCTCGCAGCGAACATCGCAGTCAATTTCGAAAATCTGGAAAACTCTCGCATCTCCCAATGCGTGACAGCTAAATTGTTGTTGTTTTCATTTTGAGTGGTGTTTTGACACATCATTGTAAACAGACGTCCGACGTCTGAAGTCCCATTTACAATAATGCGAGATGCGATACGTTGTTCGAAAACGAGAGCGCATGAACTGTCAAAAATATTTCCGTAATGTGTTCGTTTACAATAATGCGAGTGTCGCAGCGAGCATCGCAGTCAATTTCGAAAATCTGAAAAACTCTCGCACCTCGCAATGCGTGACAGCTAAATTGTTTTTGTTTTGATTTTGAGCTTGTTATTTGTGAGTGGTGTTTTGACGCATCATTGTAAACAGACGTCCGATGGCTGAATGCGACTCTCGTATCGCATTTCGCGATGTACAAAAACAGGCATAAAAAAATATAACTGTTAACTCAAGAGATATGAAATTTTAAATACTTCGTTTATTTTTTTTTTTGATAAAATAGTAATATTAAATTAATTTATCATATATTGTAAGGTCTTGCCTCAATAAAAGTTTTCATAATGTTTTTTATTTCGTTTTATAAATATTTTATTAATTACAAAGAATTTGAGGGGGGTATGTAGACTTATATTCGATAGTGTACTAGTACAGGAGCTACAACCCGAGGACTCAGAGAAGCGTTTGGAATTCTGCAATTACATTCTGGAAACACACTTTGCGGAAGACAACTTTATTGGCCGGATTTTATGGTCGGATGAGTCTCAATTCATCAGGGATGGAATCACTTATTTCCACAATTTAAATACCTGACGAAAAAGCAACCCCGACTCCACGACACAACTTTTCAACATAAGTTGAACGTCAATGATTAGGCAGACATATTGGGTAACAAGACGATCGGACCCTATCGACTTCCTCCAAGGCTTAAATCAAATCTCAACCTGGAATTTTTGCGCAACAAATTACCAGAACAATTAAGTGATACACCACTGCAACAAACAACATCCATTGTGTACCAACAGGATGACGTCCTCGCACACTATGGCCATGCAGTTATAGAGTGGTTAGATCGCGTGGCCTTAAAGTCCCCAATGGACTTTTATTTATGGAAGCGGATAAAGGATAGTGTTTACTCATCAGAAATAACAACATTGGATGACTTAAAACAGGATTGACGAGGCAGCTACGACAGTCCAAGAAAAATATGTAGGAAAGCGTGGACATTGTTAGAGCCTTTCAAAGACGAGCTCTGGGCTTGCACTTTGAATAATGGGTACGATATCAGCTTTGATCAGAAAAATAAAAATAAAAATGAATAAAAAATAAAAATCAATATTTGCATTTGAATTTTTTTCTAAAATTTTAATTTTAATTTAATGTTTTACATGTTTTAATAAGCTAGATCGTAAATTGAAAGCTACTGGCTTGAGATGAAATGACCTTAATTTTTATATTTCTAACTACTAGGTACATGTTTCAAAGTTGCAAAAAATTGGGGTTAATACTCGTGATATATGGTCACGTGGTCAGAACAATAGGGAAAAAATTTAAATAAAACAACAACGTGAGATATAAAATTGATTCTGGTTTTGTTTTGAAGCACATCATTCAAATAGCCGCCTCGGCTTCGATCGCGGCGGCTAATTGATGAATGCTCGCCGTGACATGACGCAATCGCCAAATTTCTCCTTCAAAACTTGGAGCGTTGCGTCACTTGTACGGAATGTATCGCCGTGTTGTTAGAACCATGGCTCGGATATATCGATGTTGTCGAGCTCTGACCACAGAAAGTCGGTTAACTTCACTCTATACCTGAGACCATTGGCGGTAACAGTGT
The DNA here is from genome assembly GCA_949129095.1 of Volucella bombylans. NCBI lineage: Eukaryota > Metazoa > Arthropoda > Insecta > Diptera > Syrphidae > Volucella > Volucella bombylans. The sequence continues at coordinate 132,846,935 of OX422142.1, read as the reverse complement.
CTCCTTCCCCATTTCAAAAGAAATAAGGCCCGATGATGCTGCCATGCCATAAACTGCACCAAACAGTCAATCTTTGTGGATGCATTCATACTTGGCCGAACACTTGTGGATTGTGTTCGCTCCAATAATCGCAATTTTTGCTTATTGACATAGTCCCTGAGCCGAAAATGGGCCTTGTCCGAAAAGATGATTTTTTGACTAAAATCTGGATCTACTACCAACATTTCCAGCGCCCAGTTAGCGAACTCACGGCGTTATCTATGGTCGTCGAACTTCAATTCAATTGCGTCAGTGCACAATCTTATACGGATGTAGGCCAAAATCCAACCATAAATTAAGCCGGGTTGACTCTCTGGCGATGCCCAATTCAGCGGATCGGCGCCGAATCAACATTTCTGGGTCTTTTTCGATATTGGCCTGTTTTCTTCATTGTTTTATGTTTTGTTTTCTTCATTTCGCATCAATCTCTGTCTGGTTGGTGGCGATCCAAAAGAGTGTAATCGCGCTCAAACTTTTCCACGGTGCGACTAGTTGCCTGCACAATGAAGCCATGATGAACACCGACCTCACGACAAAATTCACGTTGCGTAATTTCCTTGATTAAACAACACTTCTGCCTACCTCTCAGGTAACTATTTAATGCCGTTATTAAGAAAATTGTTTGGCTTTGACGAAAAAAATACTCCACAAACCTCTTGGACATCATCCCGTGATCTAAAATTTTTTCCATCAAAAAATGTTTTCAGACTTCGGAGCAAGTGGAAATCTGAAGGTGTTTAATCTGGAGAATAACGCGAATTCACCATTTTTTCCCAACCTGATGGAATAAAACGCCTCTTCGATTAGCCATACCTGGCCGTTTTTGCTCTAGTCCCGACTTTAATCTGCTTTGACAGTAGACTTCTGCGGCGATAGTCTGGTTACGAGGCAACAGTTCAAAATTGATTATTCCCTCTACACAGACAGAAACACCTTAAGCGGGTAGAGTCCATCTCTGAAATGTTGTGCTGGTCTGTTTTATGTGATTGTACAGAAACCATTTTCCATCTCCAGTAACGATCCGATTGATTCTGAAGCGCAGTACAAGCTTCGATTATTTTGCAATAGTTGGTGTGATACCCATTTTCCCAACTTTATGACTATTGGTTAGGTGTCGAAGGATGGTCATATGGCTGACGTTGAATTCATTTACCGTAGTAAGGAGATCGTCTTTCGACGATGGACTTCAATAGCTCATCGTCTAGCTCTTGTCGCCTAGCCGAAAGAGCTTCATCCTTTTGGTCAAAACCGCCATATCTAAACTTTGCAAACCAACGCCGAAACTTGAACTCCTTGAGAACACCGTCTCCATACACATTTTGGATTTCCCTAGTGGCTTCACTTCCATTTAATTTAACAATTTAAAATTTAAAAAAAAAATCACTTTAGGGTAACATTTACTTTGAAGCAATTGAAGTACTCATAATTACGAGTTCAACGATACCCTAGTTGTTAAATTAAATCCTCCTCACCCTTACGATTTTTTTCTCAAAATATGTCAAGTAATCTCCCTTTAAAGTCACATTATCTGGAACACCCTGTATAATTGCATCCAACAATACGAGTATAATTGAAGGCATTCATCAACTGCAGCGTAACGTGCTGAGCGTGACAGCTACAGTGCTTTCGATAATTTTTATTTGATTCCTGGTATTCGACATCGTTCCACGTGGTTTCACTGCTTTAGCTTGGCATGGCAATGCACGCTTTTCATGGTCTTAGGTGAATAGTAGGTTTAGAAAAAATTTATATCTCCACAATCGCTAACAACATCTAGTCAATGCAAATGTGCCAATAAAATTGTGATATCGTAATTTAATTTTGCCGATTTGATTGTCTGGAGGGAGAGAAAGTGCTAGTGCCATCACCATTGTGGGGAGTGATGAGTCGCTCGTGCAGTACTCAGGTGCCTATCCACAGGCAGGCTTTTCGATTTTATGCAATCAAAGGTTGCGGACTGAGTGGAAGTACTAGATACTTTTGAGGTGTAGCGGCGGTAATTTCCAGTAATGACAGCATCATTTTTACTATGCTTAGATGTGGGAAGAAATTTCCATTTGAATGGGATCTGCCTGATGGGAATACGTAATGTTCGTGAGTTAGAAAACCGGAAACCCTGAAGGCGAGAAGAAAGGTCACACAACAATGAGTTGCCCATTGCTTATGAAAACAACAGAAACAGCAAATAAGTATGACGGAAGGAAGAAGCTCTAATCGAAAGGGGTTGGCTTCGCAGATATGATAATATTGCTTAGTTCTGTGATGTAATCATTTTGCGGACAATGTATTCTGTCCAAAATTTATAATGCCTATCAACGCGTGAGATCCGACTCCAACGTATACGGGAAGAATTGAAGGCGCACTCGGTAAGAAGGAGTATGAACTGGACAGACATTTTCATCACCATTGAGAAAGCTTTCGGCAATGCAACTTTTGATGGCATGTGTAACTTAGCACGGCGTAGGTGAAAAACTAGTTTTGTGGATGATAGCAATGCTGGTGAATAGAACCCTGATTATGGATGCTGACTACAGCCAAAATGCGTAGGCGTGGGTAACAGAAGGAGTCCTCTCAACACCTTCAATGTCTAAGTTCAGCCACATATTGATGACATATCTGTACTTTCTGTCGGATTGTGCCTAGCGACTTTATCTTAATTTTTTTTTATAATTGTCGGGCTTAAATGAGTTATTGTACCGTTTGCACGTAGCGCTGGCGAAGGAAAATTTTAGGAGACATCGACGTACGTTGTTTTTGCAGGTGAATGACTAGAAAAATGAGTCCGACAGGGCATTTCATAAGCGAGTTGTATCGCTTAGGAAAAAATCACAGTATTTCAGAGCACTTACGAAAGTGGGCTGGAGGGTAAACTGATTAGCATTCATAGCGAAACGGGTGTTACGGTTGAAAGTTTGAAGGACCGGAATGTTACCGGCAACTTTATTGAACCTGAATATAGCGATAGAATAAGCTTAGGCACGAGACAACGCAGCCCTGGGGCACATCAGTATTTATTTTGTGGATATCAGACTTAAAACCATCATCGATAACTTGAATTGAGCGTTCCGAAAATCAAGAGATTCTTCGATACTCTCATTTTCGCCTGACGCCAGACCAGACTCTGTTAAATGCCTTAGAAATATCAAGTGCAACTATCTTGCTTTCGTCAGATTGGTGTAGATTTTGGCCCCAGTTTTCGGTGAGACAGTTGAGCTATTGCTCCGAAAACCGTACTGCCAGTCATTGATAAATTTTCATATTTCGAGATATTTCATGAACTGACAGATTATCATCGTTCTCATGATCTTGGAAAGAAGGTAGTGGGTCTGTGATATTCATATAATTAGTGAAGATCATCTTCTGGTCTTTTGGAGATGCCATCTAATGCAACGACACCGCGTATCGAAGTCCCTGAACCATTCATGAACTCAGGGACTTCGGCCTGAATCTGAGCCAAGTGAAAAATGTAGTCGAATGGCTTTTGGGTTAAGAAAACTAGCGGAGATATAGGCAATCCTGATACCAATGAACTATATTGTGAAGAATTAGTGGAGGAGACGAGTTATCTACGAGTATATGTGTAAAACCAGCCAATCTTCGCTTAAAACCTTTCTTAACAGGCCTTAGCCCAAATACACTTAATATTGTTTGGATACAATGCTATCACTGAAAATAAAATCGACGATTAACTTGCTATATAATGCTTAGAGAAGAGTTTCTTAGAACCCGAACCGACTACTTTATATGAGAACAACTGCAAATGGCATAACTTCCCAGAGTGCGGGCAGACCAAACGAATGCTTCCTATGCCCGTAAGTGGTCAGCTATTTTTCTGCTGCCCCTCAGTAGGATAGAACTTAATGGGGTCGTGACAGACTACTAATTTTTCTTAGCATCTGAGACCAATATCCTACGTTACTTTCTGAGAGAGAAATAACGCCGCGGAGCACTTTCTCCAACCGCTGCCTGGCCTTCGCTTACGTCAGACCGTAGAATTTTGGCTCTAATTTGGAAAGAGCTAGTACAGATTAGTCACTTGTTTTACGTGGGAACCTGCAATGTAAGCCACGGTGTCTCAACATACACGGTATTTATTACTTCGTCAATGGGAAAATCCCCATTCTCGATCTTTAGATCATCCTGAGGAAACCCTATTTAAATCAGTTCCAATTCGAAGTCATTATATAGGCTAGATGTCTCTTTTAACAAAGCTGAGGCCTACCTAAAAGCTCCATAATGGAGCTTTTGGGGTAATCCAACAACTGTCGGAAAACCTTAACCGCGATTTTAGGTTTAAACCGCAGCTACCATGACGCTTTCACAAGGGAGCCCATCTTTGCAAATTAGGCTGGAACTGAAGTTCCAAGGCTTTTGACTCCCAGGGTGCCAGAATTAAGCCCCTGGTTAGGCTACTAGCCAGACCGGTACAGACCTCATGTATCGACTGGCTGCTGAAATGCATTCAAAATTTAGCTCGTCAAATGCGTTGTACATCAGTTACTCCACTCTGATGTCCTTTTACATAAAACCAGAAATTGTTCTACCCCCGTTTATTATCAGACTACACTATTGAAATGGTGTAGCATGTGTAATTTAGCGGATCCCCATGGAGGTAGTACAACACTTAATATACGTCACTGTGAAGCACACAGAGTGAAGAGCGTGTGTTGCAATAGCTATGCCAGGTCGTCATATCAACTTGAATTGGATACTTGAAAAACTTGTCACAAAATCTGAACCTCCATTCACATTCAATATTCAATATTCTAATCAATGAAGAACAATAATATCCATATACCGCACTTTCATATAAAACAAAAACAAACGCGAATCGATTGAAATTCTCTCAGGAACTACAGATATCAAATGCAAACGTGACTTGCCCATAACTTTCTGGCTAAACCGTTAAAATTTCTTCTGATTCTGTTTTCAGATAACCAAATATCTTTTCTTGTAGCTACTCGTATGATCGGTTTCGGGTTTCTGTATCAGATTTTCAGTGCACGTTTTCACACATATGTACACATCAGCTATCAACGCAGCTGTTGAGATACTGTGGAATTGCATTGTTTGAACAAAACACGCTATCTCAACTTCTCAGCAGTGCTTATCTTTGGAAAGAATTTTTTGAAGTGACTTTCTGGCATATGTAGGTCCGACCATATATGGTATCTTCGGGTCCAAATTATTATGTGGGCAGATTCCATCTAGTTTCCGATGCCTAATAAATTGCCAGTTTATCTGTCCTGCAGCTATCAAGAATGTTCTGAGGCACAGCACAAATACAATGTGGATCTAACATATCAGCAATTTCATTAAAAAAGTCACGTCATTGCATTAAGATTCCACCCTTTGCAAGTAGTCAAAAATCTACTAGTTCTTAGTAACAGCTTCCACCGGCAATTATTATAATTAAAGTGGGTTTTATGTATTGTAGTTCGGGAAATAATGCATTAGATTGGCAGACTCTATATGAGTTTTCATTTCATGAAACTGTCACTTTCTTTCATTATTGGGGGCAACGGTTGACTTTATGCGTGCCCTGTGGTGATGAGTTGAGAGTTTTGCTCAGGATATCTTCAAAATATTTGACGAGATCACAAATTACGAGTATTACTTAAGGTGAAGATAAAAGTTCATGGGTAATTCCTAGCTAAATGATATTAACGCTTCTCTTAGATCACCGGCCAATTTTATTGTCCCCAATTGTGTTTTATCCTAGAACCAATGGGAAGCTGCAGTTGAACTAACCAGAAAAGGTAAGAATCTCAGAAGGTTCGGTTCAATAAATACCTAAAGCCTAAAAGAAGAACGATGGGACATCTTTTTCTCCTAGATGTCTGTGTTAGATGTCCTTTGTAGGTATATTATGTATACATACGAGTATGTATATCCTTTTGCCTCGCTTCATCGCGTTCTTCTAATTATAGCCAATATTCCCTGATTTAAGAGCAATCACTTTTCTGCGTACGTCCACGTCTGTAAATATAGACCACGTGTTTTGGCACTCAATGCAATACAGGTAGATCCCAGCCCACACCTCTCAGATCACTCTGATGAAGCTATCTGGCTACGAACTAGATCCATTATTCTTCTCTCACCGAGGTCTCGCCATTTACGTGCGTAATGATGTAGCTTACCAAACTAAACCACAATGTAGTCCCTGTTCCAATCCGGAATTCAATTTCATGTGGTTAAAATTCCATCTCCGTAAGCAAATTATCCGCTACTGCTTTACTATATTTACAGAAGCCCCAAACTGGACAGCAATGCGACTTTTAACGAGTTCGATGCGCTGTCTGGCTCCATTCAAAGAATTGTATCCCTGTATCCTCGTACTGAAATCGTTATTACACTCGATTTCAATATACACAACTCCGGGTGGCTTCGACATTCTGGACAGAGAACACCCGAAGGACGGTGTTTTGAGATCTTCGCTGCGAAAAACAACTTAACAACGCAGCTTGCAAATGAGCCCACGCGAATGCCAGACATTGATAGCCATACCGCCAATACCATGGGCATGTTTTTAACTTCTCACCCTGATAAGTACACCGTTGATGTGCTCTCCCCTCTAGTCTTGTTGGACCATTGTGTCATATCAGCTAATTTCTGTACACCGACCACACAGTTAGAGAAAAAATTCCTAAAACAACCGTATGGCAATACGAGAAAGTCAACGAAAGAAAGCGGTCTTAACAGCTTCTTTAGGAATTTTAACTGGTCGTTATACTTCCTCAATAACGACGTGGATGCCGCTGCTGATATGATCCTTATAATGAGAACCTTTAATCCCTCATCGGATAAAGAAGGTGCTGTAAAGAAGGTGTCAGGGTTAGAGAATTTTTTTTTTTTTCGGTCCTTGAAGACCAACCCGACAGAGGAAAACCGAAAAAAGTCTAAACGAGCCAGGAATGACTGCAACGTCTTTCTTAAGCGTGTGAAATTTCAGTATGACCAAAAGTTGAGGCAAAAAATAATACAATGTCCCAAAAGTAGTAACAACTTTTGGTCGTTTGTCAAAAATATCAGAAACTCTGCCTCATCCTCCATTCCAACGCTCATTCACAATGACATTCCAGCTGTCAGCTCTTTAGACAAGGCCATTCTACTTGCTGCACACTTTTCGGCCAATTCAACACTCCCAGATTGTGCTTGTCTCCTCCTACACTTGAGTGCGTCGAATCTTCAATGGGACGAATCTATTTTCGCACTCGTGTAGTAGCAAGAGTACTTAAAGATCTCAATATACATAAATCCACTGGTCCAGATGGAATATCTCCCCTTCTTCTGAAGAGGTGTTCTTCCACGCTGGCAAAACCACTGCGTAAGCTTCTTCATCAATCCTACTCTTTAGGACTCTTCCCGAGCAGATGGAAAACAGCATTTGTCCAGCCCGTCCCTAAAAAAGTCGAATCTTCTTCTCTCTCCTTCTACAGACCCATTGCACTAACGTCCCTTCTTTCCAAGGTCACGGAAACGCTGATAAATCGTCAGCTCATGAAATATCTCGAAACACGAAAACTTTTCAATGACCGGCAATATCGTTTTCGTAGCAACAGGTCCACTGGTGATTTGATGGCATGTCTAACAGAAAAGTGGAATCAAAGCGTACATCAATCTGGCGAAAGCAAGATAGTTGCCCTTGATATTTCTAAGGCATTTGACAGAGTTTGGCATCAGGCTCTTTTGGCGAAAATGCGTGCATTTGGGATCGATGACTCTCTTCTTCAATAGATTAGAAACCACCTTTCGGAACGTTCAATTCAAGTTGTCTTGGATGGTTTCAAGTTTGATATTCACAAAATAAATGCTGGTGTGCCCCAGGGCTCCGTTCTGTCTCTGACACTCTTTTCAATTTTCATCAACGATCTCTTGTCTGCTACTTCTAATCCAATATATTCCTTTGCTGACGATAGTACTCTTTCATATTCGTTCCCTAACTCATGTCACTGCTCTTCGGCTGTAGAACGGGAACGCCAGCGTATGTTAAGCTCATTAAATTCTGATATTAACAGCATAACTAATGGGGGAACCACCAACAGAGTAGAATTTAATGCTTCCAAAACACAATGCTGTCTGCTATCGTTAAAGCGAAATTTAAACACCCAGCATCCAACACCCATTATCCATCAATGGTACTTGCATCATCGAAACTGAAAAACTTTCCATTCCCGTTATGTGTGTCAATGACAGCTGATGTTGGAATGACCAAATAATCGATTTCGCAAAAAAATGCTGCGAAATGTCTAGGTTTCCTCAAACGATGTAAGGAATGCTTTTCCCCTTTCTCAATATATAAGGCATTTATCCGCCCGAAACTGGAGTACAATGCCCACATCTGGTCGGGTGCTCCCAAAACATCTCTGCACCTGTTAGATAGGATTCAACCCCGTGCGATAAAACTCATAGGTGATACTAATATCACTCAAACAATGGACATCCTCGAACACCGACGTAATGTCTTGTGTCTCACAAACTTTTAACCATAACACCCGTCTTGCTATGAATGCTCATCAGTATACCCTCAAGCCCACTTTCGGACGTACTCTAAAATATCGTGATTCGTTCCTAAGCCGTACAACTCGCTTATGGAATGCCCTGCCTAGCTCTTTATTCCCTAGTCATTATAACCTTCAAACATTTAAAACCAGCGTTCACCGGTACCTCTCTTTTCATCCTCCCTGATTTTCCTTCACCCGCGCTATGTGCAAACATTTTAAGGGTACATAAATCCCTTGAGAGCGCGCAAATTATAAAAAAAAGACAATTATTACTGAAATTGCAAGTGAAGGGAGTAACACAAACCTGTAATTGATATATGTGATCGGTTGTAGTGATGGATGAGGTATGGCTCATACGAGTATACCCAATTATTCTACAAAAAGATATAGAGCAGTTGCTGGCATCTCTTTACTGCTAGCCTGGCACTGGCATACATCCTGAACCGCTGGCAAACATGACGAAAATTAGAAAATAGGAATTTCAGATGCAAAATGTCTAACAAAAACGCGAGATTCTGCGGGCTGTGCTTCAAAATCTGGTGAATTTAATTGAAGGAGTACGAGCTGGGCATTTTCACATTCTGTCGGAACACGCCTTGCTATCGTTTGCTCTATTTCGCAAGAAGCCTTAGATGTGATCGATGAATGGAAGCTTTCAGTCAATCCTCTCAAAACTGAGATTTTTCCCTTCATGAGAAGGAAACTGACCGGTGTGACTCATCCGGTGTTAAAAGGAATCACAATCACAATCCAACGAAGCTTAGTATTTGCGTTCCATTTTGGATGTCAAAGTTTTTTGAACTAAACTTGTCACGTCGAGAAAACCTCCAAGGCGCTATCGGCTATCTGACAATGTAGAGTTGTAGTTTGCTACAAGAAATGATTGTTGGGTGGAAAAAGATTTCGCATAGTCCACTTTCCCTGTGTTCAGGAATGGATTCGAACAGAATCTGGGCCAGGAAAGCAATATAGTCGAGTCTTAGTGGAGGAAGGCAACATTAGATTTCATCACTCGTTAGCGAAACTTGCGTCCGTCTTCAAAGGAGACATTATCGCTATCCAGAAAGTGCTATGGGATTAGCCGGTCATAAGGAGGATGAAAACCTGTGATATACTATACTGTAACGCTACGGTGATTGCAATAGGGACAGGAAACACTGCTTATTCGGATGCGGATTTGCCATATGCGGCAGACTTATGCAAGAAGTCTTGAACTTCCGACACGTGAGCGAGCGTCTTATGGCGACCCGCATCAAGGCTAAATTCGCTAACATAAGCCTGATATGGATCCATGCCCCTACGAAAGACAAGGATGACGGCACTAAAGAAGGTTTCTACGAGCTCCTCCTCAATTTTAACGCCAGGATAGGCAAGGAGAACATCTTTAGACACCACGTCCGTCAAAGGACTTAGGCGTGAGGGGACGAAATATTACTATAGCAAGCATCATCTCAGTATATACAAGGGGTCATGGCGATCTCCGGATCTTCAAACGCTAAATCAAATGCGGATTTCCCAAGCACCATAATAAAAAAGAACTACTGTGACAAGGTATAACATAGAAAAGCTGCAACTGCAAGAGACCTTCAAAATCTTCGCCAAACTCGTATCCCAAAATTTATCAACAACTATTATTCCACCAGCATCAAGTGCCGAAGACCAGTGGCATCCTGGAAATGACGTGCTGGGTTTCACCCGACCACCACCAAGAAATCCTTGGTTTGATGAAGAATGTCGGCAAGCACGTGCAGGTAAACGGCTAAAGCTCGAGAGCTCGACGAGTAGAGGAGACGGAAAGAACATGGATTTCTCCAGAAGAAGAAAAAAGAGCACAAGAAGCACGTGATCGAAAATATTGAGAGGTTTTACTCCAGGAATAACGTACGGAAGTTTTACCAACAGGTAAAAAGAACTTGTCAAGGCAAGAAGACCCGTACAGAAGTTTGTAGAGATGAAGGAGATAACCTTGTAGTGGAGTCACAGTCAGTGCTTATAATATGGAAAAACTTTTTCTGCTGACATAATGGCGAAGAAGCCGCCGTCAAGCAGAGTAAACCATTCAACTTAGACGATGACAGTCAAAATTTCCGTCCACCTAACCACAATGAAATAAGAATATCAATATATAAGGTGAAATACAATAAAGCTGCTGTAAATGATTTTATGCAGATTTTTTCATTACTCAAATCCAGCAAGAAGAATGTATGCCTGTTGAGTGAAATCTCAGTATCCTTTGCCCGATCCACAAATAAGGAGACCACTCAACTGCCCCAACTATAGAGGCATAAGTCTCCCCAACATCGCATACAAGATTTTATCTGCTATATAGTGTGAACGTCTGAAAGCCTTCGTCAACACTCTGATTGTATCAGTGTGATTTCAGAGTAGGAAAGTCCACAATCGGCCAAATCTTCACACTCTGGAAAATCCTGGAAAAAAATCAAAAAGTCTGAATCGATACCCACAATCTTTCATCGATTTTAAGGCCGCATATAACAGCATTTATAGCGACGAACTAACGTTTATAGAGCCACATTTAGTTTTGGCATCTCTGCCAAACTCGTCCGTTTGTGCAGAATGACGATTGAGAACGCTCGGTGCTCTGTTAAGTTCGGCAACGACTTAACTGAGACTTTTCAAGTTAAAAAAAGTTTTGGACAAGGTGACGCGCTGTCATGTGACTTCTTTAACATCATACTTGAAAGTATTGTGCGGAACTCACTAGCGAGTTGACATAGTTGACACTATTACATTAAAATTGCCCTCGGCGACTTTAATACAAAAATACTATTGTCGGCAATCATAGCTCGCACGACACCACCTCTGTCAACGGATCGACTTTGCGGCGGGGCGAAACATTGTCGTAGCTAGCATGCGGTTCCCCGCATCCGGATATTCATAAGGGCACGTGGAGAACTCCTGATCAATCAACCGTCAACTAGATTGAACACATTGCGATCGAAGCAAGGCACTCCTCCAATATTATGAGCGTCCGAACGTTCCGAGGGATCTATATCGACTCGGACCATTACCTTGTTGTAACCAAGGTACGGTTGCGGATATCCCGAATATTGCAAAAGCAAGCTAATACTATGAGGAATTTGGTCGTCGGTCGGTAACAATCGCAAGAAATCACCAAATCCTTTTCCGATCGAGTATCCCTTAATTTCTATGCCGTCAGCATCACGTATCGAAGACTAGTGGCGGAATTGCCAAAAAGCCATCAGAGATGTCGCCTCTGATGTGCTGGGTTTCACTCGGCCACCATAACAAAACCCTTGGATTGACGACGAGTGCCGGCCGATTGACAAAGTGGCGCTGCATAGAAGGACTAGAGCTGCTCACGAGCTCTACGAGCGGAAGGGGAGAGACGAACACCGGCGCTGTCGAGGAAATTGGAAACTGCAGGAACGAGATACGGAAGTTTTATCAAAAGGTAAAACACATGCAACGATTTGTGTTCGCCGAACAGATGTCTGTAGTAGAGTCGCAATGGATGCTGAGGATTTGAAAAGAGCATTTCTACAGACCGTATAACGGCGATGACCAACCAAATACCGCTGTCAGGTAGAATGAACCTTTGAACCTGGATGGTGTAGATCAACTATTTCGTCCAAACGACCTAGATGAAGTGAAAATAGCTTAAATCAAACAAAGATACTGTAGCGGAAACACTGACTGCCGAGATCTTCAAAGCGTCAGGCGATTATTGATAAGGAGCATACACCAACTCATCTGTAAAATGTGATCGAACTTATGGAACCTCCGCATTGTTTGTCCGATCCTCAAGAAAAGAGACCCTATGAACTGCTCCAACAGAGGCATCAGTCTTCTTAATATAGCCTACAAGATCCTATATACCGTATTATGTGAGCGCCTGAAGCCACTCGTTAACAACTTAACTGTTTCATATCAGTGTGGCTTCAGGCCAGGAAAGTCCACCATCGACCAAATATTCACACTACGCCAGATCTTGACAAAAATCCATGAGCTTCAAATCGATACACACCACCTATTCACCGATTTTAAGCCCGCATATGATAGCATTTATAGAGACGAGTTGTATAGAGCAATGTCTAGTTTTGGCAATCCATCTATGTCGGTAAAGAATCTGCCGAGACTTTTGATGCCAAGAAAGCGTTTAGACAGAGCGAAAAAAGTGAATTTCGTGTGCTTATTAAGCATTATTTCTTGCGAAAAAAAAACCATTACCGAGACCAAGGCTAAGCTTGATAAATACTATGGGGACTCTGCACCATCGATTTCAATGGTAAAAAAGTGGTTTACTGAATTTCGTTGTGGCCGTACAAGCACTGAAGATGCCGAACATCCTGGACGCCCAGTTGAGGTCTCTACACCCGAAACAATCGAAAAAATTCACGATATGGTGTTGGCCGACCGAAGATTGAAAGTGCGAGAGATTGTGGAAGCCGTAGGGATCTCGCATGGCTCAGTGGTTTCAATTTTGAATGATCACTTGGGCATGAGAAAGCTTTACGCAAGATGGGTGCCGCGTTTGCTCACAGTCGACCACAAACGCAATCGTGTAACAACTTCACAGGAAGGTTTGGCGTTGTTTAATCGCAATATGGAGGAGTTTTTGCGCCGTTTTGTAACCGTGGACGAAACATGGATCCATCACAACACACCAGAGAACAAACAACAGTCAAAACAGTGGGTTTCTAAGGGTGAATCGGCGCCAAAGAAGGCCAAGGTGGGTTTGTCAGCCAATAAAGTTATGGCGACTGTTTTTTGGGATGCACGCGGGATAATCCACATTGACTACCTTCAAAAGGGAAGAACAATCAATGGGGAATATTATGCCAACTTATTGGACCGATTCAATGACGATTTGAAAAAAAACCGACCTCATTTGGCCAAGAAAAAAGTTCTTTTCCACCAAGACAATGCAAGGGTGCACACATGTGCAGTTGCCATGGCAAAAATCCATGAATTGGGCTATGAATTGCTCCCTCATCCACCCTATTCTCCAGATTTGGCTCCGAGCGACTACTTCTTGTTCCCAAACCTGAAGAAATGGCTTGGTGGAAAAAGATTTGACTCCAATGATGAAGTCATCTCACAAACAAAGGCCTATTTTGAGGACCTCGACAAATCATGGAAGGGATAAAAAAATTGGAGAAGCGTTGGACAAAGTGTATAGAGCTCAAGGGAGACTACGTTGAAAAATAAAATTATTTTTTTATCAAAAAATCTGTGTTTTATTCCAAAAGTCACGGACTTATTGACCCGCCCTCGTATGATGGACAATGGAACAAGGGGCACGACATCAACTATTTACTTATATACTCATTGCAGCTCAATACATTGCAGCTCTCTTGCTCTTAAGTCTGTCTAAAAGTCCAATAAAAATGTGAATTTCCTGTACATTCTTTCAGTTATTGTATATGAGGACCTTTCCTCTTTTCCACTCTACTCCACCATACAACAAGATCACTTTCTCTAATTTTCAATTAAGATATCGCCTATTGTATGCGACGAAACATTTTTCGAAAAAAATCTCTATTCACTTTCACAATGTTGTAGTCGTAAATCTTCGAAAAGTCAATCTTGCATCGGTCAGAAAATATTGCCTATTGTCAAGACCAATTCTGAATCCTCTCGGCCTGCTGTATCAGTACCAGATGAGAGGTCTAATTAAGGTTCGCCGGTTGAGAAATAATTTAACAAACAGTGGCAAGATCAATTTCCAACTCTCTTAAATATAATAACGTCTACGTTCGACCCCTGATGGTATGAGAGATGCTAAAGGCAACCCAATGTAGTATACCCACGATTACCCTCTTCCAACACCGCGCAGTTTGAAAGCGAAAGTTTTTTTTTGGAAATTATTCTGTGTCTCTGTGTTGTACAACACCAGCTCGAAGATAACTCTAAACGCCAACCAGTCACCATATCTGCATCTGCAGCATCAACTCCAGCTCCATGTGAAAGAGCGGTTTACGATTGCCACCGCCACCACATGGCTGGTCCACCCCACTCATTATTGTCGAACAGGATTTCCAGATTTGGTACTGGTGCTCGAATACCAGTCGGATGGTGCGCTGGCGAATGCTTGCTTTTTACTTCATATTCCCATCGTAGCTATGTGTCGTTCGAAAAAAAAAAAAAATATATATATATAAATAAAATTTGCAACAACAAAGAACATGAAGATGATAAAATCCATGATCGCACTTTGCACATAACAAACAGAAAATTTATTTAGAGAATCACTTTGTGAGGCTAAGCTAGCCTGGCCGAGACTTTAGCTTTAGCTTTAGCTGTGCTGAGCCCGCTCAAGTTGGTATCTTAGCTCACAACTTTTCCCATGATATATGTTACAGGCTTAAATCGAATGAATCGCTTGATTACGATGAAAGTGACCATTGTATTCGCTGGATTATAAATGGAGTGTGCTGCTACCACACTATAGTATACCGCCATCGAGCAGTATTCGTAGTAAACACATGTCTTATAGTCTCGGGGGACTTATGCATAAAGTTGATCATTTGCATGAAGGTGCGATTGAAAGAAAAATTAATTTTCATATCGAAGCTGTTTACGAGTTAAGTGGAATGTTAAGAAAGTCAGCGTAGATTGACATTTAATTGGTGGATATTATTTAAAAAGTGAAAAGATACGGTTGGGATTTGTTGTGTCAATGACCGACTATTTTGATGTAAAGATGAATGGCGATGTACTCATATCATCATTAAGTGTCAGAAATGAATATCAGGTGGGATTTATAAGTAAATTTGATAGCATATTCGATACGATGGCACACCTGCATCCATCGGGCACTCTTTCATTCGACAGCTTAGTCTTTCTCGTCATTCCAAACCTGCGGTCCGGGGCTCCAAATTCTTCATCCACGTGACCGTGATGGTGGTTTCAGCTTATAATTCCGAATTCTATGCTGATAAACAGATAAAGGGTGCAATCATAGATTGATAGGTTGACGCTGAACCAGATCATTAACTTCATACTATACTGCGTTATACATATCTGTATATAAACTGCTTGGCGCTTTCACAGTGCCTGTATCCCATCTCTTTTTAAATTTGAGCCAGGCCCTCTGAGTTCAAAAAAGTGGAAGTCTGCTTTTCATTTATTGATTCTCATTATCGTCTATTTACGAAAAAAGCTTTTAAGTCAATCAGTCTATCTGAAGCTGAATCGCGGCTAACAAAACATTTGGTACATACTGGCACAACACCTTACACCCAAAAAAAGCCATTTTCATCGCTTTTCTGAGCGGTGGTTGCCAAGAAAATACGCGAAATCCTTGAAAAAAGGGGGTACAGGTTCCAGCTTCTGCTGGTGGTACTTTAATTATATTCAAGGGACAAT
The DNA here is from genome assembly GCA_949129095.1 of Volucella bombylans. NCBI lineage: Eukaryota > Metazoa > Arthropoda > Insecta > Diptera > Syrphidae > Volucella > Volucella bombylans. Next base: position 132,831,039 of record OX422142.1, on the reverse strand, counting down.
TCCTCGCAAAGTGAAAAAGTGTATTCTGTATGGCGTTAAAATTTTTCGCTTTTAACACAAATCTAGAAAGGAAGATATTCATCGATAAAATTAAACGATATTAGAAGTTGAAGATCAACTTTCTGTAGTCGAAAACTAATTGGCGAAAATATTAGATCCTGAGACAGCACGGGCAGTCACTGGTTTGTCGAAATGTAATCAGATACCTTGGGATCTAGCTAGATCAGTCAGGCCAGAGCGAAAGGTGCTTTTGCCCTTACAAATAAGCTATTTTATAGCAGACAACCCGATGCGGCGGTGAAGGTGATCTGCTACATGGCTCTTATCTGACCTATACTTGCATTTGGATGTCCCGTGTGGTTCAATATGAGAGTAAATTCATTGAAAAATTTCCGAATGCTTAAGAGGGCTGGCTTGTCTTCGCTTATGAGTATACAGAACAACAGAGTCTGAGTACATAAAGTGTAGCCAGGTTATAGCCAGGATACAGTTGCGTTTCAAATACAAAAAAATACTGCTGACATCGTTTGGCTTCAATCATAAGAGACATTTTCTCTATCAAGAGTCTTATTCACCAAATATTTAATACTACTGGCAGCATCGCCATGTCGTCTTTGATGCGCAAGGCTTCTCTCGGCTACTAATAGGGAACCCCTGGTTCGACGAAAAAAGCCGATAAGAACATACGTACAGCGAAAGTAGAACCGCAAATAGTGGTATTCGATATAAGGGCCATAGCTGCTCGAGAGCTTGAGACGAGAAGAACGGCGGCTCTTCAGAAATAAAAGAAAGAAGCACGAGAAGTGTGCGGTTGAGGAAATAGAGAGATGCTTTTGTAGGAATGAAGTTCAAAAATTGTACCTAAGACTACAAAAACGAAGAAGAAACATTGTTGTTGGAATGCAGTCGATGTTAAGGAAAGCAAGGCATATTTAAACTTATGTAAGAATCAACAAAACACCTTACCTGCCGATCTGTTTAAATAGAGGGTAGAAGACTTGCTAAGGATCATAAACCAGCTTTCGGTATTTCTCACGTAATAAGATCCCTTAAATGCAATGTTAAATCTCATCAATACCGCCTACAAGATTCTATTCTCGTCGACAACTTGATTGCTGCAAATCTATGTGACTTTAGACCATGGACGTTCACCATAAACTAAATCCTGGGTCATTAAGAAAACCCAATAAGTTGAGCTCGATACTCAGGACATCTTTATCGACTTTAAGGCCGCACACAATGTGGACATACATATGTACATATATACGACATCTCCACATAGAAAAACTATGCATTACTTTTGGTATTCCTGCCAAACACATCCGATTATGCTGCATGACAATGAAGAAAGTAATATGAATGTTACTAATCCAAAAAGAATGTAAACGTAATGAAGAATATCTTTCTTCAAAATATTGTACAAATTTTCGAAGCCAACACCAGAGGTACAATCTTTAAAAGTCCACCAAATTACTCGCAAAGAACGACGATATTGACTTCTTTTTTTAAAGTAGGGAGGGAAGAAAGATAGGTACCGATGTACGTTGGTTTTAAATAGTATAATGACTAGGAAATAGAGAGCTCGGGAGGGCATTCCACAAGCGAGTTGTTCGGCTTAGGAACGAATCACGATATTTCAGAGTACGTCCGAAAGTGGGATTGAGGGTATACTGATGAGAATTCATAGCGAGATGGGCTGTTAAGGTTTGAAGGGGCGGAATGCTACTGGCGATTTTAATGGAGCACTGATGGTGGTAATAGCGATAAAATAAAGTGAGACACGAGACATTTCGTCGGTGTTCGAGGATGTCCATTGAATCTTATCTAGCAGGCGCAGAGATGTTTTAGGTGCACCTGACCGGATGTGTGCATTGTACTCCAATTTTGGGCGGATAAATGCCTTATATATTGAGGCCAGATCAGAAGGGAAAAGCATACCTTACATCGTTTGAAGAAACCTAGACATTTCACAGCATTTTTGACGATATCGAATATGTGGTCATTCTAACGTAACCTGTCACTGACACACATACCGAGAATGGAAAGTTTATCGGTTTCGACGATGCAAGTGCCTGGGTGTTTAAATTTCGCTTTAACGACAGCAGACAGCATTGTGCTTTGGAAGTATTAAATTCTACTCTGTTGGTGGTTCCCCAATTGGTTATGCTGTTAATTTCAGAATTTAATGAGCTTAACATACGCTGGCGTTCCCGTTCTACAGCCGAAGAGCAGTGACGTGAGTTAGGGAACGAATATGAAAGAGTACTATCGTCAGCAAAGGAATATATTGGATTAGAAGTAGCAGACAAGAGATCGTTGATGAAAATTGAAAAGAGTGTCAGAGACAGAACGGAGCCCTGGGGCACACCAGCATTTATTTTGTGAATATCAAACTTGAAACCATCCAAGACAACTTGAATTGAACGTTCCGAAAGGTGGTTTCTAATCTATTGAAGAAGAGAGTCATCGATCCCAAATGCACGCATTTTCGCCAAAAGAGCCTGATGCCAAACTCTGTCAAATGCCTTAGAAATATCAAGGGCAACTATCTTGCTTTCGCCAGATTGATGTACGCTTTGATTCCACTTTTCTGTTAGACATGCCATCAAATCACCAGTGGACCTGTTGCTACGAAAACGATATTGCCGGTCATTGAAAAGTTTTCGTGTTTCGAGATATTTCATGAGCTGACGATTTATCAGCGTTTCCGTGACCTTGGAAAGAAGGGACGTTAGTGCAATGGGTCTGTAGAAGGAGAGAGAAGAAGATTCGACTTTTTTAGGGACGGGCTGGACAAATGCTGTTTTCCATCTGCTCGGGAAGAGTCCTAAAGAGTAGGATTGATGAAGAAGCTTACGCAGTGGTTTTGCCAGCGTGGAAGAACACCTCTTCAGAAGAAGGGGAGATATTCCATCTGGACCAGTGGATTTATGTATATTGAGATCTTTAAGTACTCTTGCTACTACACGAGTGCGAAAATAGATTCGTCCCATTGAAGATTCGACGCACTCAAGTGTAGGAGGAGACAAGCACAATCTGGGAGTGTTGAATTGGCCGAAAAGTGCAGCAAGTAGAATGGCCTTGTCTAAAGAGCTGACAGCTGGAATGTCATTGTGAATGAGCGTTGGAATGGAGGATGAGGCAGAGTTTCTGATATTTTTGACAAACGACCAAAAGTTGTTACTACTTTTGGGACATTGTATTATTTTTTGCCTCAACTTTTGGTCATACTGAAATTTTACACGCTTAAGAAAGACGTTGCAGTCATTCCTGGCTCGTTTAGACTTTTTTCGGTTTTCCTCTGTCGGGTTGGTCTTCAAGGACCGAAAAAAAAAAAATGTCTCTAACCCTGACACCTTCTTTACAGCACCTTCTTTATCCGATGAGGGATTAAAGGTTCTCATTATAAGGATCATATCAGCAGCGGCATCCACGTCGTTATTGAGGAAGTATAACGACCAGTTAAAATTCCTAAAGAAGCTGTTAAGACCGCTTTCTTTCGTTGACTTTCTCGTATTGCCATACGGTTGTTTTAGGAATTTTTTCTCTAACTGTGTGGTCGGTGTACAGAAATTAGCTGATATGACACAATGGTCCAACAAGACTAGAGGGGAGAGCACATCAACGGTGTACTTATCAGGGTGAGAAGTTAAAAACATGCCCATGGTATTGGCGGTATGGCTATCAATGTCTGGCATTCGCGTGGGCTCATTTGCAAGCTGCGTTGTTAAGTTGTTTTTCGCAGCGAAGATCTCAAAACACCGCCCTTCGGGTGTTCTCTGTCCAGAATGTCGAAGCCACCCGGAGTTGTGTATATTGAAATCGAGTGTAATAACGATTTCAGTACGAGGATACAGGGATACAATTCTTTGAATGGAGCCAGACAACGCATCGAACTCGTTAAAAGTCGCATTGCTGTCCAGTTTGGGGCTTCTGTAAATATAGTAAAGCAGTAGCGGATAATTTGCTTACGGAGATGGAATTTTAACCACATGAAATTGAATTCCGGATTGGAACAGGGACTACATTGTGGTTTAGTTTGGTAAGCTACATCATTACGCACGTAAATGGCGAGACCGCGATGAGAGAAGAATAATGGCTCTAGTTCGTAGCCAGGTAGCTTCAGATCACCGTGTTCTACCTGTGTTTCACAAAGTGCCAAAACAGCTGGTCTGTATTTACAGACGTGGACGTACGCAGAAAAGTGGTTACTTTTTAGCCTGCGTATATTTGCAATGTCCACTCTAAGTTCCCGAATCATTATAAAGAAACACAAACACAAACATCGACGTTACTAAGCACAGCTGTGAAGTAGAAAAAAATTATGTTACTTGTAAGCCGATTCTTATCAGGCTGGGAAGACAGTCTCATGCATGACACAGGTGGTCTCTGCTTTCGAGTCAGTGTAGGTGCCATCAGATTCTCTAAATGTTTTCTGTCTGTCTAATTAGCCGCTTATGAGAACTTTGGCCAATCTGCTGGTATTATCAAGGCACTCTTTCAGCTGCCAGCTGAATCCTGGAAATGATTTTGTGGAAGTTAAGTCTTAGTTAAGATTCTGCAAAAGCTGTGTCATATCCATAAACGAGTACCAATGAATTGAGCATAACCCCCCATTGCATACCTTCTTAGAGATATTAACATAGTGCAGTAAAGGTAAAACGAAAATGTCAAAAGAATTTTGACAACATGTATACTCTTGATGTGTGTACGTTTCTAATGAAAGGACATACACCGCGCAGTGGTAATTTACCCATCACTCAAAATACAATAACTCGAAAGCATCAAGGAAAATGGGACGATCCTACAAACTATACAGCAACATGCAGTTCTGAAGGACCGAGCATCATGAAGGAAATCAACCAAACTCTCACTTACATTATTACTCCATCACATCTGACAGATGGTTCAACTCACTAAAATTGTCTTTCACAAAACTAACGTACTTTAATAAATCACTTGTACTTGTGAAAACATTACATTACAAACTTTCAAACTCGACAATTTGTTGACTTGTCCGCCCCATCATCTGCAATATTGTTTGAGCAAATATTCATAGCTTATCCGTATGTCGGAGTCAATAGACGCATAATAGACTCCTCATATACATACTCGTACATGGCAAAACACTCATCTATCTCGTATGCATAATCAGTTAGAGAAAGAAGATCTGTCAAGTCATAGATAGTTCGATCAGATACACAAAGCGGTTAAGGCTTAATGCTCATACGTGCCAGCGCAATATTTGAACTTGGACTCGGTATTGTTTGCTAAGACAATTCACAACTTTGAATAAGAGACAGCTATGTAACATAGCTTGAACGAGTATTTCGGATTACATATGCTATAACATATGTGACTGCTTAAAGTGCTGGAAGTTGACAGATCACTTCGTTTCGCTGTAGGCAAATTTCTAACAATGATATTTGTAGTGGCATCTTGGAGAAAAGCCACAATATGTTCTCTTCTCTCATGATCATGATCGCAATCGCAATCGCAACACGCAATTGCAAATGTAATCTTCTCTACAAAACGATGATCCATCATCATCATCGTCGTCATTACCACCATCACCATCAACAGCAATAGCAAGAGCAACAGCAGCAGCAACAAAAGTGGAAACCATTGTCGTGTCGGTTGGATGGTGGCGGTGGAATCGAAATGGCAGTGTCATCGTTTACATAGATGTGCCTCTGCAGCACTTGGGAGCTGTGGTGAAAGTTTCGCTATTGCACGGTGAACTCAATTTCCGCAATGAGGCAGATGATCCAAGCGCAGACGATTCTTCATCATGTTCGACAACGTAAGGTTCATCTCTATGGTCACAAGGCTTTGGGCTTTTGAAACCATAACAAAACGTGTTTTGCCTTTTTATGATCTCGGGTACCGAAATCTTTGTTTTTCGCTGTCCATCTTTTACATTAATTTCGTGGGTTAACCAACGATATCGGTGCAGAAATGATAGGTTATACTCGTATCTAGTAGTACAAGTATCTACCAGTTTGCCTCATCGCACCAGCACTATGTAGTTGCTGATTGAAACGATCTGACTACACTATCTCCCGGTTCAAAGTTGCTGTGCATGATTGTATCTCTTGCGGAATATCATCTTAAACATGGATTTCCGATTTGTTTCGTAAACGTTGCTTGTTTTGGAGTACCGGTTTCATTGAGGAGGAGAATCTCGGAGACAAGCAAGTGAATAGAGAATAATGGATAGTAGATAAGGAATAAGTGAATAAGTGAATTTGCGAAGCGAGAAATGCTCTGTCAATCGAAAGGAATCTGAAGACTGTCAAAAGCAAGATAAATACTCAAGAACAGAGGAATCTGCTGGTTGTCTGCAACCCACATTAGTGCATTGCCAACCAACAACTGGGAATTGACAATTGGAAAAGAAAAGTGAAATGATCACATCACATTTGTATCTGCGAACTGCATACAGCAAATAGTGAATGGCGAATGTGTGCATTCAAACATGGATTATTGAGGAATCACATTACCAACATTTGTATCTTGAGTGCGGGAATGTCATATGCTGGTTTGTCTTCTCTTTCGTTGTGGATAATGACGTCTCGACTGCTGGATTGGCTTGCATCGTTAGTGGACCGAACATGTTTGGTACCTTGTACCAATGGTCACCAGGTATTTGTAGGAAAGTTTGTCTGCACCTTTTTTGAGTGGAGATTCAAGTATCTGTCATAATTTGCACTGCTGATCTAATACTCAAGAGAATCTATAACGAAAGCGAAGCTCTTGGGGATAACTAAACGATCGTGGTTTAAGCTGGTTTTTAGTAGGTTGGCGCCATCTCAGGTGAGCTGGTTCCAATTTGTAATCAACCCAACTGTGTATATTAAGATGTCTCTTATATGAATTTCAGTTTTCGAATCGGGTCAAGAAAAGAATATACGGAACAGAGAGGTAGTTTGCATAGAAAGTTTTACGATCACCAAGTGGTAGAGAGCAAATATCAGGCAATTGTTCACATTGTCTACCTTATGGGTATGTGGAGGAGGAAGAGTATAGCAAAGATTAACTTTCTTATTGAAGTGGAAGTCTAGACAACATAGTTCCTCTTATCTAACCTTAATTATAATCCTAGCAACATTTCCATCAGAATGCAAATACGAGGTATTGAAGCATGCTTTTGAATAATGCATTTTTAAGAGGATGCACGCTTTCGAATATTAAACGACTTTTGGATTGAATTCAGGTATCCTTCTGCATATTAACCGCCGCTATTAGGTCACCGTTCCTCAATTTTTGTGAGGTCAACATGGACAAAACGAGGGACTTAATTTTGAACCCAAATCTTGCATAATCATGAAGGAAGTAGCCTCGACAGATGCCCAGAAAAAAGACAGTAGCAGATGGCAGAAAAAACAAACAAAGAGGCGCTGCAATCAGAAAATATTGCAGTAATTGAGAACTACCGAGTCGAAAGAAGAGAAAAATTAATTCGTCCTTTTCTTGAGCCGAGTAAAGTAAAGTCTAACAAACTACTCGCGGAGTTATTCAGCAGTTAAGGTGTTGATTTGGCACCGGATTATGATTAAGTATTGGAAAGTGAATACATACCCCATGACTTTAATATCAGTTCTGTACGAACTTGCCTCATCTATAAGAACGGCTATTCTATGTCTTACAAGAACCACCACAATTTCCATTAAAATTAACCCAATAGTTCTGTGTAATGCTGGAAAATACTCGATGTACTCTGCCGTGTGGAATCTCATCCACAGGGCTTCCAGACAACCAAACAATTTTGGCATGGATATGTGTCACGTGACTTCATTAATTTAGATGAAGATCACGGGGCATTGGACAAATGTTGAACTGATGGCAAAATCGAAAAGAAGCCAACAAAAACAATTATAGGGTGAGTTTCTAACAAAATCATATCACCGATAAGGCTCAACATGAAGTTGAAGTTGCCAAAAACCAACATGCTGGACACAGTAGGGAAAGTGAACCAATACGCCATACAAGCAATGTGCAAAGCAATATCTAAAACCAGACGGAAAGGTGAGAAGAAACAGTACTGTATAGTCGTAACACTTGATGTCAAAATATTTTCTACTTGACCAACTGGAACATCATCAAAAGCGTGACGAAATAGGCATGTACCTAACTAAACATTGCGATGATCTTTTTATAAGTGGAATCCTCTACCACGACCCAGATGAAGGACCCACAAAGTGCAAAATAACATAAGAAGTTCCGCAAGGGTCAGTCCTAGGCCCAGTCTTGTGGAATATAATGTACGATTCGAATATGCAGAACAAAATAAATTAACATCATTGGATATGCAAATGACATCACAGTAGTAGTCGTTGCCAAAGCCGTAAAGGAAGTGACATAACTCTCCAAATACACCATCAAACCTTTTTTAGGAGGATTTTATTTCAATATGCCAACACTCGTATAGGTTAGGTTTGGTAAAAGTGGCTGTTGGAAATACCAACCCACTTAGGCCTATTGGCCCATTGTGATGCCACGTGGATCTATGATCCTCTTACTACTGGAACCAGTTTGAGCTTATAATAAAGCGTAGGAGACTGTTAACGTCTAATTTTTCTAGATCGTTTAGGTTGTTGTAGAATAAAGCTCCTAGATGAAGCTTTCTTCTCTGGGAGAGAGCTGGGCATGTGCAGAGTAGGTGGAGGATTGTCTCCTCCTCTTCCTACAGAAGTCATTAGTAAAAGCGCCAAGCCTTCTTGCGTGCTTGCCTATGAGGCAGTGTCCAGTAATGTAAGTCTGTTCTTTTATTGGCATCCAGCTTTAGTGTTAGTTTGCACGTAGCGATTGGTATACCTATACTACCTTTTTCCGGTAGGATAGGTAGAGTGGTTCCAATTTTGGCGAGTTCATCGGCTCTGCAGTTCCCTGGAATGTCTCTGTGGCCCGGCACCCAACAAAGGTGAATGTTGAACTACTTTCCCATCTCGAAGAGAGATGATCGGCATTCAAGGGCGGTTTTAGAATATAAAGTCCAGGGACTTGATGGCGGCCTGACTATCCGAAAATATGCGGATATCCTTTGCAGATATCACGTTTTTCTTCAGCCAGGACAGAGCTTCTTTAATCGCCAAAATTTCCGTCTGGAACACGCTACAGTGATTTGGAATGCGGAAAGAGAGGCTTAGATTTAGCTTATCTGAGAAAACACCGCCACCAACTCCGCTATCGGTTTTAGATCCATCTGTGTAGAGATGGATTGACTTGTCCTCCATGAAAGCATCCTCCTCCCAGAATGATCTAGAGGGGAAGCTTACATGGAAGTTTTTGTCAAACCAAAGTTCAGGTATGGTGTAATCGATGTTCTCTATGAGGATTCCTAATGTATTAAGAATATTGGCGTGGCCAGATCAATTATTTGTCCACTGTTTAGTCGCTTTAAGGCGAATAGCTGCAGTCGCAGCTACTTGCTTGAAGCAGAATATCTAGTGCCGCAGAGGGGGTAGACCGCAAGGCTCCGCTTGTGCATAGACATGCTGTTCTTTGGACTCTGCTTAGTTTAATGCGGTTGACTGCATTCTCCAAGGCCGTCCACCAGACAACCACCCCGTAAGTAAGTATCGGTCTTATGACCGAGATGTATAGCCAGTGGGTTATGCGAGGTTGAAGGCCCCATTTGTTCCCAATGGCTTTTTTGCAAGAGAATAAAGCTATTGTAGCTTTATTGACTCTTTCTTGAATGTTAGGTTTCCATTTTAGTTTCCTGTCAAAAGTGAGACCCAGATATTTTGCTGTATCGGAGAAAACTAAACTGGTACCGTTTATTGAAGGAGTAACTCTGCTACCACCCGCTTCCAGGTATATCAGTAGTTCGTTAACTACTTAGTTCCAGAGAAGGGGAGAGAGGACACCGTCTTGCAGCGTACCTCTGCTGACATATCTTTTAGCAGAAGTCTCACCCAGTTTGGAGTTGATTATCCTGCTTTTTAGCATTAGACCGATCAACTCCCCAAGTGAGTCGTCTACCTGCAGAGTTGACAGCTCAGTCGTGATTGCGGATGTGTTGACGTTGTTAAAGGCGCCCTCTATGTCTAGGCAAGCAACCATTGTAAACTCCTTATATTCACATCGTTCGATGTGGCTAGTCAGAGAGTGCAAAGCCGTTTCCACCGACTTTCCTTTACAGTAGACATGTTGAGCCGTAGACAGAAGTCTTGGATCAACTTTAGCTCGAATATGGATATCAATCAGTCGTTCTAGAATTTTGAGAAGGAAAGATGGTAGACTTATAGGTCTGAGGTCATATGTTCTCATTTTCCGGCTTTGGGAATGAATACTACGAGTACATTGACTTCTCTCCATAACAGTGGAATGTGGATAAGTTCTACACAGCTCCTCATAATAATTTCTAACACTGGTAGAACAATATCTGTGGACCTCTGTAGCTCGGCAGGTATTATACCGTCCGGACCAGCAGACTTGTATGGTTTGAAGCCATGCAGCGCCCAGAGCAGTTTGTATCTCGTAATCAGACCATGAATTTTGGTCACGGTTGCAGTAGGCCTGTTTGGGATGCTACTGGCCGCGAGTTGGGAGCTACCTGGAAATCGGGTGTCCAGAAGCAGGTTGAGTGATTCATCACTTGAGGTTGTCCAAGAGCCATCGGTTTTTTTCAAACAGCTAGGCATCATAGGATTTGTAGAGAGGATTTTTCTTAGCCGCGATGCCTCAGAGGTTTCTGTAATTTTGTCACAGAATGACCTCCAGGATTGTCGCTTTGCCTTCCTCAGTTCTTTTTTGTATAATTTGAGGGATTCTTTATATGAGTCCCAGCCGGTCACTTTTCTTGTGCTTTTTGCTGCATTGAAAAGTTTTCTACAGGCGTTTCTGAGCAGTCCCAGTGCCGATGTCCACCAATGTGGCTTTTTCTTGCCTCTTGGTTGAATAAGAGGGCAGGAAGCGGCCATAGCCTGATTGAGAGCCAGAGTAAATTCCCTGACTTTCATGTCAAGCTCATTGGTGTCACGCGGGGGACTTGATAGTTCAGAAGATAGCGTTTTTGACAGTATTCCTCTGTATCTTGGCCAATCAGTTTTCCGGTAATTCCGGAAAGCTGGTTGGCTGGTTGGCTTGGGGGAGCATCACTCAGACTGAATTGGATGTATCTGTGGTCTGAAAAGGAGTGTTCAGATGATACCATCCAGTTTGTTAGCCTTTGGGTGATGCTGTCGGAGACAAGAGTAATATCTAACACTTCTTGTCGGTTTCTAGTTATAAAAGTGGGCTCATTGCCAATATTGCAAATAAAGAGGTTAGTACTTAAAATATAGTCTAATAGTGACTCACCTCGATCATTGATGTCGGTACTGCCCCATACCGTGTAATGTAAGTTAGCGTAGCATCCGATTATGAGGCCAGTTTTTTGCCTTCCAGCTTCCAGTACCACCCTTTCTAGATTATCATCAGGGAGAGAGCCCACTTGGTCGTGGCCAGTAGGAGCCTTTGGCAGTCTCTAGTCTGGCAACAGTTAAGTCGGGGTCACTGAGGTTGGGAAGTAGAAATACATTAAGGCTACATTTCACTAATATACAAGTTCTAATCTTACCTTTGTCTCTTGTATAGAGCGGAGCGTATGTGGGTGTCCTAAGTCCACAAACCACCCCTTCTACAATCCATGGTTCCTGGATTAGGATTATGTCTTCTGCGTTTTTAGAAAGACGCAGAATGAGTGCGGCCGAAGCCTTTTTTGAGTGATGGAGATTAATCTGGAGAAACTGTATGGTGTTATTGAGGTCCTCCGCATCTATAAGAACCCCTTAGTTCCTAATGTTTCGCGACTTTCCAGTCATGAGTCGGAAGAGTCGGGTTACTGAGCCGGATGATTTCCAGAAAACTATCTGGAGAGGAGGGCTCGGCTGGAATCCAGGTACGAGTTCGAGGTCTGCTAGGAATGTCTTCCTTAGACACGACCTCGAGCTTTGCACCTGGCCAATTCTCTCCTAAACCATCGATGGCCTTGGTGAAGAGATCGAGAGATCTCTGGTTGGAACATGCGATGAGCTTGACATGGCCTTGGTGCCAGCCAGCGTCGCTTGTGATAGGAGGTGGTCCGGGGTTTTCCCGCATGATGGCCAAGAAGTTGCTCGAAAGCTTCAGCTTGACCAGCTGCCACCGTTCCGGTGTAATGGAACCGTCGGTATCGTTCCTGTCGATCACCGCGATCACCAATGCATCCTTTAGGACTTTAGGACACTCATATAGCTGATAGTTAATCGGACAGCTGACACCATCTTTTTGTTCAGTGTTGTTTGGAAAATTATCACATAAGTGAACTAACACACATGGCAAACTTACCAGATTTTGACGGTTCCAAAAACTGCTTTCCACTGATTACCCCTATACTTGTGACCCTGTCCGTTCATACATGTGAATTGTCAGCATAGAGTTTGCTCATGATGCAAAGACATACGCCCGAGCAACATTTACAAATTGTGAAAATTTATTTATCTAAGAATTTCATTCGAAAAAATATAATTGTACTTCGATTCTTAAAAGTTTTATATTAAAACATTCAGATCACCTTGCCCTTGCTTTATGTTATGCTTTATGTATAATGCAATCTCTTTATGGACTTTCGATTAGTTACAATAATATCTGTAAAATCAGAAGATGACTAAACGTTGCCAAATGATTATTCATTTGATCAAAATGATTGTTGTACATACTCGTACATACTCTTAGCTTTTCCTGTTAACATTGCAAGCTAAGTTTAAGTCAGTGGTAATAAAGTGTCCAACGAAGAAGACGCGTTTTACTGTGTTGAGTTTTTTAGTAACCATAATATTTAATTTATAGTAACCATAATAGACCAAGTGGATCGGCTACTCGAAACAAGATTGAACCTTTTCGCACTACATTTACTCGTTTGAACTCCAAGCCAATGAACATAATGCGCAGAGATGCGAACAGAAGAAAATATCGGCGTCGATAGGGCCAGTGTTGTGATAGATCCTAATTGATCAATTCGTTATAATGTGCAAGAGCTCTTGGCTTCTGTCCATTGATTTTATGAAAGATTTTGTACAGATTTCTTTCAGGGATATGGCTCATCTCTGTCTCAGTAGCTGGTGGTTTATGGGCTAGCGGCATCACCGGTCCAGACTATTTGATTATAAAAATCAAAATGTCACCGGTCAATGGCATGGTGTAAAATACTTACTCGTAACATGGACGTGTGGTTTCAACAGGATGGTGCCACATGCTATACAGCAGGCAAAACTATCGATTTATTGAAAGAAGTGTTCGATGACAACATTAGTTCCAGAAATGTCCTGTCAGGCCATACATTGTGTGATTTGATTTTGGTATATGCGGACAAACCAACAACGATCGCACTCTTGGAAGACAACATCGAGCACACCATTCGTGAGATAGAGCCTCAAGTGGTTGAAAATTTGAGTTTCAAGATGCAGTTCTTGACACGCTTCAATTTCAACTCTTACTGATTTTGAACTGGCAGACCACAAACAATGTTCTTATAAGTTGAACCATAGGCTAATTTTTAAAAATCATTTAAAATGCATAACCGATAAGGCTAATCGGGAAGTTGCCACAGTGTCAGTGCCAGGCTAGTGTCAAACATTAGAGGACCTAGACAAGTGCATCGGATGGTCAGCAAATCAAGCATGAAGTGCGCAACTCCTATATGTGAACCGGCAATAAGTATAACACAAAAAGGGCGACCATTAGAGAAACTGAACAAGACAATGGGATACTTCAGCAAAGGGACGTTGGACTTACCATCCAACTGCTGTCAAACATCAAAGAATGGACAGGCAAAAAACACAGAGAAATACATTTTACAATGGACGACCGATACTGTCAGCATTGTGAGGGTTAGCTATCATACATACCGTAGAGTATTTGCTAGAGTGAGAAAACTACTCAGCAGTTAAAACCACCCGGGAAAGGGAAATTGGTGGCGCTATGACCGCAAGAAACAACCCCATTGAATTCGCTTTTCAACGTTTGATAAGGTACGATATAGTTTATAATTGGGCCGATATTCTTTTTTTGAGGATAAAACAGTAACTTACTAAGAGACTGATCCACTGAGATGGATCTTAGAGCACCACTTATTTTCGGTATGTTATGGTTTTATTGAAAAGAGCGAACATTGCAATGAAAACATCAGCTATTTTTGGAATTGGGCATCAGCATAACATCGATTTTTAAGAGCCCCACAAAAATAAAAAGTCTAAGAGGGTCAATTCGCAGCTGCAAGACTGGCCAATTGGCATTGCCAGTGCGGATGATGACACGATAACCTAACTTAGCGCGCAAAAGATCGATTGTTTGATAGGCTGTGTGGCATGGCGCACCATTGTGCTGAAACCAAAGATCGTCCAAGTCCATGTCCTCAATTGTAGCCTACAAAAATTCGGGAGTAGCTCTCACCGTTGACCAAAATGGCTTATCCGGTTCATTTTCAAAGTAAAATGGGCCAATGATGCCACTACTCCAAAATCCGCACCAAACTGTCACTTTCTGTCGTTGCATTGGCTTCTCGACAATGACCTGCGGGTTTTTCGTTCCCCAGATCCGAAAATTTCATTTGTTTAGGATGAAAATGCGCCTCATCAAAAAAGAGATTTTTCGGCCAAATTATACGTCCAATTCGAACTGCTGTAAGGTCCAAACTGAGAGGCGATAACGAAGCAGATGATCATTTGCCATTAATCCGAGATCTTTGAGATCTTTGTGCAAAATTCTCAGCAGGCTGATGTGTGAAATGTTGAGTTGTTAAGATCGATGGCGAGTCGCTGTTTCTGCATTGAGTCGAACACTCTCGGCCACGGCAGCCACATTTTCGTCAGTATGTACTGTATGCAGACGGAAACCGTGAGTGTTATCCGTAAACAAGAGAGTCTCACAAACTTTTTGCACAAACTTGCATACAGCAGGCGCGGTGGGTGTTTCATTTCAGCCAAAATTTATTTTCAATAAAAGCACTCACTTTTGAAATACTCGTAAGTATGCAATATTTCCCAGCGTTGTTCAAGCGTATGACTCATTTTCTTCTTTCGGAGGTATGATGATTTTCCGTCAAGATTTCGAGTGGGAACGAGCTATCAGTGTCCAAATATTATGCGATTCAAAAAGAAACTTGTATTTGGACCACCTGTTACATATAAGTACACGTAAGCCTGAGGGATCAGAATCGGCTCACAAGCAGATTCTTTCATCGGAACTGCAAACCATACGTCCTTTGACGGTTTAAGACTTCTGGCGCCGATAGCATATTTCCGGTTATGCTACAAAAAGTGAGAGGTATGTATGCTGCTGCCCACCAGAAAAGGTATGCGACATTGAGCGTGCTATCCAAAACGCGACTTTTGGCGATATGTGTATCTAAGCCAGACAACACGCCGTATGCAAATGACTGGATTTGCAGATTTTAGCAATGCCATTGATTGCGGATGCTGGCTGTGTTTGTTGGCGACAGTGCGACAACAGACTAAATTTTTGATAACGAGTTGAGCAAGTGGAAATTATATTTAAATTTCTTTATTTCATTTTATGGTTCGTTACAAAATCCTGTAAATAGGAATGTCAACAAGTGTATGTGCTTATAATTACAGTTCTTACTTTTAGTTTACTTATTTAATTTTACGTTTACTTTAATTTATTTATTTAACTTTACTTTTACAATGTAATGCGAATTGCTCGGCCAAATTCAAGGGACAAAAGAAATATAATACGAGAAATACGAGTATATTTTAGGTAATAAAAACCTTATGGTTTTTGTTCATGGCTTTTGACAGATGCAGCTTTTGAGCCAAAAACTTCATCAAGGATGTTAACACTCCCCCCAGTATGTCATCACCTGGACCTACCATAACAGGATCACGAATATCTCTGATGTCCAAAACCGCTGCTTCACCGCTGGTCGTTCATAAATACCTGTTGGGGTGTAAACAGAGGCACTGCATACTTGGCCATCCTTGGAAGTTTGAGTTTTTATAATTCGCCCCTTTGGCCAACAATTTCGAGAACTTTTCGGATCAACAATGTACACAATATCGCCCATTTCGATTGTCTTCACGGCTGAGATCCACTTGGTTCGGCGAGTAATAGTGAGGAGACATTCATTTACCCACTTTCTCCAAAATAAGTCAGCATAATGTTGGGCCATTAACCAGTTTTTTCTCAACGAGACCGTGTTATCATCAAAAACAGCTACAGGTTTTGATCCTGAAGAGGAACCTAGGAGGAAATGGTTCGGTGTGAGTGCCTCATCATTCTCATCTCTAAGAGGAATGTATTTCAATGGACGAGAGTTAATGACATTTTCGACCTCCATCAGCATACCGCGCAATAGTTCATCCGATGGGTTACGAGTTGGCATGATTTTATATAACACACTTTTTATATACCTCACCAGTCTTTCCCAGCTTCCCCCATGCCGGGTGATGCGGCTGGAATGAAGGTCCATTTGGTATTACTGGTGGTAAAGGTTTCTATAAGCTTGATCGAATCAACAGTTGTATACGCTTCCTTCAGTTCTCTGTCAGCGCCTTAAAAGTTTGTGCCATTGTCACTAAAAAACTCAAGTGGATTTCCTCTTCTGGCAATGAAGTTTCGTAAAGCGCGAATGCATGAGTCGGTTTCAATGTGTATAGCCCGAGTGGTAAGACTCTCTGGTCCTCTGAAAGTGCGACACATATAATACATTGGACCGAAGTAATCAACTCCCACAAATGAAAATGGCCTGCTGAACACAGCTAATCTTGCAGGCGGGATCTGGCTCATAAGTGGCGCTTTGGGGAGTGCAGACGAATTCTTACAATCCTGACATGAATTTCTTATTGCTTGAAGCACGACTCGGAGTTTCGTTATAATAAAGCGTTGCCTCAGCTCATTGACAACGGTCTAACGTTTCCGATGATGATATTGGCGGTGGTACTTTTGAACCAGAAAATTTGCTGTCGGATGCTCTTTCGGAAGAATAATTTTTCGCTTTTGTCCAAAGATATCGGCTTCTGTTACTCTGTTGTTCGATCAGATGACACCCTGATCGTCGATGTATGGGCATAACGAAGCAAGATAGCTTGACTTAGAAACGGTTTTAACAATAATGCATTTGTGTCTTCTGCAAATTTTTCACATTGTGCTTCTCGAAATAATGCGTTTTCAGCTTCTCTGAAAACTGAAAAATCGCAAGTTAAATGCCGCACGTAATAAGCGGTTCCAGTTAGAAAAGCATTCGGTGGAAAAAACCTTGTTGTGATGCGAACCATGAACTCCAACAAATTGAGATTTTAGCTCCTCGCTCAGTGTTAATCTTCCGATTTTCTTGCGATGGCCATTCTTCTGATGGCAACAAGAGAAATGGCAGTCCCTTTATCCAGCGATTAACGGCACAAAATTCAGGATTTTTTTATCCATTTCGTGGCTTCATCGGCTACATTTAGTTTACTGGGAATCCATCACCAGCCCGATAAATTAGTCAACTCCAAAATTTCGGTAACGCGAAAGGCAACATATTGGTGACAGCGTCTATAATCTGAGTGCAACCAACCAAGAACGATCCTTGAATCAGACCAAAGGAAAATGTTTTGAAAACAGTATGAGAATCAGTTATTGTTTTAGCTAATCGGGCACCAAGAACAGCAACTGACAGTTCGAGTCTGGGAATAGAATCTTTAGAGGTGCGACTCTGATCTTCGCCACTACTAAGGTGCACTCTACGAGCTTACCATCAGATGATCTTATGTGAACAGCTGCTGCGAACGCATTCTCGCTTGCATTTACAAACACGTGAAGTTGCCTCCTTGGTTGACGAGTCATTTTGTTTAAAACGTAGCATCTTGGAATTTTGAGATTATTGACTTGAGGTAGAAAGCGAATCCAGTTCAGCCATTTGTCAAATTATGCGTCTTGAACTTCTTCATCCCAGGCTATATAAGTGAGCCAAATTTCTTGCAGCAAAAGTTCGCCAGAAAACCTAGAGGATCAAAGATGGTCATGAGTATCCTTAATACTTCCCGTACACCACCACATTGCTAATACTTTCTTCGTTTCCGGCATTGGCGAGATCAATTGCTTCAGCTTCAGAGTCGACGCTGTCCATTAGATCGTCGACATAATGATTTTCGGGTATCGATTTTGCAGCCTTGGGGTATTCCTTCTCAAACTCTTTAGCATTTAAATTCTTAACATATTGTGCACAAGCAGGGGAACACGTAGCGCCAAAGGTCATAACTTTCATTACGAAACAGTCCAATATTTTTGATCTCGCCCACGCCATAAAAACCTTTGGAGATGCTGATCATCTTCCCGCATCAAAATCTGATGATACATTTTCATTATATCGGCACAAATTGCAATTCGGTGTTGTCTGAATCTAAAAATGACTGATGTTAGTGAAACTAATTGATCTGGTCCTTTCAGAAGCATTCAATTTAAAGAATTACCATTAACTTTGGCAGCGGCGCCCCACACTATTCTAAGTTTACATGGTTTATTTGGTTTTTTGAACAGGAAAAATTGGGAGATACCAAACCGGATGCTTTTCCTCTAGCTCTTCTGTGGATAGCTTTCTCGCATATCCTTTCAAAACGTACTCGTATATTTTTTTGTGAAGTGCTTCTGCCAACACCGGATCACGATTCACTCTTTTTTGCAAGTTATCTGAACGACTTTTTGTATTTCCACAGCAAACCAGTCACGAAACGACCATCCTTTCTATGAGTCATTTGTTTCAGTAATTCTAGAGAACGCTGTTCTTCTTGTGGAAGCAGCACGTCTTTCGAGTTTGAAACATAGAAATTTTCAACAAAACATACTGCTGGACCAGATTCGGGAGTTCCAAATCTCTATCCGGGTGATATTCGCTGATGTTAAGGTTGGCATGAGTACCTGCGTTTTGAGATAAAGAATGAGACTAACACCCATAGACTGTCCATCCTAAGCGGGTTTTACTCGCTACTGGTTCATGTGCCTTGCCTCCTCGATATTTTATTGTTAGCCCTAGCTCCCAATTGTTAAGGCCAATTAGCAATCGAGGAGAAATATTTGCATATGATTCAATTGGCAAGCATCTTAGGTGCTTGAATTTACCCTGCAAGTTATTAACATCAAGCGATTGCATTGGCAGTTGCAGCCCTTTAACCATATGTGCGTTTCTCAGTTGATATTTTTTTTGCATTAATACCTGTACCTGATATTCTTACACTCAACAGCTTCGATTCATTTTCCTCTCTGGTCATACCTGCTGTCCATCTAAAAATTACAGGCTTTGGCGTGCCCTCTATACTCAGTTCATTAGCTAAACTTTCTTCATTAGTGTAAAAGATGACCCTTTATCTATAAACGCAAATGCTTTGATGGTGGAATTGTTTCCATATAACACAACTGGTGCTATTCTATATTTCGCTGATCGAGAATTTTGCATAAGAGCACTATGTGACGTTGTCAGTGAAGCAGATCCTATCTTTGTCTCGATGGCTTTCATATCTTTTAAGTCATTATGCAAGAGCCTGTTGTGTTTAAAAACACAGCTGTTTTTTCCACGTCTCAATCAGTCTTACATTTAAGGTGCGGGTGTCGATTCAAACATTTTCTACATACTTGTAGGTTGCGTTTTCTTACCTCTTCCCACTTTAAAGAGTATCTTAATTACTGAAATCGTTGACACTTCTCAACAGAAATACAACTCCCCCCGCACACCAAACATAAACCTTTTTTCCTCTTGTTGAAGTTATTGGTTTGAGCAGCGTCTTCGCTGTGAGCATTAAAGAAACCCTTCTCTTTGGCATCACGGCTAGTCTGTTTATTCTCTATCGGCGAGATCTTAGGAATTATAACATCATTAGCGGCTTCTGCTACTCGATAGAACCAGTTGCTGAATTCTGATAAGGTACAAACTCTTAAAGTCTGATTATATATAGCAAAAATTGAGCGTATAGAGGGCGGTAATTTTTCGACTAGCTCTTGAATAAGCGTAGGATTACTTAAGTGGGATTGCAGTCTTGCAGCCTCAATTGTTGCACACATGTTTTGAACGGCAATGGCAAAAGCCACTATTGTTTCCAGTTTTTCTGTCTTGGGTGGAGTTGTGGCGCGAATTTTTTCGAGTAGAGTAAAAACTGTAAGCTCAGGTCTCGCGAAAAGCATTTTCAGATTGGATATAATTTTGGCCAGCACCTAGGTTGTATGAGCATACTTCGAACAGCTTCCATTTCATCTACTTTAGCGCTTTCTGCAGTCGGACAAGATTTTCATCTTCTGTGAATCCACATATCTACGTGGATCTTTTGAATGAAAAGTGGCCACTCAGCCGCATTCCCACCAAAGCTCGGCAATTCTCTGGCAATAGATTGTCGTGCTGCGATATTGTTTCTTGTCAGCGAAGAATATCTCGTTGCACGAACATAGCCTTGATTCTGTTGATGTGGTGTAACTGGAGAGCTGCGCACATGTCGAGAAGATTGGTATTGCTGTAGTCGAGAATTTTCATCGGATGGAAATTGCAAATTCATATTATCTTGCGGCTATTCATGAAAGGTGTTAAAAGGTCACAAATTGGCGCTTGTAACAGTTCCTGGATTTGGACGCATGATGTTCAGTACGTCAGAATGTGCATAGTTTTCATTTGGTTCTACACGCAGTGTTGGCTTCTGTTGTTGCTTCTGGGAGTGGATTTAACCAACAACAGCTCCCATCCAAGACGAGTTAATTATAGGTTTGGAAACTTGGGGAACTGACAACTCGGTAACGGCTGGTTTGTGTATTCCTGTAAATGCTAATTGTAACCCTGTACTTACTTTGCGATAATGACCATCCTGAAGCCAATTTTTCACTTGTGCTTGTGAGTCGGTCACGCTGTCTCCATCACTGTCTGATGATTCTTCAATCAATTGGCTCAGTATTTGATGTTCCCTTTTAAGGTACTCCTGTTCGCGTTTTTCCTGCATAGTACATTCCTCTTCAAGCATCCGTAACTCAAGTAGGCGGCGTCTGATTGATGATGTTTTGGAAGACTTCGAACGTTTAGATGAAGAGCGACATCTGGGCAGCTGTCCTTTCAAGGATAGCGGCGCTTGATCGGATCAAGTTTTACAACTTCAATCCTCGGTTTCAACAGAATTGTTGACATGAGCACACTGGTAATGAAACCACAAGTCACACTTGTCAGATTGGACCATGTGATCATGTGAATCTGGCTCAGAGCAGATCTGACAATTAGTAAGTTCCGATGGCGATACGATGGCTGCGGAGGCAGATAGAAAAGACATCTTGGCGTAAAAGTGTTGTGTTTACATGAGGGAGTTTCAAACATAAGAAACCGATTTGCCTTCCAGTACCTAGATGTCGTCCGTTGCAGTTTCCGTCGGCATCCGCCATGAGTATACTTCACGTGTTAAGCACATTTCTTTTCCGCTGCCAGCCATATGCCACTTGCCTTTGGATTTTCTCAGCGGACACTTCGTTCAACACCACTCATCGCACTTCAGTAGATATATATACATATATATATTGTTAAATTAGTTTGTCTTACTTAAGTTTGTTTGTCTTAATAAGTTAATCAATAATTCATTAATAAAATTGTGAATTGCCAAAACCCACATTCGTATAAATTGGCGACGAGTATGGAGGAGTTTGCAAAAATGATGAAACAGAATCACCGGTGCAGCGCGCACCAGCAACTCAAGCATCCCAAACAGCATTCCTAGGTTCGAAGCCTTCGATCCAGCCAAGCAAATTGGGATAACTATTATTTTCAACTCCAGCAGCATTTTCAAGTGCATGCTATCACAGATGAAAATGTAAAGAGATCATATTTCTTATCGTCGTGTGAGGATCACCTTCTTAATTTACTAAAAAAATTATGTGTGACATCGGATGTAAGTACATATACATTTGCTAAGCTAACCTCCTGTTTAACCCTACATTTCCAATCTAATCAACATATACTCGCGTCGAGATGTAAATTTCTCCGTCACAAAATGTCACCAGGGCAAAACTATAGCGACTGGATCGCGGATCTCAGAGGAATCGCAAAAAACTGTGCATTCGTTTGTAAAGAAGGATGTAACCAATCATATGGCGACTACATGATCCGTGATATGATTGCGTTCTATACCCCACATGAACAAGTCGGACAGGCAGCGACTCAAGACAAAGATCCGACACTAGAGAAATTGCAGCGGATTATAGCAGGATTTGAGACATCCCAACTGGCTTCATCGATAGCGACAAAAGCTCAACAGCTCTACCAGAAGTAAGCGCAATTTACCAACATACAAGTAAGTCGAATCAAATTTTTTTAAAATCGCAAGTCTTGTCCTGATTGCCATGTGAGTCATGATCGAAGTGATAAATGCCACCGTAGGGGACACATACAAAGCGTGTGTATGGCAAATCAAAGAAAATTGGAAACCTTACAGTCAGCTTCACGCTCTCGACTTCACAAAAAAGAGTCCTCCAAGAACCGTAGGTACGCTCGCCATGACTCTTCGCAGTCGCAGGTGCGCACAAATTCTCGTCAGAATGGCTCCAAAGTCACTCGTAATCGAAGCGTAAATGAAACCGCCCATTCCATTTATCAGCTAGGGCATGCAGAGATTTCTACGCTTTCAGGCACAATCGAGAACTCGATAGTTAATGAAAAATTGATGGTATCGCTAGCGATAAATAACTTGCAGTTAAATTTTCAAGTAGACACAGGTGCATCTTGCTCATTAGTAGGAATGCAAGGCTATAGAGATTTAGGTCAACCTATCTGTCAGCTTACAGATAAGAAACTCCGAACTTATGGAAATTTTGAGGTACCGGTCAAAGGCATCGTTTATGTTAACGTGACTTGGAAGTAAAACACACTCGTTTTGCCATTACTAGTCGTCGAGGGTGAGCAGGGTCCCAATATTATGGGCCTAGATTGGTTAAAGGCATTTAAGTTTTCCCTATACAGTTCATCGGGAGAGCGCGTTTTGCAATTGGACCATGCGGATAGACAGCAGCTTTCTGTTAAGGCAAAACTACTTTGTGAGTCCTAGAAATCAGTTTTCAGTCCTGGCCTAAGACGCAGTAATCTGAAACTAAAAGCCGGTTCTCACCCTAAATACATGTCTTTTTGTCCAGTGCCTTACGCTCAGAAATCGATTGTCAAAGAAGAAATATACCGAATGGTTCAACTTGATATACTGCGACCCGTTCAGACGAGCCAATGGGCGACTCCTATTGTAGCAGTAGGTAAATCGAATGGCTCCATTCGAATATGTGGTGATTACAAGGTCACGGTTAACCCTCAACTGGAAGTCGATCGCCATCCGATGCCTAAGAAGGAAGAACTTTTTCATCGTATTCAAGGCGGAGAACATTTTACGAAAATAAACATGTCTGAAGCCTATCTACAGATTCCTTTAGACGACGAGTCTAAGAAAATTTGTGTCTTATCAACTGAATTCGGACTGTTCGAGCTTCAAAGATTGCCTTTTGGTACATCAAGCTCCACCGGAATTTTCCAGAGATTCATAGACCAATTGACATGTGATTTAAGTTGTTGTGCCGCATATATTGATGATGTCATCGTGTCGGGTAGAACCTCAGCTGAGCACTTGCAAAACTTGAAGACAGTGCTAGAGCGCTTCGAAACACATGGTCTGAAGTGTAACCTCGCTAAATGTCAATTTGCCCAAAAAGAAGTTACTATTTAGGTCACTTCATTGATGCAAAAGGAATACACCCGTCAGAGTCACGCCTACAAGCGCTAAGGGATTTGCCTAAACCAACTAACTTGAAATATTTGGAATCATTTCTCGGAAAAATGAACTACTACCATCAATTCATCGATAACTTCTCTCAGATTGCAGGTCCGCTCAACAAGCTTCGGGCGAAAAACGTTAAATTCATCTGGTCCAAAGAGCAGGAACAATCGTTCAATACCCTGAAAGGAAAAATTATGCGTGAAACAAGGCTTGTTCATTATCGAGAGGACTTACCTATATCCTTGGCGAAAGACGCGTCGTCGCACGGCATTGGCGCCGTCATATCACACAGGTGCCCGGATGGATCAGAAAGACCTATCGCCTTCGCCTCAAAATTGACAGATTCTCAAAAAAACTATAGCCAGATTGAAAAGGAGGCACTCTCGATAATCTACGGCGTGAAGAAATTCAACCAATACCTCTATGGTTGTCAGTTTGAGATCATCACTGACCATCAGCCCCTCGTGACGATTTTTAACCCGAGTAAGAAGTTGCCTCAGATGATAATTCAACGTCTACAGCGATGGGCAATCACACTAATGGGCTACACGTATTCTATACGTTTTCGACCAACAAAGCAGCACAGCAACGCTGATTGTCTTTCTCGTTTACCAGTCGGACCGGACGAAGATTTTGATAAATCAGAAACGTGTCATACTATAGACAGTATGTACGACTCAGTGATTAAAGATTTCCCTATAAACGCCTCAGTCGTCGCTGGTAAATCAAAAAAAGATCCAATTATAAGCCGACTAGTATGGTACATCCAAAATGGGTGGCCAGGACATTTGCCAAGTAGTGAAAACAATTTAATTCCT
Organism: Volucella bombylans; assembly: GCA_949129095.1. Taxonomy (NCBI): domain Eukaryota; kingdom Metazoa; phylum Arthropoda; class Insecta; order Diptera; family Syrphidae; genus Volucella; species Volucella bombylans. The sequence goes on along the minus strand of OX422142.1, from coordinate 132,806,489 downwards.
TTCTTCAGACGCAGGTTAAGCTTATGTTTATGTACTAACATTGTTTTATTGCAGACTGATAACACCAGAGTAGTCGTTCCACAGAGTCTTCAGTCACGAGTGCTTTCCCTATTACACGAAGGTATTGTTGGTGGCCTGGGATCGATGACGCCATTCATCAAACTGTCTCTCAGTGTGGTGCTTGTCAGATGAACGCAAGTCATGCTCCAAAGCAATTTACAAGTTGGCCACGCGCAGAAGAATCCTGGGAACGCATTCATGTAGATTTCGCGGGTCCGTTTGAGGAACACATGTGGATGATAGTTGTCGACTCCTTCTCGAATTTTCCGTTTATCGTTAAAATGTGCAAGAAACATCGAAAACAACTATAAAAGAGTTACAATCAGTGTTTACTCTGGAGGGGTTACCGAAAACTATAGTGTCCGACAATGGAGCTGAATTCACATCAGCTGAATTTCGAGATTTTTGTAGCCATTTTTCGATTCAACACATCACTTCTGCTTTTTTCGGAGTCCTTTTAATCCGGAGTCCAATGGAGCCACTGAACGAATGGTGCGAACGTTCAAAACAGCGATTACAAAGATTCTCTGTGACACCACTCGTTGTGAGGATGCTTTGCAGGTATTTTTGGCAACATATCGGTCGTTACCAGGTACCGAAGGTAAATCTCCTGCAGAGAAGCTTCATGGACGTTGCCATCGAACTGTTCTATCTGCCATGTGCTCCGATCCAAATGTTCACAGAAAAGCAAAATCATCAAAATTTGCCAAAGGTCAAACTGTTCTCGTGCGGCAATACCTATGCAAAGTTAAATGGGTTAAAGCAGTCGTCTTGGATTTGCTGGGAAGGAGAATGTATAAGGTCAAAACTGAACATGGGACTATTTGGCGTCGTCATCAAAACCAAATTCGAAAAAGAGAAGTTTCCGAAAATCAACAACCCATTTCAGAATTTCAGGCAAGTAAACAATTCACTTTGACTAATCCTATTTTTTACTCCAATTCAGACGAATCACAACCAAATAAGACGAGTCATCAAGCTGAAAATAATCCATCGCGTGAAACACCACTTTCATCATCACCAAAGATTGGAGAGGATTCAGTGATTACGACGAGTTCACCATCAGCACCTGTGATTGTGTTAACAGCACCCAATGCACCAGGTAGCTTAACGTCAGCTGAAACTGAAGAAGCGGATCGTGCAAGTCGAGCTTCAAGTTCCATCATTCCGACAACCCAGTCAAGATGTGTCAGCACAAAGCTAGCCCGCTCAATACACTTCCTAGTTCATCAAATTCCAGACGGTCCGAACGCTTACTGAAGAAAAAACTAATCGGGATGAATTCCAAATAAGTGCGGAGGAAACTGTTGTGTTTACATGAGGGAGTTTCAAACACAAGAAACCGATTTGCCTTCCAGTACCTAGATGTCGTCCGTTGCAGTTTCCGTCGGCGTCCGCCATGAGTATACTTCACGTGTTAAGCACATTTCTTTTCCGCTGCCAGCCATATGCCACTTGCCTTTGGATTTTCTCAGCGGACACTTCGTTTAACACCACTCATCGCACTTCAGTAGATATATATACATATATATATTGTTAAATTAGTTTGTCTTACTTAAGTTTGTTTGTCTTAATAAGTTAATCAATAATTCATTAATAAAATTGTGAATTGCCAAAACCCACATTCGTATTAAAAAGATTTTGTAAAAATGTTGGCGAAAGTGCGACAACAGACTAAATTTTTGATAACGAGTTGAGCAAGTGGAAATTATATTTAAATTTCTTTATTTCATTTAATGGTTCGTTACAAAATCCTGTAAATAGGAATGTTAACAAGTGTATGTGTTTATAATTACAATTCTTACTTTTAGTTTACTTTTTTAGTTTTACGTTTACTTTAATTTACTTATTTAATTTTACGTTTACTTTAATTTACTTATTTAACTTTACTTTTAGAATGTAATGCGACTTGGTCGGCCAAATTCAAGGGACAAAAGAAATATAATACGACAAATACGAGTATATTTTAGGTGATAAAAACCTCATGGTTTTTGTTCATGGCTATTGACAGATGCAGCTTTTTAGCCAAAAATTTCATCAGGGATGTTAAAAGTGTTCAATATGTGATGGCAGAGATGAACACGGATTGGCCGCAGGATGGCGTCCTGACGAAACTGCTACGCTGCATTTTACTGAACTTTGCTCTTCGAGGTCTACCTTGGAACGATCCTCTAATCTTACCTCCCTATCGAGACCGTCTCAAACTCATTAACCTGAATACCCTTGAGGAACGAAGGGACGCAGCAGACATTTTGTTCATTCACCGACTCCTCTCAGGCTCCGTCGATTGCATGCCTCTTTGCAACTCCATTTTTTTTAACACTAACCCTCGTAATCTACGTTCCACCCGTCTCTTTTATCTACCTATACACCGCACCACATATGGCTCTAACGAACCAATCTCCCGTATGCTGCGTAAGGTAAACTCCAACCTTTCCGTTTTCGATTTTAATCGCAGCACACTTTCCCTCAAATTCGATCTCCTTCACCATCCTTAGCTTTAAGCCCTAGTATTAGTTTAAGTCTTAGTTTTTAAGCTTGTATTAAGCATAATAAATGGGGGCGTTAGCCCCCACGAAAAAATTTAAAAAAAAAAAAATAAATTTCTGCTTCACACTCTTAACACGTCAAACGTCTACACTCAGTCACACACAGATATTTGTCTGTCATATCATGTGCTGTGACTTAATCGCAATCATGTATCCCTCAAAAGCTACTTGTCATCGCGTACCGGTATCTAGAGATATGTCTTAGCTCTCCTCAAATTCGTCCTAGTTTGCGGTGTCTTCTGTTTGGCACCATTTATCTCTTGGTCGATTCGTTCCCTCTCTGATACAATGAAAGTATCGCCTTTCCGAAAAATATATATTTCAAATCCACTGTCACTGAAATGTCTATAGGTCCATATTTTTAATAACATTGCTTCCCTACTGGTTGATTTTCTTCCAATCTAAGGAATTTTGATGGAAAGGATGATTTTGACGTGATTGTAACTCGGTTAACAACCGAACAGAAGTGTTGTCCTCATTCGAGACAAACAAAGAACCATCTACGGCTACCTCACTACTCATCTCCTCCGTGATTCGGTTCTACTATCGCACCTATTTTCAGCCGCTTCTGTATCGGAAGCCATCGCATTAGCGTAGTTGCTAGTCCCAAGGTATGTTGTCTTTCTCTCCTATTTAGGCGGTATAGTTCCGTTATTCGATCCAAAGAAAACCACGTGCTCTGCCTTCTTTGCGTTCTTCCAAAGAACAACAAAAAACTTCAATGTCTTCTTGAATAATTGGTAACTCGCCGCTGCTGATTGTTACCACTTTTTACGAGAAACATGTTGTTTTTGTTGTTGGTGTACGACTGGGCTCGTCGTATCTGGGAATCCTTATGATACTACGGAGTCACATTGAAGCAGTTTATAATTTAGGGGTCAGATCCAACAGGTGATTGTCATTTGCTATTCCCATGTGCACTCCACGTCAGATTTTGTGGCAAACAACGTCCCTCTTACGGCAAAGCAGAAATCCACAAGCCGTTATCATTTCACTTTCCAAACCTTTTTGTGTCCATATCATGTCTGAGCTTTTAAATTTCAGTAACTACCTAGGCATTTACATAGATCTCTCGTCACAACAACGATGTTTCCGTTTGGTGTTGCTGGGAGTAAACGCTAATTTTCTTGTCCTTAGTTGCCAGCTTTCGTGGGCCTTTGCACTTACTCCTTACTCTAATCGAGAATCTTGCCATTAGGATTCTTTCACCCAGTTGCTACCAAGATAGTAAATAAGCTACCGTGGATCTTTCTTGACGGCATGAAAGCAACTCCATGCTTGTAGATATATGACCGTAGTATGGCTTTCCTGTGACGAATAAGACACCTGTTGACGTAAATTCCCAACCACATTGTCTCACTCACAATTAATATGGCTAATTTATACCGGTTAAACTTTTGTTCCAGTTGGCGGCATCTAGAATTATCACATTCTTCAATAGAATCTGGATCGAAAAGAGGGAAAATATTTCAGAAATCTACCTACGTTCGAGAGCTAGGATTGCTTTCTTTACGATAAAGGAGATTTCGGCCAAATGAGGGTTTTTCCTAGCGCTAATTCTGCTTTCGACTCACTGATGAATCTCCCTGCAGACTACGAGTATTGTGATCCGTAAGGTTATTCAATTTCCACTGGACGAAATTTTTATCTAAGTTCATTTATTAGAAGTTTGCCATTTCCATGCAATCTATGCGTAAATTAACAGATATAAAATCTACTTCATGGTAAAGGTAACAGCAAGCTTATTAAATACGATCGGAGTCATTACTTTTTTGAGCTCTAAAGGTAACATACCCACATACCATCTCATGCGCCATATCTGAAAAGAAAAGCGTGTTCACACACTTACTCTCATCAGTTGTAAAATAAAATCTTAACTTTCCTTCGAAAAATTTCAGCTCAGACAGTACAACGCTGATCTAGATTAACTCTGACTTTTAATTGAATGCTAAGAACGTCAATCTTGTAGGTTGGATTTTAAAAGGTATTTGCACCATTTGGTAGTGTTCGTAAGCCAACAGACAGAAGGTGGCAATTGCTCCAAGCGACGTCAACAACAACCAACAACAACCAACAACAATCGACGACAAACGACAATTGGATTTCTCAAAAACCTAATTCTTTTATCGTCACGCTATCTTAATAGTACTGCACGTTCTTTTCATTAAGCACCTCTCCTTCCCCCTATCATTAACTTCTCAATGTTAATCTGACCCAGATATCTTCCTAGAATAGATACACAATGCAATCTAATTGCTATACCTGCTAATAGATGTTTTGTCTGTAGTTCCTCTATTCTGTAGAGGGACCTAAGCTACCAGCCCCCTCCACTTCTATAGCCGTTAAAAGTTTATTAAAGCCCTGAGGCATCATTACACGTCCCAATCGTAGCGGAGAGTTGTAACCTATTGGTACACTTCTTTCATCGTCTCTGCTTTCAAGTACAACTATGAGTACGACTGAGTATCTGGCTGATCTCTGGAAAGAACCATCCAAACATCCAACAAACCATTGTACGAATACATACACATGGCGATGTTCTTAGGATCTACTGCAGAAACTCAGCAGGGAGTATCCATATGAGTGAATCGACATCTGTTGGCGTTATGCCTATTATCTAATGAGTAGTGTGCTGACGGTTGAGGTATTGCTTCTCTGTTTTTAGCTTTAATTTGCCGACTTTTAGGAATTTTTTTTCTCATTTAGAATTCTACGGTAATTTCACGCTTATATAACAAATGGAGTCAGGTACTACCTAATTAACTGCTAACGTGACCGTGAAAATTGTAAACCGACAAAAAAAGACCTCCAAAGTTATTCGTACTGACATCGCTGACGAAGCGAGCAGATTTTCAGATGACTTCAGCGATATTCGAATTTTTAGCGAACAAATTAACGTTTCTACCATCAAGCGAATGTTACATTTTGGTTGAACAATTAAGGCCTAGGCTGTGAGGATCACTGAGTTTGTTATCTTTGAAAAAAAGATACACACTAAACAGACACGTTGTTGTGATAATAATCAACAAAATTTGGCTAGAGTTCGGTTTAATAAGGTAGGATTTGAAGGTCTCACACGACAAATTCCATAAATATTAGAAGATCAAAGGCAAAATCGGGGGTAGCGTCGTATCAACTTTTTCAGTATGTTTGTAGCCAAGCATGGTATGGCAGGATAGCGAAATATTTGGGTATCGACATAGATGGCGGACAATTCAATCTCCAAGAGGAGTGAGAAAACAAGTGAATTTTACACAGAGGCCGGCTTGGATTTAAGTTACCTGACAACCCTGATATTGCTAGGGGATGAATTGTCCAAAACAACGCATAGGACATGGCATACACACCATCAGAAATATTGTAGCTGATGTTCTAAAGAGGTGCTTAATGGAGTAGCACTTTCTTAGACATAATGCTTGGAAAATTGAGAAGAAATTAGAACGAAGGCTGAAAGAAGTATAGCCTACGCAACCCTATGTCCGGAAACAAACCTAGGCTGGCATGCGGTATCCCCGCTGGCAAACAAGGTGTTCACTTTATCATAAAACATCCAATCAAATTGCTCATATTGAAGTTATAGATCTCTGAACATTTCGATCGGCGAATGTACCCTCAGATCACTATCTAGTTCCATCGAAGGTACATCGCCGCAACAATGGGAAAATACTCGTATTGTAAGGCGATTTAACAGTAAACGGAAGCAATCGCAATATTAATTCCCAGAATCAAATCTCTTGCCAACATCTTTACAAGCTACTTGAGTCCAGAAGATCAGTGTCATCGATGCCTAAAAGCCATCCGAAATGATTCAGCTAACGTGCTGCGACCGTAGCGACAGCGATGGAAAGCAAATATAAGTAAACAATTTGCCTATAAAGTCATGTATAGAAGAACGAAAGCGGCTTGTGCATTCTACGAACAAAGAGAACAGAAGGACACCAACTTCTCCGAAGCTAAGAGGTACATGGGAGATGTTAAGCCAGCAAGACTAGAACAGTCAACGATCTGATTGGCCTCTGTCAGTGAAGTTTTTAGCAGGGTAAGTCCACAATTGAACTAATATTCATACTCACCACCTTTTTATCGATAGCATATAACAGCATTTATAGAGGCAATCTATACAGAGCCTATACAGACATTAAGCTTACTTAGCTTTACTTTACTTCCGATATCATGCTACAGACCGGGTGATATTGGGCCTCAACTAACAAGTTGATTGAGGTCCCCTCCCCTCCTATTCTTATGCTGCGTTAGCCCACTAAAATGGTAATGTATGTCACTCGGGCTGGAGCACTGATGTCCATGTGGCTTATATGGCCTCGCCATCTTAATAGCTGTAATCGAAGCCTTCTAATCGGAACAGAGTCGTTCCATGGCCGATATAGTTTTTTCGTTATACCTTCTCATCCGCATTCATAGGGCAGAGATTATGAGGGTTTCATATACATAGTGTCTTCTTCGTTGCTCGAGATAGGGCTTTACTGCTCAATTGTCTTCTTAGCACATAGAAATGGTTATTCGTCGGTCATTAAACACGCCACGCTTATGTATGTCATTAATAGAACCTAGATAGATAAATGCCTTTGCCACCTCAAAGTTATAATTGTCGATACCTACTCACATTTTGCCTAAGGCATCGGTGCTGATGGTGAGTCGTTCGCAGATCTCCGCAGAGTGTAAACGTGTTCGGCTTTTCCTTGATTGAAAAAAAAGAATAATAATAAAATAAAATAATAGTGATACAGTTATCCTAATAAAACCTAATTGGTTGAACTTTTATTATCTGACTCGATAGCCAAGCGGTTGGCGGCGTCGATAAGCAAATCCTGGGATACGGGTTCGATCCCGGAACTTGGAACTTTATTTGTTTTTTTCTTTTTGTTCTTAAATTATATAAACAAATCAAAAAGTGATAAGGAAATCACGTGATGGATGGTGGAGAGCGCTCCGCTCTTCCCATAACGGTAGTTGCCAAAGGCAACAATAGTGTTGCCGGTGCCGTGGTCATTAAAGGGCGGAGGATGTTAAAAACTACTCCTACGAGTAATTTAACAAAAATGAAAATGGGTGCTGCTTTAGCAGCTGAGACAGTAAAAAACCGACAACAAACTAAAAAACAATCAGATGATGCGTCGATGTACATCTCTGATGAGGTGTATTATAAGGGAGGCAACAACAATTTTGCCTCTCTAGCGGCATCTGAATCTGAAGATGAGGATGAAGAGTTAAAAGATCTTACCAGTAGCATACAAAAGCTGAATGAAAAAATGCTTGCTATTAAGCAAAGACAAACTGCACGCAGGCAGAGGGAGCAACTAGAAGTAGAAAGCTCCCAACAAGAACAAAAACAACAAAACCAGCAGCAGCAGCAGAAACAACAACTGCAGCAGCAGAAACAACAGCAGCAGCAGAAACAGCAACATCTGCAAAAACAACAACAGCTGAAACCACTGCAGCTGAAAAAACAGCAGCAGCAACAACAACAACAACAACAACAGCAGCAGCAGCAGCCACAACAATAAAAGCAACAACAGCAGCAGCAGAAGAAGAAGAAGGAGAAGGTGCCTCCTATCAACACCTATAAATTAGAGGTAAATGCAACCAAGGACCTTTGTAAGTTGGCCATTGGTAATAATTTTAATATTAAGAGATTGGGGAACGATCACCATGCCATCCATTGTAATTCAGTGGAGGGCTACGCGAAAGTGAAAGAGCTCCTAAAGGAAACCACGACGGAGCACTACTCATTCACACCAAAGTGTGAAAAGCCGCAATCGATGCTGCTGAAGGGGTTGGAACCGTCTTCTGATCCTGAGGAGATCCTGGCACTGCTTAAAGAGAAGGAGTGCGAAGGACTCAAGTTTATGGGGGTAAAGCCATTTACCACAGCTAAAGCCAGGCGGGAGAAACGGAGTCTGCCGTTCTTCCTGGTGCAGCTCAGTCCCAAAGCCATCTGGATAGTCTAAGGAGTATCAATGTCCTAGACTACCAGGTGGTTCACTAGGAAAAATTAAACGGGAACGAAGGCGTTATACAATGCGTTCGCTGCCAGAGGTTCGGGCACGTCGCGTCGAACTGCCAAATGCAGCCTCGATGCGTGAAGTGCGCTAAGAACCACAGTTCCGAGGAGTGTGCTCTGGGTGTTGACGGAGCATCCGATAGGTCGCAGCTCTCGTGCGTGTTATGTGGAAACGTAGGACACACCGCAAACTATCGGGGTTGTCCTAAGTTCGCTGATATTAAGAAAGCAAAACTGGCTCGGCAGCAGAAGGTGGAGGTCAAACGTTCACTTCTTAGATTTCAAACACCAGCCGTCACGTCCCAAATTTCCTACGCCCAAATGGCAAGCGGCTGTTGCTTTTCCGGCGCCAATGCCGAGAACAACGGAAGCTGCACCTAACATGCTGGCCATCTTGCTCGCAATCCAAGGGCAGATGGCTCAGCTGCAAAAGCAAGTGCAAGAACAGGCCAAGCGGGAGGACCAGATCTACTCGCTGCTGCCGGGCCTAACGCAACACTTGTCGTATTGGGTACGCACATGGTGGAGCAAACTTTGGAGGTCCTTGCGGTGAATGTTAATTCACTGATTACGATCGAATGAAGAGCCGCGATGTTTAAATTGCTACAAGACCAAACTCCTGATGTGCTTTTCGCTATCGAAACCAAGCTAACCGATAAGCACAAACTGGAGTACAATAATTGTATTGTTAGCAGAAGAAACCGGCCCAGATCCAAACGTGGAGGCGGTGTCGCGATCTTCATTAAAGAAGGTATAAAATTTCACAGAGTGTACAAGGGAGTGTTGCACAGGTTCCGGGTGTTGGAGGCAGTCGTCATTTACATACCGCTCCGCAGTGGAAAGCGGCTGTACTTGGCCTCTGTTTATGCACCTGAGGTTTCACAATCCACCCTATTCATTACAGAGCTCGACACGCTTTTTCGACTTCTGAGGCTGGAATCGGGGGAGAATTATTTTATAATCGGCGGGGATTTCAATGCTAGACACAGAGATTGGGGAAATAATTTGCCAAATACTAGAGCGAACCTACTACTCGATTGGTGGGGTCAGCACGATGTCATGTACAGACTCGGTCTTAAAGCGACGGATAATCCGTCGTTTCCCAGAGGCGGGTCTTATTTGGATCTACTGCTGTACGACGAACGCATACGACTGACAGGTACGAATTTACAAACGCTAAACTGTCTGCGCACGTTCGTGTATGACAGTGACCATTGCGGTTTTAGCACCGAAATTACAGTTCCCAACGAAATTGCGGAATTGGAGGAGTTTGTCCAAAGATATTCTTGCAACTACAGTAAGACTCGATTTACACGCTTCTCCGCAACCTTGACAAGAGCGCTCTCCTCGAACACGCTCCACCCACCGTCCAATAGGAATTTGTCAAACGAGGAGATCGACAATTACCTAAAACAAATGGACGAGACAATTAAACAGACTATGGACGCTACAATACCGCGGTATCGACGTACGACTAACGAAGACCTGTTCCGCAATCCTACTATTGACGCACTGCACCGACAGAAAAGTAGACTTCTGTCAAGACTCAAAAACTTGTACAGACAGTTAACTGACAGACAAGACCCGGAGATTAGGACACTGAAGTCGTCGATTAAAAATATTCAAACGCTAATAAAAGAGAATTACAGAATTTCTGTAAGTTTGTATTGGAACAATAAGGTTCGGGCTGTAAACACCAGCAACCCGAGTATGTTTCCGCAAATAAATAAACTATTTCGGAGAAAAAATCAAAACGACTTTCAGTGTCGTAAAATAGCCCGGACAACAGACAACGAACGGTTACTGACAATAGCAGGTATTGATCCAAATGAGGCCACTGATGATGACGACTTCTTTATGATCGAGGATCCGCAGGAGAAGGTTTAGGCCATAGGGGGGACTTTCCAGGAAGTATACAAGGCCACTGATACCATTGGCCCTAATTACGACCTGGACAATCGCGTCTTGGTGCACGACTTCTGCATTCGAAATGAAATAGAGAACTGTCGATCCGAGAGCTCTAGTTTCACCCGGTTCAGCGACGAAAATATGGCAAATAATTTCATTGCCAGAGAGGGTGAGACATTCATTTCGAATGAGGAACTCCGTGAGATCTTCGACACAATCAGAGTTAAGAAATCAGTGGGGACCGATGGTATTCCGAATATCGTGCTTCGACATCTTCCTCTAGAAGCGGTGGACATTTACACCACCCTGTTTATGCATTCATGCATATTAATGCACATTATCCAGCGCATTGGAAAACGGCGGTGGTTCAACCTATCACCAAAAACGGAAAGGATATATCCAATCCGGCGAATCACCGGTCGATAAGTCTCTTTCCGAATATCAGCAAGGTTTTTGAAAAAGTAATCAATAGAACTCTGTCTAGGTGGGTTGAGCACAAACATATAGTTCCGGATAATCAATTCGGTTTTAAGGCGGGACAAAATTGGACAAAAATTGGCGTAAGTTCTCGATCATTGGACACCACGGGCAGCATCTTGCCTATCGAAATGTAGTCAGATACCTTGGAATCTGGCTAGATCAGTTTCTGTATTTTGGTAAAAATGTAGATGCTGCTCTGGCCAGAGCTAAAGGCGCTTTTGCCCTTACAAAGAGACTGTTTTATAGCAGCCAACTCGATGCGAGGGTAAAGGTAATCTGCTACATGGCCCTTATCAGGCCCATGCTGGCATTTGGGTGTCCCGTGTGGTTCAATGTATGAGCAAGCTTAATGGAAAAGATTCGGGTGTTTGAGAGGGCTTGCCTTCGCTTGTACAGAACACCAGAGTCGGAGTACAAGAAATTTTATTATAATGAGATCCTTTACAACAGGGCGAACCTAATACGACTGGGACAACTTCGTAATTAAGCTGACTCGAAGGCACATTGCAAGAGCAATGACGTCGACGAATAACCTGATATCTGGGGCTTACTACCCCAATTACCTTTACCACGAGAGTGTGCGCTCTGACGGCTTCGTTCCACCGGAAGCATTCGTCTACCTAGATCAGATAGGGTTGATCCAGGATAGATCAGCGGTGCCGTTAATCTTCCATGTCGCTCGGACAGCTGGGGACAGGCGACTCAACTACAACAGAGACGTCGCACATGGCAGTGTGGATCGTCTCAGGTTCAGTAGGGCGATGGGGAATCGCGATAAGAGGGATGTTGTTCGGCAGCACCAGCATATCTGGTGGTTGAATGATGGAGAAGATGTTATGTCGTCGTTTCCGTCAATTACGGACCAGCCTCACTAATGAGGTAGAGCTGACCAATCTGTTTTCTCTGTGGATATATACAAAGGTATATACTAATATATGTATATAATTGTGTATAATGTCTATGTGTGTGTATGTGTGTATTGTGTATATAGGTTAGGTAGGCTAAGGTTTATTTTAAGTTAGATACTAAGTTTTTATAAAAAATAAAAAATTATGTCCATATGCTAAGTTTTTCTTAACAAATATTTTTTCTTAGCCTTAAGTATTCAAAATAAACAGTTCTAAGTAAAATGTAAATAAAGTCGAAAGACATAATCATAAGAATTTAGAGTAGCTTAGAGCGCCTGTGTGGGGCCAGTAAGTTAGCATAAGATTGTTAAGTAATTTTAAGCTAGCATTTAAGAATTTTTTGTTAGTATGTAATAGTTAATGATTAAGTAAATAAAATGCTTTAAAAACTGAAAAAAGCATCGATGCTGATTGCTCTTTTTTGACGACAGCATATATCTTGTTTTGCTTTCGTTGATAGCCAGACCCATTTTTGCTGCTACTGCCTCAATGATCACAGTGTCTCTGACGCCCCTATAATTTTTTCCGATTATGATAATGTCATCTGCAATGTCATCTAATGTCATGCGCACAATACTTTCAAGTATATATAACGTTAAAGAAGTCGCTTGATAGCGCGTCGTCTTGTCTGAGACCATTTTTAACACCAAAATATTCGGTGATGTTACTTCCGATTTTGGTAGAAAAGCAGGAGTTCTACTTCGATGTTCTACACATCCCAAAGGGTATAGCTCGCCTCTATAGATCGTATCATATGCCGCCTTACTAATTGGTCGATGTTGTTGGTCTACAACCGTACTAATATGAACCTATCAGGTTGTCGCCGATCGGTTTAAGATATTCACATATGTACAAAATAGGACAAAAATTACCTTGTTTGCATCGTTTAATAGGATTGTGCCAACATTCATCGTCTAACCATGGGATTCTTGTTTACGGTGATGGCATCCTTGCAGCATATAATGCTGGTCCTCCGCACATTATGTTGTTGAATGTTCCCCATCCCCACGTATGAGGCTGAAGTTAGTGAATTTAGCTTCGTTAAGGATTGCCAGTAGTTGCTCGCGTATAGGTCTAAAGCGCATGACTTTATCCTTAATTCCGCTTCCGATAAAAAATCCACATCTAAATATACCTACACTGCGCACGACTACAATCGCTCTAGTAAATATTGTAGTTTCTGAATGTCTTCTTATCCGGTCCGTCCCATCGCATTTCTTAAATGGAGTGGCCGTGGTGTAGTGGTAGTAGCAAACGCTTCTCACTCGGAGGGTCCAGGTTCGAATCCTGCCCATGGCAAGCCAGTTTTTCATTGTGTAATTGGAACTCAGACAGAAAAATTCTGCGTGTGAAGGCATAACACTGACACGTAGATTTGGCTGTTGTAGAGTTTCAAGCACAGAAAAGAAAAATACTGTGATATACCTCGAATCACTCTGAGTGAAGAAAAATTCTCCGTCCTATTCGGACTCCCACCCCTGGAGAGCAAACATAGAAACCAAACACACCTGAGTTTCAAACCACTACAAAAACAATTTTCCTTACTCCTCCTTCTATCCTTCCGCCCGCGCCATGGCAACAGTAAAAGGGTATCTAACCCCTTAGGCGCGCGTAAATTATAAAAAAAAAAAAAATGTCAGCCTAATTGGTCTCCAGTGTCTCCACTAGGTGTTGAGGTGCACCTGGTCAGTTAAAAGTTCTTACATTCTAGGTATTTACCGGAACGTCGTTGTCCCTGTCACGTTTGAATGGGCCGTCAACACCTGAGTCGTTCTTATCCGAGGGTGTTGTCGTTTTCATAACAATTATTTCTGCTTCGCTTCGGACACAATTTCTGATTGCAACTTACAACCAGAAGGAAAATTGCCACGTGTGTAGGGCAATTGGATTTCCATCAATCCAAACTAGCCGATTATCTCAGGCAATCTCACAATTTCTGTTCTACCCTCCATAACGTACATAACGCGTTGTATGTAGGCAAATTGCCACAATTTGATTCTCTGAATTCATCGTTCATTCATTGAGGAAGATTGTCAGCATGCGAATAAACAAAATGTTTGAAAACGAAAAGAAAATCTGGATACAGATACTGGAACTCTATAGGATTATGCCTTGCCTGTAGGATAATAAAACAAAAACTACCTAAACAGAAAAAATTGACAATAATTGTAGTGCTGGGGGCCTGCGTGGTTATTGATCGGGAAACTGATGAGTGTTCCCGGCTAAAGTGGGAAGCGCATGCCCAGCCAGCAATACTGTTCTACGCGACTTACCGTTGACGACTCTAGCAAACATTTAAAGGACAACGACCTTAACAGTCCACATGGATGAAAAACTGTGGCATACTATATACTATGGTGATTGCAATAGGGAAAAGAAACAGCGCATATTCGGATGCGGATTTGCCATATGTGGCAGTCTTAGGCAAGAAGTCTTGAGCTTCCGACAGGTGAGCGAGTGTCTTATCACAATCCGCATCAAGGCTAAATTCGCCAATGTTTCTACGAGCTCCTTAACAAGACATATGAGCCATGTCTGAGTGTATGACATCGTCTAGTACGATTTTAAAGCGAAGATGTCCTCCTTATCTTTGGTAGGGCAGTTGCTAAGCATAGCCTAACAAATCTTAAACTTATTGACTTTGCGGCGGGACGAAATATTACTATAGCAAGCACACGGTTTCCTTATCTCAATATGATCTCTGGATCATCAAACGATAAATCAAATTGATCATTTTGCGATAGCCGTAAGACTTGTCTCCAGTGTTCTGAATATCCAAATGTTCCGGGCAGTCAATATTAACTCAGATCACTACCTTGTGCAGGCAAGGTCTAAATGTGAATTTGTCAAGCGCTACAACAAAGAAGAACTACTGTGAGAAGATATAATGTAGAAAAGCTACAGTCGTAAGAGACCGCCAGAATCTTCGCCGATCGCGTGTCCCGAAATTTCTCAACAACTCCTATGCCACTAGCATCAAGTACCAAATATCAGTGGCAACTTTACCACCACCAAGAAATCCCTGGTTTGATTAAGAATGCCGGCAAGCACATGCAGCTAAACAGAAAGCCTACAAGTCAACGCTGCAACGAAGGACGAGATCTGTACGGCCAGAAGAGACGGAAAGAACATCGACTTCTCGCACGAGAGGCGAGCGATCGAAAATATTGAGAGCTTGTACTCCCGGAATAACGTAGGGAAGTTTTATCAACAGGTAAAAATAACTTGTCAAGGCAAGAAGACTCGTACATAAGTCTGTAGAAGTCTTTTGAAAAAGAAAACCTTGTAGTGGAGTCCCAGTCGGTGCTGAGAATATGGAAAAACTTTTTCTGTAAACTGTATAAGGACGAAGAAGCCCAACATGCTGCCGTAAGGCAAAATAGACCATGCACCAACTCATTTCTCAGATCTGGTCAAAAGAGTGTATGCCTGATGAATGAAATTTCAGCATCATTTGCCCGATCAACTAAAAGGCTGATACCCTCCACTGCGCCGATTATAGAGGTATAAGTCTGCTCAACATCGCATACAAGATCCTATCTGCCATATTGTATGAAAGTCTGAAACCCTTCATCAATAATCTGACTGGCCCATATCCGTGTAATTCCAGACCAGGGAAGTCCGCAATGGATCAAATCTTCATACCCCGGTAGATCCTGGAAAAAACTCAAGAAGTCTAAATCGATACCCACCATCTTTCATCGACTTTAAGACCGAATATGACGAATAGGGACGAAGTAACATTTATACAGACATAAGTCTGGTTTTGGCATCCCTGCCAAACCTGTCCGTCCGTATGTGCAGAACGACGATGGAGAACGTTCGCTGCTTCGTTAAGGTCGGTAACGATTTAACCGAGACCTTTGATGTAAATAAAGGTTTTAGATAAGGTGACTTGACAGAATTGTTTGGTAATAACAAGTGGAAACTGGAACCACAATATTTCAATATTTTCAATATTTCAGAAGTCTGTGCAACTACTAACGTATGCCGATGATATCGACATAATTATAAGAACGCAGCGGGCTGTCACTGGTAGGTTCAGTAGCATTGAAACGGAAGCTGCAAAAATGGGTTTAGCGGTAAATGAGGGCAAAACCATTAGCAGCTTGCTAATGGCTGTTTCTTTGGGCTTAGAAGGCAATTTAGTAGTAAGGCCCTATCCGGAAAAACTAGGGAGACTCTATAAAAGACTTTGGTCATCCCAGTCTTACTTTAAGGCACAGAAGTATGGACCCCATCGAAAGCGGATCACTAAAGCAATTCTTAACCATTCTAAAGAAGTTTTTGAAATCCATTTTCCAACTCTCGCATCAGTAAGTAAGAAACTTGGGATACTAATGATCTGATGTGCCGATTTAAGAAAACTATACACTAAGATCAGGGTCTATCCAAATACTACTCTAACCATGAAATTAACCAGCTTTTTTGAGCCCATAACCTAATAAGAGAGCAAAATTGATGGTAAAAACCAGTTTCATTGGTAGGATTGTTACCAACAAATTACACCAGATTATAGCGCTTCTCATATTTGTAAGACAGAATTTTAATCTCAATTAAGCAGGTCTTTGGGTATCACTGGAAGACCGACTCATCGGGACTGTGTAAATAATTTTCAGTATCATGTCCTCTTGGGAAAAAACACTTTTTAGCTAAACTATTGATAGACTCTTATATGAAGATGCTAAAAGGCAATAATAAATATCACTTACTCAATAGACCAAGGGTGAAGTCGAAGGATTTTCTTGCAAGATTGCCCGGAATAAACTACGGTAGCAAATCCGAGTATTGCGTTTGGTAT
Source organism: Volucella bombylans (assembly GCA_949129095.1). Taxonomy (NCBI): domain Eukaryota; kingdom Metazoa; phylum Arthropoda; class Insecta; order Diptera; family Syrphidae; genus Volucella; species Volucella bombylans. Next base: position 132,789,764 of record OX422142.1, on the reverse strand, counting down.
CATCGTCTTGTAAACAATTTTAAAGAAGAATGTCCCAATAGACTACTAGTAGTCTACAAATCTGACACTCCACAATTCTCAAATGTTTAGCATTCACTACTTCCTACCATAACTTTGATTCGACATAAACTTTCTCATTAAACTTACGGACATCGTTATTCGATAACATCTGCGAATTAGTAAACAACAATAGGAGGAGCGTTCAGCAAATTATTGTATTGTATAACTAACTCCGGCTGCATTTCCCCGAAGGTACTGAAATTATAACCTCTCTAACGCGGTTGCCAAAATAACTCGTCTTTCTTTTAATTATCGTAAGACCCTCTTCTATAAGATGGGCAGTTGCGTTACCCCTCTGGTCGGCAGTTTAAGGCCCCATCTTTTGTTGCCTAACAAAAGTGGTGTGCTCAGTTTGGAAAGTTCACAGTGGTTTCATTACTCGCCAATGAAAAAAGATATACAGATACAAACCAGTGACTCTGGCGGAGGGTCCTATCTTTTTTTTTCAAATGAACGTACGAATACATACATATAGGTACAGTGCAAACAACAGCATGTATTGTATGTAGTATTAGTATCCATGAGTGCTCGTATGTACGTGTTCTCAATTTTCTGTCAAATGCAAGAGACGGTACTTAATTTTAATTTAACCACCCATCCACGACAACGACAATCCGTGGCTTTTCACTTGAAATTTTACAATTTTAAAATTTTTCAATTCTCAAATTTATTTTCCATCTATAGTAAAGCGGCAGCATCGGCATCATATCCCTCTATCCAAAGGTACCCTCTTCATTTGTTTCCCGCCAAAAGTAGTTTGTGCAGCACTAGTACAATGTATCTACCACCGGCGTGGCCAAGCCTGGCCTGATGTGGATTTCTTTGTTCGCGTAGAAAGCGAAAGTTTTCCTTCCTTCATCTTATTCTTCGTCAGATTCATAGTTTTCTTCGTATGCATAAGAGTGAAGTTATGTGTATTGTGTACGTACTCGTACGTACTCTACGGCTCTGAACGTTGCGCGGGCAGTCGTTGCCCTTTTATGTGGCAACGTTACATTCACAAAGTGCAACATAGTGTGGCGTGGTATTAAGAGTGGTTGCAAAATACTCCGGTTGACAATCAGGTAATAAGCCACATCCCCATCCAAGCTATTGTACTAACAACACTAATGAAGACGAAGAAGGTAGGCAAGTCGTACGCCAGTTGTGTTACGTTTTCAAGGTGCGACGTTAAATTTCTTTAGAGATCATTGTGTGGTTGTTTAGTATCATCCAACAGGTTCGAGAAGATCACAAAAGTGTCATTTGTATGTGACATGACAAAAATCTTTTGAAATTTAAAAGAAAACAAATTTAAAAGCGTACAACGTTTGTTGTTTGCTGGACCACTTACCCGTATGTATTGTAGATAGTGGATAAATAGACAAAAAATAAGCTGTGCTTGGCCAAAAATCTGCCATTGACCTGATTTTCTTTAAAACAGCCTGCGTTGTAGGGGCATGGCCAGCTTGTTGAAGAAACGCTGACAGTCGATTCGTCTTATGAATTTTAAGTAAACAGCTGTACGTGATAAAAATATAAGAAAAACACTACTATTTTAGAAATAGTAAGTCTTCAGCAATGCCTTTTAAAATTTGAATTTCTAAAATTTATTTCTTTTGGGTAAGGATAAGAGATAGAGAAACATCAGGGCGATTAAATTCCAACAGAGGCCTTCACTTTCATACTTTACTTACTTATTTACGCACTACGCTTTTATCAGAGCCTCAGCTTACACACAAATACCACTCCAGCTAACGTGTTTTTTCCAGTTACCACCAATTGTGCACACGGAGTTGGCTCAAGTCCTCTTCTAATTGCGTGCGCCACAATTCACTTCTGGGTTATGTGAGCTTTTCTGAAGGGGTCTGCATCGTTGTACAGCCCGTACAGTTCAAACGTCTCATCCATTCTCCATGGATGACTGATTAAATGACGACAAAAGCTCTCGAGATTATTTTCACAGGCTTTCGTCAGTGTACAAACTTCTGCGCCGTAAAGCAGGATTGGTATGGTCAGTGTCTTGTATAATGTCTTTCTGATTGCCCGAGAGAGGGCTTTACTAATCAACTGCTTTCCAAGACCAAGAAGCAACGATTAACAAGAGTGATTCTTCGAATGATTTGAGCTGGTATCATTGTTAGAGTTTATAGTGAAGCCGCAGTAGATAAACACATTTACTACCTCAAAGTTGTAGATGCCTATCGTGACGTTTTGTCCTAAGCGTCGATGTTGTGTGTCCCTCTTTATTGACAACATATAATTACTTTGTTTTTCCTTCATCCTTCAAAACTCGTAATCACTAGAAGGTTCTCTCCATTATGTCAATGTCGTCTGCATATGCGAGTAACTGACCAAACTTTTGAAAGATGGTGCCTCTGGAGTTGACTTGCGAATTTCGCACAATTCTCTCAAAAACCATGTTGAAAAAAATATCATAACAACGCATCTGTATAATTCATATATGCGGCTTCTAAATCGATGACTTTTTTTTCCAAGATCTGCCGTAATATGAAAATTTGGTCTATGGTGGACTTTCTGACCTAAAACCATACTGATAAAGGCCGGTTAAACTGTTGACGATATGTCTTGGACGTTCATATTATACGGCAGACAGAATTTTATATGCGATATTAAGGAGACTTATTCGTCTGTATGTGGCACAGTTCAGGGGATCTCCCTTCTTTAGAATCGGACAATTGATTGTTCTTTTGTTTTTTGGCAGTGAGGCCACTGGTTTTCTACGTTCAATGGTAGTGGCATCGGGCTTCTCGAGAAGTTTAAGGAAGCTCGATCGAAAAAGGCCCGGGTGGTCTTTTGCCATTGTAGCTATTCGACGTTGAATTTCCTAACAATGGTTCGCTGATTTTAGGATATTACGGATAATCGGATCTGTATCTTGACATGGTCGAAAAGACCACGCTATTCCACGCATCACGTGAAGTATAGTCTTGTGGAGTAATCTCCTCCATATTTTTATAGTTTAACAACGAGTCATAGTTCAGTGTCTCTCCTGGGGTCTTTTTCAGAATCTTTGAGAGAACTACAAAAGATATACTACATGGATGTACAAGATATCCACCTCAAAAGTTATTAAAAGTACCGTACTAAATTGCACATTGTTCGAGTATAAAATAGGTTAATTTTTATCACAAGTTAATGAGGAGTTCCTTGGCAAAAAACCAAAACCCAAATAGAAGCTCATTTTACTAATTTAAGGTGGTTCGACATGCAGCGAATCTAGACCTCAACTAACACCTTTCTCATTCCGCAGTCTTACGCGAATCGACTCCTGTTGCGCACAGCAAGTGTACTAAGGCCCCTTTATACTTTGGAATGGATAGATTCGACGAAAGTTCAGGTAGTACCTTTCTTGCAAGAGTGTCGCTGGACAGCGCATACAGTTCATTGTTATGTCTACTTCTCCAAATTCTGCATGACCGGAGTGAAAATCTCTTGAAGGACTTTTTTCTCGCAGCAACCAAGTGCATTTTCGATCGTTTCAATTCGGTTTTTAAGTAAACAGACTGGTGCTTAACATATCAATGAAATTTTTATTTTGAATTGAAATATGATTGATACCATTAGTTATGAAATATCAAATGTCTTTCAACGAATCGCTTGCCTGAGAGGATACGCTGGATCTAATCCAAACGAGTGGGGCGGCCAATTGACATTGCCATTGACAAAGATGACCACCGAACTTCATCTTCGAACCACCGAAAGTAGTTTGTAGCACGCGCTGTGTTGCAAGTATTACGATTCTGTTACATATCCTTCAAGACTTCCAATTCTAATTTACCCCCAAAAAAATGGTTAAAATGGAGCAATCGGTCTCCATTGTCAAGAACCGGCTCGCCGGTACGTTTGGCTAATCGTTTTACTAAATGCGGTAATTTTGCTTTTATCAAAGCCATTTAACCAAAAATGTGCCTCGTCGCTGAGGATGATTTTTCGGTAAAAATACAAATCTCTTCCAACTTCGATGGAGCCCAATCAGCAAAAGTTCGACGTACACGATGGTAATTTGGACTTGGTTCTTGAGCCAATACAATGTTATACGGAGGTATAGCCATGTTCTACATAAAAAAGGCCATCTCGAAACTGTCCTCCATTTCAAAGCCCTTCGAGAGCAGTATATATAACTCAATGTTCTTTCATTCTTTCGAAAATACAATACGAATGCTTAAAGTGTATATCAACAACCATAAATCATACAGAATTTCTATCAAGTACTCTGTGCGCCCTATATCAGTATATGCAAATGACAACAGTTTCGGCATAATTTGTCTTCCTTTGACTATTTTCTGCTGCAAGAAGACCTAAACTGGAGTTTGAGATCGCTCACGCAATAAATGAAAGTAGCATAGTTTCAGACAGGAGATCGTGTGTGCGAGACGCTGATTGGAGTGTTTATGGTGCGCGTATACTTGCGGAGGTTTCCTCCATGACACCGCAAGTGTACGGCTGCTTAAGCATAGACCGGCAAATCGCGCACATTAATGAGTGCGTATGGCGGGTTAACGACGAACTCTTTGAGAGGAGCCGTAGGGCGAATCAAAAAAGGGTAAGTTGGTGGAACCGCTGTCTGACAGAGAAGCGAAGGGTTGTCAGAAACCTAAGATGGCAGTCTAGATGGGATGCTAGCGAAAATGGCAGGGTTACTTACGACTTCCTAAATGATATGCTAACCATGCGAATTTTTCCTGAACGGAATTTTAACCTCAGCCTGGGCTTTTTGTTGACCGGGCATGGCTCTCTTAATGCATTCTTGCATAAGAGGGGGCTTAGCGAGGTTGCGAGCTGCTCATGTGGAGCTATTTATGAGGACTGGCTACATGTCCTATGTGAGTGTCCCAATTACGCTGACATAAGGAACTTGCAGGCTATGGGCATCACCTTTAATGGTGAGACCTACGATGTCAGTGGAATTATCACTGATACCGTACGGTTCGAAAGAACCCATAGTTTTCCAAAAGAAGTATTCAATAGAAGGCGCAGTAGGCAGCTAGCGGGAAGTTTGTAGGAATTTTTTGTTGCAAGGCCGCCAGTCCTGGGCAGTGAGGTACCCAACTTGAAGTAACCTTAAGGTTGCGAAGCTTGACAGGAAGCTATATTCTGGTACCACGGGAGGTCAGGAGCCCCCGGAACTATGGTTCCGGCCTGACCTTGGAGTTGGCCCCTTTGTGGGAGAATCGTGGTGGCTGTAGGTTTATACCCAAAATCGCGGGGAGAGTAGACCGAATGGAGCTTGGACATCTCATGGCTTAGCATATGTTGTAGTTTGCTACGACCTGTGCTGGACCATGGGATTGCTATGGAACCAACTGGTCTATTCAATGTGGAGTTACATTGCAACCGGGTGCCATGACCTACAGAATGGCGGAGGTATTAGATAGGCCTCGACCCTTCACCAAAGGGGAAGCTCGTGCCTTACACACGACTTCGAATCTGGTACTGGTGGTAGTACTTGTACTACCCGAAGGTCGCTTATCAACGCATTGTGTTGATATCTTGTGCGAAGACGCACCGTGGGCTTAAGCTCTCACGGCAGGTACCTACGTTAAACACAAGAGACATCTGTCTCACTTTACATTGTCATTTAGATTTCCCCAATTTTCCGGGGCTTCCCCGAGAACTGTATAGCTATAAGTACATACCAACATTCTCAAACAACAAAATGTTGTCCTTGAATATAATTTTTTCGGTACTTCCCCGAGTTACATTATGTTTACATCAAAGGATAAATTTCAAAGGTAGCACAAATTAGTTGAGTTGAGTTGAGTTGAGTTTATAAATCAATTAAATAAAATGGGAGATATAGTATCAAATAAAAAGAGAAAATGTTTCTCATTAAAAGACAAACACGATATAATAAAGCGTTTACAACAAGATGAAAAGCAAACCGATATATGCATGGAAATGGGACTAAATAAGTCGATTGTTGGCACAATTTGGAAGAAAAGTGAGGAGATCCTGGATCACTTCAACCAAACAAATTCGAAGGTAAAAAAAGTAAAAAAAAACCTACAAACGAAAAAGTGGATATTGGATTGTTAAAGTGGTTTGCCAACAAAGGGCTAACAATGTTACTGTGAGCAGTGCTATATTACAAGAGAAAGCCGAAGAGCTTGGTCGAAAGTTTATGAATCAGGAATGCCATCTTAGCAAAAGTTGGTTGAATAGATTTAAAAAACGACATAATATTAGCACCGGAAAAATTGTTGGGGAAGCGGCAAACGTTAACATGTGTATTGTTGATGATTGGTTGCAAAACAAATGGCCAAGTATTAAGGGAAACTTTAAGGATTAGGACATATTTAACGGCGACGAGACTGGCTTATTTTATAAACTGACACTTAATAGAACGTTGTATTTCAAAGAAGAGACGTGCGTTGGTGGGAAACTCTCGAAAGAACGTATAACCGTTTAAAGAAAATTTTTTGGGGACAGAAAAAAGAAGACTACTGGTCATAGGAAAACGAAAAAAGGCTAGGTGCTTCAAAAACGTTTAACAATTACCGGTGAACTAAAAATCTTATCGGAGGGCTTGGATGGCTTCCGAATTTTTTTTAAGTGAGTTAAGACAGTGGGACAATGAATTACGTCGTAAAAATAGAAAAATTCTATTATTGGTGGATAACTGTCCGGTGCATCCAGACGTTAAGGATTTGGAGTCAATGAAGCTAGTGTTTATGCCTCCTAACACAAGCTCAAGACTGCAACCTATGGAAAAAGGTGTCATTCATAGTTTAAAGAGCAATTGTCGGCATTTGCTTCTCATGAAGATGATAAATTCAATTGATAGGAAAGAAGAAAACTTTACAGTTAATCTATTGGATGCTATAAATTTAATTCATATGGCATGGCAAAAAGTTACACAAAAAACTATTTTAAATTGTTTCCGACATGACGGATTCATCAGAAGTGTAGATAATTTCGATTTGGAGGACACTATATATACCCTTAGTTGACTGGATCAGACTAAATAACGATGAAGACATAGGATCTCAAAATTCATTAACGACTGCTATCGATAGCGACGCTTTTGAGTAATGAGTCTGGTTTTGGCATCCCTGCCAAACCTGTCCGTCCGTATTTGCAGAACGACGATGGAGAACGCTCGCTGCTCCGTTAAGGTCGGTAACGATTTAACCGAGACCTTTGATGTAAATAAAGGTTTTAGATAAGGTGACGCGCTATCATGTGATTTCTTTAACATCATACTTGATAGAATTGTTTGGTAATAACAAATGAAAACTAGAGGCACAATATTTCAAAAGTCTGTTCAACTACTAGCGTAGGCCGATGATATCGACATGATTGGAAGAACACAGCGGGCTGTCACTGGTGGGTTCACTAGCATTGAAACGGAAGCTGTCAAAATGGTAAAAAAATTAGTGGTAAATGAGGGCAAAACCAAGTAAAGGACACACAACATCGACGAATTGGTCAGAACATCACAATCAGCAGATAGCTATAATTTCGAGGTGGTAAGAGACTTTGTCTACCTTGGCTCTGTTATCAATTCGGCCAACAACACCTCAGCAGAAATAAAACGAAAAATCACTCTTGCCAATCGTTGTTTCTTTGGGCTTAGAAGGTAATTTAGTAGTAAGGCCCTATCCCGAAAAACTAAGGAGACTCTATAAAAGACCTTAGTCATCCCAGTCCTATTTTAAGGCACAGAAGCATGGACCCTATCGAAAGCGGATGAAGATAACCTCAGTCGTTTCCTTAAAAAAATATTCGGCTGTGGAGGAGAAGATTCGACGACGAACTATACGAGCCGTACAGCGACATCGACGTAGTAAAAAAACTGCGCATCCGCCTCCTGAGATGGCTAGAACATGTAGCTGCCTACAACTGTAGGCAGCTAACTATGAATCGGGCTAACTAGAGTTGCTCGTTATTTGAGCTCATTGATGATAAACCTGTTCCCTTAATAACGTAAATGCACAATTGAGGTACTCGTATTATCTGTGAAAATGAACTGCACTTCCGTGCCAACATAGAAAGCCAACTCCGATCTCGTCTTCCTACTGCCACTTAATTCGTTTATATTACTTTTGTTCGGTATCCACCTTTGAAGATCGAGCTGATGATGCTGATATTCGAACATACTTTCATGAGACCAATTTTCATAAATGAGTTGGTGCCTCTTGACAAAATCGATCCCCGGTGCTTTAAATAATTAGGCAGGGAATCTATCTGTTCCTGCAGCCTTATTATCCTGCATGCAAAAGTAATTCTTCAAAATTGTTAGCACTGACTGACATCACCATCCTTATCTCTGCATGATCGTTGTGTCCTTCGCAATTTCTTTTTACATTTTGACAGAATTTCCGAAGATCATATCAGACTCTGATGAAAACTCAAGACTTTTTACTCAAGAGTCTTGCTCTAATGACAAATTTAAATAAAAACAGGCGCTGCTTCTACTCTGTTTGGCTATCACCATAGTAGATGTCCTTCTTAGCTTTACGTATCTGCTCGGCTACATGTGGATTGTTAAAGATTCAGACATGCATAGCGGAAAATTTGTTTGCTGTAATCGTGAATGCGTCCATATCCGGCCTTATTTGTTGCTTCACAAAATGTCTCTCATAAATTTATAAAAATTGCCTGATGTGCCACCAGTTTTATATCCACTTACTAAGCTAAATGCTAAACAATAGGATAGACTGTGCCTTAAATGGTTGTAAATACTTACGTACTTATATGTTCTTATATGACAAACTTTACTCCCACGCTCTAGATTAGTTCTAGAACAATGTATTGTAGCTGTATTGGATGTTCACGGTATTACATACATTCTCGTATGTACATATTTAGTTGACTTTCGAGTCCTATCTTACTGACAAGTTGGGATAATTTCTAATCGGGTTAATTTAGTGTTCCAGGCGAGTCGTCTGCGAGTAGGTAATAATATTGTATAACAAAGAAGCGGCCACTTCCCATCATTTCACCTTCAATTTGCGACATTTCTTCTGCGCTTTCAATTGTACACAATCAAATGGGTAATCCAAGTGCAGCTCTACTGGAAATCGTAAGCCCAGAAGATTCACCCATAAGTGGGAAAGTGGTTTGCTTTGTTTCGTTACTCGCCTCTCGGTACTTGGGAACGTCTCAAATGTTGCGGCGCAACAAAAGAAATGCGAATTCACCCATCGACAGATGGATTTTTACCATTCTTTTCTCTTTCGCTTTTTTTTCTAAAAGTTTTTGTACTTCAATTGAATTGCAGGTTACTGCCGGGACTAACTGAAAGAGGTAAGGCAAGCGCACTCACAGCGTTCACAGCAGCCGAGTATTCATACCTGAGTAACTGAGTATCTGTACAACAGTAAGAGTGAGCTTATCCAATCAACTGTGGAACGCTCTAAGGTAATTCGTTTGTAATGCTTGGTTAGAGGAGAAATCACTGAAGTAGCGAAAATAAAAATAATAAAAAAAAATTAATTAAATTCAAATTCAAATTATTACTTATTTTGTTTTTTTTTTTTGTCTCTTCATTTCGCTGCTTCTTAATTCGGTTTTGTTTTGTTTTGTCGTCATTAGACAACCGGTACGAGCAACAGCGGCTGTAATTTGTATTATTAAGGAGGAGCAAATTAAGTCGTTTTATTACGAGTACGACCGAAACGAAGCAGCACTACTTGCCGAGGAGATGCTATTGCGATACAATTCGAGTACAATACGGGTACAATCGGGTGTCACATTTTGAAATGCAATTTATCAACCTGTCATTTCGCGCTTGATTTTACAAGAAACTCATTCTATAAGACAAAAAAAAACGCACGTGTACAGGGAAAGAAAGTCGATCCATTGACATAACGGTTATTAGTCGGTCGGTTATTAGTAGCTTTTTTGTGAAGAAAAATTTTTAAATGACAGATTACGTGAAGGGGTACTGCGATTATGTAATTAGTAAGAAAGCCTGAATGTCAATCTCATGACGTTAATTAAAGCTTAAATATTGAATACCAGGTAAGCCAATGCGGCGCTGTATGGAAACGTGTATTCTTCCCCGATTGAATGATTCCAATTTCTATGTAAGAACTAGAGTTTTTAAGTTTTTATGAAATTTCCCAGTTAAGCACTCATTAGCAGTATATGCGGTATAATGCCGGACTTAGGAAGTGAGTGTCACAGTGTCGTCATCATTCTCACAGCAAGCGTCGCGGGAAGACATATCGGTTATGACAAGCACACTTAAAAAAAGTCTACAGTCTTTCTTGCCGACATCAAAAAGGGATCTTGCCGTCATTTCGAAGGCTGCTGACTCATTAGAGATATCCTAAAGCATTTGTCCATGTATGGACGTGTTCAAAAGATACCCAACTGTGAATGAAAGGCGTGACCGAGACAGTCCCAATGCAATTTATATCCTAGACATCCTGCAAATAAATTCGCAAACAGAGCGGGCAAATGCGAATTGGGGGATACCGAAACACAAGTACAATACGTTGGTTTTAGATGTTTGCAGGGAATAATGACTAGAAAATAAGTAAATTGGCAGAGGAGCATTCCAAAAGCATTCCAAAATATTACCGCCATCCAAGAAAAAGCGGATGAGAAACTGCGATTGTTATCGACAGCAAAAGCAGCTCTTATTTGGATGCGTTTGTTCGTGTTGAGTTTTCGACATATGGAGGAGCGCTTCGTAACAATCCGTATTAAGGCTGAATTGACCCACATTAGCCTTATATGTGCTCACAGCCCACAGAGGAAAAAGACGACGATAACAAAAATGCCTTTTACGAGCTCTTGGACAAGAGCTACGAGCAGTATCAAAAAAACGACATCAAAATTGTCTTCTGCGATTTTAGTGCAAATCTAGGAAAAGAGGGCGTCTTTGGTAGTACTATCGGAAGGTGTAGCCTTTACAACGAAACCCTTGGTTTGATGAAGGGTTGCCTACATGCTGCTAGGCAAGATGTATATAAAGCGGCGCTGCATAGAAGGACTAGAAGGACTAAGCAGAAGAGGAAGGATGTTTTACCAAAAGGTAAAAAAAACATGTCATGGATACAAACCCCGTACCGAAGCCTGTAGAGACGAACAAGTTAACATTTTTGTAGAGCCGCAGTAGATGCTGAGGATTTTGAAAGAGCATTTCTGTAAACTGTATAACGGCGATAACGAACCAAATACCGCTGTCAGGCAGAATGAACCTTTCAACCTGGATGATGTAGATCAACAATCCCGTCCACCCGACCTGGTTGAAGTACCTACTAACTCATTGGAAATGGTTATAGGCAGTGGGATATGTGGAAAGAAATTTCATGCATATAGCATTGGTTTGAGCAGAAACGCTAAAGCTCATCTCGATGAGTATAAGGGGATATTCTGCTTCTTCTGTGTAGAGTGCCGGACCATCTCCCTGGAACATAATAATGCGGGCTATAAAATGTAATAACCAGCAATTAATTGGACTTGCAGACTCGATTGCAGAGCTGAAATGCGAAGTTTAATATAATGGAAAAAATATAACCAAACTCATTTCCGAGAGCTATAATACTCTGCAATCCCTGCACTCAAAAATCACTAAATTAACCGATTCTGATAAGTCTCATTGCTTAAACACGTTACCAGCGATTCAGTCAACTTCAATTCAGTTGGAAAAAATGATGCCAAAGTTGGCTGAACAATCCACTCTGCTACATCGCAAGCATGCTGAACACACCGAAAACATCGGATCCATTCAACATGGACCTCAATTTTCTTAGGGAAGAACCTGCATCCACTAGATCAACCACAATGCAGACATTGGAGGAATTAAGGCGAATAAGTAATCCGGATGCACCTCCATTTGTAGTAAGCCCGTGTAACAAATCCTTAGACGAAGAGCTATATACATCACTCTTCACCACTTCAGCCCGACTCATTCAACAGCCGCTACCACCGAAGCTCCCGTTCAACTCTCTAAGATTAATACAACTTCGATCACCAATCCCGTCCCAAGACTATTGCCAATAATTGGGCTTTTGAGACATCCTGGACTCTCCCTGAATGCAACAACAGATTACAAAAATTAAATAATATTTTCTTCCTCCAAGCTGACCCAAGTCACGCAAGCCCGTCCTGGATCAAAGAACTTTTTAGGAAGAAATTTGGTATACAAAACTTCAAATATAAACTAGTCAAAACGGCCAGTGTTTTCAAAGACGAATACCCACATCAAATTCCCACCCTCCCTTCCCCAAACCTTTAAAGTCGTTTCAAAACAGAGTTTCATTTAACCTTGTTCCTGCGTATTCTAATCAAGTACGAGTATCAACTGACTTTGCCCCATCGGATAAATATCCTAATTTTATTAGCTCCACGTCAGCTCTAAATGTCTTCCCACATACTCGTTCAAATTTTAAAAACTATTACAGTTCCTAACAAACTGAATTTTGTATCCTCCAGTCCAAAATGCCAGCCCATCTCAATTCTCAAAAGTCTCCCTATGACCTAATTGTTCTTACTGAAACAAACCTAATTCCTAACATTAAAAACCATGAGGTGTGTTAACATTACGCTCCCCAAACGCTGTCTTTACGTACTCTGTTGATACATTCACCGTCTCAGCCAATTGAGTCTTATCGACCTGTAGTTCACGCAGTGGATTTTTTGACTGATGATGCACAACCTGAAGATTGTATTATTCTAGTTGGGTATTTCATCCTCCTTCACCTTAAATGGGCGCTCCTGACGATTCGTCTCATTTCGTTGCTCTTAATTTGTCCTCTGAAATAGAAATATTGACGGTGGACTGCCTAACCAACTCAAGTCTATATCAGATTAGTGGAATACCTAATACAATGAACAGACAACTCGACCTAGTCTTCACATCCGATTCAGATGTTGTTTATAGGAATTATCATCTTTCCACCCTAGACCGCCTTAATCCAAGTGTTTGAGTATATACTCATATGAATGTGTTGCCAGTTTCGATTTAGCAAATTCATTTTCATTACTTCTGAAGAACCGACTTTAACGAACTTAAAAGCCCCATCAGCAACATTAACTTTGACTTTATTGCTGAGACAACTAACATTGATCTTGCCCTATCAACTTTCTATTCATTAATTTTCTCCTCCTTTGCCCAATCGGTTCTCCATATACCACATGTCAGCTCCTCCCTGGTACAACAAGGAGTTGCGCACTCTCCGTAATAAAACAAACAAGTTATGGCACAAATTCTTAAGAACTTGATCTGACTATAGTAATTATCGATTTGTATACAATCTTTTTTCTGAACTTTGTGAGTCTCTTTCCCTTGAGTACCTCTACTGCATGCAATTTCGCTTAGTCTCGGACCCTAAACGCTTCTACCAGTTTGTTAATACCAAAAGAAAGTCAGACGGCCACCCATCTACTCTCAAATTTATTAGTGAATCCTCTGCCGACCCAAACACCATTGAAAATTTCTTTACCTGTCATTTTAACAAATCCTTTTCTAAGCAAACAGCTGAACCCGATACTGGTTACTTTAGCTATATGAGAAACTGTCCTGAGACGTCATCTATCTCGCTGTGACAACACCTTTGGTATCTGAAAACATTACCAAATTTAAAGATGGCCTTCCGGCTATTGTAATAAAAGAGTGTGTAATCCATCTCGGTCCTCCTCTCACTGCCCTATTTAACTTGCCTGTTTCAACAAGTACTTTCCTTTTCCTATGGAAGGAATTTTATATCATCCCTATTCATAAAAAGGGAAGTAAGGCCGAAGTCGATAATTATAGGCCCATAGCAAAACTCTTTTGCATACCCAAACTTTTCGAAAGCATAGTCTATCAACAACTGCTTCCGTACTGTAGGTCAACTATCAGCACGGTTTTATGAAAGGTAAATCAACCATCACTAACGTAACTGAGTTCGTCTCTACGACGCTTTGTGCTTTAATAGACTGCGATGAAGTCGATTCAATTACCACAGATTTCAGCAAGGCATTCGATAAAATTTCTCACCAAATTATTATTTTTAAACTAAAAAAATGTGGCTTTTCCCCTCATTTTGTGGCATGGACCAAATCCTATTTAGAAGATCGAGAATACAGAGTCATCTTCAATATCCGACCCCATTAAAGCAACATCTGGTGTCCCTCAGGGTAGTCACCTTGGACCACCCATCTTTATCCTAACGATTAATGACATAAATCTTGTTTTAACAAATTCTAATCTTTCTATTATGACTGATGACATGAGAATTTCCAAAGTCATTTCATTGCCTTCTGACTCCCATTTCTTGCAAGATGACTTAAATAAGTTTTCGGTATGTTGGAAGCAAGACTTTTTGGAGCTTAAGGTCCACAAATGCCGAACGGTAACCTATTCCCGCATTCGTACTTTTTATCTACCATTAATTGACTGGAAACGTCAACTGCCCGAGAATGACGCAAAATATTTCATTCACTTCCAATACCCGTAATCTAAGATCTGTTCCATTCCTCCTGATCCGAACTCACCGTACCAATTACGGTCAGTTTGAAGCAATATCTACATAGAATGTTGCGTATAACAAACAACTACGCCGAAGTCTTTGACCTATATAGCAGCAAATACGAAATAAAACAAACACTGCTCAGTAGGCCACTCCCTTAACATCTCCCCCGACCACTATTTCTCCTCGCCGTATTAGGTTAAGAATGTTTTTGTTAGTTTTTAAACGTAGCTTTAAGTTTTTGCTTCTTAATAATAACCTTAATAAAGTTGTCCGGGATCGGAGCCCTGTGGAATATTAGCATTGAAACCGTCCAATAAAAAAACTTCAATTGAACGTTCCAAAAGCTAATTTCTAATTCATTTAAGAGATTCTTCGATCCCAAAAGCCCGCATTTTCAACAAAAGATTTCAAACTCTGTCAAATGCCTTTGGAATAGCAAGTGCAATTATTTTAATTACGTCAGATTGGTGTATGTACATTAGGGTGTCCCAGGCTATAAGGGTTAAATTTTTTTTTTTAGATAGAGATACGCATACCTTTTTTTTTTTTCTATTTGACCCAGATAAGTGAAATATCAAATATTATTGCGATCGGATGACGATAACCCGTGCCGACTTAACGCCAAAATCTAAACATAAAAATTAGTATGGAGCAATGGAGGGAAAAGCAAAACTCATTTATTTTTGAAATAAGGCATCCGGTATTGGACTTTATTATTATATTAATTGTTGAAAGTAGGTTAATTATTTATTAATTTTCTTTTTAATGTTTGTTTTTTACAGTCAGGATACTTTTGTCGATGTTCTTGTACGCAACGAAATAAAAATTGCTTTTGCTCCTCTTGAACAGTTAGCAGGCCGTGAAAATCTTGCATCAACTTGACTGCTCTTTCAGCAGAGTCATTAACTGCTTTCAGTTTTAATAGCTTGCTTTTAGCATGTTGGTACGAAGCATTTTTAAGCCACAAAGAGGGGCACTCGTGGAGAAAAGCACCATCAATTTTCAATCGACTAAATAATGACTTGCTTTTGACTGAAACAAAGTCATCGATGTTTTTTTCTGAAAACAAAAAAAGGAGGATTATTGATATAATTTTTTAGTTATGTAAATAAAAAAGTTAAAAAAACAAACTTAATTTTCAAACTTACCATAAAGTCTGCCACAAAGTTCTTCTTTCGATGGAATGTAGCATTTACCATAGGCAGATGGATATTCTTTGGCTAAGTTAGCAACCATTTTGACTTTCGTTTCTTGGCTTACATCATCATCAAATAGAGACAAGATAGACACTTCGTCTGTCAAATACCACAAATGCAAGCAAAACTTCTGTAATGCTGCTTTCGAGATGCTTTCATCTATTGTTTCATAAGATTTTATAGCTTTCAGAAAACACAAATCCTGGTAAGGTGCTTTTACTGCTAAAATGCATTGCAACCAAGGCCTAACGTATATTGTCATGATGAACAGGCAGACGTCTAACAGAGCTTCTTTGTCTTTGTTAGAAATTCTTAATTGATCACCAAATAACGATATTTTTAATGAGTAAATCGCTCTCGCCATCCATCGAGCTTGGTGCATGGCACCTGGAGGCCGGATCTTAAATTTTTTTTCTGCATCGCCGCCAAGAAATATTATTGAAAGTTCGATTAACTCTCTGTAATCATCCCTAGTAATTTCTTTAGTTAATTCAATTTGGTAAAAATCGATAAGTCTGTTGATCTCAGAAACATTCAAACATGATAGCTTTTCTGTACAGCTCTGTATTTTCTCGGGATCGACATTCTTCCAGTTCTCTCGAAATTTCTTGAACATTGGAATGTCTGGGCTTGTGGTAACTTGGCATATTTTTGCTTCAAACACGCTTTTTAGTACTAATTCGTAGACGTGATGGCGGCAAGCAAAAATAATCATTTCCCTGCCTAGTTTCTGTTCGAGAAGTACACAAGTACCATTGATTCGACCAGTATTTGAAGCAGTCGTATCACAACACAAAATCTGCACTTTATCCTCAAGATTCCAATCAATTATAGCATTCCAAAGTACCTGGGCCTGTTCCTTTCCTGTAGAGTTATCCAACTTTGGTACAGCGATAAGTTGTTCTTTATCGTCAAACGTTATAACTATCGGCAGACGTTCTTCCTTAGATTTGCGTGAATCTAAAGCCGGCAAAAGTTTACCATCCCAGTGGAGTGTTACAATATCCGGAACCTGGTTTTGAAAATTAACCTTTATGGCTCCCGCTCGCTCTTTTCGCTTTTCCGTACGAACCCTTTGAATAGTGGACTTGCTTATAGGAAATTCGTCTGTGTTATGTCCAAGAGCTTCAATAGTTGCTTCAATAATAAACACAGCATCTCTCACACTCAATTGACACCGATCTAATGCTGCCACTAATTTTGGAGTGATAAAATTCTTCCTCATAACAGTTTTATTTATACTGGATTCTGTTTTGGTTAGGTTTGGTAAAATTTCCTGTAAATCCATCAATTCTGAATCAGACGACAAACTTTCTTGTAGCGGGTCATAAGATGATGTTGAAGGAGCTAAGGATGAAAAATATTTAGCACGTCGTTTTTGCTCCTCGACGTTTCTAAGGTGCGCTCTTTCTTCTTTGTGTGTTTGTTTTTGGTCAACTCCGGCTAAATGACCAGGTCGGCCTGGTTCTCTTTGGCGCTGCAAAAAAATCCTATCTTCATCTATCTTTATTAATTGAAGTGCATCCGCATGTGCAATGTCAAACAAATTGTTTAAGTTTGTAACAAACTCATGTCGACGCTGCTCAAACACGTTTTTTGTTTTGTTTGCATTTTTTTGCAAATTTCTCCAAACTTGATACAATGTAATTAATTTTTTAACACAATTAGGTAGAGATCTTGACGGGATACGGGCCTTTTCCCAATAAATAATGCACTCACGAATAGTAAGATTTGCGCTCTCATTGACACTTAAATTCACTTCACGAATATTATAGAACAAAACAGCCAGTACTTGCCCATTAGAGGGAAGTTTTGAACCAGTAATTTGATGTTTAACGTTCCCTATTAAAAATATCTCCTTTCTACAACTGCGTAACTTCACCGACATGTTAACAGAACGAGAACAATGTGTTTACTAATAAAATAAACATGCAATAACAAGTTATCGATATGTTATTACTCGCGTGCCATGCCTTGCAAGTACTGACATGTTTAGATGCAAGTCGGCACGGGTTCCTCTGGTTCAAAGTACATGCAACTTTATTTACTATTGTTTTGACAGTATTCGAATAAAATAAGAGGGTATGCGTTACAAAAATTTAAACTTGATTTTTTTGGGACACCCTAATGTACATTGTACATAGACTATGGTGTCACTTGCTACCAATTCATTCAAATGTTGCTACGGAAATCATACTACCGTCATCTGGCCTAACATTGACCAGGGGGGGTAACTTTGACCGAAATTTTACCAAATATATTTGACGATACCAACCGCCTCTTGTTGTGGTTTATTATTAATTTTGTATAAAATCTAATTTCTATTTACTCACAGATGGCAGTAAAAAAAGTTAGAGTTATAGTATACGTCCTGTCATCGTCCATTGCAAAGTTTTGTGTAAATCATTTTTAACCGCCTTTTTTTGTGTTGAAAACTTTTACTTCGCAATAAATCATATTGTACTATTTGGACAAGAAATTAATTCAGGTATTTAGATAATTTTATAATTTCAGGTATTTATTTAGATAATATTCCTCTTTAAAATTATATCATTTAGGAGTTTTTTTGTTGATTTTTATTGTATTTGGTGAAAAACAGAACAGTGTGTTAATTTTACTTAAACAACGGCTAACTTTGAACGATAAGGGTTTAACTTTGACCGGGTGGTCAAAGTTAGACGTTTCACACTTTTTACATTAGGTACTCGTACCTATTTAACTTTTGTTTTTTGCCGTTTACTGACAGAAAAAGAAAAATACCACCAAAAACAAACCCTAAAAGGCGTTACAACAGTGCTAAGGAAGAAGATATTCAAAACGCTATTAATTTAATAAAGAGCGGAAATATGTCCATAACGAAATGCACTAAGAATTTCGGAATCGCCGAGGGATCTTTGGTTAATCGCCTTAAGAACAGCCACAATAAAGATATCGGTAGGCCAACAGTCTTCAGTAAAGAAGAAGAGAAGGCTAGTGTAGATAGCAAGTTAGCTGTTAGCGACTGGGGATTCCCATTTGACTCCAGAATGGTACGATTATTGGCCAAAAATTATCTTAACATTGCAAGAAGAAAAGAAAGTGTGTTTGGAGAAAATAATATGCCTGGAGTTGACTGGATCATTGGTTTTATGAAAAGAAACAGTAGAATCCTTTCAATGAGGCAATGCCAAAATTTAAAAACATCGAAGGCAAAAATCACAAATACTGAGCTAGAAGAATACTTTCAGCAACTTCAAGTTTCATTAAAATCTCATGATGGTAACTGGATCCCTGCTGAGAGGTCAGTTTAAAGATAGATACGATTCTATTTTTAGCTTTACCAAATACCAATTTCAAAATGTTTTTGATATGATATTTTCTTTTTAAATTTTATTAGGGTTTTTAATTTTGATGAAACAAATTTGTGCGATGATCCTGGGACAAAAAAGTGTATTTTTAAGAAAGGCAAAAAATACCCTGAACGCATAATGGATGCTTCAAAGAGTAGCATATCCATTATGTTTTGTGGATCAGTCATTTTCAAAGACTGGTTCTTAAATAGTTTTATACCTGAAACCAGGCAGTTTAAAAAAGAGATAGTTGTCATGGGGGATAATTTGGCAAGCCACTTTTCAGTTGAAGTAATACAAGCTGGAAAACAAAATAACATCAAATTCATATGCTTCCCAAAGAATTCCACTCACATTTGTCAGCCACTTGATGTAGCTTTCTATGCCCCTTTGAAAAGGAAGTGGAGATTGGTTTTAGATAACTGGAAAAGCGCGCAACGCAAAAATGCACAAACGCTGTCAAAAGAAAAGTTCCCATCTTTGTTAAAGTACTTGACCGATTCACTGTGTAACAAGCATGGGGTTTCGGAAAACCTTGTGTCGGGTTTTAAAAAATGTGGAATCGCACCTTTTAACCCGTCGGAAGTACTAAGCCGACTTCCATCTGAGAATGTTGAATGCAGCGGAAGTAACCAACACAATTTCAACAGCTATTCTATCGGTCTTAAAAAACATGCGCCAACCCGATGAAGATTCGCCGATTCGTCCGAAAAGGTGAAAAATAAATGTGGAGCCTGGCAAAAGTATAAATATAGAAGCTATACTAGAAGCAAAAAGTTCCTCTAGCAATCAAGCCAGCATTGCTGAAATTATAAATATTGAAAATAATAACCTTAAAGAAACGACGAAAGAGGATGATGAACAGAGCGAAGACGACGAACAGGAAAATAACGACGATCTTTCTGTTGATAAATTGTTTGCGTTATTGTCTTCAAATAGGGACTAAGCCGTAGGTTGTTACTTTTTTTTGTTTAAATTTTCCACTTTTCTATTTTATTTGCTTACTTTAGATTACCTACACTACGATTTGGCATGGTTGGAGGACTAGAATTAATTAGAATTTACTTACTTTTATAACATTTTCCTTTATTAATAATATTTATATTTATGTAATAAGATATTTTTATTTTGTTTAATACTTGCTTTAATTAATTTACTTAATCATAATTTATAAAAACATTATCATAGCTATCCACATATATATGAATACATGTAGCTATGTACTTCCATATTTCCTTAAATTCAATACAGTTTGTAAATAAAACTTATTTGAAACATCCATCAATAAATTTGTCTACCTATCTAACATGTATACGGTCAAACTTAGCCAAGCCCAAGTCTAACATTGACCACCCAGTTTTTGTTTAAAAACTAAGCTTAAATCTGTACTAACTAAGATTGTATTACCAAAATTCTGAAGAACTACAAAGTCCCCCTAATACAATGTGGAATTAATTAGAGTAGTATCAAAAACATGAAGGCTAAAGGCATTTCAAAATGAAAAGTGGTCAATGTTAGGCCAGTTGACGGTACTAGCCATTGGCAAGTCTCTCGTCTCGGGATATTTCACCAGCGAAGGATTTATCACCGTTCCCATTTGTGCCTGTTTACATTGGCGACGGGATGAAAGTCCTCACCATGAACGTCGTGTTTACATTGTCATGGGGCTGAAAGACTTTTTGACAAGTGGAACACTTAAATCGGAGCATTTTTAATTTTTAAATTTGAGCAGTTGGCCTGAAACATACCTTTTTTCCTATTCTTCACACTTCCTTTCTCATCAACGATCAAAACTAAAATGAAAAAATATGTCAGAAATGGAACGATATGGAAAAAAACGATGTGTTACAACCGAGAATCCACTTTAGAAATGGATTCTCGGTGAAAGTAACCCTTCTTCTTCCCACTTCAATAAAATGATGCTGCAATGATGCAACTCCTGTTGTTAAAAATGGACTAATAGAAAAAAAATCTGGAAGAACAAAAGAACATTCTCCAGCAAAAGTTCGAAGAAATCGATGACAAATTTGTAAGAATAGAGAAGAATGTTGACGAAAAAAAAATAGACAGCAAAGTTGAGCAACTGGCAAAAGAGCTCGACACAGTGCGAAAACAGTAACTGCGAGAATGTTTTTTAAGCGGTCCAAGGAGAAAAGAGTTGAAGCCTCCCTCATTCGATGGTCAGACCTCATGGTCTGCGTATAAGAAGCAATTCGAAATGGCTGCTTGCGCGAGCCACTAGGACAATAAGGAGAAGTGCTTTGCCCTAGTAATGGCCTTACACGTTCCTGCGGCAGCATTGTTACAAACAATCGATGTCAAAAAGAATATGGCTTTAGTGCAGTATGGCATTCGAGTGTAAATATAAGCACCCCCAAGGTATGCAAGTCAGTTCATCAGTTGAATTTGAAGTGTTAATTAGGAGAAGTGATTCAGTGTTTTAAGTAAACGATAAGAAAAGTATAAGCGGTTGAAAAATTAGATTGTACTGAGATAAACGATTAAATTGTGAATTGTAACTATAGGCGTGTTTTGTTCAAAAGTGGGTATACACTTTTTCAAAAAACGCTCCAACTCACTCTTACATATAATTTCAAAGTTGGCAGACGCGATTTCAGTTTGACATTAAATCAGGAAATCTTGCGGCTATGTTCGCAGTGTTGGTTTCAAAGTTGCTTTGAGTGGCATTGGGTGAATTCAATCGTACTTTAAATTTCATTTATACGTTTGCCTCAGTTTTATATAAAGTACATCAAAAGCAGGTTACGGTTTTAAATATGTGATTGCTATTGATATTTACGTTCTGATACTTACAAACAGATGACGGGACAAACAATAAGAATAAAAAAGCAGGGTGATATAAGGATATACATAAAAATAAAAATACCACAAATAAACGCAAATGAACAGAACCAACCATTCTGTGCGGAACCACCAGGCTTTTAAAGGTTAAGTCCAGTCCAATTGTCTTTCTTATTCGTATATTGCCATCCGATTGTTGTAGGAATCGTATGCCCAACTGCGTAGAAATATGCTGATGTCATATGGTCCGATGAGTCTAGAATGGAGAGCACGTCAACGGTGTACTTATCAAGTCAGGGGTCTAGGGTGTTTTCGGCATAACTAGTAACATCTGATACTCGAATGGGCTCATTTACAAGTTTCATTCAGTTGTTTTCCGGAGCGATGATCTTAAAACACCGTTCTCCGGCTGCTGTCTGACCAGAATGTCGAAACCACACGGAATTGTTCTCGCCATATCGTTTTCAGTATGAGGATATAGAGATATAATTCTCAGGATTACTTTCCAGTTTGGGGCTTCTGTAAGTAAAGCGGTAGTAGGTAATTTGCTTACGGAGATGAAATTCGATCACATTGTGGACGAGTTTGGCAAGCTTCATCACTACGCATCACCTCGATGAGAGTAGAATAATGGCATTAGTTCATATATAGGCAGTTTCAGATCCGAGTGATCCGAGAGGTGTAGGCGAGGATCTACCTCCGTTTCACTAAGTGCCAAAACAGCTGGCGTTATTTAAAGACATGGATCTACAAAGAGAAATTATTACTTCTTATCCCAAGCTTTTTAGTTATATCCAATCAGAGTTCCCTTGAGCTATTGATAGCTCTTGAATTATTGGGAAAAAAAACACTATAGAGAAACTCAAGGACTTAAACATACACATATCCCTTGCCGACTTTATAAATCCTATTGATTCTAAGAATTCACAAACAGTATTCTTTTGCCCCATGCTTGAGGGATGGCAGCATACGAACGCCTAGTTATCGAATTGGTTTTCTCTCTTGCTTGAGTTTCTTAAGGATCCTCACTAGTTAGTTAGAGTAAGCTGAACGACCGAAACTGATGAACAGTTGTCCTGAGCAGTTTGCCTCCCTGATCCTTCTTTACTGAAATTGATAATAGTTTGATCGGACGCAGAAAATCGCTAAGGGCTTTGACAATAATGACCTGAGAGAAGCTGCCTGTGATTTTCTGCCTTCCTCTTGATTATCGCATTTTGGATTCATCGGGAGTTCTCATGTGACTTAACGGAAAGTAAATGAAGAGGCGGTACAATGAAAATCGGTAGATATAATATTGTCTAAAAGTGTCAACCACGATAGTCACAGCATGTGAATTTTCTATAATTTTGTAAAGAAACTTGATGAGCCTATTTTTTCAGATTCGTGTTTCTACACATTTTTGGCCAAATCCACATATTATCAAATTGGTGTTATTAGGCACTTAACCAAACGTTTGATACTCCAGACTTCGGTTCTAGGTCTATATCAACTTACTTACGTTTTTAAATATTGCTATAGCCTGGAGTGGACTTCGGTTTCACCCTAATTAGCGCATCACTCGACCAACTGCATCAAGTTGCGCATCCCAAGATGGTTGAGATTCCCTTCCACTTGTGCGGTCCTACTTGGACTGGAGCGTTGATATTCATTCGCCCTACATATTCTAGCCATCTCCGGAGACCGATGGGCACTTTTCTGATCAGGTCAATGCCGCTGATCATTCTGTGGAGTTTTCTAATATATCTTCTCCTCCGAAGCCCGTCAATGCAAACTCTCGAAGAATCTGGCGTTGAAACTGATCGAGTATATTTTCATGGTTTTTATACAGAACCTTCTTAGTGTTTGTTAATAAGACATTATTACTCAAATGAGTACTAGGCCAGCGATTGGCAAGCTTATCTTCGTTTGATAGTAGAACTAAGGCAAACAAAATCCGTAACTTCAAGTACCTCATAGTTATTACTGTCTTTTGTGAGAGTCTATCAATTTCGTCGCTGTTGTGCATCTACCCTTATTGACAATGTACTTTGTTTTCCCCTCATTAACATATTAACCCATTTGTGCCGCTTCTGGCACTTACAATATATAGCTTAACTCTGTAGATGCTGTCATACACGTTCTTAAAATCGGCAAAGAAATATTCAGTATCGATATGAACGTCCGGTTCATACCCTTCACCACCCTTGTTATGCTTAAGCTTAGGTATTGCTATATTTATTTTATTCTAGCCCTACAGGTTTCTATTCGAGCCCTATTAGCTTGACAAGTTTTAGTAGTTATGTCTGTTTCTCTGTGGGGCATGAATGCATACTTGGTTGATGTTGGCAAATTTAGCCTTAATGCACATTGTTACAAAATCAGTTCGCTACCTTGCCAAACCCTTCAGACGTTTTGTCTTAGACCCTGCTCCTTATTACTTTTTTCCCGTCCATCCCACCCGAGTTCCTCATTTGCGGCAATTGCGGTGATATCTGCTTTGCAGCAGTCTACCGTCTTCGGTTCGATTATTCAATGTGCAGATCCGAACGTTTTTGTCCTTTTTAGTCTTGCAAGGCTATTTTTAGCTTTCGAGACCCCTAAGGCTAAAGTGGCCAGATACATATTTCAAAGTCTGTAGTCTGTTTTGGGATATGAGATCTGCCGATGACCTATTAAGAGCTTATCCGTCCCTTATTCAGCTCATCCCTACTTCAGCAGAGTGTCTAGTCAATACCAATCGAATACGATCATGGTCTAAGCGTGATGAACCTGCGCAAACCACATCGAAAGCTGAACTGTATCAAAAGAAATTTATGTTGTCAATTTAGTCGGATTATAAAAGTGTCGTGTATTTTGAGCTCCTTCTACTAATAAAATAAAAAAGGAATCAAAGAAAATCGGCCAGAATTGGCAAATCGTAAAGGAATCGAGTTGCACCGTAACAACGCTACACCACACACAGCTTTGGTAGCTCCTAAAAAATTGCTTAACCTTGATTAGGAAATGACCATATAGTAGGCTTGCGCCTACTACATTTTCATGTGTTTCAAAGATTTAAAAACACTTTAAATGATATAACGTTTAACACTCTCTTCTTTATTCAACTTTTCTTTTTTAACAATCCTGACACACCCGCCCCTGATCTTCACAAAAATAAATAAAAAGAAACCCTTTTTGGGCATTAAAAGTCAAAAAAAAAACAAACGGTTTAGATTTATTTTATTATTAAATATTAACAAACTGGAAAGTACACTTTTAAATTAGAAGACAATGAAAAATGCGTCGTTATAAATTTGAAACTCAGAACGTAGTGAAGTTGAGAAGATTCTGATTTTTTCTCTATTTGTTGTCTGGCGCGCCATCTGTATATAAAACCGGCTACTAGTGGTATGTTGAAATCGCCACATGACTCCCCCTCCAGTGACGAAGTTACGATTTGTTTGTGTCGATGTCAAATGTCACTTTCCGTTTGGAATCTGTTTTTGTTTTATTTTGTTTTTCTATTTTACATTTTACGGTGTCATCTGGAAACGTATCTAAATGTGCTGGTTTGAGTCGATCCACAGAGACGTTTAGAGGTTTCCCATTATAAGTTATTTTGAAGAGCCGGGTGTTGATTCGTTGTACTATTGGATGTGGGCCAGTGTATGGTTGTTGCAGAGGTTTTTTTTACAGCATCGCAGCGAAGGAAAACATGAGAACACTTATAAAGATCTGGTGAAACAAAAGGTTTGTGCTTTGCATGGTTTGAAGTCGCTGTAGCACGGAATTTGCGCATGTTCGCTCGGTGCTTCTCGACGAAGATCTGTGGATCGGACACGAAGCTGTCGTTAGCAAAAAACTCACCAGGATCTCTGAGGTTTGTTCCATATATAATCTCTGCTGCGGAGGCCTTGATGTCTTCTTTATACGCTGTGCATAGTCCCAGTAAAACTGTTGGAAGAGCATCAACCCAGTTGCTGTCTTCATGACACATCAGAGCGGCCTTCAAAGAACGATGCCAACCTTCGACAAGTCCATTTGACTCTGGATGGTAGGGCGACGTGCGGATTCTTGACGTCCCTATGATGTTGGTTAGGGCGTTGAAAAGTCCTGACTCGAATTGTGTTCCTTGGTCAGTAGTAAGCGATGCCGGAGAACCAAATCGAGCAACCCAATGTGTGTAAAAAGCTGTGGCCACTGTGTCTGCCAACATGTCTGGTGGAGGTACAGCTTCGGGCCACCTGCTGAAACGGTCGATCATCGTTAGGCAATACCGTTTGCCTTGGCAGAGTGGGAGGACGATTAGATCGATGTGTATGTGTTGAAACCGGTGCTCTTAAACTGCAATCGAATCAGGGATTAGTTTTGTGTGTTTACGAGGGGCGTTCAATATATTCTCGGTATCGATATGAAGGAAAATGCGAATTCAATTTAAATTGTTTTTATTTTTCAATATAATCTCCCCTAACATCAATGCATTTGTTACATCTTGAGATAAGCTTTTTTAAACCCTCAAAAAAATTAATTTCCTCTTTCTCTGCAAAATACCCATTTATTGCCGACTTGAGTTCTTCTTCATCCGAAAATCTTTTTCCACGAAGACATTTTTTCAAATCCGGAAACAGGAAATAATCACTAGGGGCAAGGTCTGGACTATAGGGTGGATGTTGGATTTCTTCGAAACCACAATCTCGCGCAGCAGCCTTGGAAACTCGCACCGTGTGAACAGGAGCGTTGTCATGAAGAAGCAACACACCCGCTTCGAGTTTACCCCGTCTTTTCTTTTTAATTTCCTCCCGCAAATTATGCAAAGTGGAAGCGTAGGATGTGGCGTTGATGGTTTCACCTTTTTTTTGTACTCCATGAGCAAGATTCCCTTTGAGTCCCAAAAAACTGTGGCCATGAGCTTCCCGGCAGACGGAGTGACTTTGAACTTCTTCGGGGGGTCTGTTCCTTTTTTATGCCACTGCATGGACTCTTGTTTGCTTTCAGGGTCATAGTGGTGGACCCATGTTTCGTCCCCAGTAACAATTCGATCCATAACACCGACCGCGTTCTCACTACACATCTCCAAAAGCTCTATACAGCATGCGATTCTCACTTTTTTCTGAGGCGCTGTGAGCATTCGTGGCACCCACCTTGCACTGACCTTTGAAAGGTTAAGATGGTCATGAAGAATGGTGTGAATGCTACCAATTGAAAGCTCGGTGATCTCTGCCATCATTTTCACCTTTATTCGGGCATCCTCAAGAACAAGTTTTTCGACTTCTTTGATGCTTTCTCCCGTACAAGCAGTAGCCGGGGCGCCGGAGCGGGGGTCGTCTTCAATGCTTTCTCTGCCTCTCTTGAACTCACTTGACCACTTTTGCACAGTTGATAATGAAGGTGCGGAACCCTGGTAAACAGCCACCATCTCTTCATGAATAGTTTTTTGA
Source organism: Volucella bombylans (assembly GCA_949129095.1). Classification (NCBI taxonomy): domain Eukaryota; kingdom Metazoa; phylum Arthropoda; class Insecta; order Diptera; family Syrphidae; genus Volucella; species Volucella bombylans. The sequence continues at coordinate 132,762,564 of OX422142.1, read as the reverse complement.
CCTTTTCCTTGCTTAGTGAGAAATTTAATTACAGCGCGATGCTCAATTTTCACCTTCATCGTCTCAGTTGCCATTATGATTCTGTTTAACTAGAGATAAAACGCGAATTAATAATCACATTAATATTTTACATGAATGCATTAAAATAATAGTATTACTTGATAAATAAGTCAATTTATATATACAACCACAGCTTCACCCCGATACCGAGAATATGTTGAACGCCCCTCGTATGTACCTTTGAACGCTGGCATTGGATGCATGTGCGTGACCACTCCAATGCGTCTTTCCTGATGTTCGGCCAGATGTACTTCTGTCGCAGCTGCAAACTGGTTGTTCTCCCGCTGGGGTGAGAAAGACCATGGATAGATTCAAAGGCCTTTCGCCGCAGAGAAGCTGGAATGTACGGCCGGATAGTACTGTTTGAGACGTCGCAGTAAATCTTGAAGTCGGGTTCCAGGGCAAGTTTCTTCAACTGAAGTGACGAGTTGTTCTGCTTCAGGATTGTTTTAAGTTCATCGTCCAGTAGTTGATTCTCGCAAGTCGAATTTTTTTGGCATAGTTATCGCATTCAGTCGTGATAATGCGTCTGCTACAGAATATTCTACGCCGGGGAGGTAGACAATGTCGGTCGTGTACTGGGAAATGTAATCCAGTTGTCTTAGACGACGCTGTGGTGCCTTGTCCGAGTGCTGTTGGAACGCATGTACAAGAGGCTTGTGGTCCGTTTGCACGATGAAATTTCGACCATCCAGGATGTGCTTAAAAAAACGTATAGCAAGGTAGATCGTCAGCAATTCCCTATCGTAAGTGCTATAACGGGTTTGTGCACCAGACAGTTTGCACGAAAACAGACCGATTGGTTGATGTTGGTTGTTTCGGATCTGTTCCAGCTTGGCACCAACTGCGATGTCCGAGGCGTCAGTAGTCAAAACTAGTGGAGCATTGGGGGCTATGTGCGTAAGCAACGTTGCCTGCTTGATGCTCTTCTTGCAATTCTCGAACGCTTCTTCCGCTTGAGGAGTCCAGGGAACGGGTCGTCTATCGTTCTTCTTGGAGTCTTTAATAAGTCCGTTCAATGGTGCTTGCAGATGGGCACAATTTGGGATGTACCGACGGTAATACTCGTAGTTTACGACACCAAGAAATCGACGGAGTTCCATAACTATAGATGGCTTCGGGTAGTTGAAAATGGCCTCAACTCTCGCTTCAGGTGGTCTGCAGCCCGCTTGGTTGATGGTGTGTCCGAGATAAGTGACTTCGGACTTCCCAAAGACGCATTTTTTTAAGTTTATTATTAGACCATGTTCTTGGAGGCGTTGCAAAACTTGACGAACGTGTTGGCGATGTTGCTCTTCTGAATCGGAAGCGATGATGATGTCGTCTATGTAGCAGAAGGCAAAGTCAAGTCCGCGCAGAACCATGTCCATGTATCTTTGGAAAGTTTGTGTCGCATTCTTTAGTCCAAAAGGCATGACTAAAAACTCAAAAAGGCCGAACGGTGTAACTGCAGTCTTGTAGATATCCTCAGGTGCCATTGGAATCTGGTAGTACGCTTTGTCCAGGTCTAAAATCGAAAAACAGGATTTGTTGTTAAGTCTTTCGGTGAAGTCCATAATGTGTGGAATTGGGTAGCTATCAGGCTGAGTTTGGGCATTTAGCCGACGATAGTCACCGCAACATCTCCATCCACCAGTCTTTTTTTTCCACTAGGTGAATTGGGCTCGCCCAAAGACTACTTGATGTTAGGCAGTAGCCCTTTTTAAGGAAGTCCTCAAAATCCGCTTTGGCCTGCTTCAGTTTGTCGCCGGAAAGTCTTCGTGGTCGTTCGGCTATTGGCTGACCTATGGTTATTATGCGGTGCTGCACACTGTTGGCGTTCGTATTGGAACTGCGTTGGTCAACGTTGGCCAAGATGAAGTTGTTCACTAGACTGACATATGGTTCAGGTCCGTTGATGGATAGCAGTCTGGTGACGTCTATGGAGTGAACTTCCCCAGCAACAGAAAGTGATGTAGTCTTGTCGATAACGCGTTTGGCTCTCAAATCGATGACCAGTCCGAAGTGTGCGAGCAGGTCTGCGCCAATTATTGGTGTCTTAACATCTGCCAGAGTGAACGGCCAAGTAAATGCTCTTCGAAGACCAAGATTGAGGGTGAGGATCTGCTTCCCGTAGGTGTGGATGGGAGAGTTGTTTGCTGCCAACAGTGTTGTTTCTCCTCTGTTGTTTTTGCAATCTCTGGGACGAGGCAAGACGCTTATTGTTGAACCCGAATCGATAAGAAACTTTTGGCGAGATTCCTTATCGAACACATAAAGGCGGCATTCCCTGTTGAACTTTAGCCTGTTGTCAACCGCCTTAGGTAACAACAGACTTATTTGTTTTTTGTGGGGTAAGTGCAAGGTGTTCTACACTTACGAGCGTTCTCACCAAACTTTTTGTGGAAGAAACAGACTGATGCACTTCGTTCCCTGGACCTGGTTTTCGATCTGTCTCTGGACTGTGTACGGGATCTGCTTTGCGAGTTGTCGGTTTTGAGCTTCTGTACGAGAGCTGTCAGATTGGACAGCGTAGATTCGATGGCCATGAGGCGCCTGTCGAGTTCGTGGTCGTTTTGCCCATCTTCGCGTACCTCGGTCGAATATACCGTGTTGGTTGGCATATTATCCATTATTTTATCTGCGATCTCTGCTAGCGCCGTGAGGTCGATATGCTGACTGGCAGAGAGGATACCACGCAGGTGGTTCGGCAACCTCGTCATCCAAATCGTGGACAGCATCTCGTCTGGAACATTCTCTCCAGCTAGCCTTCTCATTTCCCTCAGAAGGCTTGACGGACGTTTGTCACAGAGCTCCAGTGACGCCATGAGCCGATTGAGCTGTCTTTCCTTGGACTCTGTAAACCTCGAAATCAATTGCTTTTTAAAAGAAATGTACTTATTTTTGTCTGGAGGTTTTTGTACAAGGTGTGACACCTCGTTTAAAACCTCCGGGTCCAGCGAAGCAATGATTGCGTTAAAACGACTGCTGTCTGAGTTAATTCTATTGTTGTGGAATTGTGCTTCGATTTGCACAAACCAAAGAGCTGGGTTGATTTTCCAGAACGGGGGAATTCTTAAATTTCTGAGTACAGCAATCTCTAAAAGTTCTTCTGGTGTATCCCTGGCTGATTGATGAGCTACAGCTGGTAGAGGAGCACTGTTTTCAGACACCGAACTCGCGGGGTTTGCCATGAAAAAAAAAATTAAAACGCAATTAACACTTCGGAGGGTTATCAAATGAAATTTACAAAATCACGTCGGGGTCACCATTTTGGGCAATTGATGTCCATTAAAAGTCAAAAAAACAAACGGTTTAGATTTATTTTATTATTAAATATTAACAAACTGGAAAGTACACTTTTAAATTAGGAGACAATGAAAAATGCGTCGTTATAAATTTGAAACTCAGAACGAAGTGAAGTTGAGAAGATTCTGATTTTTTCTCTACTTGTTGTCTGGCGCGCCATCTGTATATAAAACCGGCTACTAGTGGTGTGTTGAAGTCGCCACACCTTTTCATTGAAATATTATGTCTTTTCATTGGCAGAGGGTGCACAGATCACAAAACGGATATACATTGCTTTTTAAGGTCATTGTTACATTTATACTCTTACAAACGTTTATAAATGATGATGCCCTGCAATCGGACTTGACCCAGCTTTGTGCTAATAATATAATATGAGCACGGAATCATGAAGTTTTCAAAAAGATGACAGAACAAAATGGAAAATATGAAATGGACTAAAGTTGAATTTTTACATAATAATAATAGTTTTATTGTACACTAAATAACCAAAATAACATTATTTACAACCCAATATCACACTCAAATCCGTATTTGATGAATAAAATGCACAAAATGCATTGCATCGCAACTCGATTATACTTCAGAATACCGTAAGATCCAACTAATTCTTACAGGTTTATTTGATTTTAAAAAATAATTGCAATCAATTAACAGCATCATTACAACAATGCCCCACTTATCATTGCCATACAATAAAAAGAAATATCAGATTCACCTTCATGTTGGCACATCTGATGATTGTTTTGACATTTGCTATGCCAATTTAGATTTCCTCGCCGTCCCGAAATCAAAGAATTGAAAGACTCATCACCTGTGTGGTTTCTGCAATAAAACAATCTAATTACCACACTTACAATGGCCGCAAAAGTAGCAAATCTTCAATCAGTAATTAAACTTTTTACTTTTACCTAAATTAACACAATGTCGTTTCTCATTTTGATAAATTTCTCATCGATAACCTCAACTCCACCCACAGGACGATGTACACATTTCGTTTGAGGATCAACAGAAAATCAATCGTTTCGCAAAACACAATGCACGAATGGACGATTTAAAGGCCGAATTAGAACAAAGGAACAACGAACTGAAGAATCTAGAGGAGGCTTCTGAAGAAATCGAACTCTTCGATGAAGACGAGATGATTCCATTTATGTTTGGTGAAGTCTTTTTGTCGCACAACCTCTCCCGAACACAAGTTCGTACAAAATATGATTTCTTCTGAAGAATTTTTGATTTGATTTATGTTTGTAGGAACTTCTAGCTGAAGCGAAAGAGAATATCCAAAAGGAAGTCCAATATATAGAGAAGAAAAGCAACGAAATTAAGGCGGAGATGGCGGAACTGAAAGCGCATTTATACCAGCGATTCGGAAGCAACATTTCCCTTGAGAGTGATGAATAAATTTGGTTAATCGATGGCTGGAATCGCTAATGTTCTTATGACATTAAATAAGTTATATTTATTGGAAAATTTATAAGAATACATAATTCGTAAATGAAAATACACTTGGGATGCTGCGTAACGGAGTAACGCAAGCATCTACAAATTGATTAAGAGTTTTGCTAAGTGGTGCAAGAATGAAAAGATATCTCCCTCGATGCTCAATACGCACATGCATGCTTCATAGATTGTCTAGTTTTTGGCGTGCAACCGACGATTGGTCTTGGCCGTTCCAAAATGCTCTACCTTTCGCTTCTCTAAACATGATATCGCTAGTTAAAAACTCCAAATACGTTCAGCTCATTGTCGACTTATTATTTCTAGTCTAGTATAGATTAGAACGCCTTTTTCTTCGAGTTACATCAATACATTCCAAATATAGACCAGAATGCTGTTGGCCATCAGTTCAACGAAATCAGCACAGTTACAGCATTTTAATTTTAAAATATGTTAATACTGGGGTTAAATTCTTGGTTCTTGTCACAATGCTACTAACATCTTTTCGTCGTTGATTATCATCGCCCACTATTTGTTTTAATAATAGAGTGGTTTGATTTTTAATTGCCTAATGAGCCCAAAGTAGGCTGACGTTGTTGATCATAGTGGTACATCCAAGACATTGGGATTTTTGTTTTTTAATACAAGATATATTGTCGCCTTCTCGGACCCATCGACACGATCCTTTCTTAAGTCTGAAGAAATCTACTCTGGCTGTCGACAATATCATTGTCATCGAAGTAAGAAAGCAGCACAACATTCTTAGGTCGATGCCATACGAGCCCCAAATTATTCGTTCGCTGAATTTAAGGAAGGAAGCAATGTAAAACCAGAAGCCAGAGTGTCAAACATAATATAACTATAGCTAGCACACAGTTTCCTCACCTCAATATTTACAAAAAAACATTACGCTCATCATATCATAAAACAGTTAACAGCCTGACGTGAACGCCTAACAAATACTCACTTAATTAAGGTGGGGCTACAGTCCAGGGTGGACATGGGCCTCAACCTACAAGCGTCTCCAGCAAGCTCGATCATTAACCCTTTGACGGACAGCGACGTCTAAAGACGTCATGGCATGGTTTTCTAATGGGACATGACGTGTATAGACGGCACCTTATATTTTACTTATAACATCATGACGGGTAATCCCGTTAGAAAATGAATGAGTTTGTATACATTGTGCGTGTTTGCTGTCCCACGAGAACTACCTAGTATTTATTATTATGGTAACTGCTGTTCTTTAACAGCGCTGCAAAAATGTTCTCATAGAATATGTACCGTTGATCAAGCAAACGGCACGACGTCAATAGCCGTCTTTTTTGCATGTAAATTTGTTCAATTGAAGAAAGGTGCAGCTGCGGGAAGTTTTTTTTCTGTAAAGTAATATTTTTTTTGGATCGTCAGTTTAATTTTTTGAAAATCAAGGTAAGTACTACTTTGAAGAGTATTGAAAATTCAGATAATTTTGAGTGTTTTCAAAGATGTCATACGAACGGCAGGAAAAGAAACTTTCAAAGTTATTTGCAGAGCAACATGATTCAGAAGACGAATATGACTATGATGATGCTGCAACTTCAGAAGCTTCAGATCCTTTTCAGGATGATGGGCTATTTTCTGGGGATCCTGATTTAGATGAAAACAGTAGTTCCAGTTCGTCGAACGATACAGCAGCCTAAGATGAACGGCAGATTATAGGTGGGGATATACCTGAACATGATGAGCAGCATTTTATTGTGGGACAGGGAGCTCAAGAAGAAGAAGCTTCAGACGATGAATGGACTTCAAATATTCAACCTATTCCAGATTTTCAATTCGATAAAAATCGAACTAGCCCAGATGTAATCCCATACGACGTTTTTCTAAAACTGTGGACTCCGGAAATTTTGCAAACATTTGTGGATTGCACAAATAAGTACGGTGATAAGTTGTGTTTAGCAAAACTCCCACAAACACGATACATTCGTATAAAGGAATTTAAAGCAGTAAATGTAGAAGAATTAAAGAAATTCTTTAGGCTTTGCTTACTATATACAAGGACAAATATCATTCCCTCGCATAAGGCACATGTTTACGAAAAGTCCACTATATCACCATCCAATTTTTTCTTCTACAATGTCTGGAAGACGTTTTGAGCAGATATTACGGTGTCTAAGCTATGAAGTATATGAAGTCAAAACGGATAAATTGTCGAAAGTCCGAGAACTTTTGGGTACATTGCTAAAAAACTTTTCTCAGGCATTATCCTTGGATGAATCTCTCCTGCTGTTCAACGGTCGCTTATCTTTTCGTCAAAAAAAAGCAAAATATTATGTAAAGTTTTATGAATTGTTTACGCCAAATGGGTATGTTCTCAATATTGAAATATACAAAGGGAAAATTGAAGAGGAAGACAATAAAACGTCTAAGACACAGTTATTGGTACATCGACTTCTGACACCGTACTTAAATAAAGGTTATCATTTGTTTATGGATAACTTCTACAATAGCACTATCCTGTCAAAAAGTTTACTAAAAGTAAAGACGCACTCAACGGGGACTCTTAGATCAAACAGGAAAGGAAATCCAGTATTGGTTCCTAAATCAAAATTGAAAAAAGGGGAATATATATGGCGAAGATCAAATAATATATATGTATCAAAATGGCGGGATAACCGAGATGTCCTTTGTATTACTACTGGATACCAGCCTGAAATGAAGCAAGTCAAAAATAGACACGGAACATCCAAACTTAAACCAGTCGAAATAGAAGCTTATAACAACAACATGGCAGGTTAGTTTCATATACCACATACATACATACATACATTGCAAATATTTTCTTACTTATTTTTTTTCTGTCCAGGTATTGACAAAAGTGACCAAATGACGTCTTATTACTCTTTTCCGTGAAAAGCAATATGGAATAGTATGTTTCTATTTCAAAAAGATACAAACGCAAAGATCACACAAATATATCAATAGTGAATAGAACGGCATTCAAATATTGCGAAGACCAAGAATACACCAATAGATCATCAACTAATGAACTCAAATAACCACCAACATCAAGTACAACATTTTTAAGAAAAATTTCCTCCGGGTCCCAATAAGACAAGGTCATCATGTTTACGTTGTAAGTAATGCTATAAGCAAAATATAAGACGGGAAACGTCGTATCGCTGTAAGACATGTGCAGATAAACCTGCTTTATGCACCGGACTATGTTTCGAAACATGGCAAACATCGAAATATTGAATTTGACTATATCGAAGTTATAGATATCCAACAGGATTAGGTATTTTATTTTCATTATTCTTTTTGTTTTGTTCGTAATGAAATTGTTATTTCAATGTTATCTACATAATGTACATATATATTAACTTTTTTATTACCGAAAATGCTACGAAATAAAGCATATTACATACAACATTTATAAGAAATATAGTCTTATTTTAATAAATAACATATCTAAGGCATTAATACTAATTTGAATTTTAATTTATGAGCACTTGCAGCAATAATAAGCCACAGAAAAAAACAAAGGGCATGCATTTTTGGCAATATTATCAAGTTCTGCTTGACGGGTATTCACGTCTTTATGCTGCGTAATGCCGTCATGCACTTATGCGAAACCTTTAAGACCTTTAAGACCCAAAGAAGCAGCGATTGGTAAGAATTGTTCCTCGTTTGATTTCAGTGTTGGTGTCGTTACTTTTTTTTTTGTTGGGGAACTTAATACTCAAGTAGGTATGACTACACTTAAAGTGACCTTGAAGGAGCAGCGTGCATTCTCCATCGTCATTCTGCACAAACGGGCGAGTTTGGTAGGCATTGCCAAAACTACACATTACTCTATATAGCTCGTCTCTATAAATGCTATCATATGCGGCCTTAAAATCCATGAATATGTGGTGTGTATCGATTTGGGGCTCATGGATTTTTTTCAAGATCTGAGGTAGTGTGAATATTAGTGTCGATGGTCAACTGTCCTGGACTGATATGGACCAATCAAAGAAGACTGATGCAACTGTAGTTAACGCATGTCAGAGGGTCTACTTTTCGAAGATCGGACAAACAATGAAGTTCCATTCATCGGGCATACTTTTGTCCGACCATATTTTACAGATGAGTTGGTGAATGCTCCTTACCAAGTCATCGCCTGGCGCTTTGAAAAGCTCGGCAGTCAAGCCGTCCGCTCCAGCAGCTTGGTTGGATTTAAGCTTAGATATGGCTTACTTCACTTCATCCAAGTCAGGCGGATGGAATTGTTGCTTTACATCATCCAGGCTGAAAGGTTAATTCTGACTGACAAACGGTATTTGGTTCACCATCGCCCTTATACAGTCTACGGAAATGCTCTTTTCAAATTTTCAGTATCGAGTGCGGCTCGACTACGATGATCTCTTGTTCGTCTCTAGAGGCTTCGGTTCGGGGTTTGTGTTCGTGGCATGTTTTTTTACCTTTTGGAAAACTGCCGAATCTCAGCATCTCTCAATTTCCTCGACGGGTGCTCTTTTCATGCTTTTTCTTTTTTCTCCTGAGAAGCAGGTGTTCGGATATATATGTCATATGTAGAGGCCGACTTCAAATAATTTTAATGTACTCAACAATGTTTAATCTGGACGGAGAACTCATTGACATACAAAGAGAAGAGTAATGGTCGTAGAATGGAGCCATGTGGTACGCTGATATTAACAGGAAGAAAGCCTGATATTTTATATTTAGCCCCCACGCTCTGATTTCACTTAAGCGAAATAATGGGAAGAAACTAATCGATTCCCAAGAGAATGCCTAAGCTTTCTACATAGAATTCCATGATTGTCGAAGGCTTTTGAAAAATCTCAAATAAAAAAACTCACATAGTTCCTATACAGAGCTTATAATCTTATCAACAGCCAACAACCAGCTTTGCAGCATATTTGTTCCTGAAGAAATTTAATTTGGTCATTAACACACGGCATCAGATAAATTCTTTCCCAACTTGCTTCTACAGAATCCTGCTGTAAGGCGAGGGGGTTAATATTTTCGAAATCCGTGAAACATCATCTACATATGAGTAAAGGTACAGGGAAAAACATCGGTTTCGATGAAGAAAAAAGGAAGTGCATGAGAAGCAACGGCCGAGGGAATGATTAGTTCTACTACAGAAACAACGTTCGGCAGTTTTACCAAAAGGTATAATACAAAAACTCGTACAAAAACCTGTATGCATAAATGAGAAAGGAAATTTACTAGCAGTATCATTGTCGGTGCTAAGAATATTGAAAAACTAATTCTGGAATTCAATAATTCCGGTGTCAGGCAGAGTGAACCATTCAACTTGAGCGATAAAAGTCAATATTTCCGTTCACTAAACCAAAATGGAAGTAAAGATGTCAACATTTAAACTTACGCATAACAATGCTGTTGAACCGGTCGCCCTCCTGACGAGATGTTTTAGACAGAAAGAGATGACTTTGTAGAGAGCATACCAACTCTGCCTGACTAATGAAACTTCAGCACTGTTTACCAAATGTATAAACAAGCGGACCCTCTAAACTGCGCCAGCTATATAGCAATCTTGAACGCCTGAAATAATTTATCAACGATCTGATTAGTGTTTTGACATTGCGATTTTATGCCCAGTAAATCTGCAAGTGAGCAGATATTCAGAATACGGCAGACTCTAAAGAGAGTGTAATGAATGAGTATAAACCTGGTGGCGAGCACAAGTGAAATGGGATATCAATCAACTTTGATTGAAGATTGACAGTTTCGTAATTTGCATTAGTCTTTTTCCACCTATTTTAATGGCATTTACTACTATCTGGTCTTCACCTCGAGCCGTGTTGGTTTTCGTTTCTTTTAGAGATCTCTGTAATTCTTCCACAATCACGTCCGCCATTTCCTCCGATCCAGAATTTACAAGTTGATATCTGGTTCCTTCTGTGTTGATTTGCATAAAGTTTACTGCAAATTGTTTATGCTAAAGGTAGTATTTCATTGTTTTCGTTCTTAAGTTTTACTCTATCATTTTTTCCATCAACGGTAGTGTTTCTCAAAACATTGCAACATTTGTTATTACATAAGTTGTTTTTTGTCTGTAAAAACAAAGACGATTTTGTTTTTTGTGTTTCTATCGGGGCTTGTCCAAGTCCATCTCCTCTGTTGATTTCTACTAAAGAAGCTGTTCATTTGGTACAGGTTGTTTTTGTGTAAAAAGTCAAAAAACTAATAGCTTTCTCAGCTGCGTCCTCAGGCCTGCCCACTTTTGCATTGAAATCTCCGATTGTAAGCGTAAAATGGCAGTTATTTTCATTCATTGCTTGTTATATGTATGTCTTCATATAAGTGGTCTACTTCCTCATCCAAAAATTAAAATGTTTAGATGACTGGTCTGACTCATGTATTTATTTATTTATTTGTTTATTATTATTATGTACTTCCAAGTAAGAATACACTTTTAAGTCTGTGAGAGATAAACAATTGGTATTGATTAATTAGAATTAATTTTAAGTAATTAAGATAAAGAAGCACGATCGCTTCAAAATCAGTTTAAAAATTGCGGATATTATCAAAGTTAATTTTTCACTTACAAACTCAAACTTCACGTTGCTTTGCACCGGTTACATTGCTGTTGAAAGAGTGTTTTTACCGAAGAGTTAAATACCGTGTTAAATATTATAAAAACGAAAAATTTAATAGTCATAGGTGACATTAATATTGATCTTCTTGACGATTCTGATTCCGAGTGTGAAGATTATATGCTACTGATGGCTTCGTATTGCCTTAAAAATATGGTGAATATACCTACCCGCATAACATACTCAACCAGTAGCTGCACTGACTATATATTTCTAAGACTTCATTAAAATATTAGAACGGTCTTTAATTGTGAAGTGCACTTTTGTGAAAATAACCGATCACCAGTTATGCGAAATTAGTTTCCAAATGGAGTCTTCGCCTAGGAAAAATTTTAGCAGGCAAAAAGCCCAAATAGACTATCAAGCATTGAAGGAAAAACTCGAGTATGAATTTTGAGAAACAGTTTTCTTGGAAAGCGACCCTTCTGTGACCTACAATGCTTTCATTGCAATCATGTCCATAGCACAACCACGATCCTAAACATTAGGCAGCGCGACTCGTTCTTAAAGCCTTGGATGACATTACGCCTACTTAATCAAACAAAGCGTAAAAAAAGAGTTTGCAAAAAAATGTAGAAAATACCCACAAAATCTTAGTCTGAAAAGCTATTACAATAATTTGTGCAATAAAACTAAGATTATGAGAGAACAAGCACGTGATAGCTACTACTCCAATCGCTGAACTCAAGCTAGGGGAAACATAAAGGGAATGGGAATTAGTAAATAAAATCTTAGGTAAGAAAAAGAATTCTAATGATATTCCTAACATAGAGGTTGATAACTCAACCTTGACCGATCCACGTGACACTCGGAACGAAAATTTTGGCGGATATTTTTTGTACTTCAACCCCTATGTCAATTTCTAACAATTCGTTGGCTGGAACAAATTCGTATGGGAAGCTAAAATTCGGTACGGAACAAGATTAATAAATTTGTTATAGAAATGTTTTTTTTCACATATGTACGTGTTGGGTTAAAATGTCGAGAAATAATACGCGAGTTTCGACTTATCAAGTGTTTAGATGGGACAGTTTAAATAGAATCGTGCTTTAAAAAATGTAAACAAAGCACTTGTTAAACGCGAATAAATAGTTTTTCTTGTTATTTCTTTATTCAATAATAAGTTCGTAGTGAATAATATAAAGTGTTTATTTAATATATTGTTCAACAAGTAAATAAAGACAGTGAAATGCAACTTAAAATTTTCATAGATGGAATCCTATTAATGTTACAGCAATATTATTTCAAGGGGAATATTTCAGTTGGTGAAACTGAAAAGTTGGTGCAAATTGGCTTGGTTCCACCAAGCGAAATAGTCCTTTTAAAATATTCTGCTAGGAGTATATGCATATGCACACACATGTGCAGTATTCCAACTATGCGTATTTTCAGCCGGATTTCACTATCTTTATTGATTTATTTAACCATATATTTAACAAAAAGACACTATATTACACAGTATTCACAAAATTTGTAACAAAAAAGTAACAACACAACAATTTCTTCGTGTTTCACTAGTGCTTTGTTTACATTTTTTAAAGCACGATTCTATTTAAATTAACCCATCTAAACACTTCACAAGCACTTATTTCGAAACTCGCGTATTTTTTCTCGACATTTCAACTTTATTCTCATCTGACAAAAATAAATCTTTAACTTTATTTATTTTGTTCAACACCGAAATTAAACTTTTATATGAATTTGCTCCCTGCAACGAGCTGCCAAAAACCTGTCTAGCCGTGGAGGTAAAAAAAATGCCACCAAGGGGCGCTGAAAGCACTTTACCGAGTGTCAATAGCAAATACATTCATTGTGCCTGTTTACATTGTGCCTATTTACATTGGCGACGGGATGAAAGTCTTCACCATGAACGTCGTGTTCACATTGTCATGAGGTTGAAGGACTTTTTGACAAGTGGAACACTTGAATCGGAGCATTTTTAATTTTTAAATTTGCGCAGATGGCCTGAAACATACCTTTTTTCCTACTCTTCATACTTCCTTTCTCATCAACGATCAAAACTAAAATGAAAAAATATGTCAGAAATGGAACGAAATGGAAAAAAACGATGTGTTACACCCGAGAAACCACTTTAGACTTGGATTCTTGGTGGAAGTAACCCTTCTTCTTCCCACTTCAATAAAAAGCGTTCCCTCTCTTTCGGACAATCTTCCTGCCCGCGCCAATGTGAACAGGTACAATAGCTTCTTTGTCAATATTTCTGATACTATTAATCCCTCCGAACCACATTCCAGTTGTAACTGTAATATTTCATCGAACTTAATTGAAGATAGATGGCAGAGTAATAGTTTCTCTTTTAACCAGTTTACTTAGAAAGGGAGTTGTAAAAATATTTATATCCAATTATAGACCAATTTCACTGCTTCCCACGATATCAAAAATTTTCGAAAAATTAATGAAATCAAGAATGCTGACGTTTTTAAAAAGAAGTAACTTCTTTTCAGAAGCACAGTATGGTTTTAGACCTGGGAGATCCACGGAGGATGCAATCTTAAATGTCTGCTGCGATTTGTTCAGTGGAGTTAACAAAAGCCATTCTACTATAGCTCTTTTCATTGATATGACCAAAGCTGGTTTCAGAGGAATGACATACAATTGTTTTAAGTCTTATTTAATGGAGAGGGAGCAAAGAGTATTGGTCAATGGCTTTTACTGTACTTCACTTAAGCTTAGAAATGGCGTTCCCCAAGGTTATGTGCTAGACCCAGAACTGTTCCTTCTTTACATAAACTAACTTTTCATCCAGAGTTTTTGCGGAAATCAACGCGCATTTGCAGACGAAATCGCCTGCAAATGAATGCGTTGCGAAAGTTAACAACGACCTTCATTTACTTAGAATTTGGTTCACAAGCTTATTATTAGTGAAAAAACAAAAATAATGAACTTTAAGATATGCCAAAATAATTTAGAAAGCTTTGGATTTGTTTTTCATTTAAGCGATTGCCAAAAATTTTAAATATTGTAAAATGTTTGTGTGGGTACAAATAATAGAACTTATTCTTTTCAATACAAATCCCTTTATTCAGTACAGTTACAATTCACTATTTAATTCTTTCTCTCAGTACAATCCAATTTCTCAACCACTTATACTTTTCTTATCTTTTACTTAAACCACTTAATCACTTTTCCTAATTAACACTTCAAATTACACTTTAGAACTGACTTGCATACCTTTGGGATACTGGTATTTATACTCGAATGACATACTTCGAGAACAATCCTCGCCATCCAGCGTCCCATACAATTTCCAATTTGCTAGAAAATTCGATTCCACTCTCCAGTCGAGACTTTGTTATTCCAGTATCGAAATCTTCTGGTCTTCGAATATCGACATTTTCTGCTAGATGTCGCTGCTCAAATTTAAGTGGTTATCACATTGCTCCCTCCCTACAGTTGTTCGTCCCGAACAACTTCGTCATTCAGCATCCCGTTGAAATGACACATTCTATCCAAATGGACCACTTTCAATTTTCCTCGATCCCCACGCTGGATCCGGTAGACAACGTCATTAATGCGGGTTATCACCTTGTATGGACCTTCCCAGTCCTGTTGCAATTTTGGTGACTTGCCTTTCTTACGCTGAGGATTATACAGCCAAACCAGATCTCCTTCGTTGAAACCGGAAGATTTCGCCTTGATATCGTACCTAGTCTTCATGCGGCTGCTTGCTAGCTTCATCTTTTCTCTGGTGTCTTAATGCAATTTACGAATCCTGCTGCGTAAGTCATTCACGTAATCGTTCACCTCTTTGGGCTCCGTCGGTGGGGATCCGAATTTTGCTTCACTTGGCAACCGAATTGTTTGACCAAATAAGATCTCGGATGGTGTGTGCCCTGTTGAGCTATGGACCGCGTTTCGGTAGGCCATTAAGAAGAGGGGTATGTGTCGATCCCAATCCCACTGGCAGTTGCTGACAACCTTAGATAGATGCTCATTCAAGGTCAGATTGAATCGCTCGACCATTCCATCAGATTGAGAGTGTAGTGGCGTTGTCCTTGTCTTTCTTATTCCCAAATATTGGCATATTTCCTGGAAGACTTTTGATTCAAAGTTTCGCCCTTGATCAGAGTGCAGCTCCATTGGGACCCCAAATCTGCTCACCCAGTTGTTGACTATCTGTTCGGCTACGGTCCTAGCCTCTTGATTTGGGATGGCAAACACTTCCGGCCACTTACTGAAGTAATCCATGACTACGAGAGTATATCGGTTTCCATTAAAGGTTTCGGGAAACGGCCCAGCGATGTCGATGGCTATTCGTTCGAAAGGTGCTCCGACATTGTATTGTTGCATTTGTCCATGTGGCTTTACTTTTGGACCCTTGGTAGCCGCACATCTTATGCACTTTTTGAACCAATTCTCGACATCTTGTTTAGCGCTTAGCCAATAGAAACGTTCCCTTACCTTTTCCAACGTCTTGTTTATTCCCAAATGGCCTCCTGAGATTCCGTCATGTATTTCATGGGGCACTTGGTTGACTCTGACCGTGGCACAATTAGCTGCATACGAGATGTTGTCCCATCTGCACTTTCCCATTTTCTCTTCCGCAATCCATCTTGCACAAAAAGCGAGTCCCACTGTGCCCAGTATGCCTTCAGAGTTTGGCTCCGATCTGATATCTGCTGCCAGCTTGGTCTTTCCTCGTGTTCTTTCCACGCCAATATTGGTTCGATGTCATTGTCTGCCTGTTGGGAGGAATGGATTTCGTCTATACTCCAACCCTCTATTGGCTCAGTCCTGATCATTTGGATAGTTGCCTGTTCTTTTGCTTCTTTACGATTGCAGTGTTCGCATTTTACTCGGCACGGTCGACGAGAGAGAGCATCAGCATTTGAATGGAGTGTTCCCTTGCGGTGTTGCACTTCAAAGTCGTAGCCCTGCAACTGCTCGATCCATCTTGCAACTTGGCCTTCAGGGTTCTTAAATTGGAGTAGCCATTTCAGAGTTGCGTGGTCTGTCCGGAGAATGAACTTTTGTCCGTAGAGGTACTTATGGAAATGCTTCGTAGCCAGAATTAAAGCCCGCGCCGGGTTACACAGTAGTTCCGTTCAGGTCTGGAGAGTACTTTGCTGTAATATGCGACCACTTTCTCTTGACCGTCATGAACTTGGGAGATCACAGCTCCGACCCCAACATTGCTAGCGTCTGCGTCCACGATGAACATTTTTCCGGGCGTGGGGTAACCCAAGATGGCGGCTTTGCACAGCTGTCGCTTCAGTTCTTGAAATGCTTTTTCGCATTCTCCAGACCACCTGAACTGTCGGCCTTTTTCTGTAAGTTGATGCAGGCTCTTCGCAATGCCAGCAAAATCCTTTAAGAACCTTCTGTAATACGTGGCGAGTCCCAAGAAGCTTCTCAGTTGGTGTTTATCTTTTGGAGAAGGCCAACTTTTCACGGCTTCGATTTTGTCAGGATCCGTTCTTACTCCTTCCGCTGATATAATGTGACCCAGATATTTTACTTCCGGACGAAACAAGGCGCACTTTTCCGGGTTGAGCTTTAAATGAGCACTTCGTAGCCTCTCAAACACTTCTTTTAGATTTTCGCGGTGCTCCTCGTACGTCTTACCTATGACGATAACGTCGTCCAAATATACTAGGCAGGTTTTCCAGGTGAGTCCTTGCAATGTTCGTTCCATTAGTCGCTTGAAGGTGGCCGGAGCGTTGCACAGTCCAAACGGCATCACTGCAAACTGCCAAAGACCGCTTCCCGTAGTGAAGGCAGTTTTCTCACGGTCCGTACGATTTATCTCTACCTGCCAGTAACCGCTCTTCAAGTCAAGTGTTGAAAACCATTTCGCTCCAGAAAGCATATCCAAAGTGTCATCGATTCTCGGAAGTGGGTAGCTGTCCTTTTTAGTGACATCATTGAGACGTCGGTAGTCTACACAAAATCTCGTGCTGCCATCTTTCTTCTTCACGAGGACCACTGGAGATGCCCACGGACTTTGCGATTCTTCAATCACTCCCTCAGCTTTCATCTTCGACATCATTTCGGCAACTTCTGTTTGCTTTGCCAATGGAAGACGCCTTGCAGGTTGACGGATTGGTCGAGCGTCTCCGGTGTCAATGTGGTGTTGAACAATATGCGTACGTCCATATTCTCCGTCTTGTGTAGCAAATATATCAGCGTACTCACCGATTAGTTTTTCTGCCAGGATTCGCTGATCTTCGTCCAGATTACAGAGGCTGAGAATTTTGTTCTTGATTTTTATGCTCTGAACTGTTGTGACCGGTTTTGCACAATTTTTTTCCGTTGTGGTCGATATAGCCTCAACAGGTACGCATTTTCCCACTATCTCCCCCTTTTTCACCTTTACACTGAATGTCTTTGGATTTAGAATCCTTACAGGGACCATGTTGTTCTTTGGCTCCACTAAGGTCTTTCCCACCATGAAGTCTCTTTTCTTTTCTGGCTCCATCAAATAGAATCGGTGGCTACCAGGACCACCTTCCACTTTTGCCCACAAAATTGCTTCTGACGAAGGCTCTAGACTCTGATTGCTGCAGATGACGACATTTGAGACTGTGGTATTGGCGTTTCCGTATATCATTGGTATCTCCATGTTTCCGTATTTCAGGGTTTGTGCCCCCAAGTCGACTACAAGTCCATGTTCTCTCATGAAGTCTGTACCAATGATGTACTCGTCACATATGTCAGCTACCAGAAACGCGTGAGTGAATGTTATTCCGGCCAGTTGGATTTTTATGCGGACATCACCATATACCTTAATCGTTGCTCCTGTAGCTGTTCGCAAGCTGCAGCTGCTAGTGTTATGCAGCCAAGACTTCTGAACGAGATTCCTCCTGATGATTGAGGCCGTGGCACCGGTGTCTATTGTTGCCATCCATTTTTCTTTTCCACTGACTACTTCTACTAGAAGGCTTTCGCTGCGTCGTTTTGCCAGCGAGACTTGGATGATGGTCCTGGGGCCGTCGACTCCTGCTACCAACTTCTGCCCCGCGAAGTTGGTGCTTAAGCATTTCCCGACTGATGGCTTCGGGAAGGTTGACCGGCTTCTTGATAGCTGTTTCTGCGGGTTTCTTCCTCTATTTGCTTGTCACCACAGTGAGGGCAGTCTTTTCGTCGCACCGGTTCTTTACACTGCCTTTGAAGGTGTCCTATTTTATTGCAATTCCAGCAGCGCATTATCCGTCTATCCCGTCGAGTATCTCGTTCCTCGGCACTAATTCTTGTGCAGGAGCATTTGATAGATGTTACTTCCCTGACGAAATGTGTTCCCCTGGAAGCCTGATTGGCTGCTTCCATCGCCAGAGCGAAGGCAAGTGCTTCAGCAAGGGTTCTTTTCCCGGCCATCCTTACTGCTGACTGTAGCTTCGAATCTGCAATTCCCATGATAAATGCATCTTTTGCCATTTCGTCGATAATTTCCTGACCTGCGGTGGGGTATGACAGATGTGCAAGTCTACTCACGTCTGCTTGGAGCTGCTGCAGTGTTTCTCCTCTTTGCTGCGTTCGGCTTTGCAATTGGACCTTGTAGACCTCCTGCATGTGGCTGTCCCCAAATCGTTTCTCGATAGCCTGCACTAAAGTCACATAATCTTTATGCTTTTCGATGTCTACTGTTTGCAACAATTCTGCTGCAGGACCGTGCAAGGCCATTGTTAGGGCAAAGCACTTTTCCTCATTGTCCCAGTCGTTTGCACAGGCAGCCATTTCAAACTGCTTCTTATAAGTAGACCATGAGGTCTGGCCATCGAATGAGGGAGGCTTCAAATCCTTTCTCCTTGGACCGCTTAAAGAACATTCTCGCAGTTTCTGTTTTCGCACTGTGTCGAGCTCTTTTGCCAGTTGCTGAACTTTGCTGTCCATTTCTTCGAATTTTTCGCCAACATTCTTCTCTATTATATCAAATTTGTCATCAACGTTCTTCTCTATTCTATCAAATTTGTCATCAACGTTCTTCTCTATTCTTTCAAATTTTTCATCGATTTCTTCGAATTTTTGCTGGAGAATGTTATTTTGTTCTTCCAGTTTTTGTTCTAGACTATTCTTTTGTTCGTCGAATTTTTGTTCAATGCTGCTCTTCTGCTCGTCTAGATTTTTCTTTTGTTCATCCAACTTTTGTACGAGACTATTCTTTTGTTCATCCAGCTTTTGCTCGAGACTATTCTTTTGTTCATCCATTTTCTGTTGAAGACCGTCCAAATTGTTCTTCTGTTCGTCCATTTTTTGTTCGAGACTGTTCTTCTGTTCGTCCATTTTTAACAAGAGGAGTTGCATCATCGCAGACATGTCACTGCCGGTACTTGTCTGTTCATCCTCGTCAACATCAAAGGAATATGCATCAGGATCATGTCCCTCATTGTTCAAAGCCTCCTGAAGTCGGAGCACCAAGTCACTTTTTCCTCCACTGGCGCTGAGGCTTCTCTTGTTCAACTCGGATTTGAGTTGGACGAGGGTCAACTGCAATAGTTTTCGACCCATTCTAGCTTTTTCAAATAGTCAGAAAACACTTTTTTTTTTTTTTTTTTTACACACAATAAGTCCTATCCCACTTCTGACACCAATGTAAAATGTTTGTGTGGGTACAAATAATAGAACTTATTCTTTTCAATACAAATCCCTTTATTCAGTACAGTTACAATTCACTATTTAATTCTTTCTCTCAGTACAATCCATTTTCTCAACCACTTATACTTTTCTTATCTTTTACTTAAACCACTTAATCACTTCTCCTAATTAACACTTCAAATTACACTTTAGAACTGATTTGCATACCTTTGGGATGCTGGTATTTATACTCGAATGACATACTTCGAGAACAATCCTCGCCATCCAGCGTCCCATACAATTTCCAATTTCCTAGAAAATTCGATTCCACTCTCCAGTCAAGACTTTGTTATTCCAGTATCGAAATCTTCTGGTCTTCGAGTATCGTCATTTTCTGCTAGATGTCGCTGCTCACATTTAAGTGGTTATCACAATATTCTATTTTAAAGTCGTTCATCAAATTTATGAACCGCTTTTGCTCTAGCACAAGAATTGGAAATGAACCAACAACTATAGACATTTGCTAACGCATTTGCAAACAGAAACAGGGGTTCCTACCGAATTCCTCAACCCCAATACCGCACGGTACAGAATCGCGAAGGACATAAGTCTCGTCACAACCACAAGCACAACCAGAACCTATGGATGTTGATCTCAGCTTTTCTAGGCAAAGCAATGTGCATGATAATAGGCAGCATATGCCTTTAATTAATTTCAATCAGTCTAACAATTACCCAGTTAAATATGACAGCTCAATGTGCATTGAAGCTATGCGCATTGGTTCAATACGCTCATATAGATACCACTTCAAACAGCATTGAAATATTTAACACGCATTCGTTGATTCCTGTTTATAAAACGCATTGAAAATTTGTAGCCACTTTGAAATATCAAAGTGCCTGTTAACATTGGCGCGGGCAGGAAGATTGTCCGAAAGAGAGGGAACGCTTTTTATTGAAGTGGGAAGAAGAAGGGTTACTTCCACCGAGAATCCATTTCTAAAGTGGATTCTCGGGTGCAACACATCGTTTTTTTCCATATCGTTCTATTTCTGACATATTTTTTCATTTTAGTTTTGATCGTTGATGAGAAAGGAAGTGTGAAGAATAGGAAAAAAGGTATGTTTCAGGCCAACTACTCAAATTTAAAAATTAAAAATGCTCCGATTCAAGTGTTCCACTTGTCAAAGTCTTTTAACCCCATGACAATGTGAACACGACGTTCATGGTGAGGACTTTCATCCCGTCGCCAATGTAAACAGGCACAAATAAACACTTTCAAATCGCATTGAAACATTTTACTCTCTCGCGCTTCATCATTCTTTCATCACCGGGCGAGTAATTAGTTGTGTATTTAAAACGAAATATTTGGAAAGACAAAGAAATAAAAATAATGTATCAGTATTAGGGTCAAGTGTCAGTTCAATCAGCTGTTTGTTAAACTCTAATTTTCTATTATGTGCCTGGCCACACAAGCATGGGATTGAAAGGCATGCCATTGAACGAAGTGGCTACACACAAAAAACAGGACTCATTGGAATGAAAGAATTTTTGACAGATAGAGGAACAGTGAAATCTGAAATGAACCATTTGAACATTTGTTTTGTAAAGATTAGGTCAATTCGGAAGATTTTGGTTTGCAGTAAAGGGTTTTCCATTAGGGACTTGACAACTTTGAATTTAATTTGTGAACGCACTCTTTCACTAATCATCAAACTGTCACTGCCAATTTATTCAGTAAACTCAACATTTTCATCATGGTAAAGTACACGAACGAGCAACGTCTGCAAATTATAAAAATTTTCTACCGAAATTTTCGGTCGTAATTCTCGCCCTAGTAGACAGGTAATAACAAGTTTAGTGCAAAAATTTGAGTCTACATATTCGTTGTGATGTCAGTGAGACAACGGGTTAGTCGAAGTGTCGAAAATATCGCTGCCGTTCAGGCGTCCGTAGCAAACGATCCAAATCAGTCAAATCCACCGCGTTCTCAAGAATTGGGCATCGCTCAGACCACATTATGGCGTATTTTGCGTAAGGATCTTGGTTTACACCCATACAAGATCAAGCTGACTCAAGAATTGAAGCCGATGGACCATTTAAAGCGACGTACGTTCTCCGATTGGGTTCTGGAGAAGATGCGCCAAGATAATGAATTTCATCGCAAAATCATCTTCAGTGACGAAGCTCATTTTTGGCTCAATGGGTTCGTCAATAAGCAAAATATGTGTTATTGGTCGGGTGAAAATCCACATGTGCTTCATGAATCACCACTTCATCCACAAAAAATAACTGTTTGGTGCGGTTTGCATGCCGGCGGCGTTATTGGGCCATATTTTTTCGTCGACGATAACGATCGTCACGTTACTGTGAATGGTCAGCGTTATCGCGCCATGATCACCTATTATTTTTGGCCCAAATTGGAAGATATGGACTTGGATGACATGTGGTCTCAACAGGCTGATGCCACACAGCACACGCTATAATCGATTTATTGAAGAGTAAGTATGGTGAGCGTGTTATCTCAAGAAATGGGCTAGACGATTGGCCACCTCGTTCGTGTGATTTAACGCCGCTTGACTATTTTCTGTGGGGCTACGTTAAGTCGTTGGTTTATGCCAACACGCCGACGACGTTGGAAGAGCTCAGAGCCAACGAATCAACCGCTGAAAACGTGCCCGCGGTGGCTATATGAACGAAGTCGCGTTCCATTCATAAATGTTTTGATTGTACTTCAAGCCGATAATAAAGTTTTTGAAATATCTCAAACGGTTTGCGTTTTATTTAAAAAAAAAGCTGTCAAGTCCGTATTGGAAAACCCTATATTTGTGAAATACAAAATGAGCGTAACAAGGAATACTGTTTGCAACCAAACATCGCAACACTTGCAAAATGAAAATTTACGTCAAAGACGATAGATTTGGAAACGAAACATTCATGTCCAGGTAGAAAGTCATATTTAAAGATGATTTTCGGTGGATTTTTGATGCAATCAACCTTTCTCGCCCGACATGACTTTCAATCCCACGCTTGTGTGGCCAGGCACTAAGACGAGAATTGCTCAGGTTAAAATCAAAAAGGGGGAGGTTTGAGCTGAGCTCACGGAACATGCGGGAGATTGGTTCGTTAGAGCCATAAGAGGTGCGGTGTGTTGGAATATAAAAGAGACGAGGACAACTTAAATTACGAGGGTTAGTGTTGAAGGAAATAGAATTGTAAAGGGAAGTGCAGTCCACAGAACCAGAGAGCAGTCGATGAATGAAAAGAATGTCACCTACCAGAAGTGGCTAAAAACGGGGTTGAGAAGGCTGACCTAAAGCGAACGCTATAATAACAGTTTTCCAGATAAGAAAATGGAGTCAAAACCGAGGGAAGACAATTTGAAAAGGATCCGTTGATGTGATATTTTATCGAAGATCTTCGCGAAGTCTGTAGCAATAACATCGATTTCGTTGAGCTGAAAGCGCAAAGGATACAAATTCAACGAAGTTTGTAGTAGTTGATCTACATTTTAGAAATCCATGCTGGCTGGGTGACATAAGTGTGACTTGCACTGAAAGCTTAGAACTTCATATAAAAAAACTTTCGAACATTTTAGGTATGTGCGAAAGTTTAGAAATGGGAAGGTAGTTGGTCACTTCATTATTTTGTGAACCGTGGTTATGAAAGAGGTCTTCCAAACTTGGGGGAAATCCCCTTGTGTGAGGGACAGATGAAATAGGGAGGAAAGTGGGTGCGAAAGATTGGAGGCACATTTTTTGAGAAATATTGCTGGGAGCCCATCTGGCCTGCGTAAAAATTCATCATTGAGATTTTGTAACTTTTCTTTGATAAGAGTGGGATAACGCAAGTATTACAGTGAAACATAAAATGCTTCTTACAATGATTGACGGAAAGGTCTGCAATGCAATAACTGAGACCTCTTCAACTAAAAGGTATTATCTTTGTGGTCTAACATCAAAAGATTTCAACAAACTAGATTTTGTATTGAGCAAGCAAGTTCAAGACAAGTCAATACTGAGGTTTGGGTTATCCTCATTGCAAGCGTGGAATAGAATTTTTTGAATGTTTACTCGTGGTGAGGAAATAAAAAGAAAGTCGAATAAAACAAAAAAAATATTCAAGCAGCGTTCAGAAGCTAAATAGTACTGTTAGTTGACAAACCAAAACAAGATTATAGTAGTCGGAACTATAGCAACACCGCCCACCGTGAATCTGTAACTTCTTCGGAAATAACCATCATACAATAGATGGAAATATCATATGCCGATTTCGGGTGATTTTGTACTGTATTGATACCGCAAATATGTTTGTGCAACTGTACCCATGGTATAATATGGTATGCCCACAAATGTACATACAATTTTAATCCACAGCCCTGAAATTATATCTGAAGCTATTCTTCCGATTGAACAGCTCGGCGAGGAAGCTCAAGAATCACGATACAAAGACATAGAGCATTTTCAAGAAAATTTATCAAGAAAATTTTCGATGCAGCAAAATATGTCTCACAACCTTTTGGTTTCTTCTGACCCATTTATAAGTGGTTTGAGAAAACTAAACCCTAAAACAAAAAATGCGTTTCCCTCTTCACCAAGCAGACCTGGTTCCAATTTCACAAGTTGATGTACATACGGTTGTGGCGAACTAATTAAGAACGATCGTAAGTACTGGCAATACCATCGCTCCAATAATAAGATGGCAACCAGAATTCAAAGTACCGCTATTTATTCACTCATATCTCATATCTCAGTTTAAATAGGTTTTTAAGCATATTGGTCCATTATTCATTTGGCGATATAATTAAGAACGTTTCATTAAAACAGGTTTGTTTGTAGAATTTCGCTGTACACGGAAAAAGTTTTTGGTAAATATACTAATACATTTAAAATTAAAAGGATATTATTAGTTTTTGTTGAGTTTAAAGGGTTGGGTTTTTAGCGTGATATGGGGAAACACAGCAGGCATGAGGGAAGCCATAATAAAACTTCGCAATGTTGAGAGATTGTCCTATAATGATTGTAATGTAATGTTTTGTATGTAATGTTTTACAATTTTTATCTGTTTTGATTTGTGCTCATATTCGCCTTCGCTCAGTTAGCTTACAGGAATTGAAAATTGCCTTATACATAGACTGCTTTTACATGTCGCAATTATGTAATGCGCATATTCTAGTTATTTTCTTTTGATCTGTCATTCAGTGTGATGAGTGCAATTTTACACGAAAGCCTTTCCCCCATCTTTGGATTTTCATGTTATTTGACAGCTCTCTTTCATTTCAACTTAGGCGCTCAGTCTTTCATAATTTAAAATGAGCCCCCTTGTTATTTCTGTGATTCATTTAAGTTCATCCGCCAAGAAAAAGAAATGTCAAAAAGATGCAATGAAAATCCTACCCACATGCAGTGTGAATTTGGTTAATTGGGTATATTTTGTTTCTTTATCCCTCTCTTTTGCAACTCGGGCGAGAGCATTTGTAGAAACAATTGACGAATCTATATCTATCGAAATGGTTGAGATTCGGTTAAATAGACTTGAGACCACATGGTCTAAATTTTCATCTCTTAGAGCTTCTTGAAATTTCGGAAGACAAAGAAGTTGATGATCTCGAAACTCAATTGACAAAAATATTTTGTGACAAATGCCCAACTCATTAAGACTATTCGCGACAGAGAAGAATCTTCTTCGAAACCTTTGGAAGTTTCCGATAATTTTTCAGCTATAGATCGTTTAGCTGAGCAGCAGTCAGATTTTCTCGAAAAACTTAATTCTTTTACATCATCGTCTAACGTGGCCAACACTTCTAAGCTTCCGACTATCGTGGTGCCGCCATTCAGTGGAAGTTACAAAGATTGTGTTACCGTCGTTTAGTCCTCCGCGGTATCAGGAACAAAGGTTGCCGACTGCTCGATGGAGTAGTAGTCGTGGGTATTTTTGATAAGGGCGCTATTTCATCTTTGGCGCTCAGTCTTTCATAATTTAAAATGAGCCCGCTTGTTATTTCTTTGATTCATTTAAGTTCTTCCGCCAAGAAAAAGAAATGTCAAAAAGATGCAATGAAAATCCTACCCACATGCGGTGGGAATTTGGTTAATTGGGTATATTTTGTTTCATTATCCCTCTCTTTTGCACTCATTTGAATCTTTCGAAACTTGCGACGTGTAAAAGCGAACTACTTGCAATGAATTTTTGTAAGAGCGCAGTTCACCCAGCAATACCCAACAACGAAACCGAAACAGTGTATTTACGCACAACCATACATAGATAGATGTGTCTATCCGCGCAGTCTGCATTTGCATTGCAGCCAATTCTATTCGCGCCCTCTCCTTGTAGAAATCCCTCTTTTGTTTGCTAGTTTCGGTTTCGGTGGTAGCTGCTGTTGCGTGAACTTCTCGTTCACTTTAATTTGGACCATCACGAAGCACTCTTGGACACGTAACACATTGCATTTAAACACAACATATTTTTTATTTTATATACCTATATACATATATTGTTAAATTAACCCACCTATTTAAAAAATAAATAAATTTACTGTATTTATTAAACTAAAGTCCCAAACAATCGTAAAAAAGCTTAATTGCTCGAAAACAATGATTTTTAATGCCATAAAATATGTTCAGAAACATCAAACCATCGAAAGCGTAGAAAGACTTTAAGGACCTCACAAAACGAAAGAAGTCAAGATAGGCTGATAGTTCGCACCGCAAAAAAAATCCGTTTTTGAGCTCGAACGGTATTCGGAAAGAAGTTTTCGGCGGGGACCCAAATGCACTTCCTGCACACTCCATTTGAGAGCGATTGAATGAGAGTCAGCTTTTTGGGAGATCAGCAAGAAAAAAACCATTGCTTTCGTTGAAAAACCGAACGGCCAGGTTAGCTTTTGCAAAGGAACACAAAGATGGAAAAAAATACTCTGGAGTGATAAGGGTTGTATGTCTTTTAAAGGAACCGGGCCGTTACACAGCGTGGAAGGTATAATGAACGCTCGAAGCTACATAGGATTACTTCAAAATGTAATGCTGCCCTATAAAGATGCGGAATTGCCAGTAACTTGGAAATTTATGCAGGATAACAACCCGAAACATACTGCGAGGTCAACAAAAGCATGGTATCAGAATAATTCTGTGGATGTCATCGATTGGCCGTTAAGTAGTCCAGACCTAGATCCAATCAAAAACCTTTGGTACGAGTTTAAAAAAAAAGTTGAAAAGCATAAAATTAGCAATACAAATGAATTGTATGCAATCGCAAGGACAGCTTAAAATGCAATAACACCGAAAAAATGTCAGGACCTAATTTTCTCAATGCCAAGGCGATGTAGAGCTATAATTGCAAACAAAGGATTCCCGACAAAATATTGAGGAAAAACCGTAAAATACAATGAAAAGTTTGCATATTTTCTCATCATTCTTAATTCGATCGCCAGCTAATTTCTTGTTACCAAAACATTTTGAATTAAATTTTATGTTTCTCTTATCTTTTTGCTACTCTTAGTACTATTGTCACTTTTAAACTGATACATAGTATAAAAAAAAAATTAAAACCCCATATCACCAAAAATTGTCAAGAAACATGATTCCAGTGAATCGTTCTTAATTAGTTCCCCACAACTGTATAATACATACACATATTTATTTGAAATTAATTAACTAAAATCAATTAAATTAAAATTAATTAAATAAAAAAAAAATATTTTTTCTATCGCCTATTTTGGCGATAGAATTAACAGAGAACTACCAATGAAAAATGACTTCAGTCGAAAAAAAACTGGCACATTTAGCCCAGCTAGATGCAATAATTTCGCGAGCATGGTATGTGGAACAATTTCGCACAAAAATATAAGAGTAGTGGTAGTCCATATACGAGTAAGAATGTACAGTACTATTCCCTTGGCCGTAAAAAGGGAGCGTGTAGCCGAACTGGTTAATACAGATAATGATGGAAAAACATAGGGAAGATTCGAATGATCTGTATATCTTCTTCATCAACTTGGAAAAGGCGTTGAACAGATTTCACAGAGATCTTATTTGGACGGCCCTGGGATCTTAACATGTACCCGAGATGTAATATATACGCGATATTCATGAAGATGTTTTAGTTGGAGATTTCGTCTGGGCGTGAGGATTTTTTGTTATTTACATTACTTATAATGAGGGATATTGAGCTTTCGGAGGTGAACTGCTCACCATTGGGGCGGCTAGCCAAGTTTTCGCCGAGAAATTCGATGTCCTTTATTCCACATTCCAGGCAAGAAAAGCACTTACCAGAGTACGTACTCAGACGGTGTTAAGTTCGTTCGTAGTAGGAGTGACACGTTCATAGATCTCAGTATAGTAGTTTTGGAAGGCTAACAGTTTGGCTTCCGTGTCGTGAAGGACGCTATTACCTACTGTTAGCGGGGCTTGTTCGGACAATCGGTTTATTTTTTCCTGCCAGTGAGCTGATCGATTACTTTAAATACTGCTGGCGACGGTTTAAGATTCACAAGTTTTTCCCTAAGACGTTCATTTAGATCATTACGAACCGCGTCTTTGATGATTTTCGAGAGACAGGCTATTTGTGAGGAGAGGCACTTATACTCATCATTTATTCTCTTACAAGAGCGATGAAAAATTCTTTTCAATTGTCTTTTCCAAATTTTTCTAGTTTTGAATACGTTTAATGTGTCAGAGGAGATATTTAAGTAGTGTTTTTTAAACATTACAGGCTTAGAGTGGGATTGAATACAACTTTGAAGTGAGGTTGAAAGTAGGTCAACGTGAGTATCTATTTCGCTGTTGGAGAGGTTGCGATTGAGAGGAATAGGATTATTTGAGATTAACTGTGAGAGTTCAAAATTGAACAGATTCCAATCGGTGTTTTTTAGAGTGACTGGGAAGGGCTCTGAGAGAAATGGTACAAACGACATTTCCATTTTGATGGAAAGTAATAGGGTAAAGTGGTCGGAAATAGCATCTAGGGTTACGCAATAGAAGTTTTGGTCTAAATTTGGAGGGGATAAAGTGTTGTTGGAAATTAAGAAGAAATCAAGATGGGATGCTGCAGCTGGCCGCGTCGGACCCTCTGGCGCAACTATGTTTAGATTTAAAAAGCGACTGGATTGGAACCAATTAAATAGCAACTGCCCGTTGTGGTTACTAGTCGTATCTCCCCAGTATTGATGTTTAGCGTTGAAGTTGCCCCCCAGTGTGAAGTGCTCGTTCGTTCCCGCTAAATTAAGTAGATCATTCAATGCTGGCGTTAGTTCAGAGCCGGCATTACAAGGTACGTAGATTGAGGCTAATGTGCATTTTGAATTTCTAGAGTGGTCTATTGTGATAGAGATTAAGGTAGCTGGAATGACATGGTTAACAAAGCGGATCTCAGAAAATTTTACATTGTTTTTAATTAAATTGCCCGTGCCTCTACCTGAAGGGTTTGAGAGAAACTGATAGCCGTAGAAATATCGTTGGTGATTTTTGGTTAAGCATGTTTCCTGGAGGAAAAGGGCTAAAGCAAAAAGCGAATTGACGTTTGAAGACAGTATATTTATCATGGCGAAAGAGATGCAATGAAGCCTAGGTAGGCACCAGGTTTATCAGGATCACTTAGTTTTGAATATGTTGGCCAGAATTCACGGACTTTTTTGATCAAAGAGGAGATAGATAGACCGAATAATTTCTCGGATTCTTTTAAGAAGTTGGAGAAGAAGTTAGTTCCAAAATTGTCATTTGAGGGCTGGTAATGGTGCGAGGTCCCACGGGTCACATCAGCGTAGGAGACTGAGCTTAAGTAGCTAGTTGTGGGATACTTTGGTTGGGAAGCCTGTTATTAGAAATTGGGTGATTGATTTTCTCTCTGCGTTGTAGCAATTCAACCCGCTTAGGGGTGCAGCCGGGTGTACAGTTTGTTTGCTTTTGGACCCTTGGTAGCCGCACCCCTTATGCACTTTTTGCACCAATTCTCGACATCTTGTTTAGCGCTTAGCCAATAGAAACGTTCCCTTACCTTTTCCAACGTCTTGTTTATTCCCAAATGGCCTCCTGAGATTCCGTCATGTATTTCATGGAGCACTTGGTTGACTCTGGACCGTGGCACAATTAGCTGCATACGAGATGTTGTCCCATCTGCACTTTCCCATTTTCTCTTCAGCAATCCATCTTGCACAAAAAGCGAGTCCCACTGTGCCCAGTATACCAACAACTAAAAATACATTAGTGTTGTAAATTATACAAAACTGTAAAGTGATACAAGTGTTTCATTAAATTAATAAAGTGTTTGCTGATAAGTATACAAAGCAATGATACCTCCGAAACCTCCTGACCAAAACTATAAACAATCAGAGCGAAATTCAAACTCAAATTCCTTTAGTGCACAAATTGCAAGCACG
Organism: Volucella bombylans; assembly: GCA_949129095.1. NCBI lineage: Eukaryota > Metazoa > Arthropoda > Insecta > Diptera > Syrphidae > Volucella > Volucella bombylans. The sequence goes on along the minus strand of OX422142.1, from coordinate 132,732,268 downwards.
CCAAATTGTAAGCAAAATAAAAATCAACTCGTGCTACCATCTAAATTACTAAATAGCGAAGTTATTCTCTTTTAATACCTATCATATTATGTAAATGTTATTGCTTGTAACTGTAACTGTAACTTTATTTATTGAGACTTTTTCCTTTTTATATGTACTCGTAATATAATGATAAGTTAAAATTAGAATAATAAGGTGCCGACTTAGAATTGGTCTGGCAATAACAAAAATTTCAATTACGAGTATTAAGACAATTTTGTGTAATAACAGATTAAGATTTAACTACTTAAATGAAATGAGTTCATACAAAAGTGTTTGCTCAAACAAAAAAAAAACACTGACAATTAAGTGTGGTGAATTTAGAAAATGAGAGAGGGAATTGAAAACAATGAGGCCACTTATTTGTGACGTACTACGAGTAGTTGCCAATTCCGACCCTTTACAGCTGGGGTACATATTGTTTTATACTATAGTTATGCAAATTAAGATATTAACTATACTTCTAGTTTATAACGGTAACGTAGTAACAAAACAATGTTTAGTACTATGCAGTATTAAAAAATGTAATAATAAGTTTAAGGCTTTAAGATTATCACATCGTTTTGTAGATTCGTGGATGTACTAATATATATATATAAAGCTAATAGATATAGTATATATTGTGTATAATCCTAATGGAATTATTCATATGAGATTATTTGTACATCAGGTTGCTTAAAATAAAAATACTTTAGTTCATATCGTAAGACCTTAATGTAACAAAAGTGTTCATTGGTTTCATAGTGTAAAAGTATCTTAATACAAAGAGTTATTTACATAATTCAGTCTGGTGCTTAGGTCTATAGTAACAAATTTACGGATATTTACTTTTGGGATGAGTCTTAAAGTCTCGGTGGGGACAAGGCATTATCCTCTATAATTAGAGGGATTCGCTCTTCTATAGAAAACTGGCAGGAGTGAGCTGTCGGGTGCTAAAGTCAACTGCGGAGCCGAGTCCTCGTTTATGATGCTTACTGGTGAAATGTAATACTCGTATCTTTCAGTAATGTTGAAGTCGCAATTTTCTAGAAAGATGTTCCTTAGAATTGGATTCTCGTGGCTGTTAAATAGTTTCAAGCGCTTCCTGGACAGTAAAATTAAATATTTTAACAGAGGTGAAATTTGCGCAGTTGTGTAGATTGTCTGGTTTCTAAACCATTTTCCGGATGTTCTTCTGTGCTTGGAAACACATTTTCTGAGCACGCTTCTTTCGAATCTTTGCATTTCTTCTGCGACATTTGGGGATATATGAAACCATAAGAGAGTACTGAGCGGACTAGTGTCTTGTATACAAGGGTTTTTGTTTTGGTATTCACTGCTTTTGAGTTCACAAGTGACTTCAGCCTTGCGGCGGCGGCTTTAGCCAGTTTAAGTGCGTTCCTGGCTGGTGGATTCATTTTTAGTCGTTCGTGAAGGATGACACCTAGATATTTTATATTTGTTTTCACAGGAATATTTCTCCCTTCAATGGATAGCGTAAGTTGTTTGCTCTCTCTAACGGCTAGATGATGCCCTCTTGATGAGGCATTTCGGAAACAAATTAGCTCGCACTTATTGTGATTTAGGCTTATTCCCCAGTCCTTGACTACAAGTACTAACTTGAGGATGTTGTTTAAGTGAGACTGGATTCCCTAAAGCGCTACATGGGGCCTTTCGTGAGAGTCAATTACTATGGTGTCATCTGCATAAAGAATGGAGTTGCTGGAATTATGTTGAGACGGGAAATCGCTAAGGAAAATATTGAAGAGGAGAGGACCAAGGATAGAGCCTTGAGGGACTCCCGCGTTTACAGATACTGCCTGTGAAAATTGGTTGTTCAGTTTTATTCTTAAGATTCGGTCGGTTAAAAAGCTGGAAATGATTTTGCAGAAGTGGGTGGGAAAGCCTAAAGAAATGATCTTAGAGAGTAGGCCATCGTGCCAAACTGTATCGAAGGCCTGGCGCAGATCAAGTGAGCATGCGAGGGTACATTTTTGCTGTCTTAAGTTATTGAGGATAATGTTTTCCAAGTGCAGTAGATCATGTTCTGTTGAGTGACTGTTTTTGAAACCAAATTGATTATTGGGGATAAAGTTACGATCTTTTAAAGTGGCCTGATTTTATTGTAAAGGACTTTTTCTAAGATCTTTCCTAGGTTAGATAATAATGAAATAGGTCTGAAATTGTCTATGTTACTTGTATTGCTTTTTTTTTTAATAGGAATGAGGGTGGTTCTTTTCCTGGCAAGGGGGAAATAAGAATTGTTAATGCAATTGTTTATTATCACTGTAAGAGGAGAGGAAATTGTTTTGATACATTTTTTAATTACGAAGTTGGAGATTTCGTCTGGGCGTGAGGATTTTTTGTTATTTACATTACTTATAATGAGGGATATTGAGCTTTCGGAGGTGAACTGCTCACCATTGGGGCGGCTAGCCAAGTTTTCGCCGAGAAATTCGATGTCCTTTATTCCACATTCCAGGCAAGAAAAGCACTTACCAGAGTACGTACTCAGACGGTGTTAAGTTCGTTCGTAGTAGGAGTGACACGTTCATAGATCTCAGATTAGAAGTTTTGGAAGGCTAACAGTTTGGCTTCCGTGTCGTGAAGGACGCTATTACCTACTGTTAGCGGGGCTTGTTCGGACAATCGGTTTATTTTTTCCTGCCAGTGAGCTGATCGATTACTTTAAATACTGCTGGCGACGGTTTAAGATTCACAAGTTTTTCCCTAAGACGTTCATTTAGATCATTACGAACCGCGTCTTTGATGATTTTCGAGAGACAGGCTATTTGTGAGGAGAGGCACTTATACTCATCATTTATTCTCTTACAAGAGCGATGAAAAATTCTTTTCAATTGTCTTTTCCAAATTTTTCTAGTTTTGAATACGTTTAATGTGTCAGAGGAGATATTTAAGTAGTGTTTTTTAAACATTACAGGCTTAGAGTGGGATTGAATACAACTTTGAAGTGAGGTTGAAAGTAGGTCAACGTGAGTATCTATTTCGCTGTTGGAGAGGTTGCGATTGAGAGGAATAGGATTATTTGAGATTAACTGTGAGAGTTCAAAATTGAACAGATTCCAATCGGTGTTTTTTAGAGTGACTGGGAAGGGCTCTGAGAGAAATGGTACAAACGACATTTCCATTTTGATGGAAAGTAATAGGGTAAAGTGGTCGGAAATAGCATCTAGGGTTACGCAATAGAAGTTTTGGTCTAAATTTGGAGGGGATAAAGTGTTGTTGGAAATTAAGAAGAAATCAAGATGGGATGCTGCAGCTGGCCGCGTCGGACCCTCTGGCGCAACTATGTTTAGATTTAAAAAGCGACTGGATTGGAACCAATTAAATAGCAACTGCCCGTTGTGGTTACTAGTCGTATCTCCCCAGTATTGATGTCTAGCGTTGAAGTTGCCCCCCAGTGTGAAGTGCTCGTTCGTTCCCGCTAAATTAAGTAGATCATTCAATGCTGGCGTTAGTTCAGAGCCGGCATTACAAGGTACGTAGATTGAGGCTAATGTGCATTTTGAATTTCTAGAGTGGTCTATTGTGATAGAGATTAAGGTAGCTGGAATGACATGGTTAACAAAGCGGATCTCAGAAAATTTTACATTGTTTTTAATTAAATTGCCCGTGCCTCTACCTGAAGGGTTTGAGAGAAACTGATAGCCGTAGAAATATCGTTGGTGATTTTTGGTTAAGCATGTTTCCTGGAGGAAAAGGGCTAAAGCAAAAAGCGAATTGACGTTTGAAGACAGTATATTTATCATGGCGAAAGAGATGCAATGAAGCCTAGGTAGGCACCAGGTTTATCAGGATCACTTAGTTTTGAATATGTTGGCCAGAATTCACGGACTTTTTTGATCAAAGAGGAGATAGATAGACCGAATAATTTCTCGGATTCTTTTAAGAAGTTGGAGAAGAAGTTAGTTCCAAAATTGTCATTTGAGGGCTGGTAATGGTGCGAGGTCCCACGGGTCACATCAGCGTAGGAGACTGAGCTTAAGTAGCTAGTTGTGGGATACTTTGGTTGGGAAGCCTGTTATTAGAAATTGGGTGATTGATTTTCTCTCTGCGTTGTAGCAATTCAACCCGCTTAGGGGTGCAGCCGGGTGTACAGTTTGTTTGCTTTTGGACCCTTGGTAGCCGCACCCCTTATGCACTTTTTGCACCAATTCTCGACATCTTGTTTAGCGCTTAGCCAATAGAAACGTTCCCTTACCTTTTCCAACGTCTTGTTTATTCCCAAATGGCCTCCTGAGATTCCGTCATGTATTTCATGGAGCACTTGGTTGACTCTGGACCGTGGCACAATTAGCTGCATACGAGATGTTGTCCCATCTGCACTTTCCCATTTTCCCTTCAGCAATCCATCTTGCACAAAAAGCGAGTCCCACTGTGCCCAGTATACCAACAACTAAAAATACATTAGTGTTGTAAATTATACAAAACTGTAAAGTGATACAAGTGTTTCATTAAATTAATAAAGTGTTTGCTGATAAGTATACAAAGCAATGATACCTCCGAAACCTCCTGACCAAAACTATAAACAATCAGAGCGAAATTCAAACTCAAATTCCTTTAGTGCACAAATTGCAAGCACGCCAAATTGTAAGCAAAATAAAAATCAACTCGTGCTACCATCTAAATTACTAAATAGCGAAGTTATTCTCTTTTAATACCTATCATATTATGTAAATGTTATTGCTTGTAACTGTAACTGTAACTTTATTTATTGAGACTTTTTCCTTTTTATATGTACTCGTAATATAATGATAAGTTAAAATTAGAATAATAAGGTGCCGACTTAGAATTGGTCTGGCAATAACAAAAATTTCAATTACGAGTATTAAGACAATTTTGTGTAATAACAGATTAAGATTTAACTACTTAAATGAAATGAGTTCATACAAAAGTGTTTGCTCAAACAAAAAAAAAACACTGACAATTAAGTGTGGTGAATTTAGAAAATGAGAGAGGGAATTGAAAACAATGAGGCCACTTATTTGTGACGTACTACGAGTAGTTGCCAATTCCGACCCTTTACAGCTGGGGTACATATTGTTTTATACTATAGTTATGCAAATTAAGATATTAACTATACTTCTAGTTTATAACGGTAACGTAGTAACAAAACAATGTTTAGTACTATGCAGTATTAAAAAATGTAATAATAAGTTTAAGGCTTTAAGATTATCACATCGTTTTGTAGATTCGTGGATGTACTAATATATATATATAAAGCTAATAGATATAGTATATATTGTGTATAATCCTAATGGAATTATTCATATGAGATTATTTGTACATCAGGTTGCTTAAAATAAAAATACTTTAGTTCATATCGTAAGACCTTAATGTAACAAAAGTGTTCATTGGTTTCATAGTGTAAAAGTATCTTAATACAAAGAGTTATTTACATAATTCAGTCTGGTGCTTAGGTCTATAGTAACAAATTTACGGATATTTACTTTTGGGATGAGTCTTAAAGTCTCGGTGGGGACAAGGCATTATCCTCTATAATTAGAGGGATTCGCTCTTCTATAGAAAACTGGCAGGAGTGAGCTGTCGGGTGCTAAAGTCAACTGCGGAGCCGAGTCCTCGTTTATGATGCTTACTGGTGAAATGTAATACTCGTATCTTTCAGTAATGTTGAAGTCGCAATTTTCTAGAAAGATGTTCCTTAGAATTGGATTCTCGTGGCTGTTAAATAGTTTCAAGCGCTTCCTGGACAGTAAAATTAAATATTTTAACAGAGGTGAAATTTGCGCAGTTGTGTAGATTGTCTGGTTTCTAAACCATTTTCCGGATGTTCTTCTGTGCTTGGAAACACATTTTCTGAGCACGCTTCTTTCGAATCTTTGCATTTCTTCTGCGACATTTGGGGATATATGAAACCATAAGAGAGTACTAAGCGGACTAGTGTCTTGTATACAAGGGTTTTTGTTTTGGTATTCACTGCTTTTGAGTTCAGAAGTGACTTCAGCCTTGCGGCGGCGGCTTTAGCCAGTTTAAGTGCGTTCCTGGCTGGTGGATTCATTTTTAGTCGTTCGTGAAGGATGACACCTAGATATTTTATATTTGTTTTCACAGGAATATTTCTCCCTTCAATGGATAGCGTAAGTTGTTTGCTCTCTCTAACGGCTAGATGATGCCCTCTTGATGAGGCATTTCGGAAACAAATTAGCTCGCACTTATTGTGATTTAGGCTTATTCCCCAGTCCTTGACTACAAGTACTAACTTGAGGATGTTGTTTAAGTGAGACTGGATTCCCTAAAGCGCTACATGGGGCCTTTCGTGAGAGTCAATTACTATGGTGTCATCTGCATAAAGAATGGAGTTGCTGGAATTATGTTGAGACGGGAAATCGCTAAGGAAAATATTGAAGAGGAGAGGACCAAGGATAGAGCCTTGAGGGACTCCCGCGTTTACAGATACTGCCTGTGAAAATTGGTTGTTCAGTTTTATTCTTAAGATTCGGTCGGTTAAAAAGCTGGAAATGATTTTGCAGAAGTGGGTGGGAAAGCCTAAAGAAATGATCTTAGAGAGTAGGCCATCGTGCCAAACTGTATCGAAGGCCTGGCGCAGATCAAGTGAGCATGCGAGGGTACATTTTTGCTGTCTTAAGTTATTGAGGATAATGTTTTCCAAGTGCAGTAGATCATGTTCTGTTGAGTGACTGTTTTTGAAACCAAATTGATTATTGGGGATAAAGTTACGATCTTTTAAAGTGGCCTGATTTTATTGTAAAGGACTTTTTCTAAGATCTTTCCTAGGTTAGATAATAATGAAATAGGTCTGAAATTGTCTATGTTACTTGTATTGCTTTTTTTTTTAATAGGAATGAGGGTGGTTCTTTTCCAGGCAAGGGGGAAATAAGAATTGTTAATGCAATTGTTTATTATCACTGTAAGAGGAGAGGAAATTGTTTTGATACATTTTTTAATTACGAAGTTGGAGATTTCGTCTGGGCGTGAGGATTTTTTGTTATTTACATTACTTATAATGAGGGATATTGAGCTTTCGGAGGTGAACTGCTCACCATTGGGGCGGCTAGCCAAGTTTTCGCCGAGAAATTCGATGTCCTTTATTCCACATTCCAGGCAAGAAAAGCACTTACCAGAGTACGTACTCAGACGGTGTTAAGTTCGTTCGTAGTAGGAGTGACACGTTCATAGATCTCAGATTAGAAGTTTTGGAAGGCTAACAGTTTGGCTTCCGTGTCGTGAAGGACGCTATTACCTACTGTTAGCGGGGCTTGTTCGGACAATCGGTTTATTTTTTCCTGCCAGTGAGCTGATCGATTACTTTAAATACTGCTGGCGACGGTTTAAGATTCACAAGTTTTTCCCTAAGACGTTCATTTAGATCATTACGAACCGCGTCTTTGATGATTTTCGAGAGACAGGCTATTTGTGAGGAGAGGCACTTATACTCATCATTTATTCTCTTACAAGAGCGATGAAAAATTCTTTTCAATTGTCTTTTCCAAATTTTTCTAGTTTTGAATACGTTTAATGTGTCAGAGGAGATATTTAAGTAGTGTTTTTTAAACATTACAGGCTTAGAGTGGGATTGAATACAACTTTGAAGTGAGGTTGAAAGTAGGTCAACGTGAGTATCTATTTCGCTGTTGGAGAGGTTGCGATTGAGAGGAATAGGATTATTTGAGATTAACTGTGAGAGTTCAAAATTGAACAGATTCCAATCGGTGTTTTTTAGAGTGACTGGGAAGGGCTCTGAGAGAAATGGTACAAACGACATTTCCATTTTGATGGAAAGTAATAGGGTAAAGTGGTCGGAAATAGCATCTAGGGTTACGCAATAGAAGTTTTGGTCTAAATTTGGAGGGGATAAAGTGTTGTTGGAAATTAAGAAGAAATCAAGATGGGATGCTGCAGCTGGCCGCGTCGGACCCTCTGGCGCAACTATGTTTAGATTTAAAAAGCGACTGGATTGGAACCAATTAAATAGCAACTGCCCGTTGTGGTTACTAGTCGTATCTCCCCAGTATTGATGTTTAGCGTTGAAGTTGCCCCCCAGTGTGAAGTGCTCGTTCGTTCCCGCTAAATTAAGTAGATCATTCAATGCTGGCGTTAGTTCAGAGCCGGCATTACAAGGTACGTAGATTGAGGCTAATGTGCATTTTGAATTTCTAGAGTGGTCTATTGTGATAGAGATTAAGGTAGCTGGAATGACATGGTTAACAAAGCGGATCTCAGAAAATTTTACATTGTTTTTAATTAAATTGCCCGTGCCTCTACCTGAAGGGTTTGAGAGAAACTGATAGCCGTAGAAATATCGTTGGTGATTTTTGGTTAAGCATGTTTCCTGGAGGAAAAGGGCTAAAGCAAAAAGCGAATTGACGTTTGAAGACAGTATATTTATCATGGCGAAAGAGATGCAATGAAGCCTAGGTAGGCACCAGGTTTATCAGGATCACTTAGTTTTGAATATGTTGGCCAGAATTCACGGACTTTTTTGATCAAAGAGGAGATAGATAGACCGAATAATTTCTCGGATTCTTTTAAGAAGTTGGAGAAGAAGTTAGTTCCAAAATTGTCATTTGAGGGCTGGTAATGGTGCGAGGTCCCACGGGTCACATCAGCGTAGGAGACTGAGCTTAAGTAGCTAGTTGTGGGATACTTTGGTTGGGAAGCCTGTTATTAGAAATTGGGTGATTGATTTTCTCTCTGCGTTGTAGCAATTCAACCCGCTTAGGGGTGCAGCCGGGTGTACAGTTTGTTTGCTTTTGGACCCTTGGTAGCCGCACCCCTTATGCACTTTTTGCACCAATTCTCGACATCTTGTTTAGCGCTTAGCCAATAGAAACGTTCCCTTACCTTTTCCAACGTCTTGTTTATTCCCAAATGGCCTCCTGAGATTCCGTCATGTATTTCATGGAGCACTTGGTTGACTCTGGACCGTGGCACAATTAGCTGCATACGAGATGTTGTCCCATCTGCACTTTCCCATTTTCTCTTCAGCAATCCATCTTGCACAAAAAGCGAGTCCCACTGTGCCCAGTATACCAACAACTAAAAATACATTAGTGTTGTAAATTATACAAAACTGTAAAGTGATACAAGTGTTTCATTAAATTAATAAAGTGTTTGCTGATAAGTATACAAAGCAATGATACCTCCGAAACCTCCTGACCAAAACTATAAACAATCAGAGCGAAATTCAAACTCAAATTCCTTTAGTGCACAAATTGCAAGCACGCCAAATTGTAAGCAAAATAAAAATCAACTCGTGCTACCATCTAAATTACTAAATAGCGAAGTTATTCTCTTTTAATACCTATCATATTATGTAAATGTTATTGCTTGTAACTGTAACTGTAACTTTATTTATTGAGACTTTTTCCTTTTTATATGTACTCGTAATATAATGATAAGTTAAAATTAGAATAATAAGGTGCCGACTTAGAATTGGTCTGGCAATAACAAAAATTTCAATTACGAGTATTAAGACAATTTTGTGTAATAACAGATTAAGATTTAACTACTTAAATGAAATGAGTTCATACGAAAAGTGTTTGCTCAAACAAAAAAAAAACACTGACAATTAAGTGTGGTGAATTTAGAAAATGAGAGAGGGAATTGAAAACAATGAGGCCACTTATTTGTGACGTACTACGAGTAGTTGCCAATTCCGACCCTTTACAGCTGGGGTACATATTGTTTTATACTATAGTTATGCAAATTAAGATATTAACTATACTTCTAGTTTATAACGGTAACGTAGTAACAAAACAATGTTTAGTACTATGCAGTATTAAAAAATGTAATAATAAGTTTAAGGCTTTAAGATTATCACATCGTTTTGTAGATTCGTGGATGTACTAATATATATATATAAAGCTAATAGATATAGTATATATTGTGTATAATCCTAATGGAATTATTCATATGAGATTATTTGTACATCAGGTTGCTTAAAATAAAAATACTTTAGTTCATATCGTAAGACCTTAATGTAACAAAAGTGTTCATTGGTTTCATAGTGTAAAAGTATCTTAATACAAAGAGTTATTTACATAATTCAGTCTGGTGCTTAGGTCTATAGTAACAAATTTACGGATATTTACTTTTGGGATGAGTCTTAAAGTCTCGGTGGGGACAAGGCATTATCCTCTATAATTAGAGGGATTCGCTCTTCTATAGAAAACTGGCAGGAGTGAGCTGTCGGGTGCTAAAGTCAACTGCGGAGCCGAGTCCTCGTTTATGATGCTTACTGGTGAAATGTAATACTCGTATCTTTCAGTAATGTTGAAGTCGCAATTTTCTAGAAAGATGTTCCTTAGAATTGGATTCTCGTGGCTGTTAAATAGTTTCAAGCGCTTCCTGGACAGTAAAATTAAATATTTTAACAGAGGTGAAATTTGCGCAGTTGTGTAGATTGTCTGGTTTCTAAACCATTTTCCGGATGTTCTTCTGTGCTTGGAAACACATTTTCTGAGCACGCTTCTTTCGAATCTTTGCATTTCTTCTGCGACATTTGGGGATATATGAAACCATAAGAGAGTACTGAGCGGACTAGTGTCTTGTATACAAGGGTTTTTGTTTTGGTATTCACTGCTTTTGAGTTCAGAAGTGACTTCAGCCTTGCGGCGGCGGCTTTAGCCAGTTTAAGTGCGTTCCTGGCTGGTGGATTCATTTTTAGTCGTTCGTGAAGGATGACACCTAGATATTTTATATTTGTTTTCACAGGAATATTTCTCCCTTCAATGGATAGCGTAAGTTGTTTGCTCTCTCTAACGGCTAGATGATGCCCTCTTGATGAGGCATTTCGGAAACAAATTAGCTCGCACTTATTGTGATTTAGGCTTATTCCCCAGTCCTTGACTACAAGTACTAACTTGAGGATGTTGTTTAAGTGAGACTGGATTCCCTAAAGCGCTACATGGGGCCTTTCGTGAGAGTCAATTACTATGGTGTCATCTGCATAAAGAATGGAGTTGCTGGAATTATGTTGAGACGGGAAATCGCTAAGGAAAATATTGAAGAGGAGAGGACCAAGGATAGAGCCTTGAGGGACTCCCGCGTTTACAGATACTGCCTGTGAAAATTGGTTGTTCAGTTTTATTCTTAAGATTCGGTCGGTTAAAAAGCTGGAAATGATTTTGCAGAAGTGGGTGGGAAAGCCTAAAGAAATGATCTTAGAGAGTAGGCCATCGTGCCAAACTGTATCGAAGGCCTGGCGCAGATCAAGTGAGCATGCGAGGGTACATTTTTGCTGTCTTAAGTTATTGAGGATAATGTTTTCCAAGTGCAGTAGATCATGTTCTGTTGAGTGACTGTTTTTGAAACCAAATTGATTATTGGGGATAAAGTTACGATCTTTTAAAGTGGCCTGATTTTATTGTAAAGGACTTTTTCTAAGATCTTTCCTAGGTTAGATAATAATGAAATAGGTCTGAAATTGTCTATGTTACTTGTATTGCTTTTTTTTTTAATAGGAATGAGGGTGGTTCTTTTCCAGGCAAGGGGGAAATAAGAATTGTTAATGCAATTGTTTATTATCACTGTAAGAGGAGAGGAAATTGTTTTGATACATTTTTTAATTACGAAGTTGGAGATTTCGTCTGGGCGTGAGGATTTTTTGTTATTTACATTACTTATAATGAGGGATATTGAGCTTTCGGAGGTGAACTGCTCACCATTGGGGCGGCTAGCCAAGTTTTCGCCGAGAAATTCGATGTCCTTTATTCCACATTCCAGGCAAGAAAAGCACTTACCAGAGTACGTACTCAGACGGTGTTAAGTTCGTTCGTAGTAGGAGTGACACGTTCATAGATCTCAGATTAGAAGTTTTGGAAGGCTAACAGTTTGGCTTCCGTGTCGTGAAGGACGCTATTACCTACTGTTAGCGGGGCTTGTTCGCACAATCGGTTTATTTTTTCCTGCCAGTGAGCTGATCGATTACTTTAAATACTGCTGGCGACGGTTTAAGATTCACAAGTTTTTCCCTAAGACGTTCATTTAGATCATTACGAACCGCGTCTTTGATGATTTTCGAGAGACAGGCTATTTGTGAGGAGAGGCACTTATACTCATCATTTATTCTCTTACAAGAGCGATGAAAAATTCTTTTCAATTGTCTTTTCCAAATTTTTCTAGTTTTGAATACGTTTAATGTGTCAGAGGAGATATTTAAGTAGTGTTTTTTAAACATTACAGGCTTAGAGTGGGATTGAATACAACTTTGAAGTGAGGTTGAAAGTAGGTCAACGTGAGTATCTATTTCGCTGTTGGAGAGGTTGCGATTGAGAGGAATAGGATTATTTGAGATTAACTGTGAGAGTTCAAAATTGAACAGATTCCAATCGGTGTTTTTTAGAGTGACTGGGAAGGGCTCTGAGAGAAATGGTACAAACGACATTTCCATTTTGATGGAAAGTAATAGGGTAAAGTGGTCGGAAATAGCATCTAGGGTTACGCAATAGAAGTTTTGGTCTAAATTTGGAGGGGATAAAGTGTTGTTGGAAATTAAGAAGAAATCAAGATGGGATGCTGCAGCTGGCCGCGTCGGACCCTCTGGCGCAACTATGTTTAGATTTAAAAAGCGACTGGATTGGAACCAATTAAATAGCAACTGCCCGTTGTGGTTACTAGTCGTATCTCCCCAGTATTGATGTTTAGCGTTGAAGTTGCCCCCCAGTGTGAAGTGCTCGTTCGTTCCCGCTAAATTAAGTAGATCATTCAATGCTGGCGTTAGTTCAGAGCCGGCATTACAAGGTACGTAGATTGAGGCTAATGTGCATTTTGAATTTCTAGAGTGGTCTATTGTGATAGAGATTAAGGTAGCTGGAATGACATGGTTAACAAAGCGGATCTCAGAAAATTTTACATTGTTTTTAATTAAATTGCCCGTGCCTCTACCTGAAGGGTTTGAGAGAAACTGATAGCCGTAGAAATATCGTTGGTGATTTTTGGTTAAGCATGTTTCCTGGAGGAAAAGGGCTAAAGCAAAAAGCGAATTGACGTTTGAAGACAGTATATTTATCATGGCGAAAGAGATGCAATGAAGCCTAGGTAGGCACCAGGTTTATCAGGATCACTTAGTTTTGAATATGTTGGCCAGAATTCACGGACTTTTTTGATCAAAGAGGAGATAGATAGACCGAATAATTTCTCGGATTCTTTTAAGAAGTTGGAGAAGAAGTTAGTTCCAAAATTGTCATTTGAGGGCTGGTAATGGTGCGAGGTCCCACGGGTCACATCAGCGTAGGAGACTGAGCTTAAGTAGCTAGTTGTGGGATACTTTGGTTGGGAAGCCTGTTATTAGAAATTGGGTGATTGATTTTCTCTCTGCGTTGTAGCAATTCAACCCGCTTAGGGGTGCAGCCGGGTGTACAGTTTGTTTGCTTTTGGACCCTTGGTAGCCGCACCCCTTATGCACTTTTTGCACCAATTCTCGACATCTTGTTTAGCGCTTAGCCAATAGAAACGTTCCCTTACCTTTTCCAACGTCTTGTTTATTCCCAAATGGCCTCCTGAGATTCCGTCATGTATTTCATGGAGCACTTGGTTGACTCTGGACCGTGGCACAATTAGCTGCATACGAGATGTTGTCCCATCTGCACTTTCCCATTTTCTCTTCAGCAATCCATCTTGCACAAAAAGCGAGTCCCACTGTGCCCAGTATACCAACAACTAAAAATACATTAGTGTTGTAAATTATACAAAACTGTAAAGTGATACAAGTGTTTCATTAAATTAATAAAGTGTTTGCTGATAAGTATACAAAGCAATGATACCTCCGAAACCTCCTGACCAAAACTATAAACAATCAGAGCGAAATTCAAACTCAAATTCCTTTAGTGCACAAATTGCAAGCACGCCAAATTGTAAGCAAAATAAAAATCAACTCGTGCTACCATCTAAATTACTAAATAGCGAAGTTATTCTCTTTTAATACCTATCATATTATGTAAATGTTATTGCTTGTAACTGTAACTGTAACTTTATTTATTGAGACTTTTTCCTTTTTATATGTACTCGTAATATAATGATAAGTTAAAATTAGAATAATAAGGTGCCGACTTAGAATTGGTCTGGCAATAACAAAAATTTCAATTACGAGTATTAAGACAATTTTGTGTAATAACAGATTAAGATTTAACTACTTAAATGAAATGAGTTCATACGAAAAGTGTTTGCTCAAACAAAAAAAAAACACTGACAATTAAGTGTGGTGAATTTAGAAAATGAGAGAGGGAATTGAAAACAATGAGGCCACTTATTTGTGACGTACTACGAGTAGTTGCCAATTCCGACCCTTTACAGCTGGGGTACATATTGTTTTATACTATAGTTATGCAAATTAAGATATTAACTATACTTCTAGTTTATAACGGTAACGTAGTAACAAAACAATGTTTAGTACTATGCAGTATTAAAAAATGTAATAATAAGTTTAAGGCTTTAAGATTATCACATCGTTTTGTAGATTCGTGGATGTACTAATATATATATATAAAGCTAATAGATATAGTATATATTGTGTATAATCCTAATGGAATTATTCATATGAGATTATTTGTACATCAGGTTGCTTAAAATAAAAATACTTTAGTTCATATCGTAAGACCTTAATGTAACAAAAGTGTTCATTGGTTTCATAGTGTAAAAGTATCTTAATACAAAGAGTTATTTACATAATTCAGTCTGGTGCTTAGGTCTATAGTAACAAATTTACGGATATTTACTTTTGGGATGAGTCTTAAAGTCTCGGTGGGGACAAGGCATTATCCTCTATAATTAGAGGGATTCGCTCTTCTATAGAAAACTGGCAGGAGTGAGCTGTCGGGTGCTAAAGTCAACTGCGGAGCCGAGTCCTCGTTTATGATGCTTACTGGTGAAATGTAATACTCGTATCTTTCAGTAATGTTGAAGTCGCAATTTTCTAGAAAGATGTTCCTTAGAATTGGATTCTCGTGGCTGTTAAATAGTTTCAAGCGCTTCCTGGACAGTAAAATTAAATATTTTAACAGAGGTGAAATTTGCGCAGTTGTGTAGATTGTCTGGTTTCTAAACCATTTTCCGGATGTTCTTCTGTGCTTGGAAACACATTTTCTGAGCACGCTTCTTTCGAATCTTTGCATTTCTTCTGCGACATTTGGGGATATATGAAACCATAAGAGAGTACTGAGCGGACTAGTGTCTTGTATACAAGGGTTTTTGTTTTGGTATTCACTGCTTTTGAGTTCAGAAGTGACTTCAGCCTTGCGGCGGCGGCTTTAGCCAGTTTAAGTGCGTTCCTGGCTGGTGGATTCATTTTTAGTCGTTCGTGAAGGATGACACCTAGATATTTTATATTTGTTTTCACAGGAATATTTCTCCCTTCAATGGATAGCGTAAGTTGTTTGCTCTCTCTAACGGCTAGATGATGCCCTCTTGATGAGGCATTTCGGAAACAAATTAGCTCGCACTTATTGTGATTTAGGCTTATTCCCCAGTCCTTGACTACAAGTACTAACTTGAGGATGTTGTTTAAGTGAGACTGGATTCCCTAAAGCGCTACATGGGGCCTTTCGTGAGAGTCAATTACTATGGTGTCATCTGCATAAAGAATGGAGTTGCTGGAATTATGTTGAGACGGGAAATCGCTAAGGAAAATATTGAAGAGGAGAGGACCAAGGATAGAGCCTTGAGGGACTCCCGCGTTTACAGATACTGCCTGTGAAAATTGGTTGTTCAGTTTTATTCTTAAGATTCGGTCGGTTAAAAAGCTGGAAATGATTTTGCAGAAGTGGGTGGGAAAGCCTAAAGAAATGATCTTAGAGAGTAGGCCATCGTGCCAAACTGTATCGAAGGCCTGGCGCAGATCAAGTGAGCATGCGAGGGTACATTTTTGCTGTCTTAAGTTATTGAGGATAATGTTTTCCAAGTGCAGTAGATCATGTTCTGTTGAGTGACTGTTTTTGAAACCAAATTGATTATTGGGGATAAAGTTACGATCTTTTAAAGTAGCCTGATTTTATTGTAAAGGACTTTTTCTAAGATCTTTCCTAGGTTAGATAATAATGAAATAGGTCTGAAATTGTCTATGTTACTTGTATTGCTTTTTTTTTAATAGGAATGAGGGTGGTTCTTTTCCAGGCAAGGGGGAAATAAGAATTGTTAATGCAATTGTTTATTATCACTGTAAGAGGAGAGGAAATTGTTTTGATACATTTTTTAATTACGAAGTTGGAGATTTCGTCTGGGCGTGAGGATTTTTTGTTATTTACATTACTTATAATGAGGGATATTGAGCTTTCGGAGGTGAACTGCTCACCATTGGGGCGGCTAGCCAAGTTTTCGCCGAGAAATTCGATGTCCTTTATTCCACATTCCACGCAAGAAAAGCACTTACCAGAGTGCGTACTCAGACGGTGTTAAGTTCGTTCGTAGTAGGAGTGACACGTTCATAGATCTCAGTATAGTAGTTTTGGAAGGCTAACAGTTTGGCTTCCGTGTCGTGAAGGACGCTATTGCCTACTGTTAGCGAGGCTTGTTCGGACAATCGGTTTATTTTTTCCTGCCAGTGAGCTGATCGATTACTTTAAATACTGCTGGCGACGGTTTAAGATTCACAAGTTTTTCCCTAAGACGTTCATTTAGATCATTACGAACCGCGTCTTTGATGATTTTCGAGAGACAGGCTATTTGTGAGGAGAGGCACTTATACTCATCATTTATTCTCTTACAAGAGCGATGAAAAATTCTTTTCAATTGTCTTTTCCAAATTTTTCTAGTTTTGAATACGTTTAATGTGTCAGAGGAGATATTTAAGTAGTGTTTTTTAAACATTACAGGCTTAGAGTGGGATTGAATACAACTTTGAAGTGAGGTTGAAAGTAGGTCAACGTGAGTATCTATTTCGCTGTTGGAGAGGTTGCGATTGAGAGGAATAGGATTATTTGAGATTAACTGTGAGAGTTCAAAATTGAACAGATTCCAATCGGTGTTTTTTAGAGTGACTGGGAAGGGCTCTGAGAGAAATGGTACAAACGACATTTCCATTTTGATGGAAAGTAATAGGGTAAAGTGGTCGGAAATAGCATCTAGGGTTACGCAATAGAAGTTTTGGTCTAAATTTGGAGGGGATAAAGTGTTGTTGGAAATTAAGAAGAAATCAAGATGGGATGCTGCAGCTGGCCGCGTCGGACCCTCTGGCGCAACTATGTTTAGATTTAAAAAGCGACTGGATTGGAACCAATTAAATAGCAACTGCCCGTTGTGGTTACTAGTCGTATCTCCCCAGTATTGATGTCTAGCGTTGAAGTTGCCCCCCAGTGTGAAGTGCTCGTTCGTTCCCGCTAAATTAAGTAGATCATTCAATGCTGGCGTTAGTTCAGAGCCGGCATTACAAGGTACGTAGATTGAGGCTAATGTGCATTTTGAATTTCTAGAGTGGTCTATTGTGATAGAGATTAAGGTAGCTGGAATGACATGGTTAACAAAGCGGATCTCAGAAAATTTTACATTGTTTTTAATTAAATTGCCCGTACCTCTACCTGAAGGGTTTGAGAGAAACTGATTGCCGTAGAAATATCGTTGGTGATTTTTGGTTAAGCATGTTTCCTGGAGGAAAAGGGCTAAAGCAAAAAGCGAATTGACGTTTGAAGACAGTATATTTATCATGGCGAAAGTGATGCAATGAAGCCTAGGTAGGCACCAGGTTTATCAGGATCACTTAGTTTTGAATATGTTGGCCAGAATTCACGGACTTTTTTGATCAAAGAGGAGATAGATAGACCGAATAATTTCTCGGATTCTTTTAAGAAGTTGGAGAAGAAGTTAGTTCCAAAATTGTCATTTGAGGGCTGGTAATGGTGCGAGGTCCCACGGGTCACATCAGCGTAGGAGACTGAGCTTAAGTAGCTAGTTGTGGGATACTTTGGTTGGGAAGCCTGTTATTAGAAATTGGGTGATTGATTTTCTCTCTGCGTTGTAGCAATTCAACCCGCTTAGGGGTGCAGCCGGGTGTACAGTTTGTTTGCTTTTGGACCCTTGGTAGCCGCACCCCTTATGCACTTTTTGCACCAATTCTCGACATCTTGTTTAGCGCTTAGCCAATAGAAACGTTCCCTTACCTTTTCCAACGTCTTGTTTATTCCCAAATGGCCTCCTGAGATTCCGTCATGTATTTCATGGAGCACTTGGTTGACTCTGGACCGTGGCACAATTAGCTGCATACGAGATGTTGTCCCATCTGCACTTTCCCATTTTCTCTTCAGCAATCCATCTTGCACAAAAAGCGAGTCCCACTGTGCCCAGTATACCAACAACTAAAAATACATTAGTGTTGTAAATTATACAAAACTGTAAAGTGATACAAGTGTTTCATTAAATTAATAAAGTGTTTGCTGATAAGTATACAAAGCAATGATACCTCCGAAACCTCCTGACCAAAACTATAAACAATCAGAGCGAAATTCAAACTCAAATTCCTTTAGTGCACAAATTGCAAGCACGCCAAATTGTAAGCAAAATAAAAATCAACTCGTGCTACCATCTAAATTACTAAATAGCGAAGTTATTCAAGCTATAAACAAATCTGTAAGCTTATGGGCGAATGATGACAAAAGCACCACTACTAACACCATTGATGCACATGCAGCAATGGATGGAATTCACCACAGTGAAACAATCGATACAGTGATGCCATCTTTTCATGATAACAACAATTTGAGTACTCTCAATAATTTATTAGTGAACGAACAAAAATCGTTTAAGCGAGTAGTGGAAAGAAGAAAAAGAGCATCAGGATTGGATAATACCCCAAACCCCAAAAAAAAAAAACGCAACAGGTAAAAGACTCGCAAAAACTCGTGCTCGGTCCAGGACATGGAAAATCTTGCCCGACTTAAAAGTATCAAATTTGTCCTGCAGAATAAAATCTGGTGGGATTCCTTTAAAAGAAATGGCCCTGTACAATGTTTCAGGTGCCAACGCTTCGGACACACTAGTTCCTACTGCGCTTTTAGGGCAAGGTGTGTGAAGTGCAATAATGCGCATGACGAAGGCAAGTGCATCCTAAAAGAAAAATCCGAAGAAGTCGCATGTGCAAACTGCAAACAAACTGTACACCCGGCTGCACCCCTAAGCGGGTTGAATTGCTACAACGCAGAGAGAAAATCAATCACCCAATTTCTAATAACAGGCTTCCCAACCAAAGTATCCCACAACTAGCTACTTAAGCTCAGTCTCCTACGCTGATGTGACCCGTGGGACCTCGCACCATTACCAGCCCTCAAATGACAATTTTGGAACTAACTTCTTCTCCAACTTCTTAAAAGAATCCGAGAAATTATTCGGTCTATCTATCTCCTCTTTGATCAAAAAAGTCCGTGAATTCTGGCCAACATATTCAAAACTAAGTGATCCTGATAAACCTGGTGCCTACCTAGGCTTCATTGCATCTCTTTCGCCATGATAAATATACTGTCTTCAAACGTCAATTCGCTTTTTGCTTTAGCCCTTTTCCTCCAGGAAACATGCTTAACCAAAAATCACCAACGATATTTCTACGGCTATCAGTTTCTCTCAAACCCTTCAGGTAGAGGCACGGGCAATTTAATTAAAAACAATGTAAAATTTTCTGAGATCCGCTTTGTTAACCATGTCATTCCAGCTACCTTAATCTCTATCACAATAGACCACTCTAGAAATTCAAAATGCACATTAGCCTCAATCTACGTACCTTGTAATGCCGGCTCTGAACTAACGCCAGCATTGAATGATCTACTTAATTTAGCGGGAACGAACGAGCACTTCACACTGGGGGGCAACTTCAACGCTAGACATCAATACTGGGGAGATACGACTAGTAACCACAACGGGCAGTTGCTATTTAATTGGTTCCAATCCAGTCGCTTTTTAAATCTAAACATAGTTGCGCCAGAGGGTCCGACGCGGCCAGCTGCAGCATCCCATCTTGATTTCTTCTTAATTTCCAACAACACTTTATCCCCTCCAAATTTAGACCAAAACTTCTATTGCGTAACCCTAGATGCTATTTCCGACCACTTTACCCTATTACTTTCCATCAAAATGGAAATGTCGTTTGTACCATTTCTCTCAGAGCCCTTCCCAGTCACTCTAAAAAACACCGATTGGAATCTGTTCAATTTTGAACTCTCACAGTTAATCTCAAATAATCCTATTCCTCTCAATCGCAACCTCTCCAACAGCGAAATAGATACTCACGTTGACCTACTTTCAACCTCACTTCAAAGTTGTATTCAATCCCACTCTAAGCCTGTAATGTTTAAAAAACACTACTTAAATATCTCCTCTGACACATTAAACGTATTCAAAACTAGAAAAATTTGGAAAAGACAATTGAAAAGAATTTTTCATCGCTCTTGTAAGAGAATAAATGATGAGTATAAGTGCCTCTCCTCACAAATAGCCTGTCTCTCGAAAATCATCAAAGACGCGGTTCGTAATGATCTAAATGAACGTCTTAGGGAAAAACTTGTGAATCTTAAACCGTCGCCAGCAGTATTTAAAGTAATCGATCAGCTCACTGGCAGGAAAAAATAAACCGATTGTCCGAACAAGCCCCGCTAACAGTAGGTAATAGCGTCCTTCACGACACGGAAGCCAAACTGTTAGCCTTCCAAAACTTCTAATCTGAGATCTATGAACGTGTCACTCCTACTACGAACGAACTTAACACCGTCTGAGTACGTACTCTGGTAAGTGCTTTTCTTGCCTGGAATGTGGAATAAAGGACATCGAATTTCTCGGCGAAAACTTGGCTAGCCGCCCCAATGGTGAGCAGTTCACCTCCGAAAGCTCAATATCCCGCATTATAAGTAATGTAAATAACAAAAAATCCTCACGCCCAACTTCGTAATTAAAAAATGTATCAAAACAATTTCCTCTCCTCTTACTGTGATAATAAACAATTGCATTAACAATTCTTATTTCCCCCTTGCCTGGAAAAGAACCACCCTCATTCCTATTAAAAAAAAAGCAATACAAGTAACATAGACAATTTCAGACCTATTTCATTATTATCTAACCTAGGAAAGATCTTAGAAAAAGTCCTTTACAATAAAATCAGGCCACTTTAAAAGATCGTAACTTTATCCCCAATAATCAATTTGGTTTCAAAAACAGTCACTCAACAGAACATGCTCTACTGCACTTGGAAAACATTATCCTCAATAACTTAAGACAGCAAAAATGTACCCTCGCATGCTCACTTGATCTGCGCCAGGCCTTCGATACAGTTTGGCACGATGGCCTACTCTCTAAGATCATTTCTTTAGGCTTTCCCACCCACTTCTGCAAAATCATTTCCAGCTTTTTAACCGACCGAATCTTAAGAATAAAACTGAACAACCAATTTTCACAGGCAGTACCTGTAAACGCGGGAGTCCCTCAAGGCTCTATCCTTGGTCCTCTCCTCTTCAATATTTTCCTTAGCGATTTCCCGTCTCAACATAATTCCAGCAACTCCATTCTTTATGCAGATGACACCATAGTAATTGACTCTCACGAAAGGCCCCATGTAGCGCTTTAGGGAATCCAGTCTCACTTAAACAACATCCTCAAGTTAGTACTTGTAGTCAAGGACTGGGGAATAAGCCTAAATCACAATAAGTGCGAGCTAATTTGTTTCCGAAATGCCTCATCAAGAGGGCATCATCTAGCCGTTAGAGAGAGCAAACAACTTACGCTATCCATTGAAGGGAGAAATATTCCTGTGAAAACAAATATAAAATATCTAGGTGTCATCCTTCACGAACGACTAAAAATGAATCCACCAGCCAGGAACGCACTTAAACTGGCTAAAGCCGCCGCCGCAAGGCTGAAGTCACTTCTGAACTCAAAAGCAGTGAATACCAAAACAAAAACCCTTGTATACAAGACACTAGTCCGCTCAGTACTCTCTTATGGTTTCATATATCCCCAAATGTCGCAGAAGAAATGCAAAGATTCGAAAGAAGCGTGCTCAGAAAATGTGTTTCCAAGCACAGAAGAACATCCGGAAAATGGTTTAGAAACCAGACAATCTACACAACTGCGCAAATGTCACCTCTGTTAAAATATTTAATTTTACTGTCCAGGAAGCGCTTGAAACTACTTAACAGCCACGAGAATCCAATTCTAAGGAACATCTTTCTAGAAAATTGCGACTTCAACATTACTGAAAGATACGAGTATTACATTTCACCAGTAAGCATCATAAACGAGGACTCGGCTCCGCAGTTGACTTTAGCACCCGACAGCTCACTCCTGCCAGTTTTCTATAGAAGAGCGAATCCCTCTAATTATAGAGGATAATGCCTTGTCCCCACCGAGACTTTAAGACTCATCCCAAAAGTAAATATCCGTAAATTTGTTACTATAGACCTAAGCACCAGACTGAATTATGTAAATAACTCTTTGTATTAAGATACTTTTACACTATGAAACCAATGAACACTTTTGTTACATTAAGGTCTTACGATATGAACTAAAGTATTTTTATTTTAAGCAACCTGATGTACAAATAATCTCATATGAATAATTCCATTAGGATTATACACAATATATACTATATCTATTAGCTTTATATATATATATTAGTACATCCACGAATCTACAAAACGATGTGATAATCTTAAAGCCTTAAACTTATTATTACATTTTTTAATACTGCATAGTACTAAACATTGTTTTGTTACTACGTTACCATTATAAACTAGAAGTATAGTTAATATCTTAATTTGCATAACTATAGTATAAAACAATATGTACCCCAGCTGTAAAGGGTCGGAATTGGCAACTACTCGTAGTACGTCACAAATAAGTGGCCTCATTGTTTTCAATTCCCTCTCTCATTTTCTAAATTCACCACACTTAATTGTCAGTGTTTTTTTTTTTTTTTTGTTTGAGCAAACACTTTTCGTATGAACTCATTTCATTTAAGTAGTTAAATCTTAATCTGTTATTACACAAAATTGTCTTAATACTCGTAATTGAAATTTTTGTTATTGCCAGACCAATTCTAAGTCGGCACCTTATTATTCTAATTTTAACTTATCATTATATTACGAGTACATATAAAAAGGAAAAAGTCTCAATAAATAAAGTTACAATTACAGTTACAAGCAATAACATTTACATAATATGATAGGTATTAAAAGAGAATTCAAGCAAAGACAACACAAAAGAAAAATAAAAAAAAATCTAAACAAAACAAAAGGCTACTGATAATACTTGTTGCACGTAGTGCTGTAGGAAAAAGTACTCACTCGTTACAAAGTACCGAATACGAAAGTAATCAAGTATCTGATTACTTATCCGAGTATTCACTCACTCAGTGGGTACTTTTCGTATTCAGTACGATTCTTCTGCTTCTCGAAACAAAAACACAAAGTAACGCACATTATGTGACTCTTCTAGACTATGGTGTTTCTTTCATGGGGAGAGCTGAATTTGACTATGGTGCGTCTGTTTTGTCTATGATGGACCGCCCGTTAATTCGTCGTTGTCGCTGACAACAAAAACTGCTTTCAGCATTTTAAGAGTCAAAGACCTCCATTTTTCTGGTAGTGTAAGTTACAAGTTATAAGTTAACTTTATTGAGTCAAATTTAATCAATACATTATAATACAATCTTATTTTAAATATGGCCGACTTAATGATTTGTCTGACTTAAACAAAAGTAAAACTAAATATTCTAGATAAATATTAATTAGGAAATAATTACAAACGAATTGTGCTGGGCTTATATTTGCGTACGCTTGCTCCCGGCGTACCTTCACTACTTTGCTCTTTTTGGCAGTCTTAACCTAGTACTTAAAATATCTTAAAACTAAAACTAAAACCTAAGCTAATTAAACCTAAAAAGATACATCTTCATCTTATTAGATAAATATATACTGAATAGTGCGAAGACCTTAATCGTACGTTGGCTGCAAAAGCTATGACAATCCTTAATTGTTCGTATACAATATATACAATATTAAGGAAATTCAAAAACTTTTGCATTATTAACAAAGGCTTATGATAGAACAAGTATTGCAAAGTCATCCCCTATAGTTAAAAGGAGATGCTTTTTCGTAGAACGGTGGTATCTCGTGTCTATTTGTATCTGGTCTTATCAAGGATCATTTAAAAGGTTAAAGGGTGATAGACAACAGTTGTCATTCAAACTGTCCGTAACATTAGAGTCCATAAGAGATCTTATCAGTGGGTTAGGGTGTGAACGAATACGTTCTAACTTTTTTTGATGAAGCTTTATTTGGTAGTTCATGAGTGGTGTAACCTGAGTTGCTTCATATATAGTTTTGTTAGAGAACCATTTTTTATCGGGTTTTCTAAACATTCCGCAGCAAAACCTCAGTATTTTTCTCTCAAAGACCTCTATTTCTTTGGCTACAGTGGGTGAGATGGTAAACCAAGTAGAAAAACCGTATGTCAGAATTGGTCTTATAAGAGTTTTGTACATCATAATCTTAGTTTTCCCTATAATGTGCTTAGAATTAAGTAATGGTTTAAGTATTCCTGTGACCATTTTTGTTTTACTAACTACAGCCCTTCCATTTAAAGATTTCTCTTTAAATCTGTTCTGGAAATGTATTCCCAGATAATTTCTTTCAGAACGTAATGGAGTTGAGAAATCATTTATTCTTAATGACCGCACGATAATGTCCCTTTCCGCTGGCATTTCTAAAACACGTGAGGCCACATTTACCAGTATTTACTTTTAATCTCCATCTTTTAAAGTAATTTTCTCGAAGTGGAAGTTTTACTTTAATTTTGTCAAGAGCTAAGCTCGGTCGTAAGTCACTGGCTAATATAGTGGTATCATCAGCGTAGTGAAGTGATCCAGGATTTTCCCTAATTGGGTCAGAAAGAGGGAAATCCTGAAGATAAATATTAAATAATGATGGTCCGAGTATGGATCCTTGAGGTACGCCTGATTTCACCGGGAGAGATCGAATCCAATGTATATTGACTTTGTTCCATTTGATAAAAAACTGTGTATCATTCTTATAAGCCAATTCGGGAAGTTTAGTCTTAGTAACTTGAATAAGAGTCCCTGATGCCAGAGCGAATCGAAAGCATTTTCAAGGTCAATATCTAAACTCATCGTACACATTTTATTTCTCAGATTTTGAACAACTTTGTCCTGAAGTATGAGTAAGGCGTGCTCCGTGGAGTTTCCTTTCTTGAATCCGAATTGGTTGTTTGGGATAATATTGTAAAATGTTTGTGTGGGTACAAATGATAGAACTTATTCTTTTCAATACAAATCCCTTTATTCAGTACAGTTACAATTCACTATTTAATTCTTTTTCTCAGTACAATTCAATTTCTCAACCACTTATACTTTTCTTATCTTTTACTTAAACCACTTAATCACTTCTCCTAATTAACACTTCAAATTACACTTTAGAACTGATTTGCATACCTTGGGGATGCTGGTATTTATACTCGAATGACATACTTCGAGAACAATCGTCGCCATCCAGCGTCCCATACAATTTCCAATTTGCTAGAAAATTCGATTCCACCCTCCAGTCGAGACTTTGCTAATCCAGTATCGAAATCTTCTAGTCTTCGAGTTTCGACATTTTCTGCTAGATGTCGCTGCTCACATTTGAGTGGTTATCACAATATCCTTCTCTTCACAGAAATTATTTAAGTGTTCGGCTAATACCCGCTCGAATAATTTTCCAAGATTGGAGAGAAGCGAGATAGGACGAAAGTTGTTTACTTCTTTCGCAGCTTTCTTTTTAGCTATCGGATTATTGTTAATACAGTGGTTAAATATTGATGCCAATAATGTATCTAAAGAAAAGGGACATTTTTTTAAAATGAAATTCGAGATCTGATCAATACCCGTAGACTTTTTATTGTTAAGCGACGATCTGAAAAGATTAACGCTATTGGGCGAAGTGAACGGAGATACCCCTGGATCACAGGCGCTGTTAGAAGACGAAAAAACGGACAGCGTGTGTTCAAGATGTCTTTCCTCAAATTGGTTAATTGCATATAGAACTTCGGTTTCTAAGTTTCGATCATCGGTGGATGCTCTTTCACTATAGTTTGCAGTGTACAGATTTTTAAATGCATTTAGTTTGGCTTGAAATATCAGTCAGCTCTTGGCCATTATGGATGAGCGTATCTTTTGAAATATTTGCTCCAAAATATTTGCGCCCGGTTATCCTATCTATTTCTTTAAAAGCATGTGGAGATGGTTTTATTTTTCCCAGTCTTGACTTAAAAGAATTATTGAGATCTAAGTTAACGTTTTCTTTAATAATATTACTTAAGCACTGTATTCTAGAATGCATTTCAAGGTATTCAGGACTAACTCTATTAAGGTGACGGTGATACATTCTTTTAAGTTGTTTGAGCCAAATTCTCCTTAATTGAATTAGTTTCTTAGTCAAATCCGAAATACAGTGATACTTATGGTCGGTAACATTGTGAATATGTGAGTGTGACTCTACCTTTGAAATAATTACTGCGTTTAGTTTGGCTATTAGCATATCTATTTCAGTATTAGATATATTTCTCTCCGTTGGTACACTAATTGAGGGTAAAGAATTATGAAGACTAAGCCGAAAGGCTTCCCAGTTCGTATTTTTAAAACTTCTATATGTAGCAGGTGGGATCAAGATAGGGAAAAAATTTTCAACTATTACTTCTATAAGAATTCCAAAGTGATCGGAAAATGCTGAAAAGGTCTTACAGGTTAAAATATTTGATGGATTGTTCGAACTGTATGTGGGGTTAAGGGATGGAGAAATAAGGAAAAAGTCCAAAAAAGAGGGGGATCTAGGAAATGTTGGGGTGCTAGCTGGTATTAAATCAAGATTTAAGTATGGGCCATTATAGAACCAATTGTTAAACAGGTCTCCGTTGTTATTATGTACACTGTCTCCCCATGCTGGATGCCGGGCGTTAAAATCACCTCCAATTATTACGGCGTCAAAGTTATTAATGACAGCATAAAGTCTACCAAACTCACTAATTAATCGCTGTCCAGCGTTGGACGGAATGTAAATGCTTCCAATCAACAGGCGGAAGTTTGAACCTGAATAGCTCTGTGAAACAATAGAAGATAGACACACAGAAAAGACATCGCTTTGGAAAGAGACTTCGTTAGGCTTATACTTTTCGTCAAGTAAAATCGCTGTCCCTCTACCGGTATTATTATTTATTATATTGTATCCCCTAAATGAGGGACTATATTTCCCGGATAGTCTGGTTTCAGAAAGGAAACATATCTGAGGTTTTTTATTTTTTAAGGTATTTGATAGTGCTAGTCTTTTCTCATGTGAGATTAAAGAATTGATATTTATTGATATAATTTTTAATTTTGTAAATGGCATGATTAAACAACAATGGAGGCAACGAACTCAAGGTAGGAAAACATTTTATCCTCCTTGGATTTCAAGGCTTGATACTTAGGCCAGAATTGCCTTATTTTTGTCAGCAGATCTATAAATGAAACCTTAAACAGATTCTTAGATTCGTTGAGATCACCTTCTCGTGCGTTTGGGTTAAGGAAAGATATTGCAATAGGTCCTTCTTCATTTTGAAGTCTAGTCCTAGGAGCTGAGGAAACATTCGGTTGTTTAGCTGATGCTTTTATTTTTTCAGTGAAAGAAACGTTGGCTTTTGTAAAATTGTGAATTGATTCCTGAACAAACGTTCTTGTTTTGCCTGCTGATTTTCTAGCTATTTCAGAATAAGATAACTTTTTTCCTTTATATTTGAGATATGCTGGGCATCCCTGATAGCTAGCTGCATGGCCGATCTCATTACAGTTCACGTACTTAGGCATGGGAACCACTTCATCGTTTTCTTTAAGAGTTTTATTTAAATTAATACGAGTACACTCATTCGAATCGTGATCTTTGCCACAAAGAACGCATCTGCTCATATAGGCGCAACATTCACCTAAATGTCCAAATCGCTGACATCGATAGCAGCGCATAACAGTCCTATTGTACTTCTTTTCCCAGTAAACACGTTGGTAGAGTAAATATCTGACACTCGTTATTTCTCTAATGGACTCTCCTATCTCTAGCTGTACCACAAACATGTTTAATTTTATATCTAACTCTTTAGATCTGGAGGTAGAAAAGGGTGTTATTTTACTAATCCTCAGATTGGGAACAAATTTTCCTAGCGCTTTTTTAATTTCTTCGACTGGGGTATCCCCATCAAGACCTTGCAACAAGATTGACACTTTTTTCGTGTCCTTGGGAGAAAATGAGAATGCCCCTATGCCCGTACCGCGAAGTCGATGGATAAATATTTTATGAACGGCTGAATTATTAACATACACCTTTGTTTTTCGGTAACCCATGTTAACAAACTTATATTCTAAATCAGATACCTTACTTTCTGTAGCTGCAAGTTTTAATAAGTCACTTATAAGTATACAATTAGCTCCAAAAATAAATATAGGAGGGCAAAAGGATACTTTATTTACACCTCGTTGTGATGATTTTGCATTCTCGTTCCTTGATGAATGATGATGACGAGACTGCTCTTCTGTTTGTTGTTTGCGGTGTTCGGGGTCGGGGAAAATTTCAGAAACTGCATTGTTGTCCGATGATTTAAAGTTTGCCAATGGAAAGAATTGGTTGTTCGAAAGATTCGAATTATAAGATTTAACTAAATTAGTTTTTTTTGGCTTTGGCTGATATCCGACGGCGGCTCGCTTTAATTTATTTATGACAGTTGTCCACTCAGATGTGTCCACTTCATCATAGTTGTTCACTTCCATGCCTTGACTAGCACTGTTATCACTAGCAAACAATTTAATGGGAAGAGAGTCTGAGTTTGGAGATGTAGTCGGAGAGATGACTGCCCTTCTCTTTAATACATTCGGGGCACTAAGATTTAAGAGAGCGCTACTAGCTGCCGTATTATTTAATGGGTCTGCATTGTCACTGGGTAATACATGTTTGATTCGATTGTGGATGTCAAGGGAAACACGTGCACTAGTTAGCGTTTCGCACTGATCACTTTTTTTTAAATCCAGCATTAACGCCGTAATTGCCTTATTATGAGATTTTTCACTAATTTTAACTTTTAAGAGTCACTGTCTCAGAGAAAAGTTACATGTGCGGCAAAAGCCGTCAGTTGAAAGATTTAAACTCGGAGCACTTTAGCACGATTTTTAAAAGTCCGTTCGACACGAAGGTTCGATCGCCACTCTCTAGTAGTGTAAGGGAGCCTCCGTCCAGACATGGTGC
This sequence comes from Volucella bombylans, assembly GCA_949129095.1. Lineage (NCBI taxonomy): Eukaryota > Metazoa > Arthropoda > Insecta > Diptera > Syrphidae > Volucella > Volucella bombylans. The sequence goes on along the minus strand of OX422142.1, from coordinate 132,703,028 downwards.
TGAGAGAGTGTGTTTTATGTATGTTAACACCATTTATATCCTATGTGTCGGTTGTTCAGCGAATCAAACTTTAATCTAAATACTGCTGTACCTACCAGACTCCAAAGAACCGTGTGTCTTGGCTACATCGGCGCTTTCGCTGGCACACCTGGCTCTGCTCTGGACACACTAATGAGTTTCTCTCCCCTTCATAGTCATATCGTGGGCTGCACTCCTCCTGGTCTTGGTATAGCACGCACTGGGATTTTGACGACTGCTTTTTTGACTATGGCCTTATGAACACGCAGTCTGATTCAACGGCACCGTATCACACATGTCGTCAAAAGCTGCGTTACCGTTATGCCCAGAGCGTCGAGTGAGCCTTCAATTCTGCCCACCAGATTTTAAAGCGCACTCCTGCAAGACCATCGGCGTTGGTAGGCATGTTAATTCATAGACAGAGGCAGTTTTGCTTCATGTACGCTCAACATTCTCTCCATGCTCTTCAACATGAAGGTCAGACTGATAGGTCTGAAGCTTTTGGCGACCGTTTTGTCATCTTCTCGATGTCACTTCACAGATCGTAGATTTCGCTATTATATCTCCTCTTCCAAAGCCCGCAAACGCAAACTCTCAAGGAATTTTGGATATCTTCATCCGGCCTCGCTAACGTTATAGAGCCTGAGTGTGATAGAGCCTGCCGAGTGGTTTTTCATAAGGCCTCACTCCTCAATTTCCTTCGTTGACCAACGAAACAGCGTTTGGCAAGTCAAACCCTTCGCTTGATTTCTGATGAGGTGTCTTTCTCAGAATTAATAGCCCAAAGTCATAGCTGTATATTGCTATTTTTCCGTTTCTGTCTCAATACCCGTGACAGCTCACTGCGTCCTTCAAGTGATATCATTATCATCAGCATATGCAAATAATGACGAGTATGCCAAAATTAGACATGACTCTGTATAGCTCCTCTCTTTAGATGCTGTCATCAGCGGTTTAAAATCGATAAAGAGTTGCCAAGAACCGATCTGGATCTACCGGTTTTCTTCTGGCTCTGTCGTAAAGAATATTTAATCAAATGTGGATTTACCCAGTCTAAAATCTTACTGATAGGAACTTATCAGATCGTTGACAAAAGCTTTCCTATGTTCACACAATAAGGTGGACAAGATATTGGTATAAGAGGTCAACGAGACTGTTTCCTCTAAAGTTGGTGCAATTTAATGGTCTCTGTTCCTGTGGTTCTTAGAAACTGTTCTGTGGTTAATTGTCCTGCACTCTTCATCAAACCAAGAGCCGGATAAAACCCAGCTATAACATATCTGATGGTGTATTGGCATCCATGGCACATATCTGCACTTAATACAGGTTGTAAAGGCGTTGACGAGAACTTGAATCGGCAAAAATTCTAAGATATCTTGGACCTACGTGTACTTTGATTTAGTTTTAGTTTTAAATGCATTTTATTTTCTTAATCACTAACAAAAAAATGCTTAAATGCTAGCTTAAAATTACTTAACAATCTTTTACTAACTTACTGGCCCCACACGGGCACTCTAAGCTACTCTAAATTCTTATCTCTATGTCTTTCGACTTTATTTACATTTTATTTATAAATATTTATTTTGTATACTTAAAGCTAAGAAAAAACAATTTGTAAACAAAAAACTTAGCATATGGACATTTTTTTATTTTTTATAAAAACTTAATATCTAACTTAAAATAAACCTTAGCCTACCTAACCTACATACCCAATACACAGTTACACACACATAGACATTACACAATTAGTATATACCTTTGTATATACCAATATATGTATATATTTCTTAAATGATAACCTAAACCTATGTAAGCTGGCCATCGCTATTTACAAAGCAAATATATTGGTCAGCCCTGCCTCATTATTTTCCTCATTGACGGAAACGACGACGAAACATCTTCTCCATCATTCAACCACCAGAAATGCAAGTGCTGCCGAGCGACATCCCTCTTATCGCGATTCCCCACCGCCCTACTGAACCTGAGGCGATCCACACTGCCGTGTGCGACGTCTCTGTTGCAGTTGAGTCGCCTGTCCCCAGCTGTCCGAGCGACATGGAAGATTAACGGCACCGCTGAACTATCCTGGATCAACCCTATCTGATCTAGGTAGAGGAATGCTTCCGGTGGAACGAAGCCGTCAGAGCGCACACTCTCGTGGTAAAGGTAATTGGGGTAGTAAGCCCCAGATATCAGGTTATTCGTCGACGTCATTGCTCTTGCAATGTGCCTTCGAGTCAGCTTAATTACGAAGTTGTCCCAGTCGTATTAGGTTCGCCCTGTTGTAAAGGACCTCATTATAATAAAATTTCTTGTACTCCGACTCTGGTGTTCTGTACAAGCGAAGACAAGCCCTAAGGCAAGCCCTATCAAACACCCGAATCTTTTCCATTAAGCTTGCTCGTACATTGAACCACACGGGACAACCAAATACCAGGATGGGCCTGATAAGGGCCATGTAGCAGATTACCTTTACCCTCGCATCAAGTTGGCTGCTATAAAACAGTCTCTTTGTAAGGGCAAAAGCGCCTTTAGCTCTGGCCAGAGCAGCATCTACATTTTTCCCAAAATACAGAAACTAATCTAGCCAGATTTCAAGGTATCTGACTACATTTCGACAGGCAAGAGGTTGTCCGTGTTGTCCAATGATATAGAACTTTCTCCAATTTTTTCTGGTATCCCTTGAGGCCCTAGACAACGGCGTCCTAAAGAGAATGGTTTCCGACTTCTGAAAGTTGATTTTCAACTTCCAGTCATCGCAAAATCGTCTTATCTTATCGAAGTCACGCTGCAAGAGAGTATTAATGACCTCGATTTTTGGACCTGTACGCTATCAAATCGTCTGCGTACGCAATAGTATGGGGAAGTGAACCTATCAAGTCGCTTGTAAAAATGTTGAATAGGATCGGCGAATTGACCGCACCTTGCTGAAGACCATTTTTAATTTGAAATATTCCAACAGAAGTCACATCACCATTCTTCACGATAAACTGTCTGTTAGTTAGCATATTATAAAGAATGTACAAGAGTGGTTTACTGATCCCCAGCCTAGTCAGCTTATAGAAAAGACCCTCTAACCATACGGTGTCGAAGGCCTTCTCCAAGTCAACAAGGCAGGCACCAGTGCACTGTTTCTTGCCTTTGTTCCATTGGATATCAGAAACCAGTTTAGACGCGGCATGTGAGATATCATGTCCCGCCTTAAAACCGAATTGATTATCCGGAACTATATGTTTGTCCTCAACCCACCTAGACAGAGCTCTATTGATTACTTTTTCAAAAACCTTACTGATATTCGGAAGGAGACTTATCGACCGGAGATTCGCCGGATTGGATATATCCTTTCCCTTTTTGTGGATAGGTTGAACCACCGCCGTTTTCCAATGCGCTGGATAATGTGCATTATTCATTGCATTATAAAACAGTGTGGTGTAAATGTCCACCGCTTCTAGAGGAAGATGTCGAAGCACGATGTTCGGAATACCATCGGTCCCCACTGATTTCTTAGCCCTGATTGTGTCAAAGATCTCACGGAGTTCTTCCTTCGAAATGAACGGGGGTAGGTCACCCTCTCTGGCAATGACATTATTTGCCATATTGTAAAATGTTTGTGTGGGTACAAATAATAGAACTTATTATTTTCAATACAAATCCCTTTATTCAGTACAGTTACAATTCACTATTTAATTCTTTCTCTCAGTACAATTCAATTTCTCAACCACTTATACTTTTCTTATCTTTTACTTAAACCACTTAATCACTTCTTCTAATTAACACTTCAAATTCAACTTTGGAACTCGTTTGCATACCTTGGGGATGCTGGTATTTATACTCGAATGACATACTTCGAGAACAATCCTCGCCATCCAGCGTCCCATACAATTTCCAATTTGCTAGAAAATTCGATTCCACTCTCCAGTCGAGACTTTGCTAATCCAGTATCGAAATCTTCTAGTCTTCGAGTTTCGACATTTTCTGCTAGATGTCGCCGCTCACAGTTAAGTGGTTATCACAATATTTTCGTCGCTAAACCGGGTGAAGCCAGAGCCCTCGGATCGCCAGGTCCCTATTTCATTTCGAATGCAGAAGTCGTGCCCCAAGACGCGACTGTCCAGGTCATAATTAGGGCCAATGATATCACTGGCCTTGCATACTTCCTGGAAAGTCGCCCCTATGGCCTCAACCTTCTCCTGTGGTCGTCATCATCAGCGGCCTCATTTGGATCAATACCTGCTATTGTCAGTAACCGTTCGTTGTCTGTTGTCCGGGCTATTTTAAGACACTGAAGGTCGTTTTGATTTTTTCTCCGAAATAGTTTATTTATTTGCGGAAACATATTCGGGTTGCTGGTGTTTACAGCCCGAACCTTGTTGTTCCAATATGAACTTACTGAAATTCTGTAATTCTCTTTTATTAGCATTTGAATATTTTTAATCGACGACTTCAGAGTCCTAATCTCCGGGTCTTGTCGGTCAGTTAACTGTCTGTACAAGTTTTTAAGTCTTGTCAGAAGTCTACCTTTCTGTCGGTGCAGTGCGTCAATAGTAGGATTGCGGAACAGGTCTTCGTTAGTCGTACGTCGATACCGCGGTATTGTAGTGTCCATAGTTTGTTTAATTGTCTCGTCCATTTGTTTTAGGTAATTGTCGATCTCCTCGTTTGAGAAATTCCTATTGGACGGTGTGTGGAGCGTGTTCGAGGAGAGCGCTCTTTTCAAGTTTGCGGAGAAGCGTGTCCATCGAGTCTTACTGTAGTTATAAGAATATCTTTGGACAAACTCCTCCAATTCCGCAATTTCGTTGGGAACTGTAATTTCGATGATAAAACCGCAATGGTCACTGTCATACACGAATGTGCGCAGACAGTTTAGCGTTTGTAAATTCGTACCTGTCAGTTGTATGCGTTCGTCGTACAGCAGTAGATCCAAATAAGACCCGCCTCTGGGAAACGACAGGTTATCCGTCGCTTTAAGACCGAGTCTGTACATGACATCGTGCTGACCCCACCAATCGAGTAGTAGGTTCCCTCTAGTATTTGGCAAATTATTTCCCTAATCTCTGTATCTAGCGTTGAAATCCCCGCCGATTATAATATAATTCTCCCCCGATTCCAGCCTCAGAAGTCGAAAAAGCGTGTCGAGCTCTGTAATGAATAGAGTGGATTGTGAAGCCTCAGGTGCATAAACAGAGGCCAAGTACAACCGCTTTCCACCGCGGAGCGGTATGTAAACGACGACTGCCTCCAACACCCGGAACCTGCGCAACACTCCCTTGTACACTTTGTGAAATTTTATACCTTCTTTAATGAAGATCGCGACACCGCCTCCACGTTTGGATCTGGGCCGATTTCTTCTTCTAACAATATAATTACTGTACTCCAGTTTGTGCTTATCGGTTAGCTTGGTTTAAACATCGCGGCTCTTCATTCGATCGTAATCAGTGAATTAACATTCACCGCAAGGACCTTCAAAGTTTGCTCCACCATGTGCGTACCCATTACGACAAGTGTTGCGTTAGGCCCGGCAGCAGCGAGTAGATCTGGTCCTCCCGCTTGGCCTGTTCTTGCACTTGCTTTTGCAGTTGAGCCATCTGCCCTTGAATTGCGAGCAAGATGGCCAGCATGTTAGGTGCAGCTTCCGTTGTTCTCAGCATTGGCGCCGGAGAAGCAACAGCCGATGCTGTACCGTAGCCCCCCTACCTGACGCCATTTGGGCGTAGGAAATTTGGGACGTGACGGCTGGTGTTTGAAACCTAACTGGTGAACTTTTGACCTCCACCTTCTGCTGCCGAGCCAGTTTTGCTCTCTTAATGTCAGCGAACTTAGGACAACCCTAATAGTTTGCGGTGTGTCCCACGTTTCCACATAACACGCACGAGAGCTGCGATCTATCGGATGCTCCGTCAACACCCAGAGCACACTCCTCGGAACTGTGGTTCTTAACGTACTTCACGCATCGAGGCTGCATTTGGCAGTTCGACACGGCGTGCCCGAACCTCTGGCAGCGAACGCATTGTATAATGCCTTCGCTACTTTTTAGTTTTTCCCAGTGAACCACCTGGTGGTCTAGGACATTGATACTCCTTAGACTATCCAGACGGCTTTCGGGACTGAGCTGCACCAGGAAGAACGGCAGACTCCGTTTCTCCCGCCTGGCTCTAGCTGTGGTAAATGGCTTTACCCCTACAAACTTGAGTCCTTCGCACTCCTTCTCTTTGAGCAGGATCTCCTCAGGATCAAAGACGGTTCCAACCCCTTGAGTAGCATCGATTGCCGCTTTTCATACTTTGGTGTGAATGAGTAGTGCTCCGTCATCGTTTCCTTTAGGAGCTCTTTCACTTTCGCGTAGCCCTCCACTGTATTACATGGCGATCGTTCCTCAATCGTTTAATATTAAAATTACTACCAATGACCAACTTACACAGGTCCTTGGTTGCATTCACCTCCAATTTGTAGGTGTTGATAGGAGGCACCTTCTCCTTCTTCTTCGTTTGCTGCTGCTGCTGTTTTAGCCGTTGCCGTTGTTGCGGCTGCTCTTGTTGTTTTTGCTAGTGTTTCTTTTGCTTTTGTTGGTGTTGTTGTAGCACTTGTGCTATTGTATTTGTATGTTGTTTTTGTTTGGACTGCTCTTGAGAAAGCTGCGACTGCTGTTGGGATTGCTCATGCTCTTCCCTCTTCCTTCTGACCATATGCTGTTCTTTAATGGCCTGTACCCTTTCCCTTTGCTGTAGCATTTTTATGCTGCTACTTATCGACTCTATTTCCTCCTCTTCGTCGTCCGATTCGCTTGCTGCCAATGAAGCGAAGTTGTTTCCTGCCCTCACTCCACCAAGCTTTACAGTGGACGTTTTTAGGGTGGGACGTTGTGCCAAGTTAGAGGTTGGCTTTAGCATCCTCTTTCTCTTTGGCTTTGGCGTTTGGCTCGAACCACTCGAAGCCTCACCTACTATCTCAGTCGATCCCGCTATTGGCATAGCGGACCGCTCTCCACAATCCATCACGTTTTATTAAGCAAACAGTTTTTTAATAAAGATTGTATTTTAATTGTCTTTAATGAATTAAAAGGAAAAAAAAAACTTTCGCAAAGGCTAGGAAGCGAACCCACAACCCCGAGATTTATTGTCCGGGTCTCTACCACTTCGGCTACCGAACACTTGCAAATTTATTGTATAACACTCTATTTATTTTTTTTCCAGACTTTTAAAGCCGAACACAAAATGCGTAATGCGTCTGGTCTCCACTGAGGTCTATGAAAGACTGTCGTGTACTTTGATTGGAAGTATGCAGTGGTCCGAGTCTATTTTGTCTGCTTGCAATGCTCGGACTTTTATAATACTGGAATTGCGTCTCGCCGGAGTCGCAAAACCTTGGGCCAGCGATAGTGATATTACGTCCAGTAGCAAATTCAAATAGCTTAAGTCCGTTTGCAGACGTGGTGTCATGTAGACTACGCCTTCCGTTCCCATTCATGCTAAATTCCTTACAAACCTGACAATAAAACAAGAAATTGTGGAAAAACACAATAATAATTTATTTCCGCGAGAGACAAGTAACAAGAACCCGGTTAGTTAACCACCTAAGCCAACTCAGCCTGGTTGGAGAAGATGAACGATATGTTCGCTGCCGCCGTCACAAGACAAGCTTCCTAAAACAAAGATGAAAATCATCTACACAAATTCTAGTAGAAAAATACTAACCTCAAGAAATTCTTCTGGAAATGGCTGCCCATAATGCTGCCACTGTGTCAGCTCATTTATATGCAATCCCTCTTTGGTAGAAGCACTCGCATCCCCTTGGGTTGTCTTGCCAAGCCCCTGACACTCACATTGCAAATTTTCGTGTGTCGTACAGGTTTCAAAATCCGTTGGCAAGCCAAACAAATCTGTCAGCTCCTCCGTTGAAAACTTTAACGATGGCTCACTGCCAAATGCTTCAGCTCCGTCATTGTTCATAACACACCCTCCAAGTGTTGTCTTTGCAATTTGGCGCTGTAAAATCTTCTCTTCTATTGTTCCTACTGTAATCAGCCGATAGATCTTCACATCTTTCTTCTGACCATCTCTCCAAATCCTCGACATTGCCTGTAAATCTGTCGCCGGATTCCAATCGTTATCAAATAAAATCAATCGTGATGCTCCGCACAGATTCAATCCAACTCCTCCTGCTTTGGCACTTAGTAGAAACACCTTCGAACTTGAGGTATCCTCATTGAATTTCGCGACAATTGAATTTCTCTCTCCAACTCCTGTGCTACCATCTAAACGAGACGTCTCCAAATTCAGAAAATCACATAATCCGTGTAGCATATCTAGCGTTTTTGTATGATTTGAGACGAGAACAACTCGTTCGTCTTTAGAAGAGATATCAACCAAGAAGTTTTGGACAAGTTCGAGCTTTCCAGAGTCAAACGGTCCCATCTCCGACCAATCTGGGAGGTACTTTTCCAAATTCTTGGTGATTATATTCGATGACTTCGTTCGAGCAATCAAAGACGGATGATTACAGATTTTCTTCAGAATTGTGATGATTTGGAGAGGATTCATAAGTTTAAGAATATCTTCCTTCTGCGATTCCCAGAGATCGAGAGCTTTGATCAACTGAAATTGTTGCAACTCTGAAGGCTTAACAAATATCAAGTATTCCCTCTTCTTCGGAAGATATTTGCTGTTTACAGACTGTGTCCTCCTAAGGATAAATCCGCTGGAAATTAAACTAAGTTCTTTGGCTTTCTCTGCACCTCTCTGTTTAATTTCCTCATCTGCATCCTGTGCTTGACTTTGTACAATTGGATGTTCATATTCTCTTCTGAATTCCTGGTAACTTCCAAGGATACCTGGATTAACAAAGTCCACCAAGGTGAAAAACTCTTGCAGATCATTTTGAACCGGAGTCCCTGTCAGAATAACCTTTCTCTGAATGTTCAAATTCTGCAGAGCATTGGAAATCTTCGTAGCACTGTTTTTTAGTCTATGGCCTTCATCACAGATGACGAGATCAAACTCCAGCACTTGGAACTCATCCGAATGGCCAAGAAACATCTCGTAAGAGACAATCACGAAAGGAATATGTGTCTGATGGGAGAATTGATTCAGTTTATGCTTTGCATCGACGACAAAGGCATACATTCGCTCGTTCTTCAGCCACTTGTTGATTTCATTGTTCCAGTTCGAGGTAAGACTGCTGGGTGTTACTATCAGTATTCGTTGTAGTACCCGATCACCTCCGAATGGCCCTTGTTTAAGGAGGGTATGGCAGAGAGCGAGACACTGCAATGTTTTGCCCAAGCCCATTTCATCGGCCAGAATAGCTCCATAGAAATCTGGATTTTTAAACCCCATGACACAGTCATAAAGAAAACAAATTCCTTCCTTCTGATGTGGACGCAAGTGCTGAACCAGAGATGGGCTCACTCGCACTTCATAGACGGGCCGATTCAGTTTGTTGAATCTTTTCTCATCACTTGGAGCTGGAAGAATCAGAGGGTCAACGTCTGTGTTTATCGTACCTTGCCGATTAACTGGGACGTTTTTTGGCATTTTAGGAGCGCTTAGATGCAACATCGGAAAGAAAACACTATGCTGCGTCTTTTTCTTTTTCTCTTCTGGCTCATTCCATGCAACGGATCCTTTGAGCATCTTCCTATTGGCATAAAATTGTTTAAAATCTTTTACTTGGTCTTGAATTTCTATTTCTTTACTACCAATGACTAGGATAGCGCCTTCGATGAGTTCTTCTGATTTAATGGCATTGGAGGAACCCAAAAATTGCCCAGTATCACTTTTAAGGATGCCAACATTATTCTTTAGCTCAAGAGAGCCATCGCCTTCCCATGTTTTGTGCTTTTTCGTGGTGATCTTCCTCCAAATGATGTTGTAGAGGATTGTTTTGGAATCTGTCCGATGGTAAGCATTTTCTTTTTCTACAGGAGCCGACGTGGAAGACGAGATTTTACTCTCCTGTACGATGTTTGTTGTGGATGGCTTTGGCGTAGTCGATGAGAGAATGTTGTTCCTTTGATTGAGTGAACTTTTCATAGACGGAGCACCAGAACGACGCATATTCAGGAAATGTTTGATAAAAAAATTGGAAAACTTTGATTAAACTTGCTGCGGTTGAAACGATTTTTGACATCTGTGTTGTTTACCTGAATAGCACTGCACAGGCATTTTGACATCTGTGCTTTTTACGTGAATAGCACTGCCAGGCATCAATATCTCTATAAGAAAAAAAATTTCTGAAAAATTGGCTTATAAAAATTAGATTCTACAAAAAAGTTTAGTGGAAGGCACGCACTGCTAAAAATGTATATCTCGACAACAAAAAACGATTCCTTTTACTTTTATTAATATGCTTTATTATCATGGACTAAAATTGTTTAATGAACTGCCCATAGATATGAAAAATGAGACTGTCCTAGCAAGATTTAAAAAAATTACTTATATCTCTTAATATAATAATATATAATAATTTATACATAACTTAGTTTAGTTTCTTAGTTAAACATAACTTAGTTTAGTTTCTTTCAATCTTCGATTGGTTTCTCTCCAGAGATAAGGCGATTCTGATTCCTAAATGGAACACAAAAAAACTTTTTCTTACATAATACTATTTGAAGATTATACATATCTAATTATATTTAATAGTACACTTTGACATAGAATCCCGAAGAGAAATTTTGCATCTGAAATGAGCCACCTCGTTAGTCAGACTGATAGTTTGCTGATGTTATTCAATTTGACTGATCCAGTTATTTTTCTGTTTTTCTCTTAAAACCTTAAAACCTGTTTTTCTTTTGTGATGGCCTGTGTTGATACAGCTGATGTGCACAGTCTGAAGTTTTTACACTATAGATTCCTTTATGTAGCGACTGGAACCTCTATCGAGCACATTTTTCAAAAAGGTTAAAATAATATACAGATCAGTTACGGGTTTTCCATTATTATAAGTGCAATCGCATCATATGTACTATATGTCGACCTGATTTCCACCAAGCCCTATTGCTGTTATTAAGTTTAATAATATTGAATTGTCGATTTCCGGCCCAGCTGACCGGAAAGCTCCAGCTATAGACCCATCAGCCTCCTTAGTATCGGATACCAAGATCTTGTCAGCCCTATTATGTGAAAGCTTGAAACTGTTTGTCAACGATTTGATTGGCCCTTTTAGTGCGGTTTTAGGCGGGTAAGTTCACAAATGATCAAATATTCGCAGATCCTAGAGGAAGCCCAAATAGTCCAGATCAATACACATCTTTAACGAATTGCAGACGAGTTATGACAGTATCTACTATAAAGACGAAAATCATGTCTAGTTTTGGCGTCACTGCCAAGTATATCCGATTAAGCCGAATGGCGTGAGACCTTAGACGTCAAAAAATTGTTTAGACAAGTTACTTGGGAAAATTGTGCGAAACACCAGTGGTACAATTTTCCAAAAGTGTGGAACTACTTGTTGATGACTACTATTCGGCAGAATATAGTGAGCTCTCACTGGTGCACTTGCAAGTATTGAAACAGAAAACACAAAAAAGAAGTCTACCTGGCCTCTGTTCTTCATAACACATTATGAGAAATTGAGAAGCTACATTTGCCAATTGCTGTTTTAGTGAACAAATTTACGTAGGCTGAAAAGTATCACTTCCACGTCTGTAAATACAGTCCCACTGTTTGGCGCTTAGTGAAACACAGACAGATCCCCGCCCACACCTCTCAGATCACTCTGATCTGAAGGTACCTGGCCTCGACATAGCATCATTATTTTTTTCGGTTTCATTGCTTTATTTATAAAAGCCCAAACAGGACGACAATTCGGCCTCTTAGAATACGTGAAAACCAATATTGGAGCGGACCTAACAACTTCCTTATGAATTTTATCTGGTCGTTATGTTTCCTCGATAAGGACGTGTATGCCGCTGCTGATATGATCACAGACAATATTCTCTTTGGAATGAGATCCTTATCCCTCATTAGATGAAGAGTATCAAACCAAAAGAAAAGACGTGGCGCGACTCGAACTGTAAAGAGACTATCAGGGTCCTAAAAAGCCAATCTGACAGAGAAAAAGCGAAAAAAGTTCAAACGAGCAAGAAATGACTTAAGCGTGTGAAATTTCAATACGACCGAAAACTGAGGCAAAAAATACTACAAAGTCCCAAAGGAAGTAAAAATGTTTGGTCGTTAGACAAAAACATTAGAAATTCTGCTTCATCCATAATCCCAACACTCATTTATAATGAGATTCCAGCTGTCAGTTTTTTGGACAAAGCTAATTTACTTGTTGGACACTTTGCGGGTAGCTCAACACTTCCAGATGGTGCTTTGTTTCCACCTGCACCCATCTTCAATGGCACGAATCCACTTTCGCATCCGAAAGAAATCTGCTTGTCCAGATCGTATGTCTCTCCTTCTTCTGAAGAGGTGTTCTTCCACACTGGCAAAACCACTGCGTAAGCTTTTTCATCAATCCTATTCTTTAGGGTTCTTTCCGAGCAGATGGAACAGGCACAAAGCGTACACCAATCTGGGGAAAGCAAGATAGTTGCACTTGATATTTCTAAGGCATTTGACAGAGTTTAGTTTCAAGCTCTTTGGTGGAAAATGCGTGCTTTTCGGATCGGAGACTTTCTTTTTCAGTGGATTAGAAATTACCTTTCGGAACATTAAATTCAAGTTGTCTTGGATGGTTCCAAGTCTCATATTCAGAAAAAAAAAATGCTGATATGAAACAGTGCTCTGTTGTGGCTCCGACACTCTTTTTGATTTTCATAAATGACCTCGTGCCTGCTACTTCTCTAATTCAATATATTCCTTTGCGATGACAGTGCTCATCGCTTTTCATATTCGTTCCCAGACGCACGTCCCTGCTTTCGGCTGTAGAACGGGAATGGCAGTGTATTCTAAGCTCATTAATTCCAATATTAATAGCATAACTAATTAGAGAACTATCAACAGGGTGATAATGGTGTTTGCTGTAGTTAAAGCGAAATTTAAACACCCAGCCACTATCCATGAATGGCACTTGCATCGTCGAAACCGAAAAATTTTCCATTCTCGGCATGAGTGCCAATGACACCCTGCTTTGGCGACGTCGCCAAAAATATTACGAAATGTCTACGTTTCCTGAAACAATATAAGAAATAGGTCACACCTTCCGATCTGGCCTCAATATATAAGTCATTCATCCACCCAAAATTGGATTACAATGCTCACATCTGGTCAGGTGGCCCTAACACCTCTTTGCACTTGCTTGATAAAATTCAAAACTGTTGAATAAAAAGTGAAAAAGTTTCCACTACAGTAGGTAAGTTTTATTATTAAAATAAAAACAATAACTGAACCAAAACGTCCGTTGATATACAAAGATTTTGAATTAGTGAATAAAAAGTAAACGTCAAGAAAAGAAAAGAGTATGTTTAAATCGGTTACGTTCAACAAAAATCGTGCTATAAAACTCATAGGTGATGCCAATATTACACAGTCAATTGACAGCCTTGAACACGGACGTAATGCCTCCTGGCTGTTTTCGCCAGCAGTGTTCCAATGAAGATGACAGTAGCATTCCGCGCATAGATAAACTAACCTAGATGGCAAACTTTCCAAATCAAAACCGGTTTTCTACTGATCGTCTTAAGTATGGCCCTCCCTGCGAATACATGTGGATTGTCATCAATGGCAATTTGCCTCCCATTTTACACAAAACCCGCCCGTTTTACTCTAAAACCATCATCCACATTACACACACGCGTGCAAATCGCTCTCATTCTATCAACTCTACTTGTAAATTGCTCTCATTCTAGCAAATTCTGACGGATTATAAAGATGTAAAAGTGTTGGTAATACCAATGTGCGAAGGTTAAAGGTTTGCAAAATTATAAGTACAGTTTGCCATCTGGGTTAGTTTATTGTTAGTTAGGTTAGTTGGATTATCCTAAGTCAATTCCCTTATGGAATGCCCTGCCGATCTCTTTATTTCCTAGTCATCACAGCCCGTCCCATCGGACAAAATTATGCCAGATGAATCATCTGACATCAGATGTTCATGCGATAACCGTCAATTTTGAAAAGCGACAACTATAAAAGAAAAAAAATTCCAAACAAATTTACTCCATAATTATATAATACATAAAAATAAAAAAGTGTTATCACTTATCCAAACAGATTGCTGAAAAAAGTTTGCTGAAAACACACACGCACACAATCACCCAAAAAGCCAGAGAGAGAACGAGTGAGAGAGAGCCAGCCAGAGATTCGCCGTTTGCTATCGCCATCGCTAAAATCCCATTCGACCGAGTTCCTCCCCATTCACAATAAAACCGATGAATCGTTTTCGTTTCTGACAGACGCAGACGCCGGCTGTCGAGATAAGCACAGAGTGTAGAAACCAAGACTTCGTTTGCACCAACCAAAAAGAAAGAGCAAAGTAAAAAAAAAAAAACAGTTCACAATTTTTGTTTAATTTTTTCCCTTATTTTTTGTGATCTAATCTCGACGACTAAATTCCTGTATTAAACTTCTCGCACCATCGACCGAGTAACGAAATCACCGTGTGTTCCAATCGTCAGCTGTGTATCGCGAAACTTTGAAGTGCAAAAATCGCGTCCACCAAGGAAGTCTCCTCAAAACAGAATCCAAAAACAAAAAAGTGAAAAAAAATTAGCTGCACGTTAAACTCGTACATAAGAGAAAAAAATCAAAAAAAAACTGCGGTCGGTTTTTCAGCTTTCTTTTTTCGTCACTTCGATTCTCTTTTTGTCCCTGCACTAGCCGTGTGGCCGCAGCCTTAGCCAATTCGACGTGCAATTAGAAGCGGTAGCCCGGTACTCTCTTTTGGTTAAATTTCCTCGTGTCGACGACGTTGATTTGATTTGTTTTTTTTCTTCCATTTTTTCAGCTTTTCTTTCGTGACATAATTTGTTTCGATTTTTGCCTCTTCTCAACATTCCGCGCGGCACAGTGCGTTCTTTTAGTTCTGTCATCGTTGTCTTTGTCTAGGCTTACACAAGTCGGACTCTAGCTTAAAGCCCACGAAAGTTCCTTGAAGCAGAAGGTGAAAGATAAGAGGGAACCCCCGCGAAACCGGATACATTCGTTTAACTGTTTCGGGTTATTTTTTATAAATTGTTTTATATATATAAAAAAATAGAGTAGTGAGCATATTCACCGCCCCAGCAGACGACCACCGAATCATCAATCAGCCACAAGATGATCAACATGGACATAAGCGTGACACCGAACTATTCGTACATTTTCGATTTCGAAAATGATTTCATTCATCAGCGCACACGGAAGTGGATGCTGGAGAACTGGACCTGGGTGTTTTACTACTGCGGCATTTACATGCTAGTGATATTCGGCGGTCAGCACTTTATGCAAAATAGGCCAAGGTAAGTCCTAACACAGTCGTCATTATAACATACAGTGGGCGTGTGGAAGAGTGTACGTGAGTTGTTTTGTGCTTGTCGAGGGGTGGTTTTCACCCTGTACGAGACTGACTGTATAGAACATCAGTATAGACAAGTGAGTATTCCTTCTCGTACTCGTATTCATTGCAATAGTTTTGTTCTGCTGGGTGGTGGTTATAATGGTGTCCGGGTGTGAAACGAATCACGCGAGCCCAAAACAGCTAGGTACAGTGAGAGCACCGTCACCCACTAGCGCCTTTAAAAAAGTCAGTAAAAAGCGCACATGGTTCGAGTCAGACCAGCGGATACATTGCATCAGTGCGCTGTCACTATAGCTCTCTTCTGATTCCACTCTCTCGGCTCTTCTAAGTGTGGTTCGTTACGTCCCCTTTCCGCTTGCTCATTCGTTTGTTTTTGCTGTTCGATTCGTGTCTTCTTTGCTCTCCTCATGCCTCATGCCTCATGCCTCATGGTCTGATATGACAAAAATAGATGGTCGATCGTCGCGGCGGCAAGAATATGGTTAACCAGGAAGGAGGGCTGATGATTGTGTGAATTGTTCTTCATTTCCTTTACTCTTATTTTCTCCGTTGAAACGGGAGCGAGTGCCAGTGAGTTTCGTAAAGTTTCGTTCTTGTTCTTCTAACTTTCGCAAAAAGTGTTGATGCTTGGGGTGTGTGTTTTATTTTTTCTAAGTTGACACAAGCGCCTGCCAGGGGCAATAAAATGGATTTCACTATTTGATAAGGTTTTACTTGAAAATCATTTGACAAGTGCCGAAATAAGGGAACAGCTGGTTGTTGTGTTAATTACAATAGGATTGTCAGCCAGGTGTGACAGATATGGATAGTTATAAGTGACTGCAGTTACAAGGAATTTATTTGTTGTTAGTCCTGTGTAATGACATCAGGTGTATACTGAACAGCAGCGTTGAGAGTCGTCGGCCAAGTTGCTTAAGTACTTCATGAACAATTTTGGAAAGAATGTTTTTGAATCTCGAAACAAATATTGATGTGCATATATAGAGAGTACCTACACTTTTCAATTTAACGTTCACTGCCTTCTACAATAGATCCTAGTTACCATACTAATAAAAAAAAAAGTCATAATGCGCTAGGCCACCAAATTTATTCGATGTAATGTTCTTTTAAGGGAATATTTATTGTCTTAAAATAAAATTCAAGTTGACACCAGTTGGTTCAAACTCCAAGTTGCTATCAACACTTCTTATTTTACTTTTATTAACCGTTGAAATATGTAACACAAATAGTTATGTGCGTTTAACGTTAGATATTTCTCCCGCGTACATAATAGCACAATGTACATTGTGCCGCTTTTAGGGTTGGTTGAATTTGCGGACCTTAAAACCATTCCACAGGTCACTATTTTGGATCACCACATTAGTCAGGTTTAGAGTTTGCTGATTATATTCGCATTTGAGTGATTCAATTTTTTTTTTTTCGGGCTCTTTTTGAAATGTGAAACTCTTGCATTTTGGACAGGATTTTCCGACGATCTACGTTGAACATGGAAATACCATCTGATTTGCTCAGCCTGAAGTTTCTCTACTCGTATCCTAAGGTGGAGATTTCCTGGGACCCGTGGACTTAGGTAAATTCTTCATTTCAGTCGCTGTCATTTTTCCTTTATATTTTCCGTACATTGTCCAGCATTGCGATGTGTATATAAAAGCTGCACGAACGACTGTCATATACATATGCATGTAGGTATGTACATATAACAAACCCTTAAGTTTAAGCGGCATTTTACTGTCGTACAATACGGCTTGGCTTTCGCTTCATTGAAGACACCTTACACTGAATCTATGTCTAACGAGATAACCCACGTATTTAAATTATTCGCACTCTGCTCGATGACTCTTTTTCAATAGATGTCAGGAGTTGGGTTTACAGCTTCAATGAAAGTCCTTATGTAGTGTCTTGTTTGAGAGATCGCCGCATTTATGAAAATGTACAGCTTTACTTCGCCTATTTGCATGATAAACCTAACTCCGTTTGCCTCGATGGCATAGCTACTAAAACCAATGTAGTAGTTTTGATTCAAGGATATGGTCTCCTTATCCCTATCCCTAACCAACTGAATTGTATCCGCCAGTCCAAAACGCCTGTCCACTTACTACCAAAATATCTTATATCTTAATCCACAATTGACCTCTTTGCCTTTACTAAAACAAATCTAAGTTCTTACATTGAAAATCATGAGGTTTTTTCTCCAATTTTGGAGACCAACCCAACCCAAGATGGGTTTGAAACAGATAATAGTCCATACGACCATCCATAACCGTTTTCATACAACTCCTGTTGACATTCCTCATATTGATAATTTTGAGTTAGTTGTCAACATTACGATCCTCAAACGCTTCTTTTACGTACGTTGTTATTACATTTACACCTCTCAATCAATTGAGTAGTTCATTCAGCATACTTCAACATTGATGCTGAACAATCCGAAGACAGCTTTATTATATTATTTCAGTTGGAGGTTTCAACCTTGCTCACCCGAAATAGGCGGATTCCGACGATTCGTCTTTTTCCGTTTTGCCCAATCGGTTCCATTATCATCGGGTACAAATGCTTAAGGACTTAAATTATCGATTTGTATACAATCCTTTTTCTAAACTTTTTGAATCCCTTTACCCTGAGTATCTCCACCGAATGCAAATTAACTTAATCTCGGACCCTGAGCGTTTCTACCAATTTGCTAATACCCACACGAAAGTCGGACGGCTACCCTTAATTCTTAAAATTAAGTGAATTTTCTACAGACCCAAAAACTATTGCAAATTTTTTTTGCGTGTCATTTTAACAAAATAACCGGAAACCAATCCTAGTTACTTTGTTACTGTTGACTCTCCAGAGATGTCATTCATCTCATTTAATATAACAACATCTTTGGTATCAGAAAATGTAACCAAACTTAAATATGAATTTTCTTCCGGCCCTGATGGCCTAAAGAAATGTGTAAACCATCTCTGTCCTCCTTTTCCTCTGGAATGCATTTTTATATCTTTTCTATCCAGAAAAAAGGAAAAAAGGCCGAAGTTAATAATTTCAGGCCCATAACAAAACTCTCTTGCATACCCGAAATTTCCAAAGCATAGTCAAGAATTGCTTCCGTACTGTAGACTAATTATCTGCGCGATCAGCACTATTTCATTAAAGGTAAATAAAACACCACTAATCTAATTGAGTTTATCTCTAGGACGCTTAATGCCTTAGAAGATGGAAACGAAGTCGATGCAATTTCTTCAGATTTCAGCAAGGCGTTCGACAACTCAGCATTTGGCTTTATCAAACGCTGGTCAAAAGAATTTTGGAACCCTTATGTTATAAAGTTACTTTTGTAAGGCCTCTCCTCGAATATTTCAGCCACCCTATAAACAAATCCGCATTCAATAAATCCCGTCCAACGTAAATTGCAACTAATTAGCATGCAAACCCTGAAGAAACATCATTGAAGTACTTTTTATCCACCAGTCATTCACTGCGCGAGAATAATAGAAAAGATTTTATTCCCTTTCAATCTCCGTAAGCTAAAATCTGTTACACTTCTCCAGGTTCAAACTAACTCTAAGGTAACTCTTGAGTCACGACTCTTGAAAACACACAAATGCAAAAGAGAGAAAAAATGCGATAGCAAATAAACAACCCTGTGGGTCAGCGCATACTGGACATGAAGTGTGAAGCAAGAAACGTGGTAAAATCTTTAACAAGTGTTGAAGCTTTGACCTAGCACTTTTTCTACTGCTTGTCGTCTGTTTAAAGGTTGTGAATATATCTCTTTTAATTCCCTATATGATGCCTCTACTGCTATCGCACTTGCTGTTGCTACCACTCTTTTCGCCTCTTCGTAGTCTTCGCAACGTTCATAATCTGACTCAAGGCGCACTTTATCGGTTTCCCGATTTCTTCTGAATTAGTCCACGGTTCAAGTTTTCATTTCTGCTTGCTTGCCTACACTCTGCGGTGATTGAACTGCTTACCCACTTCAAGTCGCTGTTACTATCAAAATACAAAACAAAATAAAAAATTCTGGATTCAAAAGTCAACGTTCATAATTGTGTGAGCGCCTATGTCCGATAAAAGTTGCACTCCACTCCATTAACGCAACCGGCTCGCGAATTCAGAAGACCCAAATCCGATGGACTTCTGTGTTTGGAATCTGTTCGAGGCCATAGTCAGCACAAAAAATAAGAAAGTTTGAACGCGCTAAAAAGAGCTCTTCGCCGGGAGTGGCTCAAAATAACACAAGCCCACCTGCGGTCAGTGTGCATGTCGTTCATGGTCCTACTCAATTGTCATTATGGGCATGGTCATTATGTAACTTTCTGTAAGAAATGTAAAAAAAAAACCTGACCCGCCAAATGCGGTGGACACTGCTACCTTAAAGATTTATTGTTCCACAAAGTCTTGAGGATCACTCTGGTGGAGATACTTTGAGAAAATAATGTCTCCTTATGGCGCATAGAGCCACGCATTCCCATAGCATGTGTTCTGCGGTTTTGTCGACTTTCAGTTTCCTGATAAATAAGTATTTGCATTTCTTTTCGAAGGGTTTCATAGTTCTTTTAGCCTGTCGAAGACCCGGTATATTCCCCAATATATACACATTGTTCTCCAACTTTTGAATATTAAATTTATTTCTGAATACGCGGTGTCGGAAAAAGGCTCTCGGCCATTAATTTTTTGATCTCCTTCGTGTCCTGGTACCTACCAGAGCTTGGCTCTATTTCTTTTAAATAAATTCTAAAGAACTTTCAAGCAGTGTAGGACCAAATAGGAATCAAACAGCCTTGAGCTTATATGGATGTGAGCTGGTTTTATTGCTGTTCCAAGGGTGATACTGGCACGATCTTAGATCGCATAACATTCAGCTTGAAAGACGTGGGCCTTTTTACCATTGGCCTTGCAACGTTTGTTTTTTGGGCCTGGGTTACCTGCACCTACTCCGATGTGCATCGAACATCAGTTCGTATACGACTTCTTATCTTTAAGGTTTGTTATTGTGTTTTTGAAGTCCCAAGCTTGCCAATTTTGGACCACTATGTTGAACCTAGCGTAAAGTTTTTAGTATGCGGTTATTTACCGCGCAAATCATGTTGAGTTCAGGAATCTCTGAGATGAAGCTGGCGAAGTCCAATTGTACTGCGACATGCAAGTCTCTGAAGACGTTGCAGCTTTGATATGGTTGTTTTTTTATTTGGTCTTACTACACAATATTACTGACATGTAGTTGATGATCGCCCGACCATCATTGTATAGATCCAATGGGTGCGTCTACTAGCGAATATGGCTTTGGTAGCTTTGCTAATTTTGTTATTTTGATGTAAGTTTTAACTTTTCTTTGTTTAGAACTACTCCTAGATATTTAACTTTATTGGAAAACTCTATAGTCAGAAAGAACTGGTCAAGAGTCAGATTTCTTCTGTAACTGAAGAGGACTTCTACGGCATTTCGGGGATTGCTTGAAAGACTTTTTCTAACACAACTGGCCAGACACTACTTTGACGACATTTTGTATCCTGTTGCAAATTTGATTTGTACTTTTCATGATCAAGTCATTAATTGGCATAGCCAATGACCACAGAAGGGGTAAAAGAACACCTTGTGGACTGTATTTGTCTGCTGAGATAGTAATTGATATATTGCCGAAATTAATGGCTTTCGAGCATCTCTCTCGCCTATCTGGGGGTAGGGTGGTCAATTCCTCTGAGTTCCTTGGCATTTGAGATGGAATCGTATCCTGTATTGTCAAAAGCACCTTGAATCTATGCGCGACGTCGTCACCAGAGCTTAATTATCAAAATTGTTCATCCCTCGGTACGATGAATATGAGTAGATATCAATAGATTTTCGGACTTAGTACGATTCAAAATCCGCTATCTTCTAGCGCCTTTATCCAATAATTAAGAGTAGCATGACGGCCTGTCATGATGGTATTATCATCGATGAAAAAAGGGAAATCGTTTCGTACTAGTTAATGTGCTGCTTCAATAGAAAATCTTAATCTTTTAAGCTCTTCGGTTATTCCCACAGGGCATTCAACATTAGTTTTAACGTCCGTATGTATCCCGTATCATTATCATATTCATCTCAGATACATTTGGATATCTGTTTGGATGAAGTCTGTCGAAAGTTTTTTCCAAGTCGATGAAGACGATATGCAGATATTTCGAAGCTTGTATCGCCAAGCTTCTTCTATCTGCCTTACACAGAACTGTATTATTTACTATGCAGTTTACGAATATTGTGTTGTCGACTGTCTAGAACTCGCTCGTGTATTTTGATAGTATACGACATTAGTTTCAACGATCGGCAGTTGTTGCAATTTCTCATGTCATTTCACCTTTATACAGTGTAACAAAAAAGTTTACCCTCCACACGTTATGCATTCGATCGCCTCTCATTATTTTAGATTCAAAGGATTTAATTGAAACTTGGTTGTCCGAAAGTATACGGATATCATGATATCACCTCTTTTGTTATCATTATTATCACATGAAGCGCTCGACAGTGATTAGAAAGGCTAAAGAAGAGATGTTTTTTTTTTTTTGCTTCAGAAATTGCTCATACTAATACGGTGAAAGTTATGAGCTAGAGCGATCGCTTTAGAGCGTATAAATATTATTCCCTCAATTGTGCAACATGCGAAATCGAATTCATGAGAAAAATGATGATAATTCCGAGAATTTAGAACTACATAGTAGAGCATATCACGCTGGCAGTAGTCAACATTGTTTTAGTTGATTATTTAATTTCTGATATCGTGTTTCTTGGTTTTGAAGAAAAAGAAACAGAGAATTGGATTGTTGTAATTTCAAGCGACATAAGGGACACATCATATAATAGGTTGCTTTCATGAAATGTAGATCGTATCTTTATGTATATACATGACTTTGAGAGATCAAAATATAAGAAATTTGTGATGCCGGAGGGTCTCATATCGGGTTGGACGATGTTCAATTTGTGTTTTTCCTCTAATTCTTTCTTAATAAAATTTCAAATTTGCAGACAATTATTTTCATCACTTTAACATCAGAGATTGAGCATTGAGTTTTAGGAACTTCCGGCAAAGTTAAAATATAAAAAAAATGTTAACACGCTACAGAGTTGAAAAAGATTGTCCGGAGAAAATTGCTGACAGTTGTAGAGCCATAGGTGTGAGCTGTAAAAAAAACAAACGTTTTCTCCGTCGACTCATTCGGCTTTTGTCCTGGAATAGATTACATTCTATTTGTATTGTGATGTCTATAAAACCCGCATCTGTTCTTTCATAGAGCTGTTTCTTTGCCTGAAAATCCTTTAAATACTGTAGATGCCTATTCAAAAACTATTGCATTGTCTTTGGGGTAGTGACAAACATTTTCTAGGTGTAACACCTGTACTGCAGCAAGAAATCAACAATTGATCACAACAGCTTGAGCAACATAACAAAAGCAAATTTTGCTTCGTTTATTCGATTGGCTATATCTACAAGTTTACTCCCACGTTCTTCAGAGGTATTGGAACCACTTTACCTTCTCTACTGGTTGTCCTTCAATGGTAATTTGTGAGATTGAGGAGGAAAGGTTGATGATTTTAGTTAAGAGCGAGTGAATCCTGGACCAAGTCAGTTATATTATTATTTGGTAGAGATATATAATATTATGGGATAGCAAGCAAACGGTATCAGTGTAGCTAAGGCGTGGAAGATTTGATGCCAGAATGCATCGAATTCTCCCGTTGATACGTCCGAATTCCGAAAGCTTCATAAAATAGATTGCCTTGCATTTGGATCCGTAAAGCTATAATTACCAGTACATATGGAATGTTCCACCTGCGCAAAACAAACCAAATAAATATTGATGGTATCTATTGAATGCGTTTTCAATATTTCACTCACTGTTCGATGATATTCCGCAGGGTATAGATCCTTCGACGGAAGGATGCCGTTCAAAAGTCTAATTGCAGGATTGCTTAAGCAATTAACATAGTTTGCCAACATGATACAGCACACGAATTCTTCTCCGGTTTTCTCACCCTATAAGGCTTTCTTTTTTCAAATACTGTTCTTGGTGCCTTCTAAAGTTCCGCTGTGATACCATTAAGTCATACCGCTCTGTCTGTCTTCAGTGCTTTTATTACGGTAGATGAGTCTCATCGTTACTGGGAGCTGAATGCTGTGTGACAATTCAATTCGGTTCTGATGTCGTATATACAATAATTGCAGTTGTGCATCGTATTGTTGTATTACGCTTGTCACTTCACACGGCTATGCTGTACTTCTTTCATCTTTAACCGATATAGTTAGATACATATACTCGATCCTCGTTGCCGTTGTGTTTGCTGCAAGACAAATCCTTAGAACATCCCGTTCTATCAGTCTCCAGTATAGCTTTCGTTTTGAAATCATCCTACATATCGCGTAACATTCTTATAAAAATACGTCTCGGGTCTTAGCGCCGTCCATATAAGATCTCTCGGAATTTTGTCAAATTCTTTTTCAGCGCCGTCCATATAAAGATCTCTCGGAATTTTGTCAAATTCTTTTTCCCGATTGATGGTTTTGTGTTATTTAGATCTGTAGCATTGCATGATGTTCGTTCATCGTTACCTATAAAATGTTGATCGTTTCGTACGTCGGCCTAACTTCCACTTACTTCACTGCAAATCAAGTTTGATTATATAGTACATATTGCACTTTTGGCTGTTTTTTTAAATGCGATGTTAACTTCAATGATCTGTAGTTGTTACAGTTGTTTATGTTGCTTTTGCTTTTATATACGATTCAAGAAAGTTAAGACTTCAATCGCTTCATATTTAAATCCAATGATATTTAATATCATTTTACCCTTTTATCACCACCAGTAGGAAGCCTCAATGACCTACAGGGTTTCTAGATAAATCAAACCCGTTTAGCCAAATCTTTGCGATAAGATACTTAGTCCTTTCTGGCTTGTACAAATTACTAAAAGCCGATAAATGTTTCTGCCGTTTATGTTTCGAAAGTATCTGGTCTTAGTATGTAGTTAGATAGTATATTGTACAAAACATTGAATAGATATTTCCAAAAAGTATGATGCAATAGTATCGATTGTTTAACCAGTATGCAGGAAGTATTGTAGAGAATTCATGATCGTTTGATCAGTTCATCGACCTCCTCGTTTTCACTTTTCCTGTAATTCAGGTTAGATTGATAAAAACTGGTTTCCATACATGATTACTGAAACAATGGCTAACATTCTACCTATTTTTGAGGAAGTTAGGCATTTTGTCTATTTCGGTTCCTCTATTCATTCTGACGATGACACCAAACGACGAGTTCCACTTGCCAATCGCTGTTTCATCGAGTAATAAGAACTTGTCAAGAAATTGTAAAGGACTCCTATCATCCCTGCTCTATCCCGCAGAAACCTGGATGTTGATGAAGATATTCTTGGTCATTTTAAACGCAAGATTCTTCGAGTGATTTTTAGTACCGTTTGCGTTGACGGGCTTTAGACGATAGAATATAACAGCGAATATTATGAACTTTACGTGGTCGGAAAAGTGTGCATCAGCCGCCTGAAATCCTTAGGACATATAGAGCGAATGGATATTAACGCTCAGACCCGAATAATCTCCGATTCTTACATTGACGAGCTTTTCTGTAGGGATAGAGCTAGGCTTAGATGGCATGCACAAGTGGAAGGGGACCTCAATTATCTCGAAATTTGAATATAGAGGCAATTAGTCAAATACAGTCACAACGCATTGTAGCGCCATCTAAATAAGCAAGTAAACGTACCTTTGTTTGGGTACTTCAACACTTATTTAAACCGAGACCCCCTTGAAGTTTTAGGTTTTTACCTAATCCATTTAACAATCGATATATGAGATATTTTTTGGCCACCCTCCACTTAATTCTTGTTTTTTAACAGTAACCCCTGATCGCTCCTCAGTGCATATGGATTGTCGCGTGTCTTATTCTGGTGGGTGTGATTTTCCTTGTACACATGGCATAGTGCTATCAAAGAAACAGTGGAAAATTAAAAATGTCACGTGGGAAATTTCACTCAGAGTACAACCCGTTTTTGTCAGTTGTTTGAATTTTGAATTTTACGCAAATGTAGCACAACTTACACATTTCTTTTAAATCTTTAAATTCACATCCGTCAGCATATTCGTACTGTAAAAGCCCAGAAAGTTGCTTTTTCACAGCCGCCAGTCTTGAATCTGACAGCTTGCGAGATTACTGACCTAACTACGAATACCTACCCTTCCTTCGAACTTCGTAAAAGTGGTGTGATTTTTATAATTCCTTCATTCAACACGAGTAATTACGTCATTCGCGTTCAATTCGATTCGTTTCTCGTGTGCATATGGCAGGTGTGTATATAAATCCATATGTACACACCATGTAGGTGTACGACCGCGAATATTATGAGTACATATATCGATTCTTTTCTTTACATTTACCTTTTTTTTATCGCTATTATTTACTTATTTGTATTTGCCGGCAATGTCTACGAACCGGAGATAACAGATGACGAATAGACGAAAATCAAACGAGAGAAATAGAAGTAAAAGTCATCTTTTGACGCGCGCCAGAGTGCCCAAGTGACATCTCTTGAATGAATGATGAACTAAATGAGTAAGCAGACAAAGATCATTCTTTTAAATTTGTTGCGTCCGCCTTAATAATGAAGAAGAAATTTTGAAAGCGTGAGGAGATTTTAATTAATTTTGACGTAAATGTGATATTTTTGGGGTTGCTGATGCTTTTATTGCAAAGGCGTTGAATTAATTGTTCCTGGCTATTTGAATTAGTATTGATATTGATTACATTATGAGCTATGACTATGGAAAAAGTCAAAGGTGATGACAGGTATAGACACTAACTACTGTCGTGTTACCGGAGTTTTTATTTTCGGATTCCTTTTCTATCCCTTTTCTATTTTCACGACCAAAAGGAAGAAAATTGATGTGTCAATGACCTAAAAGAAAGTACGAGTACCAATGATCATTTAACTGTCGGTAAATTGTGATATGACGGCGTCAGACATGGTCATGAGAACGGGATGGGATACAAATACAAATTAGCCAACAACTGGTTACTGGTTACAGGACTGTATAAAGTTTAGTCCAGTTCTGATGTTTTTAAAACGCAATTGACAGCTTGAAGAAGGAGACGAATTTTTGAGTCGATGACATGGGTTAAAAAAATGAAGGCCTGAAGTCTTTGATGTTAACCACTTTGTTTACATTTCTATTTTTGGGAAATCCACCATAAATAAGTGGCATCACGGAAATGACGTATTCGCAAACATCGTCATTTTTAACCGCAAAAGTATTTACATTGTCTCATAGTGTCTCTTATGACACCCACGTATGTAACCGCAACTATTTGTTCGAAGTTAACAGGTTTTTAGCTGATTATTTTGTACGATATATTTCTTTCTGAAGTATTGCGCAGTTTTTTAATCTCTATTTAATGCTAAATAATTTGCACCAAATGTAAAAATGTAGTCGTCTATGTGGTCTCTTTCATTAAAAAAACTTCGCTGCCCACTCCTTAGGCAATTTTGAGATAAAATATTTGTTTCTATAATTGTGTGTAGGTGCTCGTCTTATTCTGATGGATAACACCTTAACAATTTAACATATTTGGGGGGTTCTGCTCTAGTACCCATTTAAATGGATTATTCCACTCTACACACCTTGGGCCGGGGAAGTCCATCTCCGGGATGTTACACAACCGTGGTAGTATTTTATTTATTGGTATAATAATACTTTTTAAACATTTTATAAATATAATATTATGTATTATATAAATCAGTAATATTATTAGATTATTTCAATCGTTTTTTATATCATTAGGCAGGTTATTAAATAATAATATTCCCTTGCACAAAAGTGTGTTTTGGGCAGCTGTTGAAATTTGGTGAATTCGTTGATGTTTTCCAAATACACTCTTACACTTCTGATTTTGATTTTTGATTTTTGATCAACTTGTAAGATCCCTGTACTTGAATGTTTCTACATTAAGAAACTCAAATAACATTTTCTCAATTCATATAATTTATTTGTTTTTAGTTCATTATAAAGATAATTCATTTTTATTATGTTTTTCTAATTTAGGTTTTTAAATATTATTGATTTTAAATGGCCTCCACGCTCGTTGACACATGTGCGACATCTGATTAAAAACTTGTTCATAACAGCCTGAATGTTTGCAGCTGGCATTGCCTCAGTTATTGTTTGAATGGATTGCTTTAATCCATTCAGATTTGTGAATTTCATTTTAAAGACTTCCTGTTTGCAATAACCCCACAAAAGAAGTCAGGAGACCTTGGAAAGTGGAGTTCCTGGAAATCAGTTTGTTTGGGAATTTTCGCTGTAATTCCGTCATATTGCACGTAGCTATGTACTCCTTCAACATCTTTAAATAACGGTCTCCACTGACTGTTACAGCTTGACCGTTTTCTTAAAAAAAAAAAACATAATTGGATGGCAATGCAACTTGATGAAACTGTACACCCCACTGTGACTCGTGCTGGATGCAGTTCCGTTTCATGGAGTATCTCCTGGTTAAAGTCACTCCATGTTCGACAATTTTGCTTATTTTCATTGCCGTTCAAATCAAAATGTTAGACATAATAATGAAGTTTAACATGTTGTTGGAAGACTACCACCATTTGAATGATTTTTTGAAAAAATTCCAGATGACTCGTCAAGACAGCTCGGTTCAATTTGCTTGTAATTTGAACTTTGTAGAGAAATAAGTTCAAATTTTTATGGAGAATTGTCTAGAGATTGTCTGCTTATTCCCAACCATCTAAGCAGATAAGTTCCGGGTCGAAACGCTTGGGTTTATTTGTACGGTAGCAGCCACAGCAACAATTATATCCTGTATCCGAACTTTTTTTTTTTTTTTTTTAATTTACGCGCGCCTAAGCGGTTAGGATACCCTTTTACTGTTGCCTGGGCGCGGGCGGAAAGGTAGAAGAAAGAGAAAGGAAAATTGTTTTGTAGTGTTTCGATATTCGCTCTCCAGGGGTGGGAGTCCGAATAGGACGGAGAGTTTTTTTGCTTCACTCAGAGTGATTCGAGTTATAATTCACAGTATTTTTTTCTGTGCTTGAAACTCTACAACAGCCAAATCTACGTGTCAGTGTTATGCCTTCACACGCAGAATTTTTCTGTCTGAGTTCCAATTACAAATGAAAAACTGACTTGCCATGGGCAGGACACCCCTCCGAGTGAGAACCGATTGCTAGTACCACTACACACGTCCACCGCTGAAGGATGTCTGGCTTTTTGCAATTGCCCCATACTCGACAAAAGAGTTTACTAGCCCCATGATGGCCCATCGCCTCGGAGGAGTGCCGCCAAACGTCCGCCTAAACTCTCTTTGAGCGAAGATTACGGACTGCAAAGCATGATAGCGCCGCACTATCCAAATACTGGTTTCATCATCCCAAGCGTCCATTTTTGTTAAATTTAATTGCAGATCGGTAAATAAAAAAAAATGTATGAGAAGAAAATTTATTACGTTTTGTTTTGGTAGCATGTTTCATAAGCCACCCTCCTGTATGTCAGTGTAATCGTTGTGTCCAGAAAATTTATAATTATTCCCAAGTATTTGATTTACAGTTTCAATTATTATTAATTTCAATTAGCATACCTCTATTTATTTTATATTCATCACCAAAACCATCATCTCGTATTTTGTTCGTTTAATTTAAGCTTATTCATTTCTATTATTATTCGTTAGATGTCGCTTCGTTTAAAGTATTCCGGATCCTTTCCTTTGCAATAAACTGATACTCGTACATTGACAGTTCACCTCATAGAATATTTCTGTCTATTGTCTCAAATGCTCTTTTGAAATCCAAGAATAGTGCTAATGTTTTTTCTTATTTTCCGGCTCTTCCACTCGTTTATTACGAAATTTACGCGGCTTCACATGAGTTATGTTTTCAAAATCCAGATTGATAACACGAAAATATATTGTTGTTTTGCATACAACCCAGCGTTTAACAAAACACTTTCCAGGAATTTTGCTCAGATGTCCTTTGTGTATTTATAGGACGGAATTGCCCACACTTTGTCGCATTTTAAATCTTTTCCATTTGGTGTTACCGCTGAGTCCTTCCATGAGTTCGAAAACACCCCTACCTTTAATGAGTTGTTAACAGTTTCAAACAATACACTCCAGTTATCAAGAATAATTTTTGGATTTATTTTTTCGAACTCAGCCTTATTTTTAATTTCCTTGCATATTTCCTTCAAATCGTCTAATATAATTTGATGAAATTTATTGTGTAGTATTGTTCACATATGCGGTATCAGCGATTTTATTTCTTATTTCTAGAATACTTTCTATAAAATATTTATTATATTTGTTTAATATTTCCTTTTCATCTGTGTATTGAACTTAGTGCTTCCGAAAATAATGTTATCTACTGGTGTTTTGTTTTAGCACCAAACACTTTATAGCTTTCCACATTTGTGTCTGCCTGTTTGCTGTGTTGATTTTTTGAGTTATGAATTGGTATTTTGCTTTATTAATTTTAACTTTATAGTGGTTTCTTGCTTTGGGATGAATATAATATAACCCAGCTTTCTTCATCATTCAAGATTCTTGCATTGTGATATTTCCCTATTTTTGTAGTTTTTAGAATTTGAAGTTCTTTACTGAACCAGGTGAACTTCAGCAGGTTATCGTCTGGTCGTTTTAGATTGGACATATTATTAGGTTATTTTCTAGTTATTCTTTTATATTGCTTAAATTATATTTAAATCAGAAACTTTGGGTACAATTAGCTCGCTCTGGTATTCTTTTTTTTTTGAATTCGGGAAGTTGTCAGTCGTTAGATTCGAATACATTATAACCCAAACTTTTAATATCTTACAATTTGTACGGGGCTCTTAAACGTTCGACAATTTAAATCCAACAGTCCTCACTCAGCTGATAAATGTAGGTGTAGCTTTCTCTTGTCAGTTTGGCGTTTTTTGCTGTCAAAGGATCACTTTTTCCATCCGTCAGTCGTCATTCGACGACTCAACCGTCTTAAGACGGTAAATTGTAAACACAATTAAACCATCTTATATCAATCGCAAATAACGCATTCGTTGCCAAATGGTCCGGCTGGTTTGTTTAAAGTGTGCGATTGCATTCATCTTCACCACGACCAGCTGGCCGTGTCATAAACGCCTGAGTTGCATAATTATATGCAATGCGAGCGAGAAATAAACGCGCCAGTTGCGAAGTAATTCCCAGTACTTGGTTTTTTTTTCCTTATTTTCTTTTCAAAAACAAAAAAAAGAAGAAACAAACCAAAGCCATCGGGGCAGTCATGCCAGTCAAGTATTCAACTGACTGACTACGTTCCAAATGCAGATCAGTCTGTACGATGGCAATATAATGGCAGTAAGCGCCAAATAGCTAATCAGCTATTGCAAGCGCAAAAACAGAGAAAATTACAAAATTGACAGCTGTCAGAAGTAACGTATGTTCGCGCGCCACCGTGTAAGACCCTTGAACCCTTTTTATCATGGTCCAATATTGACCATTTCGTGTCGTGTTGTTGTTTTTGTTTTATTTTTTCATTAGTACGGCATAGTACGAGTACGTTTTGTTATGACAAAGTCTGCACGCAAAATTCCACAGCAAGGTCTCACCTGGTTTCTTTGGGTGACGTGCGTTGTTCGTACCCATGCAGCTTACACACGATTGGTATAAGCGGAAGAAATCCAATATTAACCGCGCTGCCATTGAACGCCAAAAGAAAGTTGTTAAGTTTTTTTTTTTTTTGTTAACTTTGTTTACACTTTACCGCAGAAACGTAGAGAACTCGGTTACGGAACGCGCGACGGGGGGCTAAAAGGTGTTACCCTTTTCTGGTCGCGCCGTTAAATTTTTTTCTTTTTATTGGACAAAACATGAGACATACCAAAATTGGTATAAATATTGATTGACATACATTTTCATTTTTTGGACATATGCCAGAGGAGACAAGAGGCCGCAGTGTCTATTTTGATCTGAATGAAGTTTAGAGAAAAACCCTATCAATTATGTATGTTGAGGTTATGTCATGATCAGTGGTTGTGACGTGCGCGCGCTACTTCTTTTGAGAGTTTGACTGTTTTTTTTTTGGTCAATAGTTAATTTATTTTGGATAAATTTCACTTTCTTCTTCTTCCGTTTGCGCTGGCTATTAAATTGTTGTGTTAACTGAGCATTTTTATTGAATTGTGTGGCATCAAAAACGAAAAAAAAAAAAACTTTCACAAAGTTGCGAATTGTGCAAATATTTCACAATGGCATAACCGAGATAATACACAGAGAAGAAAAGAAACAAAAATTTAACATATTTAAGTTTTGGTAATTGAAAAGATGACTTTAACTTATTTTTCGGAATAAAAGGAAATAATTGGCATTGTATTGATTCTTAAAAGAAAAATTGTAAAACTATCCGTCATTGTGGAGGAGAGCGCGCCATTTTGCAATTTACATGAACGAGTTGGTTTTCACATTAGTAACATCCGATTACAAGGTCTTAGTTAGAGGCGGATTCCGGCAATAAAAGGTATTGTGTCGTTAGGACATCGGTGTAAAACATTTCTTGCGTGCTATAGCTTTTACAATTTTGGGCTTATTAGTAAATGTATGCATGACTTATAGGTGAACTGCCACCCGAACCCATTTGCGTCATTTTATGGATGTTAAATGTTCTTTTGATTGCCTTAGAAATTTAGTTATATTTGTACTCGGACAAAGGACGAATTAGGTTAGGGAAGGATTTTGGGTTGGTGAAGTAAAGCAGCCTATACTCAGCCACCCTTTTGGACATATTGTACAGGGTGTCATAATTAGCGTTATTGTTTAATTAATGAATAATTTTTGTCTTTCTGATTTTATTTAACCTTTGCATTTACTAAGCTTTAACTTATAGTTTGGAAATATGCTCTCAAATGATGCCGATTGTCACCCTCGACTTGGCGTGCTCTTTCCAGAATATTTTCCATAACTCTTATTAGAATTTCTGGTCCCAACGCCCTCGCTTCTTCTTGAGTATTGGCCTTAAGCTGTTGTATGGTTCTTGGCTTATTTACATACACCTTACTATTTGGGTAGCCCGTAAGAAAAAAATTTAGTGCCGTTAAATCGGTCGACGCGGTGGGCGGTTGAAATTTGAAAACCACGATATCATTCGATCGCGAACAATTTTCCTCAGGAAAGCCATAGTTTGACGGTCTGTGTGAGCTGTGGCCCCATCTTGTTGGAACCACAATTCCGGATTGTTCTCCACGTCTAGCCTCCAAAATTTTTCTATTGCTACCCGGTATGGAATACTATCCACATTAACTGCAACTTCTTAGTCGTTTTCGAAAAAATATGGCCCAATGATCCTTTCTGAGGTTACTCCACACCATACTGTGCACCTAATTGGGTGGATTTGATGTTCAAAAATTATTTTTGGATTTTGAGTGCACCATATTCTGCAATTTGGTTTATTCACGTGACCATTTAGGTGAAAATGGGCCTCATCACTCATTGTGAGGTTGTGAATAAACTCGTTCGGCACAAGATCTTCCAGCACGCGGAAGATTACGAACAGTCCCTTGTTGCTGAAAACGTTGAACCAATCGATACGAGTATATTGTTGGAGCACTAGGCGCATTTCGAACATGGAAGAAATTACGATATGATCTTTGTGCCAGAATAATCGAATTATACCCGCACAATAAAATTGAACAACTTATGTTCTTTGCTAAGTGCTGAGTCCCTCCATCATAAATTTCCCAAGTTTTTCAAAGTCAATTCTGGAAAAAAATATATACTTAAATAAAGATATTATTCAATAGTTACAGCATAACGCTACCCTTTTTATTGGGGTTAGGCATTTTTTCTAGGCCTTCCCATGACCTTCCAACGCTATTCAGACATTATAGTGTGTTTTTTCTGTCGTAACAGAGCAAAGTCAAACCTGTCCGTTGTACTTCTTGTATTTTAATTTACTAGAAATGCTCATTCTTTCGTAGACAGATGAGTAAGCGCTTCAGTGGTAAAATGCCTATTGTACCTTCACCCACCACATCAGTGCAGCACCTGGAGGCTGATGCGAGCGTAAGTCAGACACTCACAGGGATAATGCTCTGCACTCCGCTATGTCGTCATCATCCTGACAGCGAGCGTCGCAGAATGTTATGTCTCTTATGCCCAGCACACTTAGGTGCTTAATAGTGCCGCGCCACGACGGCAATAAGCAGTACACTGTGGACAGTGGGACAGTGTACGGTCACGCCATCTGTAGTTATGCCTTTTGAAACTTATGTGTCAACGGAAGCCCCTAGCTAAGAACGCATTCATTTCAAATGCACGTTTAGGTTCAGTGCCTTGCCTTGTTGTGATGTGATGTGATTTGAATAGACTCAGTAAAATTAGTCTTCCGACTATAATAATTTAGAAGTCTTGAGAGGATTCAGCAGTCGCTGATGCATATGCTTTGCCTAATCCACCGATTCTTAACAATATCCTTCATTCCCATCAAGATTGGGTAAATCTCCGCTGGGAAGGAAGGTAGGAGTAAATTCTCCCAGGGTGAAGTGAAATCTAATCAATTTTGGAGGCATCCATGAAGATTCAACTATATTCCTTTCTTGGCTCAGATTTCGGCCGAAACCATTGATGAGCAGAGATAAAGTTGATATAATACTATTGCAGCAACAGGAGTTTAGAGGTCATTGTATTAGATGGCATGTCTATAAGACCAGAGTCAAAATACAATTAAGACATCTAGTGCTTGTTGTGCTAGAGAATGCCTCCATGCTTCCCGAGACAGACCGTTCTTTAGAGTCTGCTAAAAGAAGCTGTGATGTATTTTCGTGAAACAATAATCGACGTAATCGTCGCATAGTATATGGTTTGATAAGCCCCATGCCTTGCCGAAAGCTCCTTTACACAGTCAGAAGCCCAACAACGCCTTGGAGGTTTTTGACGAGACATGTTAGATCTAAAGAAGTTTAATATAAAAGATGGCAGTCCAAAGGGACGGTGATGCCTTTAAGCATTGGATGAGTCAGATCAGTCAGTTTTGTTCTTTTCGTAAAGAGAACAACCTCAGTTTTCAGAGAATTGGCTCAAACTCCATTTCTAGTGCACAACTCGTCGATCACATCTAGGGCTGCCTGCGCTTTAGAGCGGACAGTTGCAAGGTATAATTTACAGTTACATCATATGTCTGAGCATAGACAAATGATCCGTCAAGTAGATATTCAACGTGTACGAAGACGACAGACAATTCCGTCCGCATGACCTAGACGCCGTAAAGGTAGAAACTGAAGTTCAATAAAGCTGTTGGCGCACACGAACTACTTGCTGTGCTATTTAAAGCAGCTGGAAATGGTCTCCTTGGGAATATCCACCAGTTCGTCCGTAAGATATGGTCATAGAAAAGTATGCCCAAAGCATACAGAGCATGATATGAGATAACCCTTTTGACTCCGTCAATTATGAAGGAATAAGTCTCTTAAACATCACCAATATGATCTTTTTTGGCGTATTATGTGAGCGTCTGAAACTCTCGATGAACAACCTGGTTGGTCCATGTCAATGTTGTCAATTTCAGACCGTAACGTGATGCCTAGTTTTAACATTCTTTCCAAACTCGTCAGGTTGTGCTGGAAAACTATGAAGAAATCTCGCTCAGAAATGAATTGTTCCAAACCTTCAAAGTCAGAAAGGTTTTAGACAAGACGATGCGCTGTTATGTGTCTTTTTCAACATCGCCCTAAAAACAATCATGCAAAACTCATTGACCAACTGGCATGGACTTGTTTAAGTCCATCATTATTTACGTCCGCGAATGACATTGATGTGATTGGACGAACACAATGAGTCGTCATTGAAGGTTTCGTGTGTGTGGAGTCGGAAGCGGTCAAAATGGGTCTTACGGTAAATGGGGCCAACAAAAAAGTACATGTTATTCTCAGAGAAGGACTCGCACCACATCATAAGCAGTTATAAATTCGATGTAGTCAAGTATTTCGTCTACCGCAGCAACCAAACGCAGAAGTAGTCTTGTCAATCTTTGTGCTCAGGAAACAATTGAGTAACAGAGTAAGACCAAACCGGGTAAAACTTAAACTCATCAGTCCTGCTTTAATTGAGACCCAAGACTGTGCCGCCACCTAAGTAAGTAAGTGATTTGTCTACGCTGTTCTTGTCTGTCCAAAGCATCCGTAATGTCAACGAAAATGCCCACTGCCCACCAGATTTTGAATCACAGTCTCGCAGGGTCTTCCGCATTGGTAAGCACATTGCATCTTAGACAGAGGATGTATTTTCAAAGCAAATTTGGCACCTGAAGCTCTACGATTCTCTCGATGTTCTTCAACAACCAGAGTTATAAGTCTGAGGCTCAGGATATGTAGCATCTTTCCCTTTGACTCTTGTCACAATAAGTCTCATCATCCTGCCCAGTGTGTATTCCATTACTAAATATGATAATGGCAGAATCCACGAAGCTCAGCTATTAGCGTCAGAATATGGTTTTACGATCCTGATTTGACTTGATATTTCTAGGATTTGAAGCTATTGGCTTTTACCAATGATGTATTGAACTTTGTACATAATACTCGTATATGTACCTGCTTCTACTTTTCTTCATTTTTTGTCAACAAAAAAAAAGGTTAATCACTGCTTAATCATTATTCTAATCGAAGTTGAATATTCATAGCTCCTCATACTATTAACATAGAAAGGCAGTTATTCTAGGTTAAAATCCACATTGTTCAGATTAACATCATAGACGTCGATCGTTGCTTTTTTCATATATTATTTCTTTTAAACTAAAAAAACTAATCGTATCGTTGATGTATGTAACATATAAGTACGTTAAAAAAAATCATATTCAATTATTAATATTATCGTATTAAATTATTAAAAAATCATTTAAATAATTTCATATTAATAACTTCAGTGAAAAAACATGGAGAAAACTAGTAAATTGAAACATGAGTCCCCATATGTATTACACATACCTAACATTGTAGTAATTAGTGTTTGAAGATAAATATCGCTTCAGATGCAACGTTTTTACAGAACCCGCAAAAAAATTATTTAGTTTTTGCGATAGAGATTTATCATTAAATTAGAACTTTGAAACACCCTATTTTATAGCTATAATATTGTAACTGACAGGTGCTCAAGGTGAAATAATTTTCCTCGTGTTTTTCGAGATAACACACCTCAATGAAAGTAATTTTAATTCTATAATAAGTCTCGGATGTTAATCGTACAAGTATTGTGTCATCAGTTTAGAAAAAAAAATTATTTGTTAGAATATTTACTTTCTTTTGAATTTGGATAAATAGTCGAACAATGAAATGTTTGCGAACGTTTTAGGTGCGAATGGAATACGGGTTTTTTCATCTTTTTTTTGGACACAAAAATTAAGATATACGTTATCTCTTCTAGCTTAGCTGTGGGTGGCTTTCTTTGGTGTCTACATAGTGCGACTTTTCTGGTTCTTACATATCTGCCTTGCGTTTTGCTTTTATTTTTTAACAATTCCAAAGCATATGTTTGCTGAATGAATTTGTATTAAATATTAGCATAAACCGAAGAACTGTGACTTTAACAAAGTCAATTTTTTATTGGCTTCTCCGGATCTAGAGTACGAGTATGTTGTCAATTCAGTTTTCACTTTCTATTTTTCATTCTCTTGTATGAACTATCTTCTATCTTCAACATTTTCATCATCTCCTTTATGACGATCTCAATGGCAGGATGCGTAGTTGAGCACCATACAGGAGTTGGAAGCCAAATAAAGCCAACCATTAACTTTTTGCCATTAGCTGACTACTTTCAGCTACCCATGCCGATGTGATGTCCCCTTCCAACTGAGGGTCATATTCGAAGTTTATTCGGACTGAAGCAGTCGCAGGTTTCTGAAAAGATCAGTGCCGCTGTGCAGCCAGGATATAATATTTCTTCGCTGTATATTCTCACTCTTTTTCACTCCACACTCTGTGAACGCAAACGAATATCGCACGTAAAATCCTCTTTAAAGAGTGTCTGTTGCCATTACGTCCAACAAAAGTATAGAGATGATGGGGTCATCTTTGTTGCTCGAAACAGGGCTCCTATTCCTCTTTTAATCCCGGCACTGATGTCGTAACTTGAGTTCACTTTATAGCCTAGATATATAAATTCTATCATGTTCTATCTAAGTCATCAATGTTGGTTCTCTTTGTATAATTGTCGAAGACTTGTAGGTAAAAAGTTTCCGTGATGTTTCTTCCGACTTTGATAGAGCAACGAGAGCTATCAATCGAAATGCAGCACAAGCGTACGACTTGATTAGGCTTGTCGGCTAACCCGTCGAACTTTCCTTCTCTTCAGGGACAATGCTATCCTCACTTTGTTTTGGTCGGATGTGTGGTAGTTTTATTCGTCCAAATTGTTCGTCGTCTTTACCACACCATCTGTATAGATAGCGTTCCTTTGTCTTCCTTTAAGTCTTCAGCCCGGGTTCCCTTTTTTTTTACTTTCCGATATTTATTTTTGCAATAGCATCTTTCTATCGTCTTGACTTCAAAGTTTCTCGAACTGCTATGTACCATATGCGTCCTGCTTTGTTGCAAATCCTTCCTGCATCCATTTTTGAGCCATTGGGGTTCTATTTTTTTAGTCGCCTTGTGTAAACTAGCAGATCGTAGGCATTATTTCTGATGACCTCCTGACTTCATGGGAGACAAGCGACGATGAAGTCGGAAACAAGTCGAACTTCCTCAAAGTTTTTTTCCCAGCGTTAACCTTCTCTCAATATCTGCATTTGTACCTTAG
Source organism: Volucella bombylans (assembly GCA_949129095.1). Lineage (NCBI taxonomy): Eukaryota > Metazoa > Arthropoda > Insecta > Diptera > Syrphidae > Volucella > Volucella bombylans. Next base: position 132,664,777 of record OX422142.1, on the reverse strand, counting down.
ACTTGCAAAAAATTGGCCCCAGATAAAGTGTTGACATAAGGAATACTAGATAAATATCTTCCGTTTATCGGAATGTAAAATAATTAATCTGGTTCGTCGTGTTTTTACCAGAAAACTGCTGACTGCACTGTTTCCGAAAATACCAAGATGCCCTCTTATTTTATTGTCGATTTTCACGTCGTACTTGGGACACTTCTCTCCAGAAGTTTGTGGAAACCTTCTTTGATACGGATTGGCACCAGTCTAAACCGGATTACAATTTTATTCAGGTCTACTTCCAATAATAAATGCACACCAAAAAAACGCTGCACATGATTGCAATCGCCTTGTAGCGGATTTTGATGTCTATTTTGGCATCAAGTGTTGCTGGTATACAATACAGTGATGGCCCAGTATAACGAATGATATAATGTCCAGGTGTATTCGTTAAATCGAAAAATTCGTAATATCGAGCATATTTTACTTGTACAAGACGTTAAATAATGTTTTATTTTATTTATTCGTAATAACTTTAATAACAAAACTATTCAAAGTAAAAACAAAAAAAGTCTTTGGATACTATCATTAATTTTTTTAAAAAGAAATCGCCATTAAGCGGTTGTTTTCGTAAACTTTGAACGCAGCAATTTACGGCTTATTCCTGTGTTAAAGTTCTCAACTGCATCGGTACACTTTACTTTCTGAACAAAGTTCGAGTCCATTTCTGAGAAGCTAGCACCTTGGTTCCAAGACTCGTTGGAAAAATCAATACCGTAATCCGTAAAACTGACAGTGGAATATCATCTTCCTCATATCCGGCGTTAGAGCTAATATGTTTTTCAAGCATTTGTGAAGCACAACCGCTGATATATTTCGTAATAATTGAAACAGCTTCGAAAAGATTAAGCTCCTTCAGAGCATTTGTTATGCCTTTTCTCGAGCTCAAAATTTTGCTCAGCAATCTACTTCTATAAAATAGCTTAGTTAAGCGGATCGCCTTCTGATCCGTTGGTTGGATCAATGGTGTAGCATTTGGTGGCATGTATAGGGTTTTCCAATAAGGACTTGACAAATTTTTTTTAAAATAAAACGCAAACCATTTGAGATATTTCAAAAACTTTATTATCGGCTTGAAGTTCAATCAAAACATTTATGAATGGAACTCGACTTCGTTCATATGGCCACCGTGGGTACGTTTGCAGCGGTCGATTAGTTGGACCTAATTTTCAACGACTCGGCAACACATTTCGACCGAAATGGCCGCTATTTCGCGTTCAATGTTGGCTCTGAGCTCTTCCAACGTCGTCGGCGTGTTGGCATAAACCAATGTATTAACGTAGCCCCACAGAAAATAGTCAAGCGGCGTTAAATCGCTCGAACGAAGCGATTGGCCCATTTCTTGAGATAACACGCTCACCATACTTACTGTTCAATAAATCGATTGTAGCGTGTGCTGTGTGGCTTGTGGCATTATCCTGTTGGAACCACATGTCGTCCAAGTCCATACCTTCCAATTCGGGCCAAAAATAATCGGTGATCATTCACAGAAACGTGACGATCGTTATCGTCGACGAACAAATATGGCCCAATAACGCCGCCGGCATGCAAACCGCACCAAACAGTTGTATTTTGTGGATGAGGTGGTGATTCATGAAACACATGTGGATTTTCATCCGACCAATAACGCGTATTTTGCTCATTGACGAACCCATTGAGCCAAAAATGAGCTTCGTCACTGAAGATGATTTTGCGATGAAATTCATCAGCTTGGCGCATCTTCTCCAGATCCCAATCGGAGAACGTACGTCGCTTCAAATGGTCCATCGGCTTCAATTCTTGAGTCAGCTTGATCTTGTATGGGTTTAAACCAAGATCCTTATACAAAATATGCCATAATATGGTCTGAGCGATGCCCAATTCTTGAGAACGCCGTGGAATTGACTGATTTGTATCGTTTGCTACGGACGCCTGAACGGCAAGCGATATTTTCGACACTTCGACCAACCCGTTGTCTCACTGACACGGCAACATCACACAACGAATATGTAGACTCAAATTTTTGCACTAAACTTGTTATTGCCTGTCTACTAGGGCAAGAATTACGACCGAAAATTTGAGTTAACGCTCTTACAGTTGCAGTCACCGACTCCGAATTTCGGTAGAAATTTTTTTTTATTTTGCAGACGTTGCTCGTTCGTGTACTTCACCATGATGAAAATGTTGAGTTTACTGAATAAATTGACAGTGACAGTTTGATGATTAGTGAAAGAGTGCGTTCACAAATTAAATTCAAAGTTGTCAAGTCCGTATTGGAAAGCCCTGAAATGTTGGGTAATAAACCATTTGTGTAATGCCTTTTCCATTTTTGAGTATCCAGCTTTCTTTAACGATCGTCGGCGAAATGATCCACTATGTGTATCTCTCAGATTTTTGAGAACCTTGCTTCCGTTTTTTTCAATGGTACAAGTGCTCGATTTTAGAATGGCAAACTTCTTTGAAATGTCCTTAAGCGAGGCTCCATTATTGCACTCGTCTATGATACTACTTTATCTTCCAGTGAAAGGCGTTTTCAAGTTAAAGACATTTTTACCAAGCTTACGAACTACAGGCACAACAAAGAATGTGACCGATACTTTTCAATACAATATGTCCTATTTTCGCTACCAAGGATATGTAATTTTCACTTTCACTTAACTAAATGAATATACGTCACTCATTTCTACTCGAAACTAAGATACAAATGTGGATATCAAATGCGCATGTTCGCCAGACAAAACAAACAAAATGCCTGAGCAAAACGAAACTTGCAAAATCGAAAACATTGTGAGTGCATATACGTAACTGTTATGCACTGCAACAAAAAGTAATAGTATATAATGTTAGCAACTAAGTTCTCGCTTTTTTTTATGAAAATGCAAGGTATTTCTGACAGAGCTCGAATGCCGTTACGGTAAAAGTGTTCATCTTTTGAGACTATCCACGAATCAAGCCATTTTTTGATGTCTTCATATGAGCGGAACTGCTCATCAGCCATCGAAAGGAACAAGTAACAATCGGACGGCGCAATATCTGGGATATATGGCGGGTGGGGTAAAACTTCCCATTTGAGCGTTTCCAGGTAGGTTTTAACGGGTTTGGAAACGTGAGGCCGAACGTTGTCATGCTATAGAATCCCTTGTTCGTGTCTCGGCTCGTATTGTGGTCGTCTTTCGCATGCAATCGCTTGGAAATGGCTTGGCGGGTTACTCCTAATGCTGAATCAAGCCTTCTTGCGTTTGTCACGGATCCTCATCGAGCAATGCCTCCAATTCAGTGTCTTCGAAGGATTTTGGTCTTCCTTCACGCGGACAGTCGTCAACATCGAAATCACCGTCTTTGAAACGACGGAACCAATCACGGTATATTGTTTCACTTAGAGCAGCATATTCCTAAACTTTTTGGATCTCTCGATGTCCTTCAGCCGCCGTTTTCTTTGAATGAAAGAAGAATATCAACATTTCCAACAAATTACGATTGTTTGGCACAAAATAAAATATTTTCACACAACCAAAAGTATGTGACTCGAAAACAAAATCATTAATGTGCCAAAACGGGTTGTTTACCATATGTCTAAAGCGGCCTGTAAACGCTAAAACATGGTACTAGTAAACATGGTACCACTAAAACCCGCAGACGCTGAGACCAATTCACGCCAACATAATAGAACACATCTCTCCACAAAGAAAACACTCGGGCGTGAAAATACTCGAAAAATTCTTTCCAAACATCAGTATTTGGAAAGTTCGCCACTTTTTCCCGATTATTTTGTGTGTTCACACGACGAAATTCACTGATAAAATAGCTTGCTCGAGTAAATGTTGTGAGATGAGAGTGCAGACACTGAAAAATAGTATCAGCAACACAAAAGTCCGCCCACAAACATCGACAAAATTCAATCCAGTTTTGGTTTTAGTGAGACCAAATTCTGATGTTGGTGAGACCAAAAAATTGGTACCCGTACCACCAGTCCGCAGACGATCAACATCAGCTAGAACTTGGTTAGTGGTACCATGTTTACTAGTGCCATGTTTTAGTGTTTACAGGGCGCTTAAGCTTGCTTCATGACTTTTGGATATGTCAAAATCGATCAGCTCTTACTGCTGGAGCCATCTACTGACAGAAGAACTTAGTTGCACAACTATGAGTTTAACAACAGGCCCATACACATACATCAATTCACAATCAAGGGAATTGCTTTACACATACATATTTCTTTACTAAAGATATGTACATAAAACAAAAACATTCGTTATATCGAGTGTCAACTTTTTTTTTCGTACGTTATATAGGGACATCAATGAATGTGAAAAAAGTGTACGTTATATCGATCATTCGTTATATCGGCATTCGTTATATTGGACCACCACTGTAGAAATATAACAGCAAACAGCGCTTCAACTAGGCCCAGAAGAAATAGATCGTCCGATTTCGCAACTTGGAGATCAATTTGCAGGTCCGCTTTTTCAAATTCAATTTAACGCAGAGAGGGTCTGTGTAAACGTACTCGTTTAAACCTGGGTGCGGATCGGCAGTTAGTCTATACACAATACTGGCTTTCTTCTGACCCTCAGAATTGGGAGGAAAGCTTCTCTTCCCTGGAGCGTTGGTGGTGACCATTAGATGAACAATTTTTTGACCGGGTACATGTGACTGTACAACAGCTCGTAGTGTTACATCTTCTGCTCCAGACGCGTAAATGCAAAAGAGACCAGATATCCGTCGAAGTACCTTTTACATCCTTTTTCGCTTTTAGCTTGATAGATTAAGATGTTGTATCGAGTCTCAGATACTAATACTCGCATTACGAGTATAATGAAAAAAAAAATTATTCAAAATAATCTTTTAAAAGAAGTTTTCTCAAAATGAGTGCAATTTTCAGATGCATCATTTAGTATTGCTCTACCGAGTTAAGGAGTTCACCAAAGAGTCTGTTATAAATGGGACTGAGGGTGCGAGGGTTAATTTTATTTGATGAAACTGAAATTTTATTTGAAAAAAAAAAAAAACATGGAAACTGGAGTGTGCCTTGGTGAAGTAATCACAAAGCTCTAAGTATTGTAGTTGTCGCATAAGCTTCCTGTCCATGGCAAAGCCCATTTCGAAAAGACATGTAATTGATATAATTGTAATTGTCTGCCTATCGTGTGGACGCACGTGGGAGGTGACCCTGAAAATAAACTCTACATATTAGAAAGCAATAAATTAATACTAATAAACAAGTTGGCAATAAAAAAAAAAAAACAAGAAAACAAATCATATCTCCGACTATCAGAGAAGAACATCAAACAGAAATTCAATACTTTTAAGATCAAAGATAAAAAGCCAATTTTTTACATGTTTCACAAACGCAGGATAATGTGTAAGCGCTCTGATAGAATGAGGTTTGTTAAATAATCGACATGATATTCAGGGCAGGTGGAGGAAGCTACGCTCGCAACGGCCGATGTGTGTACAAACGAGAAGAGTAATATTGCAGCCGATGTGAAATATAAAGTGCTATTGCAACAGCTCTGAATATCGTGTGCTACGTGGCGCTTGTATGTGTATGGACAAGGAGCGACTATGTAGAAAAACTGTTAACCTAATAATTCGGCCACTGTATAACCTCCAATAAAAGGTTTCATTTTGATTTAAAAAAACACGTATTTTTTATGAAATAAGATTTGATTTTTTCTTTAATCGATAAAAGAATTCCTGTTACACATTTAGGCTCTTTTGATAAAATTCTTCATCATATTTCGCACACTTCCGGCTCTGTATGAATGATGTTAACAGCACATATGTATGTATATTGGCTTTGAGTACTCGATTGATTGGCGAAAACCTTCTCTTTCACATGACCCAAAAAAAAAAGGAAGTCGAACAGTGTTAAATTGCATGATTTTTGCGGCAATTTTTCATCACCATTTCGAACAACAACCGCCATTCTTGAAGAAACAAGGTCTAACACTAACACGTTGTGAATGGAGAGGCTTCTTGGCAATCACTCTTGAACTTTCTAAGGCCCAAACTCTATAATTACAATAAACAACGACATAAAGCACTTAATAGGAACATGCCCAATATTTAAGGAGCATAAAAGGGCTTTTTTCAATATAAAATCCCTCATTATCCCATTGAAGATGAAATTGTCGTTCTTAGATTATTATTAGACCTTTCTCAAAGACAAAATGTACCTTTTGGGTCACTCGTATGTACGTAATTTTCATAAACAATTGATTAGAGTGTCTTTTTCTTCGGTTTTTTAAACAAACGTCTATAATATCTGTCATCTATTACAACTATGTATATTCTATTGTGATTTAATTCCGAATTAATAATGTTTTCGATGAAAACTGAGTCAAGGACAAAGTTTTCTGTTAACGAACTTGAGTTCAATGATTTGTAATATACTTATGAATAAAGACTTCTCCTCGTATGGTTTCAACAATTATCCAAAGAGCAAAACCGTACTTACATACACAGTCTTTAATCTTAACCTCATCAATATAAATGATTAATTAAAACCTGTTCCAAAAATGTTGTTGTGTCTGAAATGTTTCCCCAAGAGACAAGTTGAATAAGCTGCAAAGAATGTTATTTTGTTTGAAGTTGTTACATTATCAATCCAGACTTGGTGAGGGGAGAAGACCAGAGGGTAGTATAACATGAAACATATCGTACAACAATCTGAACATGGTTTATATTTATTTTATTTATTAAAAATACGAAATATTTTGCTCCTGTTTCTATCAGAACATCCTTACATCGCAACCTTATGTCATGGATTCATGATCATAAATGAACTATTATAATATACGTACTCGTAGATGGAAAACTTTCCAGATCTGTGAACCTGTCCGTGAATGCGTGTGAATGTCAATTCCGCTCACATTTTACACAAAAACGTAACCCACATTGCACAAACATAGTGAAATTTACGTATAAATTGCTGAAATTCTACCAGTCTAAAGGCTTGCACAAGCATTGGTAATTCACTTATATGGTGTATGTATTTGTGAGAAGTTTAAGGGATTGCAAAAGTATTAGGAGAGTTTGCCATCTGGTTGTAGATGAACTAACGATTCTGATACCGGACGGTGAGTTCATTCACATCGTCTGGACTCGAATCCCCATAAACTCGAATTTCGAGAATCTCCTTTATGATAATGAAGTCATTGTGACAATTTCGTAATTTTAACTACTTACGAGTATTCTTAGCATCAGTCGATAATGTAAAACCACAAAACAGAAAACGTGATTTATTTCGCATGCTTTTAATTTTATTTTTGTCGAAACTCGTTGCTATATTATTGTGCATGATGAGTGGTAGATCTTGTCCACCGTCTCGTTCTTATCCGGATTTTCAGGAGCACATGTGCAAAACATACTACTCAAGGTCAATATTCGTTTATCGCAACTCTTAAGAAGATCAATAACTACTTGAATCTCTCATTTGCATTTCCTAATCGAATTTGCTGTGTTTGTTTTCTCAAAAAAAATTCTTGCATAGAAAATGGTCCGCAGAATTTTAATATTTAAATTGGGTTCCAAATCTCCGACTCCAAACATTTCAATTCATTTTCAAATATTCCAGATTAAATGTTCTTTTGACTTTCCTTAAAACGACTTAAAAGCTAATTTCTAGAAGTGTACTCGTACATTGATGTTTTATTAGCTCGATGACTCTGCGTCTACGGTTTCCGACACTATACTTTCACAATCAGTTAAACTAATTTTTAACGATTTTACTTGGATACTTATTAAGATGGCAAGCGTTCTTCATCGTCATTCCGGAGGAAGTTCATGGTGATCTCTCTTGTGGATGAAGAAAAGGATTCTGAGATTCCGACTAAATTTTGGAAATAAGGCGGTGTATGCTCTCTACTAAGTTATCCCCTAGCTACTCGTATCTTAGATCACAAGCTAGGTAGGCTTCCAGTTTAGTAGAATTATTGAAGTTCAATTTAGATATTGCTTCATTTTGGTTATGTAGACGAAAGTCTTGGATTTTAGCGCTCAGGCTGAGTAGCTCGTTTGCCTGATACCTCAGCACCGATTGTGCTACTTAGACTGCATTTCATTCATCTCCGCAGATCTTCGTTTGAGTCTTGTTAGCTTGACAAGTCATCTTGTTCCTTTGCCTATCTGCCTATCTACTACAGTGCTGTGCCAATTAATTGGGACAAGCAGATTTTAAAATGTATTTTCATTTATTTCCAAAACTTTATAAAATTTTATGAAACCCATAAATTGTATGATCGCCTTTGGCAGAAATAAGTTCTTTTACTCTGTTTGGCATTGAAGAAATCAAGGTTTCGCATTTTTTTTTTCAAGTCTGCATCATAGAACCAAATCTTAATAATGCCTGAAATTAGTTTGTTTTTGGTCGTGCAATCCTTTTTCCTGCACCTAGCTTTTATAATGGCCATTTTCCATTCGACTGAGATCATAGGAGTTGCGTGGCGGCCATTCCAGCGCTTTAATATTTTTCTCCACGAAGAATTGCTTCATTTTCTTGGACGTGTGTATGTTATGGCATGGGGCAAGATGTTGTTGGAAAATTTCGGGTCGATCGGCATTAAGTTCCCAGGATCCTTAGAGGTGAAACAACCAAAAAATATTACTTTGTTTAGCACCTGAATAATGTGAATAATGGCCCTTCAGGTTTGGTTACAACGGGTTCTGACTCAGTCTTAAAGCACTTTCGATTGCAGATGACTGGGCGTATAGATCTTAAGGAAGCAGACTTAGGATAGTCTGCAATCATTGGCGTTGTTCTCATTGGCCTGTTTGTCCAATGTATGGAATTTCATGCACTTTTGTCTTTTACCTAAAATTGCTAGTGTTATGTGGATTGCCACCAAACTAAGCTACCATAGGTAAAGATGTGTCTGACAACAGTCATAAACATCCAACGGATAATTTTGGCGCTATATACATATGTATGTTACTAACTAGGGCGAATCTAAGTATCCTGCACTGTTCCGTCTATGTAAGGAGAAGCTATGTTTTTGCAGGTTAATTCCCAGCCCAAAGAGGTTGGCTCTTTTGCCGAACGTCCTCGGAAAAGTTAATAATTTCACTAATTGTATGGTAGATCTTGCCGGTGGCAATAACAGCCATATCTTAGATGTTTCATTAACATCTAGGATCCACAGATGGGTGATCCTTAAGAAATATCCTTAGAACAAGTGATATTTAGTACTGTGTATTTTAGCATAGTAGAGACTTTTTTAATCGTCTTGAGAATTTCATAAAGGTTCAATGTCTTCAATTTGTGTAGGCATGTCGATTGGGTGCTAGTTCCATTGGGTGCCGCTTAAGGTTCCGCTCTGCCTGTACGTTTTGTATTTTGCTGACTGATTTTGTATTTACCCCAGTAAGAGCAGATATTATAAGTTTTGAGAGCATTAAACAGTTCTCTCGTCTTGCGAATCTCTGATCCACCAATGTGGAGAAATCTTCAATTTAGCAATTATCGTCCAATATGATATGTTTTCTTAATAGAATGGGTAAAGAATATCCCGGGTTTCCATTATCTCTTACGTTTGCGAAATCGTTTCCTGTTTGCTACGAGTATCATTGACCAAAAATTGCTTCTTGATTGGCTATTCCTGGTATAGGCAATGCTATCCGACTATACTATTAAAGATGTTCTCGTTTTTCATTTTTGCCTTGAGATCGCATAAAACGGTTTTAACATCATACTGAAGAAATGTTTTTATCAAAGAATTAATGTTAGCATTGTATTTTTCTGTCTGATGTCTGTTCCCAAATAGACGATGAGAGACTTCCATGTATGCATATGTCATATGTGATATTTGCGTACCGTATAGCTGTGATGTTTACTTTATTTCATTCTAGATCCTAGACGGACTGATCGACTGCATGGAAAGTTTTAAAAGTTCAAGGGTTCTTGTGCAAAACTGAACTGCTCCATATTTCCCTAAACCGGAATTTCGGTCTGCGTTTCTTCCGTGGACCAGACTAAGAAAGATAGGGAGGTTTTTATAACCGATCCAGGTATGTATATTCCATATAATTGTGCAGCTCATAGAGTTCGCTGTTCTGCTCCATTCATCCTCCTCAATAAAGACAAATGTTTGATTTTGGATTGTTTTGTTATTGGAGCGTAAATGTGAGCGAAATCAAGGCTGTACAAGATAAAACCAATTGAGGCGAAGCCCGCATTTGGTATGCATTCCAAGATATATGTATAGCCTTTAGTTCAAAGATCAAGCTAAGATTGTTCATTGATTGAGTTTTCGAGTATTTTCGCCTAATCGGATTTACAATCATACGAAAAATTTAGGGAAGAATTGACGTAGTGGGGAGTTTATAATCTAAATGGAGACGAAGATACAATATCACCAGACCCCAGTAGTTGAAAATCATTCGCCGGCTAATCTTACCAAAGCGTCTTTCGATTGATTTGGTTTGCTCTAGTGGCTACAAAGTGGTCTATGGCCTTTTGAGTGTCATGCAACAAATCTTATTTACTTACTTTGATGGCGCTATAGTTCGGGGTGGACAATAGTCATCTCCAGTTAGCAAACTGCCTTCAATTACGCACTCCAAGATGTTTAAGAGATTCTTTCATTTGTGCGAGTCTAAGCGATTAAAAACCGAAGACTGCATAGAGTATATCATCGGTACGAAAACTTGCTAGCAGATTTGCAAATTTGTTGCTTTTCAATTTTCTTATATAGGAAATATAGATACTAGTTCATCCACTCTTGTTCATCATATCCGTCGGTGGTAGAAGATCTATTCGAAGCAGCCTCTTTAAGCATCTTTACATTTAAATTTGTTTTCTCTCTGTATGTTTGTAAATATTTTTCTTGCGTTCCCATAAATCATACACACTCATTATCATACCATATATTGGGTAGCCGGAAGTGGGCTAGATACTTATTTGGTTCAAATGCTCTCAAATCTTTTTGGCCAATTATCGGTAGCTATTGAAAAGCTATTGCTTGTCTTGCAGAGTCTCTTGTTATGACTGGTTTCATGCGCAGATGTCTAAGCTTAAAATCCTTTTTAATAACTATTGCATCATCCTGTCATTGATAGTCAAGTACCCGTATCTCTGTGAATGGGGTCTTGAATGTCTGACAATCACAACGGCTCACATCATGTACCATAGCAGCATGATTCATTAAAATTTTCGTCTCAAAGAAACAAAAACAAACTAAATCGTCAATGTATATAAATGGACGTTTTCCTAGTCACTTTATGGATCATTTGAAGCTAGTATTTTTCCTCCCCTTTAAAGATTCTTTTGAGACTCATAACTCATTTCGATAATTCTTCGAATTACCTTCACGATTTTATAAATTTACTTTTAGTATTCACTTCAATAATGATGATGTATTATAGTATAAGTACAATATCTTTCAGTCCGAGTGCACTTAACATACTTGCATAAGCAAATATTTGTTTCCTGTGAACGCACCCGATGAAATTATTTTCGCAGACCTGCAGTGCATTGGACAAAACCAATATGCCGTTTTAAAAGCGCAACCAAATTTCCAAATGGATTAATGAATTATTAATTTTTTATACTTAACGTTTGTGGTGAGCTTCATTGTCATTTGAAGAATACTTTGTCCAAGTCAATGCCGGGGTTGGACTTTATTGATTTTCTAATCGCTTTAAATGTGCCATATTGTCATTTTGCGATTCTACGATTTTTACAATTCTGTTAATTGCTAAATGCATTCTCAAAAAGATTGCATTAACCTATCCCTTTATGCCATGAATATTTATAAATGAAAAATACATTTGCGCACCTAAACTGAAATCATTAAAATCGACAGATACGTTTTTGACGTACGAAGTATCATACTTTGACTATTACGAGTACCTCGCGGTAGTTTGCATGTAAGACAAAATATTGGCAGTCGCCGTGCCGTTTGAAGTATGATAGAACACGAGTATCTAATGTGATTTGCAAACTACAGGTACGGGGCAAGGTACAAATAATTGAACAATTTTGAACAACAAAACAAAAAATTAATGACCGTAAAAGTAAATACTAAATTGAAAATACTTAGAGCTTGATCATGTGACCAAGTGTCGTAAACGGATGCGTCTTTTTTTTAGTATTACTATCAATGTCACTGTGGTACATGAATTACGCAGCCTTGGATTTGTTATCAGTTATTGCCGTATCGCGCTTTGGACTATCATCTTGTACACAGATGATTGGAACCTACGGAAGTTATCTCTTTCAGAGGTTTGCCATGGTCCACCGAAAGGATGGTTAGAAATAATTTTCTGTTTTATAATGTATAACCTGTGAACCGAACCCAGGAACTTGGCGTCCACGAATTTAACTGCGATACGCCGACTATCGCTTTTATACTAATAGTATGTACGAATCATCAAGAAGAAATAACAGCTTAGGTACCTCTAGCAGTTTCAGTGGGACTTCTTAAGTCATGAAATCTTAAGAGAAGTAGCCCGTTTTTCAATCGGTATATTACCTTTAAATCATCAGGCTTGGTAGCGATATATTTATAATGGCCAAATGTTCTTCTATTCTTTACCATCAAGTTAGCAATAACTCTAGCCACATTTGAAAGGTATTACTTGTCTATATTGAAGTACAATAAAAGTTTTATGGTTCATTAGTGCTTTCTTCGAGACTCCATTAAGGATGTCTTTGTAGGAAAAATAATACAATAGATGAACTAATGCGAAGCCTTGAGGAACATCGCATACAATATATTAGGTTAGGAGCAGGGTGTTAAGCCGATCGAAATATATTCGACAATTTTTTATCCCTATAACATAACTAGTGATTTAAAGATTTATGTAGGAAGTAATCGGTCTTAATACGACTATTAAACTCTAAAAGATACAAATTTTGGCTATAGAACTAATATATTATCCTCATCTGGATCATAGAGACTCGTTTGACTTTGTTATTCTTCTTCTATATGACCCAGTAAAAATCTTACAAAGATGCTAAAAATTCTCTCTCCATATCCATTTCGCACCATCTGAGAATTAAACACCATATTCTACACTCGCTTGTTTCTGCCAAATGTTCTGGTTAAGCATTCCGATATTTCTGGCCGAAATTTTGTCCATTCGCTTAATATGTCACAGACAATTTATTTAGGGTGTTACAGCTGTTCGCATTACATTCACAACTTCATCCAACTCACTGTCGGGGGTATGTGTATTTTTTTTTCCTCATTTCCTCATCGCTATATGACAAATATTAACAACGACAAGCATTTACTCATAATAATCAAACTAAATAAAACAACTGGCAGGATCAGGTTTGAAAAGAATATAACCTTCGTTCTTCAAAGAAGAAGCTTTGAGCACAGATGTCTTGTCGAATCGAATAAACATCAACTGGTCGGGGTATTCTTAGTCGGGTCTCTTCTGAGGTGATATTTTCCCCGACATACATAGATGAATTGATTGGTTATCTCAAAGTTTTAGCTATCACACTACAACCTTAACCTATGATCTGCACAGCGAATTCTTTGTCTCCATCAATTTCAAGACCAAAATCTTTGGCGTTCTCTGCACTTGCTATAGAGTTTGTTTGGAATAGGCGATATAATCTACTCGTATATCCTCGGCGCAGTACACCAACTGACACCCGCTCTTCATATCATCTGTTCAGACAGAACATCATCATATTGGACCGAATTCGGCCATCATTTATTAGAGCTTCATACGATATATGTACAATGTCTCGAAGCGAAAATAAATGTCTCGAAATAAATAGGTACACTTTGACCTGGCATTCATTGGTATTCTTAAAATCAACATTTTATAAAAATCTTCATATCTGGTCCCTGTCGCATATCTCTAAAATCCAAATCTGGGAAGTTTAGGTCGTTTTTTGTAAGCAGTGTCATTTTTTTTTCAGTCTCCTTTAGCGATATTCTCAATTCGTGTCTTTTATTTTTCTCAGAAGCGCTTGCATGTGAATATTATGTGATTCAATAGTCGAAAACCGTAAACGATAACTACCGAAAAATGAACTGATTTTTTTGAGTTTTTTTTTCTTAAATATATGTACTATATATTCGTAGCAACTATCTGATTCAGGCTGCTTTGTGGATTTTTATAAACTTCGGGAAAACCGGTCAATCGGAATTTGTAGCGTCCACGCTATATTTTCTGACTATCCCGCTGGAAATGTTTTCCTAACCAGAAAATCAGTCGTCCAGCATATCATAAAACATATGCTTAGAAATGTCCAAAGTTTCGTTGACAGAAACGTTTTAACATATTGTACATGTTTTACGTTGTAAAAAGTTACTATGATGTTGATTAAATCTAAGAGTTCACTGAGTTCCATGAATGGCCTTTACATGGCCGAATCCAAACAACTTACCATTCTTTGTGTTTGTGTCAATAACAACCTATGTATGTACGTTCATACGATCATATATTTGAATTCGCCAAAAATTCTGCGAAATATGTGCGTTTCCTCAAGCGACGTAGGAAATATCTCATTCCGTCTAAGCTGACCTCAACATTTAAGGCTGTTATCCGGCAGAATGCTTACATCTGGTCAGGTTCTTCTAAAATTTCTCTTGATCTGATATGTAGGATTCCAAAGCTTGCGATAAAAGTTGATATATAGTCAATTTACTAATATTTTTTACTTGCTCTTTCATTATTTTCACCGTAAGTGCTCCAGCAAAATGCGAGTAACAATATGTGCCTTCATTAATGCTCATCAGAGTGTACCACCTCCAAACGTACCCTAAATACCGTCATTCTTTCCAAAAACGTATAACTTTCTTATGAAATCTCCTGCCGAGCTGGTATCATTATAACCCGCAAACATTTAAAACCAAAGTGCATCGGAAACTCTCTTTCACACTAATTGTCTCTTGATCGGCATAACTTACAGGCATTTTATGGGTGTTGATTCATCGTGCGCGCGGTAGTTATAATAAGAAAATCTCACATCCTGTGTATCAAACTTAGGAAAAAAACAAAAAATATTATGTACGAGTCGAGTATACGTTACAACGACGTGATAGACGGAACTATGTAGGCGAAGTACAAACATACGCCACGAGACCTCAAAAACAGCCTTTATAGTTCTAACTGAATATTGTAATTTCTGTTTTTTCTGTTGGAGTCCGTATGAACTGAACCAGTTTTTTTTTTTTGTTTTAAACCATAAGTAGGTACAACAGAAACAAATATAATAAAACATTAAACCTCGCTAAATTTAGTAAAAAAAAAAGAGAGGAATTATAATAAAGGCAAGCACATGTATGTATGTAAATTTTATGCAAATAAAGTCAACCTGATATGTACGCAGTCTCTGAAAAACATTAATTTCGTTAGCAAAACTAGGAACTGCTTATGGAATCCGTATCTCATTAAATATTTTTCTAGCTAATGAACACAACCACAAAATGGCAAGATGACATTTTGGCGCAGATCCGCACTATTTTGCAATATTTTCGACTTAAATTAACATCAATTCAACGTCATTGAAGTTGGCAGTGATTGCATTGACTGACTTCTTTCCCCTGATTTATTGATGGTAAATTGATAGCACTTGATTTTGTCGATTATGAAACTGACATTTATCCGCCTGCTATGCCACTCTCTATCACTGTCCGAGAAATTTTTTTTTTGTTTGCTCTCTTCTTTTATCATTGAATCGTTTATGGTAATGAAATTAATCTACTTTATTACCGTTATTTAGTTTAAGTGTGTAAATAAAACAGAGATATTCATCTACTGTAATTTCTGAATCTATCAAAGAACCCTTCAGATTTGTTCTTCTTTCACTATCGAGCACAATCCCAGAAGCAAAACAAAATTTGAATCAAAATAAAGATACTCTCAAGAATCTTAGGACAGAAGAAAGACAGAAGGAAAACAAAGAAAGAAGAAAAGGAAAAAAAAAAAATCAATGGATAGCCAGCTCCAATGTCAATGTCAATGGCACTGCAGTTGAGGTAGTTCTGGCATGGCATCGGACAAACATCACCCACGTAGTATAAGCGAGTGTGTTCACAAGGTCTATACAAGTACATATACGAGCATTCATTTGTTTAGATATTTTTCTTTCATTTAAGCTGCAGGAAGTCAATCAAATGAAAAGTAACATACATACTCGGTATGTGTAATAATAAGTGCATGTATTCTTTTATGGATTTTCCTTAAGGGTCCTTGTAAAGTTTTATTAGAAAAGAAGACGACAAGGACAATATGCGTACCCCAAAGGAAATATTAGAAGTGGACAAAACTTATCAAGGTTTACTGCTATCGATCGGATTGAGATTTACATCGAAAACTATAATTGCTTAAGTCCAAATCCGTGGGAATTACAAGTTACAGTTGCGGCATAATTATCACTTGTGCTCCAATTTCGTGTGTCAGGCAATTAAAAAAAATTAAGTACTTGTAATAGAAGACAGTCAAATGTACGAGTATCTAAAATAAAATCAAAAAAAAAATGACTTTCCAAATGACAAACGAAATGAAATACATTTTCGTGCACGTGTATGTACGAGTATTTGCCGCTTTTTTCGAATTTTCTATTTGGGCCCACTTTCACTTGATAAATTATTAGCGCAGCAGTGCGGCGTGTTAGACATTACTGGTACGTTGATGAACGTAGATATGACGGTTTTACGTTACTTACTCTAAGTGGTAGATAGAAAACTTTATTTTACTGCCGTTGAATTACAATTAAAACATACTAAAATGAAGGTCTTCAAATTGTTACGACTATGTGTTACGATGATGTGGATTCTTTTATCAGAACTAGACTAGTTGATCTAAAAATTAAATACCGGAAATCTATGCCGAAATAGATTTTATTTTATGGGCTAATTAAGTTCGTTGATCTCAAGGGCAATCAACCTATTCGATTTGGGATGAGTAAACTTGAATAATGCACAAAAGTAACTTGCGCTAGTCGTTCTTAAAATTCAAATCAGCTGTCTGATGCAGCTACAGATCGATACTAAATATTAAAAAGTTTTAATTGGAATTTTGAAGCAGATCTCATTGCAGCTTTGTGAGAAAATAACGAGTGGTAAACGACTTGTGGTGATTTTTTTAGAAAGAGCGACGAATCCAAACAAACGAGAAAAGTTTCTCTGAAGATAAACTAAATAGAAAAGGATTACGGGATCCTTTTGCGCCGCATAAAACAAGATAGTAACACGTTCACTGCCACTACCTTTGACTATGAAAAGCGATCGATCTAGCAAAGAACCCTCTAACCCGTTAAATAAGGTGCAATATCACGGGAATGCGCAGTAAAAGATACGATTTTACTCTGCTCTGAAATGCCAAATGCAATAAGAAATATCACTATCATACTATGTTTTGCCCCAAAAGACCTCACGAATGAAGATATGAGGGATGACTTCGTGACTTTGTTTATTAATATGCGACCTTAACGCCAGGGTAAGATACCCAAAAAATTCGTATGAAGGTATGATAATGAAGTTCAAAATGACTATCTCATAGAGTTCATGCGCTCTTTTAGTCCCAGCTGCCTCATGCTGTTGATAGCACACGCTTCGAGCACTACTTTTGCTATAAAATCAATTAAGTCTCGAGTGATTTGCAACGGGGGTCACTAGAGCCGGCGATAAGAAAACGTTTGAATTATCTGTTAGACATTCGAAACAAACGTGCAGCTGGCATAAGTGTTAGAAGTGACTAATAGCTTACGGTAGTTTGCACACGTCCCAACATTTTGCGTATAGGAAGTAAAAGTAGCACGAAAGATTAGGGCGGACCTTGTCTATGCATTCACTTCGTTGTTCGTCCTGCCACTTTTGTGTACAGATAGAGGAACGTACGGTTTTTTGTCGACTTTGAACTGACCTAAAATGTAATCCAAATGTCTGTATGCGTATTAACTGATGAACTAATCGTGCCACGATGAAGAAATCGCAGCGTATAAAGCTAAGAGTATGTGCTGGAACATGGCCCGGATCAGTGAATATACATATCCTAGATAATGTCTATATCACAACCTTTACTGCAGAAAAGTGCTGAGGAAAGCAAGCCCAAGAAGCAGAAAAATCCTTATCGAAATGTGCGGAAGTCGGAATGGTATTTCGTTGGTTTAAATTGTAGCAAAAATTACACAATTCTTAATTCTTCACTCGGGCGGACGCTACTGATGCCCCTAATGAAAGTTTTCGTATAGATCTTCACTGCACATGCTATTAATTAACTTTGAAAATGGCTTCACATACACACAGTGGCATAACCAGTTCATTTGGATATCATTTCCCAGATAAAACACCTTAAACGAAGCCATAGCTATAGCTAAGTCTATTTTCGAAAGTGCTAAGTCTCACGTCTCACTATTAGATAAGTTATCGGAGGAAGTCGAAAACTGTGTAACGTAGGGGAGCTCAGTTTTATGACTACTATTCCTATTTTCTATCCAGCTTCTAAAAAGGCCTAAAAAGTAAAGCAAGTTCAAAATTTCTTGTACGCAAGAATTGTTGTCTATGCTCGTAAAAGAATTCTAAGATAATTTACCTTTACCAGTTCGGGGGCCTCATCCATTCATTCACTCCAAATCAACCGAACTGGCAGTCTGTTATCGTTTACTTCTCTGTTTTTTTTTTTTTTTACATATGTCACGGAGATATCATCAGTTTTTAAGATCATGTATCCCATGTATCTTTTGACGCCCACAACGATTTACAGAACCAATTGTTTGCTTTCAGTCTAGCCTCCAAGCTTAAAAAAACTAAATAAACAAATATTGGAGCTACAGTTCGTACTAGACCAAGGCTTCTCCACTGAATATGTTGTTAGGGCATTTTTCTTCACAAAGAAAAGGTTTTTAGTTCCATTTCGAATTCATTAAACAACGAGAGAATTAGATTTTTCATATCCTTTTTTTTCAAATCAGTTTCTCAAGATATATTGTGGGATCCCATGTTACGAGCTCACATTTGTCGAAATTGGGACGATAGACTGCCTAATGTATAACATAAAGGATTCCACAAATTTCGAATTACATTTACATATTTTTTAACAACAGCCATAACATAGAAACATAAAAGTAATTGCTTCAACTTTAATCAAACAGTACAAACAAATAACTTTGTTTTGACTTCGTATATGTACGACTCTGTGTACATTCCCAGCTTCTCTAATGTTCTTCTGACGTCCTAATTATCTCCAAAAAGTCACATGGTATACATTACTACATACGAGTACCTTATGTGATTACCCAAATAATTCACTCCCTTATTCGAGCGCATTCACTTGAAAAATAATTCCTTGTTTTGTTAACTACATGTACGAGTATGATACATACCATTAACTTGGGTTAATTTACGAGTATGAATATCAAGCCAAGAAAAAATGACACGAGAAAAAACTTTTCGTTTAATTGGATATTTTCACATAATTGTTTCGTCGATAATAATTCATCAGTAATTTGTCTCGGCCCGACAAAGATACGAATAGACCGTAAAGCACACGCTTACAGTGAAGGCTATAAATAAATCATCCGATCGTCATAATTGAGCATAATCGAATGACACTTGTTGAATTCAAGTTGGAAACTGTTTCCTGCAGTTGTATAAGCACATTTCTCCTCTCTCCTCTTTCTCCGCAAAGCTGTACATGAAAATGGAAACGAAATGCAATTATTGCAAAAATTTATTGATTGATTCAATAGTTACTAAATGAAAATATCGTTATAAATTAACTGAAGACGTCTTGCCATACCTGTAAAAAATTCGCACTATATTCTGATATAACTGGCATTTTGTTTAATGGGAAGCAAATTTGACAGCGACTTTGTGTAAAAATTGGATTTTATTCATTTGGAATGGGTTAAATAAAAATAATAAAACTTTCTGTCATGAATTAAAAAGAAGGTTTTCCAACCTCTAACCACTGATGTCACACTCTTGGAACAGAAATTGCGAAAAATGATTTATGCGTCAAGATTCACATAGATGGCACATTAACATAGATGGCGGGTGGAACAGTCTGATGTAGACCTGGACCTCAACTAATAAGCCTATCCACTTAGCCCGAACTCCAAGTTGGTTGAGGTCCCCTCCAACGTGCGCCTAACACCTAAGACCCGTTTACCCGAAGACTAATTAGGCCGGAAACTTAACTCAAATTCACAATACATGCTTTAGACATCTCCGCTGGCTGTTGCGCACTTTTCTGACCAGGGCAATGTCGCCGCACAGCTCGTAAGGCTCCCTGAAACATCTTCACCTCCAAAGCCTGTTAACAATCATTCGATAAAGGATATCTTCGTCCGCCTCGGCAAAAATTCAAGCATTAAAGAGGATGATAGAGTCTTATCCTTATTATAGAGAATCCTATGTGTGTTCTAACAAGATCTTACTCAATTCCCTCAATAAAAAAATAAAAAAATAAAAAAAAAACACACTATTGGGAAGTGTAACTCTCCTCTGATTTCTGATGAAGTATTATTATCAGAGTTAATAGCGTAATCGTGCTAATCAACATCTCTGAAGTCATAGCTGTGTATTGTGATGATCTGTCCACTTCGTCGATATTGTGCTCCTTTCTTGATGACAGCATATACATATTTAGTTTTGCTCTCATACACAGCTGCACCCATTTATTCCGCTTTTATCTCAATACTTGCAAACACGCCAGTGACATACACCAGTGCTCAAAAGTTTGTGGTCAAAGAATATTTGACAATTCTAATCAAAATAACTTTTAAACGATAAAGAGATATTTTAAATATTCTTTTTTGTAAGCTTAGGGGCGATTTTTGAAAGCAGAAAATTTTACTATCTTTTTTTTTAATGGTAATAGAGAGACTTATTCTTTTCATTAAAGATCACCGCTTTATAAATTCTAAGCATCCTTTCAATTAATTTGTTTAAGGTTTATCGTGACAGGGATTCCCAGGTTGTTTGTAAGAGTGTCCAAAGATGTGGTTTTGGTGTTGGTCAGTTTTCTTATACTTTCCTATTGAGTTCGTCCCATAGAAGCTCTTTTGGGTTAAGGTCTGAGGATTGAGCTGGCCATATTACATTTTAAACTATTTTTCGTTTCTCTTGGGATTTAACGTATTCCCTACAAAGTTTTGAGGAATGTTGGGTGTCGTTATCCTGCTGGAGCCAAAAGTTATCTCCAATCAAACGACGTCCTAGTGGAAGAGCGTAGTCTATCAAAATGCTTTTATATCCCTCTTTGTTCAATTTGCCGTCGATTTTTACCAAATCTCCACCTCATTCATAACAGAACGATATCCAGACTATAACCGAACCGCCTCCATGCTTCACAGTTGGAGCCACCCTCTCTTGGTCCAATCGACTCGCAAAAACTCGCCTATTTGATTCAAAGACTTGAAATTTGGATTAATCGGTCCATAAGATTTTCTCACACATTTCTGTATGCTGACGAGCTCACTCTAGCAGTTTTTTGTGATTTTGTGGCCTTAGGAGGGGCTTTAGAGCAGCAATTTGACCTTTAAGTTCTGTCACACCTACACAGCGTTTCACTTCAGCTCGGACTTCAGGTGCTGCAAACCGGCGATTCCTCTTTGCAATAACTCGAATATTTAAATCCTCGAAATTTGTTGTGACTTAAGGTCTTTCCGAGCTTGGCTTGTCATGTAAAGTAAACCCCATTGTACGAAATTTTGAATTTTCTTGAAATTTTTCTGAGGGAAATATTTTCTTTGTGCAATGTAATAATTTAACATCGCATTCTATAGAAATCTTTTGTGTTAGTGCCATTTTTAAATAAAAATTAGGCTTATTCAGCTTGACATCTTTTCACAATGCCTTTTTTATTTATGGCCCGTTGTTTTAAAATAAAGCGGGAGTATGGAACAATAGGTGCCAAGATGAATACTACAATATAACTTTTCTTTTTGGCCGCCCTTGTAAAAATCTAATTTTAAATTAGTTACTATATACGAGTAGTCAAACATGAACAGCACAATATAAAAAAAAATGATTTTTAGAAAGATTTTGTAGGATTAAGGCCATTTCAGCTCAGATTTTTGATTGACCCCAAACTTTTGAGCTTTGTCTAGAATCCTTTTGTTGACATCTTTGACTTTACAATGAGCGTCTTGACTTTTTATTTTACTTTGGCAGTAGTTTCTATATTGGGTACGTTTGATGCCGATTGTTATAATCTAGCCTTTTTGACTAACGCTCCTTTCACACTATACGGTTTATGCATGGCTTTTTTCGAACATAACCTCAGTTCGCGATTAGGTGGCGTGCTATTTGCAATAATTAGATTGAATTGAATTGAGTTCAGGGTGGAAGTAGCTCATATATAAAAGGTAAACACTTTTCTGCGTATGTCCACGTCTGTAAGTACAGACCTGCTGTTTTGCCACTTAGTGAAGAACAGGTAGATCCCCGCCCACATCTCTCAGATCTGAACCTATCTTGCTACGAACTAGTGCCATCTTTTCTCAGCGCGATCCCGCCATTACGTGCTGATGTTACTTACCAAACTCCACCAATCCTGTTCCATTAAATTAAATTTCATCTGGTTAAAATTCCATCTCCGTAAGGAAATTACTCAGTATTGCTTTATTTACCGAAGTCCCAAACTAGACAGTTTGGTTTTAACGAGTTTGATGCGCTGTCTGACTCCATTCCAAGAAATATATCTCTGTATTCTCATACCAAAATCGTTGTTACGGGCGATTTTAATACATTGGTGGTCCAGTATAGCGAATGATATAATGTCCACGCGTATTCGTTCGTGTATTCGAAAAATTCGTAATGTCGAGCATATTTTACTTGTACAGAACGTTAAATAGATGTACAAATTATTATTTCATTTATTCGTAAAGTTCTATTAAAGTTCAAATCTATTACAAGTAAAAAGTAAAAAAGTCTTTGGATACTATCATTAATTTTTTTTTTTTAAATCGCCAATAAGCGTTTGTTTTCGTGAACATTGAACGCACCTATTTACAGCTTTTTCCTGTGTTAAAGTTCTCAACCGCATCGTAAGACGTTCTTTGGAAATTTTCGTCCTTGGAGCATCAAGCTGAGTTTGTTTTCTTTTATGATTTCAGACAATTTTTATTTAAATGGGTTCACAAGATCTGCTCGCGATGAAAGCTTTTCGCCAGACTGTTTAAGAATACGAATCCCAAAGCGCTTTTTAAATTTCGTCAGCCAACCATTGCTCACTGAAAATTTCCATAGCTTTGGCTTTCAGAATGTTTCCATTTATGGAAATGTGGCTCTCACGTTGGGTAGTAAACCATTTGTACAATGCCTTTCCTTTTTTGAGTATTCAGCTTTCTTTAACGATCGTCGGCGAAAAGATCCACTATGTGTATTTCTCAGATTTTTGAGAACCTTGCTTCCATTTTTCTAAATGGTACAAGTGCTCGATTTTAGAATTGAAAACTTATTTCAAATGTCCTTAAGCGGGACTCCCTCATTGCACTCGTCAATGATTCTACTTTATCTACCAGCGAAAGGCGTTTGCGAGTTAAATACATTTTTATCAAGCTTACGGAACTTCTGGCACAACAAAGAATGCGACCGATACTTTTCACTACAATATGTGCTATTTTCGCTACCAAGGATATGTAATTTTCACTTTCACCTAACTAAATGAATAGATGCCACTCATTTCTACTCGAAACTAAGATACATATGTGGATATCAAATGCGCATTTTCGCCAAACAAAACAAACAAAATCCGTGAGCAAAACGAAACTTGCAAAATCGAAAACATTCTGAGTGCATATACGTAACTATATATGTATGCACAGCAACAAAAAGTTATAGTATATAATATTAGCAACAAAGTTCTCGCTTTTTTTTACGCAAATGCAACTTTATTGTGAAAAAATGGTTGCAAATGAATAATTCAAGGTATTGCCCATCGCTAGCTAAAACTTTTTCCCATCTTTCTGGCAGAGCTCGAATACCGTTACGGTAAAAGTGTTCATCTTTTGAGTCTATCCACGAATCGAGCCATATTTTGATGTCGTTCAATGTAGGCTCTGAGCTCTTCCAACGTCGTCAGCGTGTTGGCATAAACCAATGACTTACCTAGCTCCACAGAAAATAGTCAAGCGGCGTTAAATCCACGAATGACGCGGCCAATCGACTGGCCCATGTCTTGAGAAAACACGATCACCATACTTACTCTTCAATAAATCGATTGTAGCGTGTGCTGTGTGGCTTGTGGCATCATCCTGTTGAAACCACATGTCGTCCAAGTCCATATCTTCCAATTAGGGCCAAAAATAATCGGTGAACATGGCGCGATAACGCTGACCATTCACAGTAACGTGACGATCGTTATCGCCGACGAAAAAATATGGCCCAATAACGCCGCCGGCATGCAAACCACACCAAACAGTTATTTTTTGTGGATGAAGTGGTGATTCATGAAACACATGTGGATTTTCATCCGACCAATAACGTATATTTTACTTATTGACGAACCCATTGAGCCAAAAATGAGCTTCGTCACTTCTCCAGAACCAGAGAACGTGCGTTGCTTCAAATGGTCCATCGGCTTCAATTCTTGAGTCAGCTTGATCTTGACAGTGACAGTTTGATGATTAGTGAAAGAGTGCGTTCACAAATTAAATTCAAATTTGTGAAGTCCCTATTGGAAAACCCTTTACATATTTCTTTACTAAAGATATGTACATATAACAAAAACATTCGTTATACCGAGTGTCAAATTTTTTTTTCGTACGTTATATAGAGACACCAATGAATGTGAAAAAAGTGTACGTTATAACGATCATTCGTTATATCGGCATTCGTTATACTGGACCACCACTGTATAAGCAATTCTAGGTAGCTTCGACGATGATAGGTATACCGCCAATACCCTGGGTACTGTTGATGTGCTTTCCCCTCTAGGCTCGTTGGATCGTTGTGTCATATCAGCTAATTTCTCGTACACCGACCGCACAGTTAGAAAAAATATTGCTAAAATAACCGTAGGGCAGTACGAGAAAGGCAATTGGAGCGGACTTAACACCTTCTTTAGGAATTTTAACTGAGCGTTATTTTAATCGATAACGACGTGGATTGCGCTGCTGATATGATCACAGACGCTATTCGTTTTAAAATGCGATCCTTTACATCAGACCAAAAGAAAAGGTATGGTACGAATCGTGCTATAAAGAGGCTATCAGGGCTAGAGAAATATTTTTTCGATCCCACAAGACCAACCCGACAGGAAAAGTTCAAACGAGCCAGGTCTGCAAGGTCTTTCTTAAGCGTGTGAAAATTCAATACGAAGGCAAAAAATAGTACAATGTCTTAAAGTTAGTAAAAATTGTTGGTCGTTCGTCCGAAATATTAAAAATGCTGTCTCAGGTGTCAGCTCTTTCGACAAGGCGAATCTGCTTGCTGCACATTTTGAGGCCAGCTCAACACTTCCAGATTGTGCTTTGTCTTCACCTACACTTGAGTGCGTCGGATCTTCATTGGGGTGAATCCACATTCGTAGTCGTGTAGTAGCAAGAATACTTAAAGATCTTAAAACTCACAAATCCGCTGGTTTAGTTGGTATATCTGCCCTTTTTCTGAAAAGGTGTTTTTTTCCACGCTGACAAAACCAATGCGTAAGCTTTTCCATCAATCCTAATCTTCACGACTCTTTCCGAGCAGATAGAAGACATTATTTGTCCAGCCCGTCCCTAAAAAAGAGCAATCTTATTCCCCCTACAGACCCATTGCACTTATGTACATCCTTTCCGAGGTCATGGAAAAGCTGTTACATCGTAGCAACGTCTACTGGTGATTGATGCACGCAAGATAATTGCACTTGATATTTCTAAGGCATTTTATAGTTCGGCATTAGGCTCTTTTGTCGAAAACGAGTGCATTTGGGATCAACGAGTCTCTTTAGTGGATTAGTAATTACCTTTCGGAACGTTCAATTCGAGTTGTCTTAGGTGGTTTCAAGTCTGATATTCACAAAAAAATGTTGGGTGCCACATTTCTCTGTTCTATCTCGAACAAGCGAAATTTAAACACCCAACTATTATCCATGAAAGGCACTTGCATCGTTGAAACCGAAAAACGTTCCATTCTCGGTATATCTGTCAATGACAACTGACGTTGGAATGACCACATAATTGATGTCGCCAAAAATGCTGCGAAATATCTAGGTTTCCTCAAGCGATTTAAGAAATGCTTCACCGACTCTATTCTGGTTCAATATATACTATAAGGCGTTCATCCGCCCAAAATTGGAGTACAATACCCACATCTGGTCAGGTGCGCTCAAAACATCTCTGCCCCTTCCGCCCCTTCAAAATTTTAACCGTAACAGCTGTCTCGCTATGAATGCTCATCAAGCTCATTTTCGGACATACTCTAAAATATCGTGATTTGTTCCTAAGCTGTACAACTCGCTTATGGAATGCCGACCACTCTATTTCCTAGTCGTTACAACTTACAAACGTTTAAGACCAGTGTATGTCGGTACCTCCCTTTTCTGCCTCCCTAAGTTTCCATCGCCTGCGCTGTGTGCAAACGTTTTAAGGGTTTATTTAACACCTTAAGGGCTCATTTTACACCTTATTATAAGGATTCATGGAAAGATGGAAATAAGTTTTTCAATTATTTTCGAATGTCCATTGCCTCGTTTGATAAATTAACTGAAAAGTTCAAGAGTTCCCTACAGCGCCAAGACACACAATTTAGGAAACTAGCGACCATGCGGCATATTGTTGGTCGCAACACTACTGAAGGAGAATGGCTGTCTCTATTCTTTCTAGAGAAGTGAACTCACGGCATTAACGCGAGATTAGAGATGGTTATTGAGGACTAAAGATGTTTTAAGACTGGTTTTGAGTTTTTACTGAATGATGGACAAAACGTGAATGAGGAAGCATTGATGTACTTTTAAAACTCCCATTTGAAAGTTAAGAAATTCCTTATCATCGAATTTTTACAAATGAGGCATAAGACTTTGCAAGAAAACCATCTTACTTCAAGGTTTCTCTCCTTCCAATACTTTTAAAATTTTCAGTTCAACCTCATCAGGTTTGTTATGTTTCCTGGCTTGTAGTATACTTCTTGATTTTGTAACCATTGGAGTTTCTAAACTGCCGAAACATCAGCCGAAGCTCGAGCTTGTGGCCCTTGTCTTTCTTTTTCTTCATTTTCTAGTTCTATCCTCTGCTCCATACTCCCCACAGTCTCTCGTTCATCCTATAGTTTACTTAAAAATTGCAATTGTTCAAAATATACATATGTACATACATGTACATATTTATTTAATTTTATTGCTTTTGAGCCAATGTCTCGTTGGCGTTTGCCTTTTTCTTGCACTTTGAAAACGAATCACGAATATTAGTCCATTTCCCTAGAACTTATCTTACCTTATCTGAACGAATCAAATTAAGGGGTATCTGTAAGTGAAATATCAAATTTTTGTAAAAATGTTTATCTCAAATTTTGAAACCAGAGTCTTGTAGATTTTTTTCACTCATTTGCGGACACACTAAATGCGCCAAAGTCCACCGAAACCGATTGCCATTGATCGTCTCTAGAACTTTAAAGAAAAATAACCCAATGATGGCTTTGGAGTAAATACCAGCGCGAACAATCCTTTTCTCATCGTGCAATGTAAGGGTTATCGGTTCCCCAAAAGCAATTTTGGTTGTTTACTCCGCCAGAGATGGTGAAATGACACTCGTAGATCATCAGAATTCGCTCCTAAAAATCCGGCGCAATTTCACTCATGTACGAGTATGTGTATGAAACTTCTCCCACAACACAGAACTTCCACAAGTGTTATTAAAACGTCCTTATCAATTTTATATAATTAATAATCCCATTACATTTTTCTCTTTTGATTCGCAATAAAAGATATTTTACATAGTCAGAAAGTTAACACGACACCATGACACGTAGCCTGAGGGATCTGATCTTAAAAGATTTCTGCGGTGATAGGAGTAGTTGTTGTTTCGTTGGGAACTCTTCAGCAACCATATCTTTTTAGACATCCTGGCCAGATGCCGAGCTGTCCCAAATAACCTGAGTTTTGAATATGACCGCTGACTCAATCTAGAGGATATCCTCTACCTTAGTATCTTATTTTATCCGGAATCATGTACTGTTGTGCATTGCAGAGGATCTAATACTTAACGCTGTCAAACTTTGCAACTAAAATACGAGTACGTCTGTTGACATTTTATAAAACTCGCGTCCTTTCTCAACCGGGCTTTGGACTGGTTACCTCGGAGTTCCTGCCGTTCTTAGTAAAGCAACGCGAGCACCATTATTTGAATATAGCGACATTTTCACCTTTCCGATTGTTGTTGCTTGAGATTCCGATTATTGTTGAAGACAATGAGAAGACCCCTCGACTTTGATGGTTTCCACATCGACTGTGCATTATGGGCTTCTTTTTTTTGGGTATGAAGCCGGTGCTTATGATTGTAGCCAAAGTCTTTACTTCTGTTAAAATGATATGATTATCACTGGTTCTCTGTTGCTTGTCGACATTCCTGTTGATTATACAATATATTTGAGTTTTTTTTACCACCCCCTTAGTTCTAACGAAGAATGTCTTTGTAAATACTTTCTTCCCATCTTTTTTCTACCACTAAAAACTTCTCTGCGTTGGTACCAAGAACCACAGTCTAAAGGTGAGCCTTCTGGCGGTACCCGCCTACAATCTCTACATTGAAATAAACACAAATGGTTCAGTATAGGTATGATTTAACCTACACTTGAATTCATAATTTCAATCGGTGTAATAAATGACTTTATTTGCTAAACAATTGCAGGATTTCAATAAGTACAGAGTTGCTCCTATCCTAAATTGTTAGGGTATCATGAAAATTTCAATCCCGGCATCATTACCGTCATATAATTCATTAGTGCGGCATTGTCGTGCTGCAGAGTATGTAGATGCTTATCAATACCACTGTCCAAGTTCAACATTCCTGAAGTTATAGAAAAACTTTAAAAAAAAAAACTAATTAAATACCATAACCCAACGCCGACATCACATATGCAATTGTGGAAAAATCTTACCACCTCGCCATTGTAGATGTAAAAAGTGAATGGTCACAATTTGTTACAAACGACATTTACAAGAAAATACAACAATGACAATAATTAACCTAATTAAGTGCTATATCTGCATTCAATATTGTTTCTGAGTTCCGACATTGAAATTGAAACTGGCGAATGTGACTAGCCCGATTCAATATAGTGACAAGATACCATGTAGCATATACAATGCCACATATTCGTAGTAAACAAAACAAGACAAATTGTATTAGTACGTACGAGTAGTTTCTCTTAGTCATCATGTTTCTGGAATGCATTTGTCGACAACTTAAGAATTGACGACTTTTGCTAAGCAAAATCTCTAGTCTTTAAATGATTCATTATACGTTGGCTCTACTTGTTTTCTGTGTAAGTTTCCCTCATCATAATTTCATTGTACAGACACATATCAGAGACCCAGCAGTTTTATCTGATTTGGAAGAGACATCACACCAGATTACGAATACTCCTAAATGTGTAGGAACAAACTTACGAGTAAGTCTGAATTTTCGGATTTACATGTAATTACATTGTAGATAGAAAGACCTTCAAAAGTTACACGACATACCATCCGGTTGCCGTTGCTAAAAGTTGCTCTTTTCCGGTTTCCACAAGTTTAACCCCCTATCTTGCGCTGTACTCGTTCACAAGTTACCAGCTTCTCCTGGCAACTGATTTACAATATAATAAAATTAATTGATTAATAATAATTATAAATTTTTTTTGCTGACAATGTGAAGTGTGAAGGCAGGCATTAACATCTTTGATGGAGTAACATAGAATGTCACAATAGATACAGAGATACAGTGATGTTGTTACTTGCTTAATCCTCATATTGATATAACAACCCCCTTCACATCGTTTTTCATTGTTTCGGTGGGTGGAAAACCGACTTCCTATTTCCATATAATCACAGTTGTGTGCACTTGTATTTACAAGTAGGTAGTGTATGTAATTCAATTCTTCCTCTGTGTTGACTTTGTTGACTGTTGAAAATGTGATGATTGCTCACTCATTATAGAATGAAGCTTACGGACACAACTGACGTCAATCAGTTGAGCTGAATTACATTATTTAAGTCGTCATCATAGTAAGTTGTCTTTATCACTCTTTAGAAAAGTAACCATCGTCAAAGTGTAGATTTATTTCTTATTGAGAACTGGAAATATAAAAAAAAATTAATTGCAAACATAATTGGATAGTGTTATTCTTTTTGATCTATAGAAAGGTATTGAGCAAAAGACTTACTTTAATCAAGCTCCTCTCAGTTCTTTTATTTGATGAATATCGTGGTCAATTACATAGTTTGTCAGTCGAACAAAAATTATCTTTCTGAAAATCATTTATTTTTGCTCTGTCTTCCTTTATCTTTCTTCTGTTATTTTTTTTGCATATTATAACTATGAGTACATTTTATCTTGTATTGTACTTAATTAACAGAGATAGTCATCTGTCTACGCCGATAACAGGAAAAATAAGAAATTTTTTATTTCTAAGAATATTGATGATGTTCCTCAGGGATACCCACTTTAACCAGCCTCCCCGAAACATATATTTATTTTTTTAGTTAACGAAAATCAAGTAAAATGAGTAGTTGACTAGAAATCAACAACAAGCCAACCTCCACTAAAAATTTAGTCTCCCCAGTCAGTCAGTTAGTTTATGTGCATTTTTATTTATACACCTTAAATTACTCTTACATGTTAGACAACAAAATGCTTAAAAATTAGCTTAAATTACTTACAAATAATAATATTCTAACTTACTGGCCCCATGCGGGCATTCTAAGTTAAACCTAAGACTTAAACTATGTCTTTCGACGAATCTTACAGTCTAATCTTATATCTATTTTTACATTTATTAATACTAAAACTAAGAAAATAAATTTTAAGCATAAACTTAGTAAATGGACATTTTTTAATTTTTTATAAAACTTAAAACTAAAAGCCTACAAACTACCTAAAAATAAATCTTAATTTATTGTAATTAACCTACTTACATCTAACACAAACATAGACATACATAAATAAATATATACATAATATGTATATACATAATATATAAATACATGTATATATATTTTTTTTTTAATTTTTTTTTCTTAAAACTAACTTAATCATATCTAAAACTATGTAAGCCGGCCATGGCTAAAAAAAAATTAGGCTGACCCACTTTGCCTCAGATGAAGCTATCTATTACTGGAGGCATTCGACGACGAAGCATCCTCCCCTTCAACTACCCACCAAAATTGCTGGTGCTGCTGAGCAACATCCCTCATGTCACGACTCCCTACGGCCCTACTGAACCGGAGACGCTCCGCACTGCCATGTGCGACGTCTCCGTCGTAGTTGAGTCGCCTGTCCGCAGCTGTTCGAGCGACGTGGAAGATTAGCGGCAACGCCAATCTGTCCTGGATTAGACCTTTGCTATTTAAATAGAGGAACGATTCTGGAGGAATAAAGCCGTCAAAGCGAACTCTCTCGTGATACATGTAATTGGTGTAGTAAGCCCCGAAGATCAGGTTGTTCGATGAGGTCATTGCTCTTGCACCGTGCCTTCGAGTCAACTTAATGACGAAATTGTCCACTCTTATTAGGTTCGCCCTATTGTATAAGAACTCATTAGGATAGAATTTTATGTACTCAGATTCTGGTGTTCTGTACAAGCGAAGACAGGGCCTCTCAAAAACCCGAATGTTTTCCAATAAACTTGCTCTCACGTTGAACCACACGGGATATCCAAATACAAACATGGGCCTGATAAGGGCCATGTAGCAGATTACCTTCACCCTCGAATGGAGTTGGCTGTTATAAAAGTCTCTTTGTAAGGGCAAAAGCCCTTATCCGGAACTATATGCTTGTCCTCAACCCGCTTAGTCAGGACTCTATTGATCACCTTTTCGAACACCTTACTGATGTTTGGAAGAAGACTGATCGAGCGGAGATTCGCCGGATTGGAAGTGTCTTTATAGCTTTTGGGGATGGGATGTACCACCGCAGTTTTCCAATGCGCTGGATAATGTGCATTATTCATTGCATTATTAAACAGGGTGGTATAAATGTTCACCGCTTCTAGAGGGAGATGTCGAAGCACAATGTTCGGTATTTCATCGGTTCAAACTGATTTCTTTCTTCTAAGTGATTCGAAGATCGCTTGGAGCTCTTCCTTCGAAATGAACGGCGGTAGTACCCTATCGTTGGTGATGACATTATTTGCCATATTCTCGTCTCTGAACTGGGTGAAATCCGAGCTCCCGAATCGCTAATTCACAATTTCATTTCGAAGGTAGAAATTCTGCACAAGGACTCGATTCTCCAGATCGTGGTTCGGGCCAATGATAACATTCGCCTTGTACACTTCCTAAAAAGTCGCTCCTATAGTCTCTACCTGCTCCTGCGGATCCTCGGTCACAAAGAAGTTGTCATTATCAACAATCTCATTTGGATCTATGCCTGCTGCTACAGGTTTTTTTTCGTTGTTCGTCGTTCGGGCGATTTTAAGACATGGAAGGTCGCTCTGATTATTTCTCCGAAATATTTTATTTATTTGGGTTGCTGGTGTTTACAGACCGAATTTCATTCTTCCAATGCAAACTTACAGATGCTCTGTAATTTTTCTTTATTAATGTTTGGAGGTTTTTAATCGACCACTTCAGTGTCATGATCTCCGGGTTATGTCTGTTAGTAAACTGTCTGTACAAGGTTTTTAGTCTTGACAGCAGTCTACTTTTATGTCGGTACAGTACGTCAATTGTTGCGTTGCGGAATAAGTCTTCGTTGTCAGTGTGTTGATACCGAGGTATCGTTTTGTCCATTGTTCGTTTGATTGTCTCGTCCATTAGTCTCAGATACCTGTCAATCTCCTCGTTTGACAGATTTCTGTTGGACGGTGGGTAGAGCGAATTCGAGGAGAGTGCTCTAGTCAGTGTTCTGGTGAAGTGTGTCCAACGCACCCTACTATAATTATAGGAATGCCTTTGAACAAACTCATCCAATTCCGCAATTTAGTTGGTAACAGTTATTTCGGTGCTGAAACCGCAATGGTCACTGTCATACACGAAAGTGCGTAGACAATTTGTAGTTTGCTGGTTAGTGCATGTCAGTTGTATTCGTGAGTCGAACAGCAGAAGATCCAAATAGGACCCGTGTCTGGGAAACGACGGACTATCGGTCGCCTTAAGCCCGAGTCGATACATCACACTGTGGTTTTGAATTAAATAGTAGCTTCCCTCTAGTATTTGGTATTATTTCCCCAATCACTATGTTTGGCGTTGAAATCTCCGCCGATAATAAAATAGTTGTCTTGCAATTCCAGCCTCAGTATTGCTATACAGTATTTCCCCTACCTGCCGCCATTTGGGCGTAGGTAACTTGGGGAGTAACGGCTGGAGTTTGCAAATGCACGGATGGACCTTTAACTTCCACTTTCTACTGCCGGGCCAGATTTATTCTTTTGATGTATTGGAACTTGGGACAACCCCGATAATTTGCGATATGTCCCGTGTTCCTACATAAGGCACAAGAGAGTTGGTTTTTTTCAAACGCTCCGTCCTTACCCAGAGCGCATTCCTCAGACTTGTGGTTCTTTCCGCAATTCACGCATCGAGTCTACATTTCGCAGTTCGACGCGGCGTGCCCGAACCTTTGGCAGCGAACACATTGTAAAATGTTTTCGCTCCTCTTTAAATTTTCCCAGTGTACAACCTAGTTGTCTAGGACTTTAATACTCCTTAGGCCATCCAGATTGCTGGTGGGACTTAGCTGGACCAGGAAAATCGGCAGTTGCCGCTTCTCCCTTTTGGCTCTGGCTGTGGTGAAAGACTTGACCCCCACGAATTGGAGCCCTTCGCACTTCTTCTCTTTCAGCAGTGCAAGGAGCTCCTCCGAATCAGTCGACGGTTCTAAACCCCTCAGCAGCATTGTTTGCAGCTTGTCCCCCTTCGGGGTGTAGGAGAAGAACTCCGTCGTCGAATTCTTCAGTAAATTTTTGATTTTATAATAGCGTTCCACTGAATTGCAGTGTTTCCTTGAGTTTCATATTGTAGGTACGAGTATTTATGGGTTTATTTATCTTTGATTTGCAATCTTGTCTTGTTTCTGGTGCTGTTCCTTAGAGCTCTGGAGTTGTTGTTGTAGCTCATATTGTCTTCTCGCCACTTGTTTGTTTCTAATAGCCAGTACTTTTTGATGCAGCTCTTTAATGCCTCTATATATTGCATGTACTTCTTCATCCTCTAACATCAGAGATTGGAAAGTATTCTCACCACCCATATAGCGGCCTTCTCCACCATCAGACACGCATGGGTCTTCTTCTTGGTCTGACTCAGCTGCCGCCTTTGTTGACGCTGTTGGCAGTATAAGTTGTTATGGAGTGGCGCTTTACAAGATTCTGAGTTGGATTCAGCCTCCTACTCCTCTTCTTCGCAATATTTTCCGATAACATCATGTCATCTGCTGGTCCCGCTATTTGAGTAGCGGTCCGCTTGCTATCATCGTACGATTGCTCTTTCGTAATTTACTCGTATTTTATTTGACTGTGTTTTAAACTTTTAAAAATAAAAAGTCAATGTAATTTTTTCGGGAATCGAACCCACGATCTCTGCTTTATCGGCCGACATCGCTACCACTAGGCCACCGATGCACCTGACCAAAATGTTTCTAATTCACTTTTATATATTTTTTTCACTTTGAAAGCCGAAACACGTCTGTTCCTCACGGAGGTCTATGAACGACTGATTTAGTCTCCCCATTAAATGTTGGATGCCAGCCATGGAGCGAAATAACCACTGAGCACAAACATCTTTCTTTCTCTCTCTATCCCATTTTCGAAAAAAAAACTTAACACGTGCTCAGGCACTTTAAGTGTATTCATACCCACTTGAGTGTTAGTCCTTTAAAAAAAAAAAAATACATACTCGTATTTAAGACTCGTCACCTCTGATAACATTGATCATCAACAACGGTCGTGTTTATCACAGGAAAAGTTTCCACTGCGGACTTGCCGAGCTTCGCACAAAGTACATTGAAAAAAGAAGATTTAAAAATATCTTTGAGATCTGCGAAATACCCAAATATGTCTTACGGATTCTTTGAATGCTAATTGCGTCGCGTTGGGATAAGGGATGAATAGTAGAATATACAACCGCAGAACACGTAATTAAGAGTAAAACCAGACTTATTAAAATCTTGCCTCTGGTGTCAACAGGAGTATAACTTGCAGTTATCCACAGTCATCCATATATTTGTCTTATTACGTAGTTAGTTTTGTCGTATCTGATAAGCTCATTGATAGCAAATTCCAGTCTGGTTACAATATTTAATGTATTACCAGAAAGTACACCGTGGAGAAAGATTGAGGGTAAGTTTTTTGTTTGATAATGGAATAATCAGCAACTTATTTGGATTTAAAAGTAACTACGAGTAATTAATCAAGTACAGGTGAAAATCATCGGGGTAAAGGTGAACTGAGGTATGTTTACAGACAGATAAGCCATTTTTTCAATAAGTAGAACGCATGTTAAATTTAAGTAAGGAATTCGATCTCGTTATATGACTACCGCGATCACGTTTACAGCGTTCGATTCTTTGAAGCCAATTTCCCACTACTCTTCCACACATATTGGCAATTTTGCGTTCGATATTATTCCTGAGTTCCTCTAACATTTTTGGCTTGTTGGCCTAAACCAACAACTTAACCTAACCACATAAAAATAAATCTAACTGTGTTAAATCGCCTGAACGAAGTGGCAATTCGGCCGGATCATTTCTCGAGATTACACGATTAACAAAATTTCCCTTCAATAGAGCAATTGTTTGACCAGTTGTGTGATATGTCCATCCAATTCTGGCCAAAAATAGTCTTCCAATATGGCACAATAGAGAACTCCGTTGACCGTAACATGACGATCATTTCCATCGTCGAAAAAATACGCTACAATCACCGGCAGAAATCCACTGCACATGTGGGTTTGCTTATTGACACAACCATTAAGTCAAAAATAAGCTTCATCGCTGAAGATGATTTTTCGATGATATTCAGGATTTTCTTCAAACTTTTGCAGAGCCTAATCGGAGAAATTTCGGCGCTTCAAATGATCAAGAACTGTCAAATATTACAGCACGTGTTGAAAGCTATCCCTATTAGAAGCTTCATCAGTCAAAGGAAAAACTCCTTAGCTTAAATTAATTGACAAAAATTGAGAGCAATGAACTTCATTTCTGAGGTTGGTGTTTTCATAACTTGCGTTTTAAAGTGGTAAGGGAGTTTAAAAATAAATAATTGACAAAGCCACAATCAAAATAAAGTAATTTACGAAGTCACAATCTGCTGTGAACTACGAGTACATAAGTACTAGTTTCTTGACTCATTATGCTATTCGCCTTATCATATTCTACACAGAGAAGCGGACTGCGCAAAATTGAGATACTTTTTCATAGACTGAAGTTTTTCCTTTTGGAAGGGGTGACGTCAGAAAAAATACTTTTTCCTTTTTTGAATGTCGGCGTACCATATAAATCGAATCCAGACACTTTGGGGTAGTATTCGACAAACATAACCAATGTTATTATCTAATATTTGTGTTCTATGCGTGGAACATCGTAATATTGATTGAAGTGCTTCAGAGGTATTAGCAAGCCTTATAAATGAGATCACCCACCGTCTGATAATATTACTTAATGCAACATTAAAACTTATCAGTTGCGCATGGATTGCACTTATATATAGCTATTTTCAGATCTTCTCAACTGCAGGCGCTGCGGATTACCCATTTTGTCCCTACAAACTTTTACATGTCTCTGGATTTGTTTATAATACCGTGAATTTTATCGCAATTTTCATGTCATAAATTATCCTCATGACTGCTGATATACTCGTACGCAGATAATAAACGAGTAAATTGTCCGGTTTTGGTACAAAGTTTCCCTTTAAAGTTCGTTCAAAAAGAACAAGTAATCTGCAAATTACCGGTCGTTATTTTCATAATAAAAAAAGAAATAAAAAATAATTACGATTTTTCTAATTTAGTAATTTCGTTCGAAAATCCATCTAAAATCGGTCACATAAGGTTCTACAGCATTTCCCCAATTTAATGACGCATAGAACATTTTTTCGAAAAAAGTTAATAAATAAATTTAATAATTTTTCTTATCACCATGAGACACGCTTTGACGCGCCTTAAATTTGTATCATCATTTTCAGACCGAACAAAATTGTGAGTACATACTCGTATCTCTATATTGTTGTATCTGAGTGTCTTATCGTTAACTTATCGTCTTGCTCATGAATACTGGTAATTTGCAAACATAAATTACGACTATGGCCGCGCGAAAATTAATTATGAAACAAACTATAAGTATGGACGGGACAGTGATCAGTAAAAATTTGGATGAGATGAATCACGATCGTAATTCTTGAGAAGAAATATGCTGGTGGATACACCTGATGCAGAGCTTAGACAAAGGTATCTTGAGTATCTAAGCCGTTATCGAATTTATCTATAGCAAATTTCCGTTCCCCATAGTCACAACAGTAGATTCGCTAGCAACAGCACTATTCGTATCAATGCATTACAATCCTGCTACAACTTATAT
Organism: Volucella bombylans; assembly: GCA_949129095.1. Taxonomy (NCBI): domain Eukaryota; kingdom Metazoa; phylum Arthropoda; class Insecta; order Diptera; family Syrphidae; genus Volucella; species Volucella bombylans. Next base: position 132,627,159 of record OX422142.1, on the reverse strand, counting down.
ATTTAGTATGTACTTGACCACGCCTACTATCTATTGCAACAGTAAGTCGTAAAACAAGCTGAGGGGAGAACATCATAACTTTATTAGGTTAGTAGTCGAGCAAACATGAGACCACTAATTTTTATATAATTCAAAGTAAAAAAGATGAAAGATACTTTGAATGAAATGAACGCCTGATAAAGCTATTCCGTCACTATAAATTGTTTCGCCGCGAATTTATTTGTTGAAAGAGTGTTTGATTATATTTGTGCTTTTAGTCGATTCGATAGAACGTATTATTTATTAAAAAAAAAAAAAAACCATCCCGTCCACAGATGCGTGATTGACTTTTGAGAAAATGTAGGGCAACCGAGGAAGCAGACTTACGAGTGCAAGTTTGATTGCATGCTTCTTTGGTTTGTAACTAATGAGTAAGCAGTTATCAAGGCAATGCTTAGACTGTTGCAATTTTAAATTAATTAAAATTTCTGTTTGTGTACATCCACATAACGGCTATGTTAATTGTAATTCATGCTCATAAAAGTGGAATGTATGACATTATCAAGGTGTCACATTAATTGAATTGTAACATTTTAGATTTTATAAACTAAAGAACGAGGATAGAGGCAATGAATGAACAGCAGCACGCTCTTAGTACGATCAAATGTACGTATACGAGTACGTGTTCATTAAATAAAATAAAATGTTTAATGGTTCCTAATAGCAAAATTGTAAAATTTTATATCGGTAAGGTACACGTAGGTAATTTAGACATAAAGTGGTTATTTAATATTTGTTGTTTTTAATAAAGTGATTGGGTAATGTTGATAAGAAATATGAATATGTACTCGTATATACGCTCCAAATGGGATTAATAAAACCCTTGTGAGAACGTTTCACAAAGTAGGGTAGCAGTAGCAACTTGCAATTACAGGCACGACATTTGGGCTAAGTGCACATTCACTCGCCTATTAAATAGTTGGTGGTTTTAGAGTCCAGTTAGGAATCGACCTTGCGCTCGCTTAATAAAACAAAAAAATTGGCTTATAAATTCTAAGCACTTCTCCACGTTATTTAAGCATTTTTGGCTAAGATCTGGTTACAAAGAATTTATATTTTTATATAATCATTTGGATCATATTGTATTGCTTATGAAATTTTAAATGACTATCATATGATAGTTAGGTCCTTACTTTATCCTTCACTTATAAATGGAACTTAAGAACCCAACTACAATACGAAATTCGAAAACCAAATTACGTCATTCCATCGAATCATGTGCAACTATGTATCAGCTATGTATCTTCTGAGTAATTGACTGTTGTACGATTACTCGTAGTTGCCAGTTCTTTAACTATCTATCGAATATTATTCTAGTTCAACCCAATTTGACTTTCTTAACCAAATGTGCGAGCATTAAGCAAGAATAAAAAAACACCACTATAATACCCTGCAGTGGTAGATGAGTTCACCCAATTGAATCAACAGCACAGTTGACAAAGAAGTCTCCTCATCGTTCAGTAAACTGTCACATAATCACTTAACGATCGATGTAAGGCATTCTTCTAATACAATAGATGTCCGAACGTGGGTGAATATCGGCTCGGATCACTTCCATATTATAGCCAGGGTATAGTTGCGGACATCCCGATTACAAAAATATTATGAGCAAATTTGATGTCGAGTGGTCACAGTCTTAAGAGATCGGCATAGCAATTATCCTATGTCGCCAGTAGCAAGTACCAGTGACAGCCCGCCAAAAACATCAGAGATATCATTTCTGATTTCCTGGGTATCTCTTTGCCATCATAACGGAAGCGGTACCCGAAAAATGCCTCTCAGCTTACCGGTTGCTCAATAAGTTTTGTCGTTCGATAAGAGGTGGCCCTATTAGGTTCGTTGTTTTATTTTTCTAAAAACGGTAGTACTTTCTTCGTAATTAAGCACATTGCAAGAGCAATGACCTCGACGAATAATCTGATATCTGGGGCTTACTACCCGAATTACCTTTACCACGAGAGTATGCGCTTTGACGGCTTCGTTCCACCGGAAGCATTCTTCTACCTTGATCAGATAGGGTTGATCCAGGATAGATCAAAGGTGCCGTTTTATGAACACGTGCGAAGTTTCTAGTAGATCTGTTAACCCATTCGTATATTTGCAGCTATTCAAAGTTGACGTGTGATAGTGTTTTTTTTACAATGGAAAAAAATTAATATCGTACTGTAATAAAATGGGTTGCTGAAATTAAACGTGGTCGTACTAGCCTTGAAGTCGATCTACGTGAAGGACGTCCAAAAAGTGCATCAACTCCAGTGTCTGATTTTTTAACGTAAACCACCTATCATGTAGACTTATGTTTACGGGATGTCCATACATCCATGGGGGCAAAGATACGCCTTGCCATCGCTCTGCCGCCTTTCTGAGATACCAAATCGGAACTGTGTTGCCGGCACAAGTTCCACCCGTACTTTGCTCTGCCCCCGTTTATTATTAGAAAACGTCATTGATGCTCGGGGCCCAGTGCATCAACACCAAAAGTCGTAGCAAAAATGCAGGAAATGATTTTGGATGATAATCGATTAACCGAGAGAAAGTAAAGAGAGTAGATGCTCTAGGCCATTAGACAGTGTGAGCTACATTTTGGCTGAAGTTGTGGGTTTCAGAAAGCTACATGCTACTCGTACATGCACAATGGGTGTCGCATTCGCTAAAAATTAAACAAAAACACATTCGAATGCGACTGGAGCGTTTTAGAAAGGATAAAAATGATTTTGTGCATCGTTTCATCATTATGGATGAGACTACTTCGGCTCCGAAGCGAGTTAGGGTCCAGAGATTGGCCAAGAAGGTGTTAGCATCAGTTTTTTTGGGATGCAAAAGGAATTTTGTTCGTGGATTACCTACATCGACCTGCGAACAAAACAAAACAAAACAGGACAATTTTGGATTTAAATACGCGCGAAAGTTTTGGTCGTGCTAATGTAAATTGGGTTCCACATTTGTGGAATGCGAATGTTTGACAGTTCGCAAATAGGATTTGTGAATAAGAAAACCGTTGATTTCTTCTCAAAAATTAATTAAATTTGAGTTTTAGTTTTAATAATCCACAGATAGATTAATCTCTGTGCTTTTGGAGTAGTAAAATTGTCACTTGCCTGTCTTTAAATGTATGTATGTACTAAAAATGATTTATTCGCAGTCAGCACATGCGCAATTCGCTGAGCTGTGAATTGGACCTTAAAAGAACAAAACCAAGTGTTGAGTGAGAATGAGATAAAATGCCTCCAAATTATGAAGATAAAGAGAAATAATATTGTAATACTGTAGCGCAATTGAACAAGAAGAGCTTCCAAGCAGCCAAGGGCCAAGCAATTGCATGTAAAAATAATAAAAATAAAGCATGAATACAAAAATTGCGAAGAAATTAAAAAAAAATAAATGCGTAAATTGTGTTATTACCAATGAAAGATTGGGCTTAAAACTACTTTAAAAAAAAATGATGCTAAGAGATGTCGTATTTTATATTATCAATTAGAAAAGCAATATGATAAAAAATCTCTAATTTTCAGGTATACTTCTGAATATACAAAGTTTAACTGGAAACTTCGAATTGATTGAAGATTTTGTTTCCCAAATTAATGTAGTCTTTCTGTTGCTGACCGAAACACATCTAAATAGTGACATAATGAATTGTGAAGTATCTCTACCCGACTATAAATGGCATGACTGCTTGTCCGATTCTAGGCATACAGGCGGAGTGTCAATATTTGTGGAGAACAGTATAAGTTCGAGAACGAAAAATACAATAGCTTAGCGTGTGCAAAACAAATATGAATCCTAGCCGTTGAAATTACTTACAATCAAGAAGCATTGAACTTTGTTGTAGTTTATACATACGAGGGGCGTTCAACATATTCTCGGTATCGGGGTGAAGCTGTGGTTGTATATATAAATTGACTTATTTATCAAGTAATACTATTATTTTAGTGCATTCGTGTAAAATTTCTTATAAATGTGATTATTAATTCGCGTTTTATCTCTAGTTAAACAGAATCATAATGGCAACTGAGACGATGATGGTGAAAATTGAGCATCGCGCTGTAATTAAATTTCTCACTAAGCAAGGAAAAAGTCAAAAAACTATTCATGAAGAGATGGTGGCTGTTTACCAGGGTTCCGCACCTTCATTATCAACTGTGCAAAAGTGGTCAAGTGAGTTCAAGAGATGCGGAGAGAGCATTGAAGACGACCCCCGCTCCGGCGCCCCGGCTACTGCTTGTACGGGAGAAAGCATCAAAGAAGTCGAAAAACTTGTTCTTGAGGATGCCCGAATAAAGGTGAAAATGATGGCAGAGATCACCAAGCTTTCAATTGGTACCATTCACACCATTCTTCATGACCATCTTAACCTTTCAAAGGTCAGTGCAAGGTGGGTGCCACGAATGCTCACAGCGCCTCAGAAAAAAGTGAGAATCGCATGCTGTAGAGAGCTTTTGGAGATGTGTAGTGAGAACGCGGACGGTGTTATGGATCGAATTGTTACTGGGGACGAAACATGGGTCCACCACTATGACCCTGAAAGCAAACAAGAGTCCATGCAGTATAAGAAAGGAACAGACCCCCCGAAGAAGTTCAAAGTCACTCCGTCTGCCGGGAAGCTCATGGCCACAGTTTTTTGGGACTCAAAGGGAATGTTACTCATTGAGTACAAAAAAGGTGAAACCATCAACGCCACATCCTACGCTTCCACTTTGCATAATTTGCGGGAGGAAATTAAAAAGAAAAGACGGGGTAAACTCGCAGCGGGTGTGTTGCTTCTTCATGACAACGCTCCTGTTCACACGGCGCGAGTTTCCAAGGCTGCTGCGCGAGATTGTGGTTTCGAAGAAATCCAACACCCACCCTATAGTCCAGACCTTGCCCCTAGTGATTATTTCCTGTGTCCGGATTTGAAAAAATGTCTTCGTGGAAAAAAATTTTCGGATGATGAAGAACTCAAGTCGGCAATAAATGGGTATTTTGCAGAGAAAGAGGAAATTTATTTTTTTGAGGTTTTAAAAAAGCTTATCTCAAGATGTAACAAATGCATTGGTGTTAGGGCAGATTATATTGAAAAATAAAAACAATTTAAATTGAATTCGCATTTTCCTTCATATCGATACCGAGAATATATTGAACGCCCCTCGTAGATCAAGTGCTTTTAAAGTAGGCGATTTCTTTAACATATTAAATGCAGTGATACCGCAAACACCACAAATAATGATAGATAGACTTTAGTATAAAAATAATTATGAATTTATTTTTGTGGAAATTCGGTCTTAGACAGTTAGTTAATGAACACATTGTACAAGAATCATATGTGCATCAAGAACTCTTATTGACTACGTGCTCGTGGATTTTGCCTTCAGCGATCATTTCAAGGTTCGACCTGATGGAAAGATATCAGATCATGAAACCCTGTGAATGAAATTATGTACTTAATGACCTAGATCCTATAAGGTAGGTAAGATTAGGTGCATTAAATTTGATAAGGGCCGATTTATTAGTGAATTTAGTAATACCTTCGTAAAGAATTCACCTTTAATCAATAGCATTAATATCTATGCAATGGATTATGAAATGGCAGTAAATGCGAAGGTTCTCCGATAAATTTTTAGAAAGTAAGAAAAACCATAAATTTATTACTTTAAATTGCTTATTGTTTTTCAAAATATTCTCCTTCAAGATTTACACACTCTTTCATTTGATAGAACCAGTTTTCAAAACATTTATTAAACTCTGAACCCGACACCTAAGAAACATCCTTTTTGAACGCAGGATGTCATTAGGCGATAAATCAGAGGAATATGGGCAATGGCTGATTAATTCGAACGTTTTGAAACATCAACAATTGAATTATTTGACTGGCTGTGTGTGAACTAGCATTACCATGATGAAAGATGACACGCCGTTTTTTGTTTGTTTTACTCAATTCACTGATGACTTCCGGGAAATAAATTGTTGTGTACCAATCGGCATTAACAGTTCTTTGATCCTCTAAAGCCAAAGTCCCAAAATGACCCGATTTACCGAAAGAACAAGCGATAATTTTTTTTCCAATTGCTTCGAGAGCGAGTCATTTTTGGCGGTTTTCGCTCTCCTTTGAATAACCAAACAACCGGTTGTCGCTTAGATTCAGATTCACTATTTGACAAGACCCTGTTTTTGAGCATCGGTCAGCTTGTGTGGTATCCACTTAGAACAAAGCTCCTTCAAAGCTAAATGTTTATGCAATATTGGTTGAATTGCGGTCTTACTAATGCCTAAGGTTGCTTCTATCTCACGATACGTTATATGCCGATCGAAAAACAACACTGCAAGGCGACCTTAACGAAATTCATCACTGACGCTAGCACGATCGCGTTTAAACTTTGCAAACCATACGAGGTCGATCTATGCATTGTTGTTGAGTTAGACCACATTTAAAATCTTAAAAAATCATCCAACGATATCGTTCACGAAAAACTTTAATTTTTTGAATAAATTGTTAATTAAAACGCACTGTAAAAACGAAACCACTAAGCGCTTTTTGACGTGTCACTTACTCCGTTTATATGACAGCTCAATGCGCATAGGTTCAATTCGCTCATATAAATACCACTTATAAATACTCGATCAGCATTCGTTCATTCTTGTTCAATCACATTGAAAATTTAAAAGCGAATTGAAATATCATATAAACATCCTCAAATCGCATTGAAACATCTTACTCTCTCTCATCTTACGCTCTCATCATCCGAATTAATTTACACACACTTCGAGTTTACCAAACTGTCAGTTCAATCAGCTCTTTGGTAAACTCTCTCAATGTTCTCTCGCTCATTTTGGATTCGGTTTTGGATAATATCATGTAAATACCACCCTTTAACGGGTTGAACCAATGCGCATTGACTAAATGCGTAGAACACAAACACAAAGTAACCTTTTATATTAAGGTCTTAGTCTATTTAATCGACTTCCTAGAGATGTAAAAAATGCTAACAAACTTAAATTGGTTTAAATCAAACATAAAATTCCTTTAAAAAAACACTAGTTTATAAAATATGAAAACTGTAAATATTATATGTATAAGAGTTTTTTTTAAAACTAATATGTACAGCAACTAAAACTAAAAACTAAACTAAAACAAATAGGAATGCCAGGAGTACCGCTTCCTAATTTGGTCGATTATGCCGTATGATGATGGAGAATGCTGCTAGTTTTTATTTATGTTGCTCCATCAAGGTGAGAAAAGACCCTCATATCATTCCATCAAAAAAGGAAAAGTCGAAGCCTGTGATTTCTTTAATATAACATAGTTCTTGAAAAAATTATACAAGAGATACAACTTAAAAGTAGTTAGGGGCTTTGTATACCTAACTAACGATACCATTGCTGAGATCAAAAAAGAATACTTCTTAACAATCTATCTTTCTCTGGGCAAAGCTTAGCAAAGCTCTCTCATTCAAACAACTGAAATGGCATTTCTACTCTATGCCGCAAAAGCGTGGAGCTTGTCAAGAACGGATGAGATCGGCCTAAGTTGTTTTGAAAAAAAGAAAATATTCGGATGATCTTCGAACCCGAATGTACAGCGATATTGATCTTTCCAGAACAATCCAAATATTATACGAGTACAACGACTAATATGGTTGGGATATGTGACGTGTTTACTTGCGAGTGAACACTATCGTTCCTATGGAATACGTTAACTGGTGAAGTGTGTAAATGGGTTCTTTCCATGACAGTAGCCTTAATACCATCGAAAATAATCCTCGGGATCACTAGTAAAGCCCGTTTACCTTCTTTATTGAATTTTGGGTTATCACCTAACCGTCACCCAAACGAGAGCTTAGACATTTGTGAAATTTCATCGACATTATAAATCCATGATGTTTCTTAGAGCGTAAACCCAATATAGCTGGAGAGCTACATTTTATTTATCTATGAAGTTCTACTTCAGCTGATAAATGCGTGGTCGAGAGAACAAAAGCGTACCGCAGTAGCCATTTATGTAATCAAAGCAGCCCTGCAGAAAATAATCGAAAGATATCAAATGGCACGATTTTGGAGGCCCATTGACAAATGCACTTGTTGAAATTAACTTAACGCCAAATCGGGACTTGATTGTTTCGGTCGAAATATTAATTATTAGTTGTGGTACAGTAACAATTTCCATTGACATCTCGTTAGTCCCTAATTATGAAGAAATAAAGTACGATTTGGAAATTTATTCAAGACTTAAATGTTTGTGCATGCAAAAGGGTCTATTTGACCTCCTCTAAATCTCAATCAATTTGAGTACATTAACAAGCCCGTCAATCCAGAAATAAGTTTCATCGCGGAATGTAATCTTGAGTATAAAACAAAAGGTCCATTTTGCACCTAGAGGAGAGTCCAATCAGAAGAAGAACGCCTTGAATGGTGATCCTATGCATTTGAACGCTGCATTAAATAAACTTTTTACGAGGTGATTTTTTGAAAAATTTGACAAAGATTGTATGGAACGAATCGCAGTCAAATTGGAATCATAATGAAAATCATGAATCAAAAAGGCGGACACACGTTTTTAAGCTCAATGTTGCACGAGTTCGCAGAAATCAATTAATAAAATGAATAAGTAGTGGTAGCAGTAATGGTCAATTCTTACCATGCCAGATGTCACAGAAAAACTGAAAATTAATTTGTGATGTCACCTCCTTTTCGGTATGCAACGACAAAGCTCCGAATGTCAACACTTCTGCTTATCGTAGGGGCCCTCTATCTTTCTCTACGCAAAATTACAAGGCGAACAACACAGTAAGTGTAGAAACTGGCCATGGTTCACACCGAAATTATTGGGCCATCAATTTGTATTGATGGTCTTTTCTAAAAACGAATTCTCCAACTGTTTCGAAAGCTTCCAAAAGTCGTAGGAACAACTATAATCCAATCTGAAATATTTAATTCACCCAAAACTTTCCTCACTCAATTCAACATATCACAGTTTAAATCTAATTTTAATTAGAAAATAACATGTGATGAGTTATCCCAACTACCGTGGAAAGGGATTAATTTGGGGCAGACTGTATTATTTATTTTTAAAAAATAATTTTCATTAAAAACAAAAAGAAAAAAATAACCCTCAGCTCAATTATAAAAGAAATAAATCTGCTCTCGGCTGTTGCATCATATGTACTACTTTGCATCACGCCATTTATTTTAACGAAAAGAACAAACAAAAATCCAAAACATCCCATTTTGCTCGTCAAATAAAATTAGCATATTTTGCGCTATAGCCAACCAGAGTTCTGTCAGAACCAGAGGCAGAGTAAACCAACCAGGCGTAGTAGATACTCGTAAGGTTTCTCGCAATGAAATGCGTCGCGTTTACTTCTAATCTCGAGAGCCACAGCATCAGCATTAGAAGCATCATATAATGAATAAACACCCCACCATCCACGGCAATGGGCAAATATTCGTACGTACGAGTGTATGTTGTTGATAATAAAACCAACACTCGGAAGCTACCCACATCCCCATCGCATTGACGCCTCTGGCGCGGGAATTCGAACGAACATAACCAACTAATTGATAAGTTATCAACAACTGAAGCGTATTGAAACGAAAGCACCTGCCTTCATCATCGGATTTTTTAATAATCGCAATTTAGATTAGAAGAGTGTTTTGTCAATTAAGTGAATATGACCCATAGACACTTAATCATCGGAGGGGTAAATTCCCTCAAATCGTATATGAGTACTGGTGTTACTATGCTCTTGCTCTATTATTGGAGTATGTTTCTCTAATCTTATCAAAGTCTAGTCGGCAATGGATTTGAATTTTGAAGGACTCTCAGGATATTTACCAAGAACTAATTGTGGTAGTCATGCTTCTTGTATAATACTTTAAGTGGTTTCGGATAACCTAATGTTGCTGATCTTACGCTAGTTATACCAAAAAAGAAAGAGCTTCTTTTAGAAACTTTTTGTTATGAGAGCATTTTTCTTCAGCACAGACAACGATGTGTTTTTCTTCTAAACAAGCATTGAGTATAAACTTAAAGAACATGGTCTCAGGCCTTCCAAGTGTTTTCAATATGACCGTTACAGAAGCAATGAGTATATCTAAGGTTAAGCTGAAGAAGGTTTTCTCATATCTCACGAGTTATTTTGAGTACCTGTTCTTGTATCGTGACCGCGGCCCCTACGAAGCATCGCCACGAATGCGTTTCTACAACAACGAAAGTTCGAGATACACTTTGGGTTAAACCAACCTATTTGGCCCTCGTTGGCCACTACAGGATGATCGAAGTCTAAGATTTGATCAGGGGCGAGGTGAATGTGTTATGATAACGAATTACTTCCCTTGGTGAGAGTTCATGTCGCAGCCCCATAGCGAAGTGCTCCATGGTCTTTCCAGCTCTTAATTTTTTTCGTAACCCTTCGTCTGATTGCCAGTGGTAGGTTGTTACCGTTTCAATTATAACGAAATCAAGAACGACAAACTGCTTACATATATAAAGATTGAAAACAGTAAGTAATCGTCTTAACTCAAATTAAAACACCATACATCATCAAGCTAAACGACATTTCTCTAGGTTTCCCGAAGCGTACCAGATATGTAGGTATCATACTAGATAGTAATACGAGTAGTTGCTCATAATAGACGATGGAGCGGGGGTCTTTTCTGGGGGCATCTGCATACACCAATCCATTAGTATACGTTCATACGAGTACTGTAGCGTTTTCTAAATCGAAGTCGTCTCAACTATTCATCAGTCCGCTGCTTATTTCAGCCTGAGTCCAAAACCGTCAACGGATATATTGTACTTGTATATTGTAATATATCTACGCAGTCATCACAGATCCCTCACTTCGAACCCCCATAAAATCGAAGGTGGTTAAAGACGACAGCCGGTTATCTCTCAATGAGAGATAACTAGTGCTGACTAGATGGTTGCCACTTACGAAATCTAAATAATCTTTGTTTTATAAGGGTCACCGAGAAGTTTATTAAGAAATCTCTTCTACTCTTAATCATATGCATATGATGTAGCTGAACTGCCTGTCCACTAAATTTTGAGCGTGACAACTTCGAAAGAGTGTCACGCATTGTTCAACTGCAATCCGGACTAGTTTTTGCGTCGTTTCACAAACGCGAATGTAAGATGGATCCATCGCCCTACACCGGCGAACAAGCAACAGTCGAAACCGAGTGTTTCTCCGGTTAAATCGGCGAAGAAGACCAATGTGAGCCCGCCGGTTAATTACCAAATTCAAAGGAGTAAAACAATCAACGGCAAATATTATACCGACTTGTTGGACCGATTTAACAACGATTTGGAAGAAAAACGACAGCAATTGTCAAGACATTGTATAGGCTACGAATTGCTCCCTCATCCAGCATATTCTCTGGAATATCTTATGTAGATGTTTACAATCTACTACTTTCAGATAGCTTTTCCAACTACTTTACCGATTTAAAATCTCAAAAAATGACATTCTCTAAATAAGTCGTGGATTGTAGACCGTAAAAATACGTTTGAATTGAAACAAAGAAAGATTTTTAAGCGAATATAGCAACTGGGAAAAACAGATTAATCATTTTCTGACTTTTTATGCAACATACCCACACAGTATCGAAGGGTGCAATGTGTCTCATCAAAAGAATAACCCTTGTAAATACGAATATTCAAAGTTCTTTGGATCCACCACTCAATGAAATACAAGGATATCGCATCCGGGTGAAACTGAGAATATAAAATCAAAAGGGGAATTCCTACATCCTCGAGGGCAATCAGTACCTTGAGCATTTTATGCTTCCTGTTTACATACAGATGTTCTCCCAAATCATACAAATTTAATGCAAGTCTATTCAGGGCGAAAACCTCATGTATATCTCAAAGTTTTTACTACCTCTGCCATAAAAAAAATTGTGGGAACAAAATTATATGCAATAAGGCTCCAGGTTTCTGAATGCCTTTTTAATTGGGCCGCGATTTAAATCGCCTGAATAACAATAGCGATATCTGGAAAGTACAATGACTCACCGCCTTTGGCGATTTCTTTGATTGTTGTGTGACAAAGCTTCTACTTTTACATTATTCAGTCGCTCTATTGAACCTTAAAGTGCTACGAGTTCTAGTTTTGTTTTCTTTCTTCTTTTTTTTTAATAATTTTTTGCCCTGTAAATTGCAAATTACAAAATAGCACGCCATGAGTTGAATTTTAAAAAGGAACTATGAAGTCGCTGTCCACTATTCACGACAATCACTAGCCCTCTAATAGTATATCAAGCATTACCCAACCCTTCTCATTCGTCTAAGTGGTAAATATTTGATAATTAATTCCAAATAGGTCGGTTCTGGTTCAAGCACACAGGTATCCGTAAAATCTGTTTTTCTGATTGATTATTGTCGTCTCCAGATAATCTTGAAAGAGACACGATATGATGTGAGGTATTTTTAATGCACAATGCACCCTAGATCCCACGCAATTAATATTCTCTCATCACATGCCTACAACAATTCCACTAAACATTTTTATCTTTTTTCTTACAGATTCCAATTACGAGGTCTGCTGATCATCTGGAATACGCTACTGGCGATGTTTAGTATTATGGGAGCATTTAGGACAGCTCCAGAACTGCTACATGTGCTGCGTCACTATGGACTTTTCCATTCTGTTTGTGTTCCTAGGTAAATTCATAAAAATCCGGTTCTAGATCGAATTCGACCATGAACTTGGATATTACTCCGTTTTGAATAAAATATTCGTGCCTTGGATCAGAAATCCTTGGACTTGTGTCAACCTAGAACCAGAAGTAGCTTGCAACTACTTTTTTTATTTATTTTTTATTTATTTAAATGACCCTGATCGGGCAAGTTTTGCTTGCAGGAGATGGAACGTGATTACTTGCACCGTATGCGTTTTTATTTTCATTCACTCGCATCCCACTACTATTTTTGGTGATGCGAAATAACGCTTACGGAACGACTATAGCTAAGACGTGATTTTTCCTGAAACGAAAAATATTAATCAGAATCAAAAAACAAAAAATCAATACATTTTAGCAACAGCTTATCAGGAGACTCTTATTCTACGAATTATTTATGACTTGGTATTGCGCTAGTTAGGAGCGTTCTTCTAATCATTTGTGGCACAAATAAAAATTCCTTTATCGATTGTAGATAGCCCAGGGTCAATGTTTTGTTAACACATGATTGCAGGTCCTGACTTTTTGTCCGTAATCGATTTTGTTATGTATAGTATCACGCCAGATAGCAGCAGGCGAGGTGGGATGATTCCATTTCCACCTATGATGTGATGACATAAATATAAGCAAAACAACTTTCTCATAATCAATGTATTATTGATGAGAAGCCACGCTTCTAACAACCACGTCTTTTAATTTTTCCCAAAATTTTTGATAAACGTAAATACGGAAATTTAAGTATCACTCCTAACTTTGGTTATATTTTTAGAATAAAGAATTCAGCTAAAGGTTAATTAATTTGTTTATCACAGCGGGAGCAGTTTCATGAAAAAGGTGGTTTAAAAATATTTTCCAAGTCACGTGGCCTATATAACGGTCTTATCAGGTTTTAAGAATTTGTTTAAAATCGTGTAGAACCAAAGAAACAGATAAACTGGAATGACACCATAATTGAGACTTGAAGCCCGCTCTGCCGCTCATTAATCTTTTGAGACATAAGAGAATGCTTCTTGTACACGGAAATTTGTTACATTCATCAAAGTTCCCTAAACTTGAACTTCATCTTTACCCTTTAGAAAGTTTGTGATCATGAGTAGTGGTTTCAAAACAAAGCTCAATTAGTAATTCTGGGTTCTTCCGACAGAAACCGGTGTAACCAACTACCTTGGCTAAAATTATAGTAATTATGGCCTATCATACTGCCAACTTTATAGCAGATATGTATATGATCCTCATGTAGTTGCCACTCTTCAAAAGATTTCTCTTTTGAAAATTTAGTTAATCACGTTGAGATCCATTCCATTAATCTGCATGCTTTCATCTGATGAGATGATGCAGGATTTCTATCAAATTAAGACCCGCTTCTTTAAATAGTTAGGCATATTGGTATCCAGGCTCAAGGTCATATGGACGAAATTACAGGCGGTTCGCGTAGAACAGTTTATTCTCTCAGACCCTGGAATGACAGAATCAGAAATAATCCTTCTGCTGTTTTAATTTGCATTATCTTTACCTTCTGCTAAAAACTTCAAACATCAAATCTCTTATACCTACAGAGAAACCAATGTTCCTCTCGTCTCCTTTGCTCGCACGTCTAATGTTCCAGTGTATGCACTTGTCTGGATTTTATACCAGTGATTGCACTGTGATGGTCGGGTTAGACCCAGTTCATCAATTCATCTCTGGCTAACTGTCACTGACGTCCCTAAAATCCCTCTCATCACTTTTTCGGTATTTTGGCGTCCAGGATCGTACCTTGGCCAGGCGGGCGCCACGCAATATTTCTCGAAACTTTCGCACGCTTTTTCCTCCCTATTTCATCATTCCCTCACACAAGGGGAATTTCCCCAAGTTTTAAAGACTTCTTTCATAACCTCGGACCACAAAAAGGGATCAAAAAAAGAAGTAACTAACTACCGTCCCATTGCTAAGTTTTCTCAAATACCTAAAATGTTCGAAAGTATTTTATATGAAGTGCTAAAGCTTTCAGTGCAAGTCACTTATATCACCCAGTTAGCATGGATTTCTGAAAGGTAGATCAACTATTACGAACTTAGTTGAATTTGTATCGTTTGCGTTTTCAGCCCTACGAAATGGCAATTTTGATAAGGCCTTCCATAAAATATCTCAACAAATAATCCTTTTCAAATTGCTTTCCTCTGTTTTAACCCCCATATTATTAAAATGGATATTTTCTTATCTGGGGAACGGTTATTATAGCGTCACTTCTCGCGTCTCACAAGGCAGCCATCTAGGTCCCCTTCTTATCATTTTAACTACAATATAAACGATCTTGCGATTATTATTATACACTGCCCCCTATTCATTTTCCCCGATTACACTAAGTTCTCCAATTCCCCAAAACTATTTCTTCACCCCAACACTCTATTCTCCTTCAAGAAGACCTATAAGTTTTCGTCTTAATGTCTAGAAATTGCTTAGAGCTTAATGTCTCCAAATGTCAATCTATGACTTAATCCAATCAATCTCCTGCTCGATTTTATTTTCCGCATGGCCAAGCCATATCCCAGGTTCAATCCCTTTGTGACCTTGGAGTATTATACGATAGAGAGTTAAATCCTACTTAAAGCCTACTTTTTTTATAATTTGCGCGTACTCAAGGGATTTAAGTACCCTTAAAATGCTTGCATACAGCGCCTGCTGAACTCATCACTCATCAAACGATGGTCTAAAGATCATTTTATATTACACTTAGCCGGGCCCTTCTCGAATATGCCAATCAAGTGTGGTACCCCTTTCAGCTAGTTTATATTTCCCAAATCTAGAACATTCACCATCATTTCCTGAGATAAACCTTTTATTTTACCTCCCTATTGTGACCGCCTCAAACTACTTAACCCGAATCACCTCGAAAAACACAGAGACGTAACTGAGATTCTCTTCATTCATCGACTGTTCTCTGGTTCTGTGGATTGCTCCTACCTCTAAAATTATATTTTCTTCAACACTAACCCTCGTAATTTACGATGTCCTCGTCTCTTCTATATTCCAACCCATCGCACCTTTTATAGTTCCAACGAACCAATCTCCCGCATGCTCCGTAAGATCAACTTAAACCTCCCCGTTTTTTATTTTAACCTGAGTACTTGTTGTCTCAAACTTGTTCTCCTCTACCATTCCCTTGGTTCATAACCCTTAATTTTTGTTAGTTAGATTAAAATAATTGAAATTAAATTGGCTAATGGTCTGAATCAGTGATAACTCCTTGGAACATTTGAAACTGCACACTAGGAGTAGTATCTTGCGTCGATCCCAATGTGAATAACCTGATTGAGAATCTGTAGGCTAAGGAACCGCCAAGTCGCTTTGTTAAGCTATGGGAAACGTGCGCTAGATTCAAGGATAGTTCAGTATTATAACAATGATAAAGAAAAAGCTTTTTCTAAAAGACGATACGTGAGTGGATTACCTGCACTTCATGTGGAAAATATGGAATAAGACGCAAATTGCAAATACCAAGAAAGAATCGTTCTCCAAGGAAATGTTTGAGTGAAAGAATAATAAGTTTTTTTTCTTTATTAGATTGCGCAGAACGAAACATTTAAAAATTGAGTGAATCAGTTGTCTATTACGCCAAGCACTACCTGTGTTTAAGAGCGGATAAGTAAGGATTTGGTCTACTATGGGCTGCCGAAAGAAAATAAATCAGGAAATACTACCTCTCTATTCTGGATCACCACGTTAACATAGTGATCCAATTATTTTTCCTCATTTTCTTTTTCAAACCTCGCCTTTAACTTAAGCCTCTAGTGCTTTTTGGACGCAATTTTCATACGAACTTCATTGAACATGGCAACATCAACTTATTTGCTTAGCCTGATTTCACTGGGGTTTCTTAATGTGGAAACTTCCGCGAATGCACGTACTTTTTATGAGATCACATTTCGGTACACTCGCTGACATTTGTAACATTTTCATTTCCGTCGCTCATATATTTCCCTTTATATGTATTTATCGTACATCATTCAACATAGCTGGATGAACGATTCTCGTACATAAAAATCCTTTAAGTTTAAGATGAGCTTTTCTGTCACAAGGCATATTGAAGTTTTCGCATTTTGAAACAGCAATTAATAATGTCGTAAGAGCAATTCAGACCCAAAGAAATCGGTGTGTTACATTGCATAGAATATGGCAATAAGTCAACCATTATGAATATGAATATGAATTGAACGAGTTCCAAAAACTACGGCGCAATTTGTGCATCGAATAGCTCAAGAAACCGAAGTGTGCCGTTTTTACTTTGGCTGCGTTGAGAAGTAGTGTGAAAACCGTAAAAACCTGGGCAGTGGTTGGATGTCTAAGACAAACCAAAACTCAACCCAACCCTGGTCTTCACCCGAAAAAAGGTAATGGTGGACATCGAAAAGTTCCAAATATTATCTGCAGAGGAAGATTGTGGAAGATTGACCTACTTAAGGAGTGCCATCGAAAAAATTTACCCACCAAAAATTAACAAAAAAATACAGTAAAAATAGAACTAAAAAAATTTAAAAAATTAAAAATATTTATTTCATGTCTCCAAATCCGTGAAAAATAACAAAAAAAAATTAATCTTTATTTTTAACAAATTTTTTAATTTTTTCAGGAACACCTTTCATCATTGTTTTTATGGTCTCATCTGTCACCTTTTTATAGCTATTTTTCCAACATTTTTTGAATTCTTCCAGGGTGTTAACAGCTTTTTTGGTGGCCCTTAACTCTTTTTTAACCAGGGCCCAATATCTTTTAATTGGCCTAAGTTCTGGCGAATTCGGGGGATTGACCTCTCTGGGCACCACTGTAACGTGGTTTAGCTCATACCAATCCATCGCTCTCTTTCCTTAGTGACATGACGCAAGATCAGACCAAAATCGATGATTGTTGTAAAAATGCCTTAAGCGCTTCTGCAGGCACTCATTCACATAAATTTCGCCATTTATTGAGCCAGTCGTGATGAAAGTTTGGCTTCTGAGCCCGCAAGAACAAATTGCTTGAAAAACAAGGAACTTTTTTGGAAATTTCGCTTTAGGTTGGGTTCGAAACTTTGCTTCAACATTTCCTCTACCTTTGGCGGTATAGAATGCCTGCCCCGGAAGATGATTGAAATCAGCAAAAACATAGGATTCATCGTCCATTATAATGCATGAAAATCTGGTCAAAAAATTTGATTGCAAAAGTTTTGCCCGTTTTTTCGCATCCACATTTTTTTTTTGCGTTCCGATCTGGAACCTTTTGGACTTTATATGTTTTCAAGCCCACAGTTCTCTTCACTTTATGAACTAAGAAATTTGAACATTTAGCTTTTTTTGTCAAATTACGTTCAGAAATGTTTGTATTTTTTGCAAGAAGGCTCAAAATCTTAGTGACCGTTTCTTTGTTCATAAAACTGGTTTTTCGACCAGACCCCCCTTTTCTGTCAACTGACAGGTTAACTTTATAATTCTTAATAGCAGTAGCAACTGTTTTCCTATTAACTTTTAGTGCCTTTGCGATTTTTATATACGTCCACTCTGGGTGTGCTAGGTGACACTTAATAATATTTTTTCTTACATCCTATTCAGACTCCATGTTGATTATTTTAACTACCAAACAGAAATGACATAAAATTTAAAAATAATGTAAGCATTCCTAGTATTACAAAAAAGAAGCATTTGATTGATTTTTCTGTAATTTTTGGAAGTAGTTTCGAAATGAGAGTGGGTAAATTTTTTCGATGGCACTCCTTAGTGTTTTCCAAGCTGGGTTGAGCAAATACTATTCCGCGGTAGACAACATTTTTACACTGAAAAGTATTGCTACGACTTACCTGGAAAAGGGCAACAAGCTCTATGCGTTCTTCGTAGATTTTAAGGCGGCTTTTGACTCTGTTGGCAGAGGGGCGCTCTTCTACAAGCTAAGTAATCTTGGAGTGTCAACAAAGTTACTAAAAGTTATGTCAAGCCCTTACTAAAATAATACGACTGCAGTATGGGGTGGAGTCTCAACGTGTCAGACTGTCAAAAATGCTTTTCAGGAGTCTTCTGTTTTCACTGTTTCTGGATGATTTACAAACTTTGTTGCTCGGTGGAATCGAGTTCGCTGAGGCTAAGATAAAGCTGCTCCTATATATTATAATTAATAAATTAGAACAATATTGCGTTTTGTGGAACCTAAAAGTCTAGTCCAAAATAATGGTGTTCCGAAATGGAACTGGTCGCTACGTAAGGGATGAAAATTGTTCATAAAGTACAAAGTTTATGAAACAGTAGTAAGATCTATCGTGTGCTATGTGGCTCATATTTTTCAGTAAAAAGAAGCTAAAAAACTGCTGAGTTACTTTATCAAAAAAATCTTCAGATTATCGGAAAATACATCAAACTCTTGTATATGCTTCACTTGAAACCGGTCTGCGACCATTTTATATGTTTACAATAAGGCTGCACTTACTTTATATTTTAAAAGTAATATCACTGCCGAGTTGTATATAGTTGCAATTCACTTACTACGAGGCAAACTTCAATTATTATTATCAATGGTTTAGATTGTGCAGCGAACACAATGTTGCCCTGATAGACTACAATGTAGCATCTTGGAAAGAGAACCTTCATGAGCTGTTGATGAAGAGCGATCTATCCATCCATGTCGCTTTTAGAGAAAGAACGCAGAAAAGTCTTACCAGGAACACATACCGGATTCTTGAATTTGATCTCGAGGAGAAAAACTATTTCTACGACCAACACAGCTTAACTACAATCTCGTTCATTTTCATGGCTAGATGTGAACGTGTCCGATTAAATTACCGGTATAAAACCGAACCGAATCTGGAATGCAGTTTGGGCAATCTACGTGCTACAGAAGACATTTATCACAGTGCGGCTCATACTGAACGTGATTAAGAGAATTCACTGGGGAAAAACTAGCCTGTCGTCAAACGAAGTTATTTCGATTCTAAACAAGCAAAACTGGAGGGTGCTGGCGAGCTAACTATTTTACATATTCAAAACCATAAATTTTAAATAATTCTACTATGATATAATGTGTATTTAATAGAATAAAATTATTTTCTGTTTTTTTCTTTCCAGTTTCATTGAACAAGATCGTGTCAGCGGGTTTTGGACATGGTTGTTTGTCCTATCGAAACTTCCCGAATTGGGTGACACCCTATTTATTGTGCTGCGTAAACAGCCATTGATTTTCCTCCACTGGTATCATCATATCACCGTGCTTATCTACTCGTGGTTCTCATACACAGAATATACCGCATCAGCACGTTGGTTCATTGTCATGAACTATTGTGTTCACTCTGTGATGTATTCATACTATGCCTTAAAGGCAGCCCGTTTTAATCCACCCCGTTTCATTGCAATGATCATAACATCACTGCAACTTACACAAATGGTTGTTGGATGTGCAATTAATGTTTGGGCACATGGATTCTTAAAAACCCATGGCCGACAGTCATGCAATATCTCGCCAACTAATATCAAACTCTCCATTGCTATGTACTTCAGTTACTTTGTTCTATTCGCAAGATTCTTCTACAAAACCTACTTCTCAACGGGTGGCAAGAAGACTCGATCCACCGCCGTACATCATTCATCGACGTCATCTACCTCGAAAGCATCGGCAACTTTAGCAGCGAATAATTCAGATTTCTTCGCACAAAATGGCAAAGTCAAAGCGCAGTAAAACTCTAGCATTGCTATTTTTTCTTTCTTTTTTAAAATTTTGTTATTCTAAATAAAATTAAAAATAAATAAAACAAAAAGGAACACATTACAGACACAAAGAAACCAGTTATACAGAAATAAAAATTTTTTTAATTAAACGAAAACAAACAAACAAAAAAACAAAAATTAACAACATTAAGAACACAAATGAATTCCTACAGTTATATTTATACAATACGTGTTTTTTAATTCTTTTTTTTCGGTTGATAATTTTCATAATTATTATTAAAAAACTGTAATAATGAAACATTCTGATATTTTCTATTTGAAATAGATTTTAGCCTGTAAAAAAAAAACAAATTAAATATAAAAAAAAGAGTAAACCTACAATTTGTTGATGAGAAAAAAGAAAACCAAAATATCTACTCGAACCTTTAACTTAATATTATAATATTTATTTGTAATTTTTTTGTAAAATAAAATAAAATGTAAAAAAATCACATCCAAAAACACGAGTACGTGTGGTGGTATAGTTATGAGCAAAATAAAAATCCTATAATTTACTTTACAATTACATTCGATTGGCAACACCGATTAAAAAAAAAAGTCTTCTTAAACAAAATGTATTTATTGATAGGAAATAAATACATGTTAATTTGACTGACAAAGGCAAAAAAAAACGAAAGACAGAAACAATTAGACAACCTCTTATGAAATAGACAAACTTACAAAAGTTCAATTGATGCATATATGCATATATATTTACCATTCAAGCTCAATACTTTGTATTGTATTGTGCCACGATTGTTGTAGTTGTTTTGCATTTCTTTTTCTTTGGTATGGTATATATATTAATTGTTTTGTTCTATACTTTAGTCATTTTACATTTTTAAATTTAACGGTCAAGAATATGTTTCTATTTGATTTGAAGTTTCTGCATTTGTTATGGCGTTGGTGGAGTACGTATGTTGTCACGGTAATTGGCAGGGATGTGTTAGAGGTTTGATAGAGGATTGGCAAGTTATATTTCACACCATATTGGAAATGGAAAGTAGAGAACTGGACAATTTTTTTTTAATGTTTTAAGCTTAAACGGGTATTTGAAAACACAAATACCAAGTAAATACTGGACTGCATTCGCTGTCTGCCGATTTTAATTTTATTCCACGCCATTTCCTGTGACAGCTTATCTCTCTTCTTGCCCTTTGAAACATGACAGACCACTTCGAAATGTTTCCTTTAACAATTCCTTTTTATTTAGATTTATGTACACATTTTATATTTTGTAAACAAATAGGTTGGTATCTAGGTGTTTAGTATTTAAAATTTAAGTAATTACAAAAAAACAAAAGGAAAACTAATAGAAATACTGCCTCAAGTTCACAAAGTTAAGTACATATATACAAAGAAAAAAACAACAATGAATACAAAAACCGAAATTAAAAAACTAAAAAGTCATTCTATGATAAATATAATATTGTAAAAAAAAATCAATTGTTTTCGTTATATATAATTAGAATGTTAATTTTTGTTAATGCATTTAACCAAGCTATTATGGGGAGATACAGTTTCGTTTAGTTTTATTAATCTTTAATTTCAAGTATATGATGCTTAATACAATTAGAAAACTAGTAATTAAAAAGAAATTGGAAGAAAGTGAATACAATTTAAATGATGCATAGTAAAATATGAATGAATTAAAAATAAAATAAAATAAATTGATTCGATTTTGTAATTTATGTATGTAGTGACATTTACTACACAAAAAGACAAAAAGAAAGAAAACCGAAAATCTTCTAAATGATAAATGGAGTTTGTAAAATCGAGAAAATATAAAATAAAAAATGGAAGAAAGATGGAGAAAAAGACTTTTAAATTATTTCGTGTGTTAAAAGTTTTATCGTATTGGATTATTTTCATAAAAAAAAACCATTTGATTCTTTAGAATATTCACTCGGCATGAGGAACTATCCTCGACAGTGTTGTAAATTAATATTTAGTTTGTTGTATGACTAGGTAGGCACTGAGCAGCTTCAATATGACAATGCTAGTTGCACTTAATTTACCTCCTCGTGGTAACCACAAGTGTCTGCCCTCGATTTACCGGACTTGATTTGATAAAGCGAGTTAGTTGAGCAATAATACTCCGACGAAAACTATTGAACCTCAGAAGGTTGACGTATAGAATGTACGTCAGATGAACATTCCACAAATTGAATCAAGTTTGGCATCAACACATCAATTGAGCTTATTTCCTTGTAACTACCATCGGATATTGATCTCGTCTAGTAAGCCTTGACTTTCCAAACACTTAAATGTTAGATAAGTTTATAAAGAAGGAACTTCGTTCGATGAATTCGCGTGACTGGATCAACGGTGGCGCTAACAATTAGCTTTGCAGACTTCTTATATAGTATTGGCAGAAATTATATATTAATTTATATTAATTATATATTAATTCATTATTATGAATTATATAATTCTTGTATGCCAAAAGTTTGTATTGCATGTTTTCTTTCAAAATATGTAAATAATGAGTGCATTATTTCCGTATATGATTGGTATCTCGAAGTTTCCGTATTTCACGATTTGTGCCCCAAAGTCCACTACTAGTTCATGTTCTTTCATGAAATCTGTACCAATGATACTCTCGTCGTATATTTCAGTCACCAGACAAACGTGAGAAGGCTATTCCGGTCAGGTGGATTTTAATGGTGGCTTCACCATATACCTTAACCGTTTCTTCCGTAGCTGTTCTCAAGCTGTAATTGCTGGTTCTATGCAACCAGGATTTCTGCACCAAATCTCTCCTGATGATTGAGGCCGTGGCAGCGGTGTCTAATGTTGACATCCAATTTTCCTTTCTACTGACTACTTCTACTAGAAGACTTTCATTAGATCGTTTTGCTAGCAAGACTTGGATGATGGTCCTGGAGCCGTCGATTCCTGCTACCAACTTCTGCCCCGGCCATCCTTACTGCTGACTGTAGCTTCGGATTTGCAATTCCCCATATGAATGCGTCGTTTGCCATTAAGCTGATGCAGTGTATCGGCTTTGCAATTGGAAACCTCCAGCATATGGCTATCCCCAAACCGTTCCTCGATAGTCTGTACTAAAGCCACATAATCTTTAAGTTTTTCAATGTGTATTGTTTGCAACCATTCTGATGCAGGAACATGCAATGCCATTGTTAGGGCAAAGCACATCTCATTGTTCCAGTTGTTCGCACAGGTAACTATTTCAAACTGCATCTTGTAAGCAGACTATCGAACACTATCGAAGTCTCTGTTTTCGCACTGTGTCGAGCTCTTTTGCCAGTAGCTCAACTTTGTTGTCCATTTGTTAGAATTTTTCATCAACTTTCTTCTCTATAGTATTCTATCAAATTTTTCATCGATTTCCTCGAACTTTTGCTGGAGACTGTTCGCAGCCGAGCGCTCGAAAACAAAAATCTGCTTTGAACCATTCAATTTCGGAAGTGAGAGCAAAGACTTCCGTCCACCTAAGGATAATGAAGAATGATATTGCTGTCATTTCTGAGATTTTATCGGAGGAAAGGATGCTTAATGAATGGAACTGCAGCACCGTTCGCCCGATCTACAAGAGGGGATCCTTAAAATTGCTATAAACCGTCAGAGTCAGAGTCTCCTTGATGTCACCCACATGATCAAGCTAAGCACGTTAGAGTCATATGTCACCAAATTTGATGAGTGTCAAACAAATTTAGAAGTGCTTGATGAGACAGTAATTGACACTCGGAACGAAAATTCTGGGGGAAAGTTTTTGTACTATATCGACTATATAATCGTTGGCTCGAGCAAATTCGTATGAAAAGTGAAAATTCGGTACGGAATAATATTATTAATTTTGTTAAAGAAATTTTTGTTTTCAAATACGTGTTGGCTTAAAATGTTGAGAAAAGATACGCGAGTTTCGAAATAAGTGCTTGTGAAGTGTTTAGATGGGATAGTTTAAATAGAATCGTGCTTTAAAAAATGTAAACAAAGCATTTGTTAAACGCGAAGAAATTGTTTTTCTTGTTATTTCTTTATTCAATATTAAGTTCGTAGTGAATAATATAAAGTGTTTATTTAATATATTGTTAAACAAGTCAATAAAGACAGTGAAATGCAACTTAAAGTTTTCATAGATGGAATCCTATTAATGTTACAGCAATATTATTTCAAGGGGAATGTTTCTGCTGGTGAAACTGAAAAGTTGGTGCAAATTGGTTTGGTTTTTAAGTTATAATTGAAGCAGGATCAAGTGCAAGAAAGTAATTACAACCAGCTTTCAGTATTCTTTCACTTTCACCAAACGAAATAGTCCTTTTAAAATATTCTGCTATGAGTATATGCATATACATACACATGTGTAGTATTCCAACTATGCGAATTTTCAGCAGCATTTCACTATTTTATTGATTTGTTTAACCATATATTTAACAAAAAGACACTATATTACACAGTATTCACTAAATATTTAATAGAAAAGTAACAACACAACAATTTGTTCGTGTTTCACAAGTGCTTTGTTTACATTTTTTAAAGCACGATTCTATTCAAATTAACCCATCTACACACTTCACAAGCACTTATTTCGAAACTCGCGTATTTTTTCTCGACATTTCAACTTTATTCTGATCAGACAAAAATAAATTCTTTAACTAATTTATTTATTTTGTTCCACACCGAAATTAAACTTTACATATGATTTTGCTCCCAGCCAAAATCTGTCCAGTCGTGGAGGTACAAAAAATGCCACCAAGGGGCGCTGAAAGCACTTTACCGGGTGTCAATTGAAAGTGGAACGCGTGAAAACTTAACTCACGTGTATGGTGAATCTTCAATATGGTGCCAAAGCCTAAAACTGCTTGTTTTTGTTTGTTTACATTTGAGTATTATACCGAATATAAAGTTAAAATGCATATTATTGGTTTATGGAGTGTGGGCTTCAAATAATATCTATCCACAGAAATCAACATCTGTATAGCAATTTCTGTTTGCGGTAAAGCATAGAAAAATATTGCAAGTGGAGCATTTTACAATTGTCTTTTTATTACAATTAGCTTTGTTGGATTTGAACCATATTGTAAAATGTTTGTGTGGGTACAAATAATAGAACTTATTCTTTTCAATACAAATCCCTTTATTCAGTACAGTTACAATTCACTATTTAATTCTTTCTCTCAGTACAATCCAATTTCTCAACCACTTATAGTTTTCTTATCTTTTACTTAAACCACTTAATCACTTCTCCTAATTAACACTTCAAATAATACTTTTGAACTGATTTGCATACCTTTGGGATGCTGGTATTTATACTCGAATGACATACTTCGAGAACAATCCTCGCCATCCAGCGTCCCATACAATTTCCAATTTGCTAGAAAATTCGATTCCACTCTCCAGTCGAAACTTTGTTATTCCAGTATCGAAATCTTCTGGTCTTCGACATTTTCTGCTAGATGTCGCTGCTCACATTTAAGTGGTTATCACATTGCTCCCTCCCTACAGTTGTTCGTCCCGAACAACTTCGTCATTCAGCATCCCGTTGAAATGACACATTCTATCCAAATGGACCACTTTCAATTTTCCTCGATCCCCACGCTGGATCCGGTAGACAACGTCATTAATGCGGGTTATCACCTTGTATGGACCTTCCCAGTCCTGTTGCAATTTTGGTGATTTGCCTTTCTTACGCTGAGGATTATACAGCCAAACCAGATCTCCTTCGTTGAAACCGGAAGATTTCGCCTTGATACCGTACCTAGTTTTCATGCGGCTGCTTGCTAGCTTCATCTTTTCTCTGGTGTCTTCATGCAATTTACGAATCCTGCTGCGTAAGTCATTCACGTACTCGTTCACCTCTTTGGGCTCCGTCGGTAGGGATCCGAATTTTGCTTCACTTGGCAACCGAATCGTTTGACCAAATAAGATCTCGGATGGTGTGTGCCCTGTTGAGCTATGGACCGCGTTTCGGTAGGCCATTAAGAAGAGGGGTATGTGTCGATCCCAATCCCGCTGGCAGTTGCTGACAACCTTAGATAGATGCTCATTCAAGGTCCGATTGAATCGCTCGACCATTCCATCAGATTGAGGGTGTAGTGGCGTTGTCCTTGTCTTTCTTATTCCCAAATATTGGCATATTTCCTGGAAGACTTTTGATTCAAAGTTTCGCCCTTGATCAGAGTGCAGCTCCATTGGGACCCCAAATCTGCTCACCCAGTTGTTGACTATCTGTTCGGCTACGGTCTTAGCCTCTTGACTTGGGATGGCAAACACTTCCGGCCACTTACTGAAGTAATCCATGACTACGAGAGTATACCGGTTTCCATTAAAGGTTTCGGGAAACGGCCCAGCGATGTCGATGGCTATTCGTTCGAAAGGTGCTCCGACATTGTATTGTTGCATTTGTCCATGTGGCTTTACTTTTGGACCCTTGGTAGCTGCACACCTTATGCACTTTTTGCACCAATTCTCGACATCTTGTTTAGCGCTTAGCCAATAGAAACGTTCCCTTACCTTTTCCAACGTCTTGTTTATTCCCAAATGGCCTCCTGAGATTCCGTCATGTATTTCATGGAGCACTTGGTTGACTCTGGACCGTAGCACAATTAGCTGCATACGAGATGTTGTCCCATCTGCACTTTCCCATTTTCTCTTCAGCAATCCATCTTGCACAAAAAGCGAGTCCCACTGTGCCCAGTATACCTTCAGAGTTTGGCTCCGATCTGATATCTGCTGCCAACTTGGTCTTTCCTCGTGTTCCTTCCAGGCCAATATTGGTTCGATGTCATTGTCTTCCTGTTGGGAGGAACGGATTTCGTCTATACTCCAACCCTCTATTGGCTCAGTCCTGATCATTTGGATAGTTGCCTGTTCTTTCGCTTCTTTACGGTTGCAGTGTTCGCATTTTACCCCGCACGGTCGACGAGAGAGAGCATCAGCATGTGAGTGGAGTGTTCCCTTGCGGTGTTGCACTTCAAAGTCGTAGCCCTGCATCTGCTCGATCCATCTTGCAACTTGGCCTTCAGGGTTCTTAAATTAGAGTAGCCATTTCAGAGCTGCGTGGTCTGTCCGGAGAATGAACTTTTGTCCGTAGAGGTACTTATGGAAATGCTTCGTAGCCAGAATTAAAGCCAGAAGCTCGCGCCGGGTTACACAGTAGTTCCTTTCAGGTCTGGAGAGTACTTTACTGTAATATGCGACCACTTTCTCTTGACCATCATGAACCTGGGAAATCACAGCTCCGACCCCGACATTGCTAGCGTCTGCGTCCACGATGAACATTTTTCCAGGCGTGGGGTAACCCAAGATGGCGGCATTGCACAGCTGTCGCTTCAGTTCTTGAAATGCTTTTTCGCATTCTCCAGACCACCTGAACTGTCGGCCTTTTTCCGTAAGTTGATGCAGGCTCTTTGCAATGCCAGCAAAATCCTTTACGAACCTTCTGTAATACGTGGCGAGGCCCAAGAAGCTTCTCAGTTGGTGTTTATCTTTTGGAGAAGGCCAACTTTTCACGGCTTCGATTTTGTCAGGATCCGTTCTTACTCCTTCCGCTGATATAATGTGACCCAGATATTTTACTTCCGGACGAAACAAGGCACACTTTTCTGGGTTGAGCTTTAAATGAGCACTTCGTAGCCTCTCAAACACTTCTTTTAGATTTTCGCGGTGCTCCTCGTACGTCTTACCTATGACGATAACGTCGTCCAAATATTCTAGGCAGGTTTTCCAGGTGAGTCCTTGCAATGTTCGTTCCATTAGTCGCTCGAAGGTGGCCGGAGCGTTGCACAGTCCAAACGGCATCACTGCAAACTGCCAAAGACCGCTTCCTGTAGTGAAGGCAGTTTTCTCACGATCCGCACGATTTATCTCTACCTGCCAGTAACCGCTCTTCAAGTCAAGTGTTGAAAACCATTTCGCTCCAGAAAGCATATCCAAAGTGTCATCGATTCTCGGAAGTGGGTAGCTGTCCTTTTTAGTGACATCATTGAGACGTCGGTAGTCTACACAAAATCTCGTGCTGCCATCTTTCTTCTTCACGAGGACCACTGGAGATGCCCACGGACTTTGCGATTCTTCAATCACTCCCTCAGCTTTCATCTTCGACATCATTTCGGCAACTTCTGTTTGCTTTGCCAATGGAAGACGCCTTGCAGGTTGACGGATTGGTCGAGCGTCTCCGGTGTCAATGTGGTGTTGAACAATATGCGTACGTCCATATTCTCCGTCTTGTGTAGCAAATATATCAGCGTACTCACCGATTAGTTTTTCTGCCAGGATTCGCTGATCTTCGTCCAGATTACAGAGGCTGAGAATTTTGTTCTTGATTTTTATGCTCTGAACTGTTGTGACCGGTTTTGCACCCTTTTTTTCCGTTGTGGTCGATATAGCCTCAACAGGTACGCATTTTCCCACTATCTCCCCCTTTTTCACCTTTACACTGAATGTCTTTGGATTTAGAATCCTTACAGGGACCATGTTGTTCTTTGGCTCCACTAAGGTCTTTCCCACCATGAAGTCTGTAATAATAATTATAATAATAATGGGTGTTGATGATATAGGAGAGGAAATGTAGAGAATTTGTGCAGGAGAAAAGAGTGTAGGATGCGGACAGGATATCAGGATACCAAAACAAACAGAACTAACAAACGGAAGGAATGGATCTTGGATATGGATATTTGGAGGGAAACGGAAATGGAAAGGGAAGGGATAGTCGAGTGTGAGGAGCGTGGCATGCTTGCGATGCGCGGCTCAGCTCGCCGGATGGGGTAGTTCTTGTCCCCACTCTCAACTGTACTACTACAAAAAAAACATATATCATGCCATGTTACTTACTGTTTTGCTCTGGTGTTGTCACCATATCGAGGATCGCTGGCTGATGTCGATCCAGCGATGCCAATCCCTCCCTGCCGTGAAGTCCCATGGCGATTTTCTGGACTTCCCCTAACCGTATGTTGAACCCTGTCACCGGATCAAATCATCAGGCTCTGATTCAGCCAACCTTACTTACCCCTGAAATTAAAAAAAACTAACACATCTCTAGGCGCATGTGCCTCTTAAAAGTGATCAAAATCAATCAAATACAAATGACACCATACACATAATACATTTTAATGAGGTTTTAATTTTATTCATTATATATTATTTTCCTCCTTATACAATTTTAGATAACATTAAAAACAATATTTTTGTTTTTTTGTTTTATTAACAACACAAGAATTTGTTTGCAATTAATTGTGCTATATGTACATACGGTATGTTTTAAGTCCACTAAAAGTATGCTATAGTTATAAATTATTATTCAATTCGAGCTCAAATTTTAAATATAACAAAAAAATTCATTAATTACATTTATGATTCCTTTAATATACTATATGTACATACATGTACTTATGTATTTTTATTTTATTTACAATAATTTTCTACACTGCTTAATTTAAGGCAGATGCCCTTATTACAAAACAAATCTTTTCTTTATTTAACTTTTTTTTTTTTTTTATGCAAATAAAGTGTAGCCTGCTGTGAGGCGCACTTGAATATTAAATTAAATGTTCACTATTTATATTCTTAAGTATATATATATATACAATTTTTTTTTGATTCTTTTATCTATTTATTTACATACATACATACACTTCCTTTTTTTTTTTTTTTGCGTTAAATGAAAATTTTATGAAGACAGCACAATTTTATTTTATTTTTTTTTATAATATAGTACGAAGTACGAAGGTACGATTTTATGTTTCCTTTTTTTTTGTTTCTTGTGGTTTTTTCTTTCTTCTTTATAGGTAGCATGAATCTTTTTCAATAACTAAGTTCTGCATGTAACACAGTTATTGTTACTCTTTAAGCCCTTAATTCCTGTTTTCTTTTTATTTTATTTAAATTTTTTTGTAGTGGTAAATCTATATATGGGGGACCACGACTTATATCTAGGTCGGTGTCCGCCGAACTTTTCACATAAAAAAAATATTTAGCATACAAAATAACTCCAAAATTAAAAGATAAAAAAAATAACTCACTTTTTTTTTTCCTTTTTTTTTCTTTTTTTCTCCTTTCTCCCTTTTTTTCTCCTTATCTTCTCCTGCTTCATTCACTAACTAGCTTTACGCGGTTATAAATTTTCTTTTCTAACTTTAATTATTCCGCACAATTATTAAATTTTTTTTTTTATATTTTTTTATTTTTTTTTTATTTTTTCTCTTTATTTATTTATTTTTTTTTTTATTTTTTTTTTTTTTTATTGCCTCACTACAATTTTAGTGCGAACCTCTTGGTTCAGCTATCACGTCACCTTTGTCCGCCTTTTTCAATCGCCGAGAAACTCAAGCTTCTTACTCGTCAAGCCAACGGTATCCTCATCCGATTGCATTTTACTCAAGTACCTGTACAATGTACCTATACATAAAAAAAAAGAATACACATGCACGATCCGCTCTCTCGAAATCAAAAAAAAATTTCCCTTCTCCATCATTGTTTGAAGGCCATGCTCCCTGAACGGAAGCTAAGACAACCACTCTTTTTACATCGCCGTTGCTGTTAGTAGGTTTTAGGATTTGAGGCGATGTTTGAATTTTGTCTGTTACATTTGATATTTGCGAGCGCCGTTACAAGTCTCTTTTCTTTTCTGGCTCCATCAAATAGAATCGGTGGCTACCAGGACCACCTTCCACTTTTGCCCACAAAATTGCTTCTGACGAAGGCTCTAGACTCTGATTGCTGCAGATGACGACATTTGAGACTGTGGTATTGGCGTTTCCGTATATCATTGGTATCTCCATGTTTCCGTATTTCAGGGTTTGTGCCCCCAAGTCGACTACAAGTCCATGTTCTCTCATGAAGTCTGTACCAATGATGCACTCGTCACATATGTCAGCTACCAGAAACGCGTGAGTGAATGTTATTCCGGCCAGTTGGATTTTTATGCGGACTTCACCATATACCTTAATCGTTGCTCCTGTAGCTGTTCGCAAGCTGCAACTGCTAGTGTTATGCAGCCAAGACTTCTGCACAAGATTCCTCCTGATGATTGAGGCCGTGGCACCGGTGTCTATTGTTGCCATCCATTTTTCTTTTCCACTGACTACTTCTACTAGAAGGCTTTCGCTGCATCGTTTTGCCAGCGAGACTTGGATGATGGTCCTGGGGCCGTCGACTCCTGCTACCAACTTCTGCCCCGCGAAGTTGGTGCTTAAGCATTTCCCGACTGATGGCTTCGGGAAGGTTGACCGGCTTCTTGATAGCTGTTTCTGCGGGTTTCTTCCTCTATTTGCTTGTCACCACAGTGAGGGCAGTCTTTTCGTCGCACCGGTTCTTTACACTGCCTTTGAAGGTGTCCTATTTTATTGCAATTTCAGCAGCGCATTATCCGTCTATCCCGTCGAGTATCTCGTTCCTCGGCACTAATTCTTGTGCAGGAGCATTTGATAGATGTTTCTTCCCTGACGAAATGTGTTCCCCTGGAAGCCTGATTGGCTGCTTCCATCGCCAGAGCGAAGGCAAGTGCTTCAGCAAGGGTTCTTTTCCCGGCCATCCTTACTGCTGACTGTAGCTTCGAATCTGCAATTCCCCTGATAAATGCATCTTTTGCCATTTCGTCGATAATTTCCTGGCCTGCGGTGGGGTATGACAGATGTGCAAGTCTACTCACGTCTGCTTGGAGCTGCTGCAGTGTTTCTCCTCTTTGCTGCGTTCGGCTTTGCAATTGGACCTTGTAGACCTCCTGCATGTGGCTGTCCCCAAATCGTTTCTCGATAGCCTGCACTAAAGTCACATAATCTTTATGCTTTTCGATGTCTACTGTTTGCAACAATTCTGCTGCAGGACCGTGCAAGGCCATTGTTAGGGCAAAGTACTTTTCCTCATTGTCCCAGTCGTTTGCACAGGCAGCCATTTCAAACTGCTTCTTATAAGTAGACCATGAGGTCTGGCCATCGAATGAGGGAGGCTTCAAATCTTTTCTCCTTGGACCGCTTAAAGAACATTCTCGCAGTTTCTGTTTTCGCACTGTGTCGAGCTCTTTTGCCAGTTGCTGAACTTTGCTGTCCATTTCTTCGAATTTTTCGCCAACATTCTTCTCTATTATATCAAATTTGTCATCAACGTTCTTCTCTATTCTATCAAATTTGTCATCAACGTTCTTCTCTATTCTTTCAAATTTTTCATCGATTTCTTCGAATTTTTGCTGGAGAATGTTATTTTGTTCTTCCAGTTTTTGTTCTAGACTATTCTTTTGTTCGTCGAATTTTTGTTCAATGCTGCTCTTCTGCTCGTCTAGATTTTTCTTTTGTTCATCCAGCTTCTGGAGGAGAAGTGATTAAGTGGTTTAAGTAAAAAATAAGAAAAGTATAAGCGGTTGAGAAATTGGATTGTACTGAGAGAAACAATTAAATAGTGAATTATAACTGTACTGAATAAAGGGATTTGTATTGGAAAGAATAAATTCTATCATTTGTACCCACACAAACATTTTACATTGGTGTCAGAAGTGGGATAGGACTTATTGTGTGTACAAAAAAAAAACAAAAAAAAAAAAAACAGTGTTTTCTGACTATTTGAAAAAACTAGAATGGGTCGAAAACTATTGCAGTTGACCCTCGTCCAACTCAAATCCGAGTTGAACAAGAGAAGCCTCAGCGCCAGTGGAGGAAAAAGTGACCTGGTGCTCCGACTTCAGGAGGCTTTGAACAACGAGGGACATGATCCTGATGCATACTCCTTCGATGTTGACGAGGATGAACAGACAAGTACCGGCAGTGATATGGCTGCGATGATGCAACTCCTCTTGTTAAAAATGGATGAACAAAAGAAAAATCTGGAACAACAAAAGAATAGTCTCGAGCAAAAGCTGGATGAACAAAAGAAAAATCTAGACGAGCAGAAGAGCAGCATTGAACAAAAATTCGACGAACAAAAGAATAGTCTAGAACAAAAACTGGAAGAACAAAATAACATTCTCCAGCAAAAATTCGAAGAAATCGATGAAAAATTTGAAAGAATAGAGAAGAACGTTGATGACAAATTTGATAGAATAGAGAAGAACGTTGATGACAAATTTGATATAATAGAGAAGAATGTTGGCGAAAAATTCGAAGAAATGGACAGCAAAGTTCAGCAACTGGCAAAAAAGCTCGACACAGTGCGAAAACAGAAACTGCGAGAATGTTCTTTAAGCGGTCCAAGGAGAAAAGATTTGAAGCCTCCCTCATTCGATGGCCAGACCTCATGGTCTACTTATAAGAAGCAGTTTGAAATGGCTGCCTGTGCAAACGACTGGGACAATAAGGAGAAGTGCTTTGCCCTAGCAATGGCCTTACGCGGTCCTGCGGCAGAATTGTTACAAACAATCGATATCGAAAAGAATAGAGACTATATGGCTTTAGTGCAGGCTATCGAGAAACGGTTTGGGGATAGCCACATGCGGGAAGTTTACAAGGTTCAATTGCAAGGCCGTATGCAGCAACGAGGAGAAACACTGCAACAGCTCCAAGCAGACGTGAGTAGACTGGCACATTTGTCATATCCCACCGCAGGCCAAGAAATAATCGACGAAATGGCAAAGGACGCATTCATCGGGGGAATTGCAGATTTGAAGCTACAATCAGCAGTAAGGATGGCGGGAAAAGAACCCTTGCTGAAGCACTTCCCTTCGCTCTGGCGATGGAAGCATCCAATCAGGCTTCCAAAGGAATGCATTTCGTCAGGGAAATAGTATCTGGTGAATGCTCCTGCTCAAGACCAACTACTATGCAACGAAATATCCCGCGGGAGAGACGAAGGATGCGCTGCTGGAATTGCGATAAAGTAGGACATTTGCAAGGGCATTGTGAAGAACCAGTACGACGAGAAGGCTGCCTGCACTGGGGTTACAGGCAAATAGAAAGAAAAACCAGCATAAACGGTTACCAAGAAACCGGTCAAATTTCCAGAAGCCATCAGTTAGGAAATGCTTACTTCGCGGGGCAGAAGTCTGTAGCAGGAGTCGACTCCAGGGTAATTATCCCAGTCTCACAGGTAAAACAATGCAATGAAAGCCTCCCAGCAGAAGTAGTCAGTGGTAAAGAAGCGAAAGAACAGGCAACTATCCAAACGATCCAAACCCATAGAGGGTTGGAGTATAGACGAAATCCGTTCCTCCCAACAGGCAGACAATGACATCGAACCAATATTGGCCTGGAAAGAACACGAGAAAAGACCAAGCTGGCAGCAGATATCAGATCGGAGCCAAACTCTGAAGGCATACTGGGCACAGTGGGACTCGCTTTTTGTGCAAGATGGATTGCTGAAGAGAAAATGGGAAAGTGCAGATGGGACAACATCTCGTATGCAGCTAATTGTGCCACGGTCCAGAGTCGACCAAGTGCTCCATGAAATACATGACGGAATCTCAGGAGGCCATTTGGGAATAAACAAGACGTTGGAAAAGGTAAGGGAACGTTTCTATTGGCTAAGCGCTAAACAAGATGTCGAGAATTGGTGCAAAAAGTGCATAAGATGTGCGGCTACCAAGGGTCCAAAAGTAAAGCCACATGCACAAATGCAACAATACAATGTCGGAGCACCTTTCGAACGAATAGCCATCGACATCGCTGGGCCGTTTCCCGAAACCTTTAATGGAAACCGATATACTCTCGTAGTCATGGATTACTTCAGTAAGTGGCCGGAAGTGTTTGCCATCCCAAATCAAGAGGCTAGGACCGTAGCCGAACAGATAGTCAACAACTGGGTGAGCAGATTTGGGGTCCCAATGGAGCTGCACTCTGATCAAGGGCGAAACTTTGAATCAAAAGTCTTCCAGGAAATATGCCAATATTTGGGAATAAGAAAGACAAGGACAACGCCACTACACCCTCAATCTGATGGAATGGTCGAGCGATTCAATCTGACCTAGAATGAGCATCTATCTAAGGTTGTTAGCAACTGCCAGTGGGATTGGGATCGACACATACCCCTCTTCTTAATGGCCTACCGAAACGCGGTCCATAGCTCAACAGGGCACACACCATCCGAGATCTTATTTGGTCAAACAATTCGGTTGCCAAGTGAAGCAAAATTCGGATCCCCACCGACGGAGCCCAAAGAGGTGAACGAGTACGTGAATGACTTACGCAGCAGGATTCGTAAATTGCATGAAGACGCCAGAGAAAAGATGAAGCTAGCAAGCAGCCGCATGAAGACTAGGTACGATATCAAGGCGAAATCTTCCGGTTTCAACGAAGGAGATCTGGTTTGGCTGTATAATCGTCAGCGTAAGAAAGGCAAATCACCAAAATTGCAACAGGGCTGGGAAGGTCCATACAAGGTGATAACCCGCATTAATGACGTTGTCTACCGGATCCAGCTTGGGGATCGAGGAAAATTGAAAGTGGTCCATTTGGATAGAATGTGCCATTTCAACGGGATGCTGAATGACGAAGTTGTTCGGGACGAACAACTGTAGGGAGGGAGCAATGTGATAACCACTTAAATGTGAGCAGCGACATCTAGCAGAAAATGTCGAAGACCAGAAGATTTCGATACTGGAATAACAAAGTCTCGACTGGAGAGTGGAATCGAATTTTCTAGCAAATTGGAAATTGTATGGGACGCTGGATGGCGAGGATTGTTCTCGAAGTATGTCATTCGAGTATAAATACCAGCATCCCAAAGGTATGCAAGTGAGTTCTAAAGTGTAATTTGAAGTGTTAATTAGGAGAAGCGATTAAGTGGTTTAAGTAAAAGATAAGAAAAGTATAAGTGGTTGAGAAATTGGATTGTACTGAGAGAAAGAATTAAATAGTGAATTGTAACTGTACTGAATAAAGGATTTGTATTGAAAGGAATAAGTTCTATCATTTGTACCCACACAAACATTTTACAATACAGACATTTAAAGACTGCAATCGACAGTTCTTAACAACAACTCTTCGATATCAATAGTGAAGCTATAACTTCTACCTTGCAAAATGCCCCAACTCCATTGGATATTCTCACGAATCACTTCGTGTTGTTAGCAATAGTATTGGTGGATTCTGCTTCCCAATTATATTTTGTGTACATCGTATTTCGCTTAACTTTTGGTAATACCCATGCCTCTGCTAAACAAAGAATCGCAATAACCTTGCGATCAGGGATAAATGATAACACAACTACCTTTGACTGCTTCATACTCCTCTCAGCCGAGTTATCGTATTTAATGGAAATCTTTATCCGTTCTTAGAAACATTCAACTGACCGACCCATCATTTAACGATATAGATTAATCGGTGCTTCGCTTTCTTTGATTTGGTTTCTATGGCCAATACGTTTAGGAGAAAATATGCCAACTCTACAAAAAAAAATTTGCATCAAATGGTGTTTGGTTTAATGTGACTAGCAACGATATTAATTTTAACGTAGATAACGACGATTCACATTTAGAGTTTCTGGGAAATTGATTCAAATATTCAACCCACCCAAATCAGAACTGCAGAAGAACAGCACAGCGAAACCAACTACATATGTTCAACCGTGAAAACGCCTGCCCTCTGGGCACTATTCTGTCAAACTCTATTCGCATTTATTCTTGCCACACCACAGCGGTTTAAATGAACAAAGTACAACTAAAAAGTTTCGTGTTGTTTTTGATAGATCCGCAAAAACATCATCTGGTATATCGTTGGATGATTCTTAATGGTATAGCCAACGATTTACTCCAATTTATTTAGTGCTTTGTTAAAATCCCGAACTCATCGTTTAGCAGTTACTACGGACATTGCAAAAATGTATCGTTGAGTAAAGCTTCAGCCTCCAGATGGTAACAATGTTATCATTATAATGTATCCTTTGGCGTGATGACGTTTCAAAGGACGTTGCCATTTACAAGCTCAATACGATTACATACGGAACTACACCTGCTTCTTTTCTGTCAACCAATCCAAAGATAATCAAACCCGATTTTTAGGTTGACAATTTATTAACAGAGACTGATTCGCTGGAAGATTTATAACAAATAAAAGAATTAAAGAGGTATTTTCCTTACTTTTAACTGACGGATTTCACTTAAGGAAATGGTGTTTCAACTCTGTGGAGTTTTTATCACATATGTATACCATGAATATACATATATGAAAAGCAGGAATTTCTTCAAAGTAACAAAAAGCTCTTCGTCTTATTTGGAACTCTAAATCGGATGAGTTTTGCTTCTCGTATATTATAAACCACATATTTATAAAATATTGCTCGATTATACAGGGTAATTAATTTGTGGTTCCGAAAGTAGATTTAAATAAATCACATTTATGATTTAGATTTCGATTAAATTTGTATGTCAATATAGTGTTTGGATCTTGGTATTATGAATGGAATATAACATCATTCAAATATCCCACACGGTTAACATTTGGCTATAGTGTTAAAAATGAGAACGGTAACGGTTACACCTTCCTCATTTTTGAAAAAGTATCGACCAACAGACCAAATTGCACACGATACAGTAATTTTTTGTGGATGCAATGGTCTTTCGACAGTTACATATGTACATTTGGATTTTCGCTCCTCCATATGTGACAATTCTGTTTGTCAGCGTATCCACCAAGCGAAAAATGAGCCGCATCGCTGAAGAAAATGTTGTGTGAAAATTGATCATCCAAACGGTGATGTGCAAGCACCAAATCGGCGTATGTTCTACGCATTGCATGGTCAGCTGACTTCAATAATTGAGTGAGTTGAACTTTTGGATGCAAATCCAAATGCAAGCCCAAGTGCTGTGCTCGCCGTGAAATCGATAGATTTGGATCTTCTTCAACACTTTCACTTACGGCAGCCATAATTTCTGTAGAGTGTTCATTTCGATTATGGATAGGCCTTAAGACATATGTAACAGAGCCAGCCTCTTCTCATTTTATTTAAAGGTTTTCCTATAGTGCCCTCAGATGGACGATTATGACCACAATCTGCTCGTAAGGCGCCAAACGTACTTACTACAGAATCACTATTTTTGTAGTAAGTTTTCACAATTTTAACACTTTCAGCGATTGTTAAACTATCCATATTGTAAAATATCAAACCTTAAAATAAACATATACAGTCTCGGATGACAGTTCGGTTTGACGTATGTGATTGAAACATAGATGCTAAATTCAGATCAAGAGTTGAATGACCCTATATGATGCCCTAGCACACATAAGATCGACTATTCTACAGGCAAAGGCATTTATGCGAACTCTTTGGAAGGAAAACCTTGACCTTCATACGCAATGGACACAATTTCGCTATGAACTTTCATCTATTAACAGCATTAAGCTTCCACGGTACGTGTTGCTACCGCATTTGAAGACGCAGCGATTGTACATGGCTTGGCTGATGCTACCATGCACAGCACTTTTATTATCCGAACTTCTGAATCGGGTTAAAAAAATCATTTCACTAGCACTTGACGAGGTATTCTGTTGGTCTTATTCTACACTTGTGCTGTAATGGATATCATCGCCGCCATGTACTTCGAACACCTTTATAGCAAATAGGGTTAGCAAAATTCAGGATTTATCACGAAGTTTTAAATGGAGACACATAAGAACTAATCAAAATCTAGCCGATGTTCTTTCGCGTGGAATGTCCCTAACTAAATTGGGCAGTAATAGTTTATGGTTTTATGGTCCTGAATACCTAAAGGATGAATGTTATTCTTAGATACATATTTAAGTAAAGATATAAGTATCCCCGAAAGGCAAGTATTGAAAACCTGCTTAAGCGTCATTCAGTTCAAGGACATTATAAGTAAATGCAACTTTCTTGACTACTGCATCTCGGTCATAAGACCGATACTTACTTACGGGGTGGTTGTCTGGTGGACGGCCTTAGAAAATGCAATCAACTACATTAAAAGAGTCCAAAGAACAGCATAAGCGGAGCCTTACGGTCTACCCCCTCTGCGGCATTAGACATTCTGTTTAATTTGATACCTCTCGATATTTTCAGCAGGCAAGTAGCTGCGACTGCAGCTATTCGCCTTAAAGCGACTAAATAGTGGACAAATAATTCATTTGGCGACGCCAGCATTCTTAATGCTTAATTAGGAATCCTCACAGCGAACATCGATACCTGAACTTTGGTTTGACAAAAACTTCCATGTAAGCTTCCCCTCTAGATCCTTCTGGAAGGAAGATGCTTTCATGGAGGACAAGTCAATCCATCTCTACACAGATGGATCTAAAACCGATAGCGGTGATGGTGGTGAGATAAGCTAAGTCTGAGCCTCTCTTTCCGTCTTCCAAATCACTGTAGCGTGTTCCAGGCGGAAATTTTGCTGATTAAAGAAGTTCTGTCCTGGCTGAAGAAAAACGTGATATCTGCAAAAGATATCCGCACCTTTTCAGATATTCAGGCCGCTATCAAGTCCCTGGAATCGGTCTCATTAAATTCTCTTATGGAGATGGCAGAGCAGTTCAATCTTCACCTTTGTTGGGTGCTGGGCCACAGAGATATTCCAGGGAACTGTAGAGCCAATGAACTCGCCAAAATTGGAACCACTCTACCTATTCTACCGGAAAAAGGTAGCATAGGTATACCAATCGGTACGTGCAAACTAACATTTAAGCTGGATGCCAATAAAAGAACAGACCTTAGGTGGACTGTTGGACCAAAACAGATCTGACCAAAGCTGGATCTGAATCGCTCTAAGAGTCTGATCCTTCTAAATAGGAAACATCTCAGCGCCATCATAGGTGTCATCACTGGACACTGCTTCATAGGCAAGCACGCAAAAGGCTTGGCGCTTTTACAAATAATTTCTGTAGACGCTGCATGGACGAGGAAGAGGAGGAGACAATCCTCCACCTACTCGATCTAAAAAATATAAACGTAAACAGTCTCCTACGCTTCATCATAAGCTCAAACTAGTTCCGGATCATAGATCATAGAGGATCATAGATCTACGTGGCATCACAATGGACCAATAGGCTTAAGTGGGTTGGCATTTCCAACAGCCACTCTTAACTACCTACCTACCTGCTTTGACTACTGCAATTGCATGCTTTAAACATTTACGTTTATAAGGAGGTTCATCGAGAATACTTCGACTAAGAATCGACAAAACTGTAGACTATCATCACCTGATTGGGTTTAATTATTGATCAAAGTTATTTAAAGGGTTTCAGTTCAGGCTGACTATCAGCTACTTTACGATGGTGTCGATGGTATCACCAAAGATAGTTTCCTTAAGTCATTGAACGATTCCTTGGACAATGAAGAGATCATTCGTGTTGGAGGGAGGCTAAAAAAAATCACATCGCTCAACTGATCCATAATACAAAACTTCATGCAGGATGTCAATTCCTTACCCTCAATCTAAGACGATTTTGGCCCTTAGGAGAAAACAAACAATTCGTAAATTAATTAATAAGTCCATTAGATGTTCCAAAGCTCAACCATTAATTTCCAAGCAAATCATAGAAGATTTACCTGCTCAGCGAGTTTATCCACACGACCATTTCTAAATTGCGACATCGATTTTTGTGACATTTTGAACAACAAATCAGGAATACGCCATAAAGGCCCAACAAAAACATATATTTGGTCTTTTAATTGTATGGTTACCAAGGCAGTTCACTTGGAACTTACCATCGACTTATCCAGTACAGCATTTTTGTCAACTCTAAGGAGATTTATTGAAAGAAGAGGTAAACCGAAAACGATCTTTTCGGACAACGCAACTAACTTCATCTGTGGAAACTATGTAGAAGCTAAAACGATTATTCGACTCGAACAATTTTGATACCATTTAGAAGCAGTGTGTAGAAGAGGGCACGATTGGAAATTTATACCTGCCCGATCAACTCATTTTGGTGGTTTGTGGGAGGCTTCCTTCAAGATGGACAAACATCATTTATGATATGCAACCTTATCGTTTGATGATCTCCGTACTCTTATATGTCATACTCTCGGTTCTTTAGTCGACATTCAGATGACCCCGAAGATTTGAATGCTCTCACCTCCGCATAGGTCTTGTTAGGGACTCCTTTGACCGCAATACTAGAACCGGACTTTACATCGCAAAAAATTGGTCGACTTGCTATCTGGCAATAAAAAGAATTTATGTTACAACATTTTTGGAATAGATGGAGCCGGGAGTTATTTATTACCTTACAAAAACGGCGTAAATGGCAACTTCCGTCTGAAAATATATTTGACCCAATGTAGAATTGCAATAAGTACTGGGTGCTGCGACCCTAAGAGCAGTAAGAGGTTTTAGGTCGGCCTCGACTCATACTTGTGCCGGCAACACAGTTCCGATTTGGTATCAATGGAATGACGGAGAACGATGGCAAGGCGTATCCTTGCCCCCATGGATGTATGGGCATCCCGTAAACATAAGTCTACATGGCAGGTGGTTTACATTAAAAATCAGACACTATGTCACTGTCAAGGCACAGAACGGTGTTATAATACGGGACATATCCAAATTATGTGTTCACCCCCTCGACCACGGTACTGAAAACATAAAACTTATTAGCCTTGTTTTTTTTAATTTTAAAATGTGCTTATAATTTAATTCTCGATCACTACATGGTACATTGTAAATATTCTTAAACTACGTATTATCTTTTTATTTATAATACTTTATCTTCTCACTATCAGGCGATCATCATCAGATGATCATGTTCTCGCTCGCTTTCTTTAGTATACATACATACATACATAATTCAGATATATACATCTGCTCTAATGTACGAGTATAAGCTACACATTTTTTTATACTACTCTGGTTTTGGACACTAAACCGGTAGTGACACTAACAAATCTTATATCAAATTTGAAAGCGTTTTTCTCTTCGCTATGTAGATTGGAACTTGTCGAAAGGGGACGAATAAGCATATGGCCATTTCACGTGAAAGATACTGCGTGCGATTTTCGGTCCCGTTTATCTGTATTGACGGCAGTGGAAGAGGAGATTCAACATTGGATACTACAGCTACAGCCAAAAGAGTCTACAATTGCAACCCCGAGCAACGGCGCAGCAGAGGACGACCGCATCTTATTTGGCGCACACAAGTGACGTGCACTACAGGAGGCAGTACTACAAAGAGCGAGCTAACTGGAGAGATTTATTAGTCGAGGCCCGAGTCCATCCGTGAGAAGATACTACGAGGATCAATAGTCCATCACCCAAAGCTAATATCGAATATATACAATGCCGGTCACTTAATGCCCCCATTTTTCAATTGCACATACTCGTATATAATTCGTAAGATACGAAACATTTTTGTAATGTATTTGTAAAGAATGGACAACATGTAGTAGTGACTCCACATAATAATCCTTACAAATTAAGTCTTACGCTATTTAGATAATTTGTATATTTTAGTAAAT
Organism: Volucella bombylans; assembly: GCA_949129095.1. Lineage (NCBI taxonomy): Eukaryota > Metazoa > Arthropoda > Insecta > Diptera > Syrphidae > Volucella > Volucella bombylans. The sequence goes on along the minus strand of OX422142.1, from coordinate 132,584,476 downwards.
AAAACTCACAATGTTATGTCAGATCTCAATAACGACTGACTTCAGTTTCTTTATTATTTATCATTTTCAATTTTTCCATAATATGTGATATGAGTATAATAGATCGTAATCGCTACATTGACCAAATTCACATCATTTAAGAAACTACGACGACTCAATGCAATCAAACCCATGCACAAAGATACGACAATTGAATGCATGAGAACTCATACACTTCAGTTGTCACATAAATAAAAAAAAAAACGATATTTGAGTGTATCGGTGGCGTACCAAAAGTGAAGCGATAGCGGCTTATTGACATGCACTTGAATTGTCGCATAAGCAAAAGATGTTTAGGAAAATTCAAGTGCGCCGATGCTAAGTGCATCGAACGCCCATAACCTACTTTAAATTTGTTGTCACATAAATATGACAAATATGACTGGGGGTTCAGGCCCCAATTCTATGTCAACATAAATTATGATATTGTAAGTGTTTTCATAGGGTTCGTTACTCTACATTGTAGCTCCACGACGGTTATATAAACGTAAGGAAATCAATTGTAAAGTAGTCTTAAGATAGATTCAAAATAAAGCGGTCATGGTGACTGATGTAAAAATAAAGGTCTATTAGTGTTTTATTTCTATTTATTAAAATTCTAATAGTCGTTTCTGGCGCAGTCGGTAGGATACGCGAAGTAATCTTGTGTTTTAACACGTAGTCACGTATGAAAATTGCATATTCTCTAAGAAGAGAAATCCGATTTTTTTTTAAAACTAAAGTGCGATACTACGAAGGTTCGCGAGTACAAGAACGAAAAAAAATATACATATAAATAATTGCTTTGCAAAAAATTAATTTGAATAGTTTGTGAAGAAAAAAAAAACCCAGCCGAGCACAACAATAAAATTATTGTGCAAAAAAACCCCAGCTAATTTTTATCCAAAAAATCGCCTCATGAAGGACAACCTTGAACATACGAGTAGATCCTATCAAGTATTTAACGAAGTTACCAGACTTCAATGGCGACTTTAAGGAACTGCAAAATTTCGTCGACTTAGTTGACAAATTGCATCCTCTCATGACTCGGTACGATGCTTTAGCTCAAAGTATCTTCTCAGATATTTTGAAATCCAAACTAAAAGACAAAGCAAGGGAAATTATAGAAATTAATAACCATGTAACAAGTTGGACAGAAATGAAAAAAATGTTGTTCGATAACTTCGGTGACCGCCAAACACCTGAAGAATTATTTGACGAATTAAGGTCCGCACAATTTAAATCCAACGCTGTTGAATTCTATAACCACATAAAAAGAATTTTGAGAAGACTCAACCTCAAACAAAAACAAATGCTTAGTGATAACGTTGCAGCCATCGAAACCAATGTTAAACAAAATAAAATGTCTGCTTTAGTTATTTTTCGAGATAAACTACCAGAACCCATGCGTTCAATAGTCTATTGTAGGAACCCCAACAATCCAGAAGAAGCTATAAACACTTTGTACGAATCAGGTTACGTTTATTTAGATCCCTCTCCAAACAAACCCCAGAGAAACATTGTCTCGAGAAATAATCATCAAGATAGACAAAGTAACAAAAATCCTTCTAACGAGAATCGTAATCATTATAATAAAAATCAAACTAATAAAAATTATAATCCAAACCACAATCGAAACAACAACACGAATTTTAGCAAACCAAATCCACAAAGTAATCCTTACCAGAACATTATCCCAACTCACTTTAACCAAAATCAATTCCCTGTACCAGAACCAATGGATGCAAATGCACTTATAAATGTGCCCACGCCATCAACAATATATCTAAGTGACGCTCCAAGTACGTCAAAGGCATCAACAAACTACAACCAAACAAGAGAAAAATTATGAAAGTACAAATTTTCATTAACCTGCCTTAAAGGAAACCTTCCCTATATAATAATCCAAACCAAATTATTCCCTTTAAACTTCATTATAGACACCGGAGCAACGCACTCCATTATAAACCCTGGATTGTGCGATCCCAAATGGAATACATCCAAAACCCCAGTTACAGTGAATATTCTTAAAAATAAGTTAACTATATCAAAATCAGTCAAAATCCCACTTTTTGCGGAATTCGGAAACACTAAAGACATGGTAGAATTTTTAGAATGCGAATTTCATGATTCCTATGACGGAATTATCGGAAACGACATCCTTCGAAATTACCATGCAATTATAAATTACAAAGATGACACTCTACTTATAAATAATAAAGTTACGAGTATATAGTACCATTCATTTATCAAGGAGTAGGACAACTACATCTTTCTGTAAAACAACAAAAAGGATTAGTACCCTTAGCAGAACATAAAAGTAGTACGGGAGAAATTTTGATAAAAGAAGGAATTTACGACGTTAATAATTATAATATACAAATAGAAAATAAATTGAATTTCAAAGGTAAAATTCGACTCAATGACAATAACTTGTGTCTAGTTATCGATGAAAATTTCTGTATAATTGAATCTCCCAACCATTACACTAAATCTTTTTCGGATCAAATTAGAACCAGTCATTTAAATTCTGAAGAAAGACGAAGAATATTGAACCTGGTGAAGAAATACGAAACAATTTTCTACCGAGAGGATAAAAATCTCTCGTTTACTAACGCAATCAAACATAGAATTAGAACAAAAAACGATATCCCCATATATAGCAAGAGCTATAGATATCCATACATTCACAAGAAAGAAGTCGAAAAACAAATTCAGGAGATGTTGGAAAATAAAATAATTCGACATAGCAGTTCCCCTTATTCAGCTCCTATATGGATCGTTCCTAAGAAGGAAGATGCCAGCGGAAAAACCAAATGGAGATTGGTGATCGATTATAGGAAGCTTAACAAAGTGACCGTGGATGACAAGTACCCCATACCCAATATCGATAAAATACTGGATAAGTTAGGCAGATGCCAATACTTTACTACATTGGATTTAGCCAAAAGATTTCATCAGATTGAAACTCACGAAGATGATATCCACAAAATTGCATTTAGCATAGAAAATGGGCACTACGAATTTCTTCGCATGCCTGTATGAATCATATGTTTGCCGATTACATTAACAAAATCTGTTTAGTATACATAGACGACATTATTGTATTTTCTATTGTACATCCTTAGAAGAACATATAACTTCCTTAAACAAAGTGTTCGAACGTTTAAAAACCGTCAATCTTAAAGTACAGATAGACAAATCAGAATTCCTGAAAAAGGAAACTGAATTTCTTGGTCATATCGTGACCCCTAATGGTATCAAACCAAACCCAAAAAAATCGAATGTGTTAAAAACTATCCTCTTCCCAAAACAAACAAAGAAATCAAGCAATTTTAAGATCTTACGGGATATTACAGGAAGTTCATGAAGGACTATTCAAAATTAGCAAAACCAATGACAAAATACCTAAAAAAAGGATGCAAAGATTAATACCACTAATCAAGAATATTTAGAAGCCTTCCAAAATCTCAAAACCATACTCGTATATCCGAACTTTGGGAAAACATTTACCCTTACGACAGACGCTAGTCAGTATAGTACTTGGCGCTGTACTTTCTCAAGAAAACCACCCGAAATTAAATACAAAAAGGGTGCAACTAACAGTAACGCAGACGCTCTATCTAGAATTCCAAGTGCAGAAGTAAATTTAAATGAAAATGAAGATATCCTAACAAGTAAACCTAGTTTAAATATCTTTAAAAACCAAATTGTCGTAACAAAATCACATTCAGGTTCTTTACGATTCTTTACGATAAAATTCTAGACGAACCAACTGCAATATCCATACTCAAAAATCACTGCAATCCTAATGCTCTAAATGCAATACTAATAGAAGAAGAAGATTTCTTCTGTATTGTACGAAATACTTACAGAAAATATTTCTCAAACAAGAGTAAATTCAAATTAATTCGATGTACAAAGATACTTGCGGACGTGACCGATGAAGTAAAACTTGCTGAAATTATCGAGAAAGAACATAAAAGGAATAACCATAAAGGTATAGCGGAAGTCTTCCAAGAACTAATACAACTCTATTACCATCCCAAACTTAAAATAAGAATAACACAGTTTATTAATAATTGTGATATATGTAATACAGAAATATATGTGAGGAACCCTCGCAAACCACCACTTAAACTAACAGAAACTCCATCTAAACCCCATGAAATTATTCATGTCGATGTTTTTTATTCTTTACAAAGTACACTTCTCCTAACCATAATAGATAAATTCTTCAAACATGCGTGTGCAATAAAACTAAAAAGTAGAAAATGGATAGAATTTAAAAGAGCAATATCCTTCTATTTTAGTCAGTTTGGAGCAGTTCGAAAAATCGTTGTTGACAATGAATTAGGCTTTAAAGCACTGCCCTTAAAACAATTCCTTATGAATCTTAACGTCGAAGTCCATTATGCGTCGAACAGCAACCATATATCTAATTCCGATGTTGAAAGATTACATAACACCATTAATGAACATGTACGACTCCTAAAGCACGACGAATAAAATAACGATGGAACTGTAGAAGATAAACTGTTAACAATTGTAACATTCTATAATAATACTATATATTCAACCACAAATTTGAAACCCACAAATAACAGGAAAGATACACGAAACTCAATATGAAGAAATTCGCAAACTTCTTATAGAAAGGAAACAAAACACAGTAAATAAAGTTAACAATAACCGTAAAGGCTTCACAATTTCAGATGGACAGAATTTCATAAAAGAAACCGGAGGAGGGAAAAATCACTTTAAGTTCAGAAAATTAGAAACAAAAAAGATCGCCAAAGACCATTTAATTGACGTGAAAAATGATTACAAGTACTATGAAGCCCATGTTAAAGAAAATAAAAAATACCAAGACATGAATTCACCCACAATAAAACTAAGAGATAAGCACACGGCAAAAAAATAATTAGACACTATTGTTCAGAAGCAGAAAAACCAAACATGACGACACTTATACTCGCAATATTTCTGGCAATGACAAGACTCCTATTTACAAAAACACAAGAAATATTCCTCCTTAAAGACTTAAACAACAACAACGGGTACGTGACGCTTAAATTAGACAAAATTAACATTAAATTAGACAAAGTTACACCAAAGTTCTGCACATAACTAATATAACCGATTTAGAAATAACAAAAAAATACTAACTTTTTCCCATTTGAGAACAAATCTGAACTCATAGAACCTATGTACCGTACGGTAAATCAAAGAAACCACATAGATGATATAGAACAGATTCTTTTCTCTAGCAAGTTAGGAGTATTAACCAGAAATATTTTAGGTAAAGAAGAATTAGACATAATAAAAGACGTAACAAACTACATATAATGAAATCAAGATTACAGCGACAGTTTACAGGGACCAAATTGTTATAATTGTTTTCATACCACACATTTCTGATCTTACTTATAGTACACAAAAATCTTAATAGAACCCTTGTCTAACAGTAACAATAGATCACTTCTGACTGATACTAAAAACATTTTAACTGACCAAGACAACAACATTTACCAATTTCCATTTAAGAATAATTTAAAACATAACCTTATAACCGTAACAGATAATTGTATTAAAGATATAATGAACTCCAAAATTGCATATTGTACTAAAATTGAAAATGATGTCACAGAAATAACAGAAATTGTAAAAGGAATTATTATCCATATGTCCTGTGGTTATCATCGGATGCTTCTTAAGGGCCAACGTGTGATCAAACTAACTCATCTTCCAATCAATCAACACACCCAAATATTTGTAAGATTTGACACTTTCAATAGCAAAATGATTCCGACTCAAAATATTTTTGAGACTGTTGTTGAACCACAGATTTCCTTACAATTTTTGTATTTATTACAGTTTGCATAATGATAATAGAATGGATCGTAATCAAACGTTTTCCGCCTGCGCCCTAGCAACAGTAAAAGGGTATCAACCCCTTAGGCGCGCGTAAATTATATAAAAAAAAAATTACTACATAAATATAAATTCCAAATATGCTATGTTCAATAGGGGCCAGAATAGGACAACGCATGGCTTTGCCTAAAACCGGTAAATCTACACAGAATGGGAGGCATTTCCTACCAACAACTTCCACACCTACTCGTATATATTGTACTATATATTTTTTATATACAGGGTGTCCACTAATTCGTCAAGGATAATTTGGGAAATAATTCTTTGGTATATTCTAAGAAAAAAATCGTTCTACTGTAAGTAAGTCTATCTCCAATGTTGACATAATTTATCGAGAATTTAAGAAAAGGCTTACTTTGGTGTACCCTGATGCATGTTAACGGAAATTGCTCTGTTAATAGTAGTGGTAGAAACTTCGTTTAAGACTTTATTTTTAGAAGAAATATTAGCCTTTCTAACTGAGTTTAAGTAAGATTGATATCCTATTTGAGTCTTCAGATATCCAGATTCTAAACCTGTTCCATTTTTCTTGCCCATGCTAATTTTTTACTTTGAGGTCACTTTTCTGCAGAAAATGCGTAATAAACACAACGTTTTACTATTTTTGTCTTATGAACGTAACAATTATAAAAAAAAAATTATCAACAAGTTTGGAGAAAAACCCATCAATTTTCTGATACATGGAAAAGCTGTAAAATATAAAAACACGGTTTTTTGCTTTAAGCTCCAAAGCATAATGTGATAACCACTTAAATGTGAGCAGCGACATCTAGCAGAAAATGTCGATACTGGAATAACAAAGTCTCGACTGGAGAGTGGAATCGAATTTTCTAGCAAATTGGAAATTGTATGGGACGCTGGATGGCGAGGATTGTTCTCGAAGTATGTCATTCGAGTATAAATACCAGCATCCCAAAGGTATGCAAGTCAGTTCTAAAGTGAAATTTGAAGTGTTAATTAGGAGAAGTGATTAAGTGGTTTAAGTAAAAAATAAGAAAAGTATAAGCGGTTGAGAAATTGGATTGTACTGAGAGAAACAATTAAATAGTGAATTGTAGCTGTACTGAATAAAGGGATTTGTATTGAAAAGAATAAGTTCTATTATTTGTACCAACACAAACATTCTACATTGGTGTCAGAAGTTGGATAGGACTTATTGTGTGTAAAAAAAAACAACAAAAAAGTGTTTTTTTTTGACTATTTGAAAAAGCTAGAATGGGTCGAAAACTATTACTCGTCCAACTCAAATCCGAGTTGAACAAGAGAAGCCTCAGCGCCAGTGGAGGAAAAAGTGACCTGGTGCTCCGTCTTCAGGAGGCTTTGAACAACGAGGGACATGATCCTGATGCATATTCCTTTGATGTTGACGAGGATGAACAGACAAGTACCGGCAATGACATGGCTGCAATGATGCAACTCCTCTTATTAAAAATGGACGAACAAAACAAAAAAATGGACGAATAGAAGAACAGTCTCGACCAACAAAAGAAAAATCTGGAAGAACAGAAGAACAGTCTGGAACAAAAAATGGACGAGCAGAAGAGCAGCATTGAACAAAAATTGAACGAACAAACCAACAATCTGCACGGTCTTCAACAGAAAATGGATGAACAAAAGAATAATCTGGAAGAACAAAAGAACATTCTCCAGCAAAAATTCGAAGAAATCGATGACAAATTTGAAAGAATAGAGAAGAACGTTGATGACAAATTTGATAGAATAGAGAAGAACGTTGATGACAAATTTGATACAATAGAGAAGAATGTTGGCGAAAAATTCGAAGAAATGGACAGCAAAGTTCAGCAACTGGCAAAAGAGCTCGACACAGTGCGAAAACAGAAACTGCGAGAATGTTCTTTAAGCGGTCCCAGGAGAAAAGAATTGCAGCCTCCCTCATTCGATGGGCAGACCTCATGGTCTACTTATAAAAAGCAGTTTGAAATGGCTGCTTGTGCAAACGACTGTCACAATGAGGAAAAATGCTTTGACCTAACAATGGCCTTACGCGGTTCTGCGGCAGAATTGTTACAAACAATCGATATCGAAAAGACTAGAGACTATATGGCTTTAGTGCACGCTATCGAGAAACATTTTGGGGATAGCCACATGCGGGAAGTTTACAAGGTTCAATTGCAAGGCCGTATGCAGCAACAAGGAGAAACACTGCAACAGCTCCAAGCAGACGTGAGTAGACTGGCACATTTGTCATATCCCACCGCAGGCCAAGAAATAATCGACGAAATGGCAAAGGACGCATTCATTGGGGGAATTGCAGATTTGAAGCTACAATCAGCAGTAAGGATGGCCGGGAAAAGAACCCTTGCTGAAGCACTTGCCTTCGCTCTGGCGATGGAAACATCCAATCAGGCTTCCAAAGGAATGCATTTCGTAAGGGAAATAGTATCTGGTGAATGCTCCTGCTCAAGACCAACTACCATGCAACGAAATACCCCACGGGAGAGACGAAGGATGCGCTGCTGGAACTGCGATAAAGTAGGACATTTGCAAGGGCATTGTAAAGAACCGGTACGACGAGAAGGCTGCCTGCACTGGGGCTACAGGCAAATAGAAAGAAAAACCGGCAGAAACGGCTACCAAGAAACCGGTCAAATTTCCAGAAGCCATCAGTTAGGAAATGCTTACTTCGCGGGGCAGAAGTCTGTAGCAGGAGTCGATGACTCCAGGGTAATTATCCCAGTCTCACAGGTAAAACAATGCAACGAAAGCCTCCCAGCAGAAGTAGTCAGTGGTAAAGAAGCGAAAGAACAGGCAACTATCCAAACGATCAGAACTGAGCCAATAGAGGGTTGGAGTATAGACGAAATCCGTTCCTCCCAACAGGCAGACAATGACATCGAACCAATATTGGCCTGGAAAGAACACGAGGAAAGACCAAGCTGGCAGCAGATATCAGATCGGAGCCAAACTCTGAAGGCATACTGGGCACAGTGGGACTCGCTTTTTGTGCAAGATGGATTTCTGAAGAGAAAATGGGAAAGTGCAGATGGGACAACATCTCGTATGCAGCTAATTGTGCCACGGTCCAGAGTCAACCAAGTGCTCCATGAAATACATGACGGAATCTCAGGAGGCCATTTGGGAATAAACAAGACGTTGGAAAAGGTAAGGGAACGTTTCTATTGGCTAAGCGCTAAACAAGATGTCGAGAATTGGTGCAAAAAGTGCATAAGATGTGCAGCTACCAAGGGTCCAAAAGTAAAGCCACATGGACAAATGTAACAATACAATGTCGGAGCACCTTTCGAACGAATAGCCATCGACATCGCTGGGCCGTTTCCCGAAACCTTTAATGGAAACCGATATACTCTCGTAGTCATGGATTACTTCAGTAAGTGGCCGGAAGTGTTTGCCATCCCAAATCAAGAGGCTAAGACCATAGCCGAACAGATAGTCAACAACTGGGTGAGCAGATTTGGGGTCCCAATGGAACTGCACTCTGATCAAGGGCGAAACTTTGAATCAAAAGTCTTCCAGGAAATATGCCAATATTTGGGAATAAGAAAGACAAGGACAACGCCACTACACCCTCAATCTGATGGAATGGTCGAGCGATTCAATCGGACCTTGAATGAGCATCTATCTAAGGTTGTCAGCAACTGCCAGCGGGATTGGGATCGACACATACCCCTCTTCTTAATGGCCTACCGAAACGCGGTCCATAGCTCAACAGGGCACACACCATCCGAGATCTTATTTGGTCAAACAATTCGGTTGCCAAGTGAAGGAAAATTCGGATCCCCACCGACGGAGCCCAAAGAGGTGAACAACTACGTGAATGACTTGCGCAGCAGGATTCGTAAATTGCATGAAGACACCAGAGAAAAGATGAAGCTAGCAAGCAGCCGCATGAAGACTAGGTACGATATCAAGGCGAAATCTTCCGGTTTCAACGAAGGAGATCTGGTTTGGCTGTATAATCGTCAGCGTAAGAAAGGCAAATCACCAAAATTGCAACAGGGCTGGGAAGGTCCATACAAGGTGATAACCCGCATTAATGACGTTGTCTACCGGATCCAGCGTGGGGATCGAGGAAAATTGAAAGTGGTCCATTTGGATAGAATGTGTCATTTCAACGGGATGCTGAATGACGAAGTTGTTCGGGACGAACAACTGTAGGGAGGGAGCAATGTGATAACCACTTAAATGTGAGCAGCGACATCTAGCAGAAAATGTCGATACTGGAATAACAAAGTCTCGACTGGAGAGTGGAATCGAATTTTCTAGCAAATTGGAAATTGTATGGAACGCTGGATGGCGAGGATTGTTCTCGAAGTATGTCATTCGAATATAAATACCAGCATCCCAAAGGTATGCAAGTCAGTTCTAAAGTGAAATTTGAAGTGTTAATTAGGAGAAGTGATTAAGTGGTTTAAGTAAAAGATAAGAAAAGTATAAGCGGTTGAGAAATTGGATTGTACTGAGAGAAACAATTAAATAGTGAATTGTAGCTGTACTGAATAAAGGGATTTGTATTGAAAAGAATAAGTTCTATTATTTGTACCCACACAAATATTCTACAATAATAATGATTTTGTGTGGTTTTAGATAATTTTTATTAAAACAGTTCTAACAGGTGCTTAAAGTGTCCTCCTTGGTTTTGTATGCATGCTAGAGTCCGTTTTTGGGTTTGACTGTTAATATTTATTGATGCTAATTGCTGCTCCCTTCTTTTGATGGGGCTTCAAGAATACGCTCTTCCAATTCACTTAAAGTTGCTATTTCGCTTGAATAAATAAGTTCTTTCATTCTTCCCCATACAAAAAAATTCCAATACAGTAAGTTCAGGAGACAATGCAGACCAGTGAACTGGTCCATTTCATTCTATGCAACGATTACCGTACTCTTCATCTTGCCATTTCTTAACATCACGACCACAGTGGGCTGGAGCAACATTCCGGTTGGAAATATGATGAAGCTAGTGGAGTCAGTGGAATTTCCTCCAATAGTTCTGGAAAACCATTTCGCAAAAACTCCAGATAGTTTGCAAAATTTAGCCTAGGTGGTAGTTTGAAGGGCCGATTAACTTGTTTCTAATTACACCTGCCCACACATTGACTCTGAGTCAGTGTTGAAATGATTTACGTCTCCTTGTATGTGGATTGTCCGCAGCCCATGTATGAAGATTATGAAAATTTATGATCCCATTTCGTCCGTCCAAAGAATTCAGCTAATAAACTTGTTGTCATCCAACCTCCGCTCCAGCAACTAGTTTGAAAATTCAAGCTTCTTTTCCAAATCATCAGGATGCAGTTCTTCCATAAGTGTATGGTGGTATGGATAAAGATTTTCTCCATGTAGTACATTAGAAATTTTATGTCTGGAAATATTGAATTGCAATGCTAAGCGTCTGATGTTGATTGATGGATCAATTGTAACAGCTTCCGATATTCTTTGATCAACCGAAATTCTTCTTACTTGTGGAGCTCCTGCGTTAGGTCGTGTATTTGAAAATGATCCCGTTTCTCGAACCCCTTCTATATGTATTTCCAAGTATTTCCAAGTTGTAGGTTAGGATAAAGTTCATGGTATCTTTGTCGTGCTCTAGTCGAACTTTCAGTGCACGGCCTACAAACGTAAATAATGTCTGCGTATTCTTGGTTTGTAAATGCAGACAAATTGCGTGTTTAAGCAACTGTAACCTTGGCGTAAAAAGTTAAACTAATGAATTAGTTTTTTTTTTTTAATCTTGTATATCATTTTTGTTTGGTAAATTTTCCAAATAGGCCTTCGTACACCAAATCTAACTCTTAGGGAACACGGTAAGGAAATGAGGGTTTGACAGGTAGTCTTAATACCTATGCAATTTTAAAAAGTTATTGCAAAATTATTAGTTCTTCAACAACCACTCTAATTGTCACTGTTGTTAGATAAAAAGAATTAAAATCCTTATTTACCTGCTGCAGGTTTTCCCAAATATTATAAATTCTATGGTTTTTCTGCAAACTTGTTGATAATTTTGATAATTGTTAATTGTTGATAATTGTTACGTTCATAAGAAAAAAAATAGTAAAACTTTATGTTCATTACGCATTTTCTGGAGAAAAATGACCTTAAAATCAAAAATTAGCATGGGTAAGGGAAATCGAATTTAGATATCTGAAGACTCAAATAAAACAAAATAAAATAAAGTCCTAAACGAAGTTTATAGATAACATTAGTATTAACAGAGTAATTTCCGTTCACATGGGTCAAGGTACACCAAAGTAAGCCTTTTCTTAAATCCTCGATAAATGATATCAACATTGGAGATAGGCCCTTACAATAGAACGATTTTTTTCTTAGTATTTTTTTTTTTTTATTATTTTATTAATTTGTAAAAATAAAAAAATACAACAGAATAAAGAATTCATAATAAATCTAACAATTGAATTAATAAAGTAGCTGCAATCTATAGTTCAAAGGGAACTAGATGCGAAAGCAGAATGAAACAATGTGTTTTCATTTAATTTTCAAGTAATAAAGACTAAGAATTTGTAATCTAGTGGGGTCTTAATAATTCTATATTCTATAACATTTTTTGTATATATGTATATTATTAGGCTTGATATTAGCTTTAGGTATATAACAAAGAAAAATTTTATAAGGTTTATGAAAGTAAAACAGAATAATTTAAATTATAATGGGTAATAAACTAGAAATATTCTCATAGCTTTTATCTAAGAGCCATGATTTTACTTTCTTGAAAAAAATGGATTTATTTCTTATGATTTTAAAGTTATTAGGTAAGCTGTTGAAAGCCTAGGAGCAGTTGCCGTAAAGAAGTTAAAGAAAATTTGCAGATTGTGATTTAGTACGAAAGCAAGATTTAAATTGTTGACTCTGAGGTTATAGTTAGCAGAAAATCTATTTAATTGATAGCCCGACCTTACAAAAAATATCTTTAAGACTTTATAACAATACAAATGTTTAACAGGAAGGACTTTAAGACTTCTGAAGAGAGGCAGACTACGATCACGACTCTTTTTGTTACAAATAAGACGAATAATATGTTTCTGAGAAACTAGAAGAGGCTTGAGCTTGTTGTTATGAGTGCCACCCCAAGAGGTTAAGCCATATTCTAGCCTTGAATGAACTAATCCATAATAGATACATTTTAGAAGATCTCGAGAGCAGTAGGACTTTAAAAAGTATAGTTGTCTTGTGGCAGCTATAAGATACCTCTTTAGTGAGCTAGTATGATCAGACCAATTCATTCTCCAGTCAAGCAACACACCAAGATACTTAAAAGATGAAACGCTTTGTATACTAAAACATTTAGGAGCGCATGTACTCGCTTCAAAAAATGTTTGTGTTCTTGTGTTCGAATTACAAATATCTATACTGTGTTTAAATTTGCTGCAGTTCGCACAATGAAAAAAGAAATTTCCAAAGTTTAACTCCCTTCCATTCGCACTAAAAAACATAATTTTTGTTTTGTCACTAATAACTAACTTATGTTGTTGGAACCAGTGACCCAAGATTTCCAGGTCATGGTTTATATCAGAAATTAGATTTAACGCGGAATTGCTTTGGAAAGCACATGCCATGTCGTCAGCAAATGCGTTGACTTTGCTACGATAATTTTGTGAAAATAGCGAATTGATGAAAATTAGGAAGAGTATTGGACCGAGCACTGAACCCTGAGGAACTCCTATAGAAATATTTTTAGTAGAACTTAAATGACCACCGATTTTAACTCTTTGCCCTCTATTAGATAAATAAGAACCGAACCAATTTTGCATTTTGCAATATACCCAAGAATCATTTCCCAAATTATCCTTGACGAATTAGGGGATACGCTGTAAAATAAATTGTCTGTGTGAGTTCAAATGATAAAACTTATTTCTTTCAACACAATCCCTTTATTCAACACAATTAAAATTTACAATTCAATCCTTTTAATAATCAAACACTTACTTTTCTTTATATCTTACTTAAGCCACTTAATCACTTCTCTTAATCCTTTCGCACCTGTTGGGACACATATGTCCTACTCAATGTTCGCATAGCCCTAACATCGAAAATTTTGCATCCAAAATGGATGAATTACGTCCCACGCCGTATATTAACGGATCATTATCAAATTTAGTGCCAACTGTGCCAAAATCATTGCGTTCATTCACGTTTATAAGATTGTGGTGCTTGTATATTTTTCTATAAGTGAAAGAAAAAAGTGTAAATTGAAGGTTTTTTGTATTTTATAAGCATAAAAAGTAAAAGAAAAGTTATCATTGTGTATACATTGGTGTAATTGTAAGTAAAAATTCTTTCTGTATTTTTGTGCGCTGGGACACATATGTCCCATTCGGTCTTTTAAGTGGGACATGTGTACCATTCGGTCTCTTAGGTGGGACATATATGTCCTATTCGGCAATTGCAATTTGCAGTTCCTAAAATGGCGAAGAAACTTGCACCTAGTGGAATAGCAAATTATATCAATAATTCAGATGACGAAGGAGATTTCGGTAGCAGTGACAGCATTTTTACACATTTTTACAGCGATGAATTGGAAGACGAAGAAGATACTGCATCGGAAACTAGTAATGACATGAAAAATCTTCCAGATATCAGTATGGCTCCGACTAACACAGTATGGTCTAACCCAGAAGCAGTTTTTGAGCCCCATATGAAAGTAAGTTGTCACCGAGACTCTTCCATAAATCTTCAATTTCATCGCAAGGCCACCACGATGCAAATATTCAAGAAAATCTTTCCTTAAACTCTTTTCAATTATATTGCTCAATGGACAAATGAGCGAATACAAATTATGCGCAATACAAAAGGTAAGGTCAACAATACGAAATCTACTGATTCAGGAGAAATAAAAATTGTAATTGGTTGCATGCTGATAATGTCATACAATCGGGTACCTTCAACGAAGCATTATTGGTCAAATAATCGATCACTTGGAAATGAAGCCATAAAAATGGCAATAGCGCTCGATCGAATCCTAAGTAATGTCTCCAAGATGTATTTTGCACCACCCGAAAAGCCTGAAAGCGCAGGAAAAACCTATTATATTGATGATGTAGTAAACTGCCTGAAGGACCGCTTTTTGAAAGCTCGGCAAGACAGCCCCTCCGAGAGCATTGATGAGTCCATGATGAAGTTCAAAGGCGGCTGGCTGTTCGCTCAAGCAATACATGCCGCTCAAACCCACTAAACGTGGCATAAAAATGTGTCTGCGATGCGACGCTCTAAGTGGGTACACTAACGACTTCAAGATCTACAGCGGACGTGAAGAAAGTCATTAGGGGAACGTGTTGTCAATATTAACAAACGGTATAATTGATTACCGAGGCAGACGTTACACTTTGTTTTGATTTTTTTTCTAGTGTACATTTGCTTGAGAGCCTAAACTATGCTGCACTGGGAACTATCATAACAAATCGCAAAAAATATAAACCAAAAATTACAAAAAGGTGAATCTGTTTTCAAGGCCAGTTGCTGATCCGCAGCTAACTGAAAATTTCCCTTTCCAAAAATAAATATCCGATTTAACTGATTGATTGTTGATTTTATTTCCTATTATATAATACAAAACAAAAAGAAAAAATTATTCTTTCTTACATTGGTCAGAACCTTAGAAATTTTGCAGCAGTCAACATGTTAGCGCGGGAATCGGAAACAAAATGGTGTAATAACGATATGCACAAGAAACTGACATTTCAAATTCGGACTTTACCCACAACGTTACCAGCTCAAAAAAACCCAAGTTAAAAATTCATTAACATTTTAAATTTCGAAATAAAAAAAATTTATTCGCTCGATGACATTAGTAATACAAGACTTATGTTCACAAAATGGCACTACACCAAAGAGGTTGCTGTTCTTAGCAACTGTCATGCTTCGGGCCTAGTTCAGGTCAGCAAAAAGCTCAAGAACGGAAAACAAGTATGCATACCATGTCCGGAAATGGTCAAGTTTTACAGAGAGATAATGGGCGAAGTCGATCGGGCAGACCAACTCTCAGGCATGTACGAATTGGATAGGAAGTCCAAAAAATGGTGGAAAAAATTACTCTATGGACTATTGATGATGAGCGTTGCGAATTCGTACATAATCCATTCGCAACTATCACAAGGAAAATCGCCATTGATACTATTTATTTTTGACTTAGCAGAGGACCTTATAGCCGAAGGGCAGACAACTGCCAAAAATTAATCGTTCAGGCAGATCTGGATCTATATCAAAAACAAAAACCAGATAGCTGCGATACACCTACCCATAGAGGGTCCTACAAGACGACGTTGTACTCAATGTAGTAACAACAAAAAGGAGAAGTGTACAACGATCATATGCGAAGAGTGTAATATTGTGCGAAAATTGCTTTGCCGGTTACCACAAATGAAAATTACACATTACAGTTTGTTTTATACCTATATTAATGTCTTACTCCTTTTTCTTTATTATTGTAAAATGTGAATGAAATGAATTTATAAAACTTTTTCTTTTTTTGAAAATGTGTTATTTTATATTTATTGATAATTACCTGATGGGACGTATGTCCCACCCACAAAGCCGGATGGGACAATTTTGGAAATTTTTTGCTAGAAATGTGCTAAAGGTAAGTAATTTGAACAGATCAACACAAAATTATTGATGTAAGTTCACTGACTGCATTTCGGGTCGAAAGGGTTAAATCACTTTTCTAATTCAACTTTACTTCTGTTCGTACTCGTATTTATACTCTCTGCCAGCTTTCGACAATATTCTGTACAAGATAAACTAACCTAGATGGCAAACTCTATTAATACTTTTGCAAACCCTCAACTTTTGCACAGACAAACTGTAAGTGAACTACCACACTTTTTACATCTCTATGGCCTGTCAGAACTTGCTAGAATTGGACCAATTTACACATAAAGCTGCTAGAATGAGAACAATTTGCACGTATTTGTGTAATGTGGATGACGTTTTTTGAATAAAATGGGCGGGTTTTGTGTAAAAAGATAGGGAAATTGCAATTGATGACAATGTCACACGGATAGAGCAGTTAAGTGGTTTTCCAATATTTGGAAAGGTTGCCATCTAGGTTAGCTCATCTATGATTGTGTACCAGCCAGCTGTCATACTACTTTCCATTTTGGCGGAACATTCGCCATCACCTATCAGACACTTTCATCTATTCTTCCAATGGATGAGTCTTAAGTTTTCCAAATATAGATGGCGCTGTTCATATTTTAAGTAGACATCCAATTGCTTAATCCCTAAAGTTGCACACCGACCATAGATGACCTAACCTAGATGGCAAACTTTCCCGATATAGGAAAATCAAAACCGGTTTACTACTGATAGCCCCTAACCGTGTGACTCTGTCTGTGAATACGTGTGAATTGTGATCAATGGCAATTTCCCTGCTTTTCTATAAATGGTTTTCCAATAGGGACTTGACAACTTTGAATTTAATTTGTGAACGCACTCTTTAACTAATCATCACTATCACTGTCAATTTATTCAGTAAACTCAACATTTTCATCATGGTAAAGTACACGAACGAGCAACGTCTGCAAATTATAAATATTTTCTACCGAAATTCGGAGTCGGTGACTGCAACTTTAGGAGTCTTAACTCCAATTTTCGGTCGTAATTCTCGCCATAGTAGACAGGCAATAACAACTTTAGTGCAAAAATTTGAGTCTACATATTCGTTGTGTGATGTTGCCGTGTCAGTGAGACAACGGGTTGGTCGAAGTGTCGAAAATATCGCTGCCATTCATGCGTCCGTAGCAAACGATCCAACTCAGTCATTTCCACGGCGTTCTCAAGAATTGGGCATCGCTCAGACCACATTATGGCATATTTTGCGTAAGGATCTTGGTTTACACCCATACAAGATCAAGCTGACTCAAGTATAGAAGCCGATGGACTATTTGAAGCGACGTACGTTCTCCGATTGGGTTCTGGAGAAGATGCGCCAAGATGATGAATTTCATCGCAAAATCATCTTCAGTGACGAAGCTCATTTTTGGTTCAATGGGTTCGTCAATAAGCAAAATATGTGTTATTGGTCGGGTGAAAATCCACATGTGTTTCATGAATAACCACTTCATCCACAAAAAATAACTGTTTAGTGCGGTTTGCATACCGGCGGCGTTATTGGGCCATATTTTTTCGTCGACGATAACGATCGTCACGTTACTGTGAATGGTCAGCGTTATCGCGCCATGATCACCGATTATTTTTGGCCCGAATTGGAAGATATGGACTTGGACGACATGTGGTTTCAACAGGATGATGTCACAAGCCACATAGCACACGCTACAATCGATTTATTGAAGAGTAAGTATGGTGAGCGTGTTATCTCAAGAAATGGGCCAGTCGATTGGCCGCCCCGTTCGTGCGATTTAACGCCGCTTGACTATTTTCTGTGGGGCTACGTTAAGTCATTGGTTTATGCCAACACGCCGACGACGTTGGAAGAGCTCAGAGCCAACATTGAACACGAAAAGCGACCGTTTCGGCCGAAATATGTTTTGATTGTACTTCACGCCGATAATAAAGTTTTGGAAATATCTCAAATGGTTTGCGTTTTATTTTAAAACGAAGTTGTCAAGTTCTTATTGGAAAACCCTATACAAACCACGCCCATTTTAACCAAGAAACGTCATCCCCATTACACACACTCGTGCAAATCGCTCTCACTCTAGCAATTTTACTTGTAAATTGCTGTTATTCTAGCAAATTTTGACAGAGTTATACAGTGTTGAAATTCACTTACAGTGTGTCTGTGCGAAAGTTAAGGGTTTGCAAAAGTATTAGTAGAGTTTGATATCTAGGTTAGTTTATCTATGACATGGACAACCTTCATGTTTCCTCGATCCCCACGCTGGATCCGATAGACAACGTTATTAATGCGGGTTTTATCACCTGCATGGACCTTTCCAATCCTGTTGCCGTGTTTCTTCTCGTTTATGTAATCACCTTTGCAATTGAACTTTGTAGATTTCCTTCATGTGGCTATCCGTAAACCAAAGCAAAGCATTTCCCCTCATTGTCTCAGTGGTTTCCACAAGCATCCATTTCGAACTGCCTTCTAAACAGACCATAAGGTCTGGCCACTGGCCTTAACTCTTTTCTTCTTGGATCGCTTAAAGAACATTCTCGCAATTTCTGTTTTCGCATTGATTTCTGGTTTCTGACACTTTATCCCTCATCATCGCATCTGTGACGCAGAAGCAGGCATTAGCGTTGCTATATTCGCAAGATTTTTCATGAGATTTGCTGTTCTGTTTTCATTGGCGGGTTTTTAAAGAGGAAATTTCACAGTGAACCCGATCAAAAAATTATTCATCAGTCACCTAAGATGAGAGTGAAAACCTCCGGTCCGAAGAGTTTTCTATTCCAACTCGGAGGGATAACACAATCGAAGAAAACGTTGGCTTAATTAATTGCGCTAACTGTAAAAGTTTATTATATGATGACCTTGTCCACCCCCGACTATAGCTTCATCTAAATTAAAAAGCTATTTCTAGTAGGCCTAATATTAGTAATTGCCACTCAAAACTCATCTGCAAAACCTATGTACAATAATTTTACAAAAATGTGTAAACAATGGGCGAAAGCCTGTTCCCTTTGACTGATTTTAAAAAAGTAAACCCGATCTGATCCAGTGCAATGTTAAATCTCTTGTTTTAGAATCGATCACTGTAAAAGTATAAACGAGAATAAGAAGATCCGAGATCAGCTGAACTTATTCTGCATGATAGCGCTCACTGCAGGTCGCTAATTTTATGATAGATTACACGAATAGGGATGATGAATGCTAGCACTGGCTGCTTGCAGTACGCAGACGAGTCCACTCGGCTTCGATTTGAAAGAACATGGGAATTGACATTGGATTTCTTCTCGGGAAAAGCATTCCTTAGATGAACTGAAACTGCAGAAACTTAAAAATTCACCAAAACAAATCAATTTTCAAGAAATCGAAGTCCTTCAAGTTTGGTCTATAATTTTATTTTATTGTTTAATTGATCATCTCCAATCAAAGGTATGACTTAAAAGCGTGACAACATTCAGTTGTAGGTCTTTATGTCCTTACGAGCTAAAATTTCAGGAATACATACAAAAACAAAATACAAGTATACTTAGAAAAGAATTAGATAAAGTAACACTATGCGTACATGTAAACCATTCACTTGTGGGTTCAGTCCTAGCTCTTCAAATCTGACCCGGGAACAGATTGCTATACAAAAAAGAATCACCATTGACTCTTGGTGAAGAAAGATGATAAAACACTTCACACTGTTAATTATTTGAGTTACAATTATTGTTGATATTCCAAAAAACAGATGAGAAGTAGTCAAAGTCAGCAGAGCAGTTAAATACTTTCTAATTCCATCGGCTTTTCTTGGCACGTTTATTTGAGTCTTGTGACGAGGAGGAGAAGGAAGAGGTTGAGGAGGACGATGTTGGTGGAGGTGGTGCTGGTGCTGCAAATACTCCCGACTCTGGTACAGTCTGCTGCCAAGTGCGATCGGATGATGCCCGAAACTGAGACATGTACTGTGTGCGGAAGGCATCGCGCATTGCACTGTATCTGTCAGATACTGGTCCACCAGTTGATTTCGAGGTTGGGATTGATAACGATGGCATATGCGAAGACTTGCTCTCTGTGTTGCCTTCAGATCGTCCACTGCTGGCGCTTCCGAATCCAGTTCGTTCACGGTAACCTAGCCCAGTACCGCCGACATTGACCCGCTTGCCTTTGCTATTCTTAAATCTTGAATTCCTAAACCATGAGCTCTTCATGGCCAAGTCCATTAGATCTTGTGGTACTTCCTGATCGGCACCTTCGAGATTTCTTACCAGGTGTCCAGCGAATTCCTTGTCTTTATCTGTGACTAAAGTAAACGCGTTACCCTTCTCACCAGCGCGACCGGTTCTACCGATTCGGTGGGTGTGCGTATCGATATCCCTAGCAATGTCATAGTTCACCACAGTTCGAATGTGAGGAATGTCCAAACCTCGAGCAGCTACATCGGTGGCAACGAGGATGTCGCAATCCTTCTTCTTGAATGCTGTTATAACTTTGTTACGATCTGCTTGATCCATGTCACCGTGCAACAGCAAACAATTGAATTCCTTCACCATCAAGTTGTTGGCCACTGTTTCGGCATCGAGTTTTTTCGTAACAAACACCAAAACGCTGCCCTGGGAAAGGAATCCCACCAATCTTAACAGAAGCCAGTTCCATTTCTGCTGAGGATTATTGAAAACATACACCTGTTGAGTGATGTCTTGATTGGCTTCGCCCAAGTCTCCCTGAATGATTCGCACAGGATCGGTGAGAACATCTCTAGCCAGGCGTTCTATGCGCTTTTTGAAAGTCGCAGAGAAGAGCAGAGTCTGACGATCCGGACGGACGTGATTGCAAATTGAGCGAACCTACAGAGAAAAAGAAAAAGAGGGTTCATATGATTTCCAAAAGCTGTAATTCTATCAACTAACCTGTGGCTCAAATCCCATGTTGAACATACGATCTGCCTCGTCCAGCACCAAATAAGTAACTCGCCGCAAATGTGTTGCCTTCATCTTGACCATGTCGATCATACGGCCTGGTGTGGCAACTACAATCTCAGCACCCTGTTCTAGAGCCTTGCTTTGTTCCCATTTCGAACCACCACCATAGCAGCACACCACATTTATGTTGTACACCTTACCGAACTTCTTCGCCTCGTTATAGATTTGCAAAGAAAGTTCACGTGTTGGAGCTAATATCAGTCCGATTGGTCCGTCCCCTTCTTTCAACTCTCGCTGGTCCATAATATGCACCAACATTGGCCACACGAAAGCAGCCGTCTTACCACTGCCAGTCTTCGCGATACCAATTATATCTCGGCCGCCAAGCGCCGCTGGAATAGCCTGTGCTTGGATAGGTGTTGGCTGAGTATATTCTGCCTTCCGAATCGCCTTCATTAAGGCTTCATCAAAGTTGAAATGCGCAAAACTAGTGACCGGCTTCGGTGGTTCTGGTCCGCTAACTTTAACTCCCAAAGTACGTCGCAAATCGGTCACCTGATCATCAGTCAAAGCAGCGATATCATCGTGCGGTGTGTAGAAATTCTTCTCAAACTTCTCATACTCAATCTCTGAGTGATAGATTGGTGGCAATGGATCAATATTACGGTTCTTCGGTGGCGCAATTGGATTTCCATCCTCGTCATAGTCAATCTCAATGTCTGAGCCATCATCACGTACTCCAGCCAAAGGATTTTCTTCCATGTACCTGTAGTAACTCTCCTCGTCATCCTCATCATCAATATCTCCACGAACTCCCTTCGTTTCCACTGATGCTGCTGCTACCTCAGCCCGCTGAGATCGTACCTTCTCCTTCTGAACTTGCTGCTCAATGCCAGCCATAAATTGATCCAACGGATCATCCTCATCTTCATCGTCACTTTCTGGTTGTGCTGACTTTTTCGGAACCGCACCGGGACTACCAGGAGCCGGAATATATGCCAACTCCGGCGTTGGTTCCTCATCATCGTCAAAGTATTCATCCTCGGTGTGAGCTTTGCGCTTGCCCAACGATTGCTGAGTATTTGCGAACTGACTAATCGAATCCATGGTCGAGTAACCATGTTTGGATAGGCCGCTTCCTGAATTATTTGATGTACTGCCAAGTCCACTGCGTCGTCCGGGCGCTGAGGTTGACGGCGGCGGCGGTACAGCGTTCATTGCAACTCCACTGCGATTTGATGATTTGTATGGGTATCCACCACCGCCTATCCCACGATAACTCATTGTTTTGATTGTATGGATTATTTGTCTGCAAAATAATGTACCACTGAGATTCAGTTTTTTATTTCAATATTCTGCAGAGGATGGAAAATATTTCACCAACAAAAAAAAAAGAAATAGCAAACGCCTGCTGTCAAATGTCAACCGAGTTCTGGGATTTTTCATTTTATGGATTTGTGCAGGCGAATGAATGCATTCAGAGATGTGGTAATTAGTTGATTTTAGGGGGATGTTCGTAGAAACACTGCTTTAGTGTTTACTTATATATGTTGTATATTGTTTATCTGCAAATGAAGGAAATGCTTTTTATCCGTTTTTTCACCATTCAGATATAACATATATAAAGCGGATGGCGTAATTCCTGTTAAAGAAAGGTACCTCAATTAGTTTAAGACTTTCACTTAAAGCCGTTTTAGGACCGATGTACATATATCTTGAAGAATCCTTAAAATGTTCCTCTTTTTTTTTCTTTTTTCATTCAAACATTAGTCGTACAGAAATTCAGTGGATACATGCATAT
Source organism: Volucella bombylans (assembly GCA_949129095.1). NCBI lineage: Eukaryota > Metazoa > Arthropoda > Insecta > Diptera > Syrphidae > Volucella > Volucella bombylans. Next base: position 132,561,261 of record OX422142.1, on the reverse strand, counting down.
CTCTGGTATTTTTACCAGGTAATTACTACTTTAGTAAATATGAATCTAAAGGGCTGACCAGAATGATCTAAGATCTTACTGTTCTGGTGGATGAAGTGTGTTACCCCTTATGTAACTTTAAATTGAATTTCGTCAGTCAGGGAAGATTCTCGGTTAGTTAGTAAAATTTGCGAAAAATAAAAATTAAAGGGTTCTGGATTGTAATCGATATAAAACCGAGATCAGAATATCCATGGACTGTGTCTTACATATGTCAGAGCAGATTGCTGTTGAGAATGAGCAGAAACAATTTCCGTATAATACCCAATGAGACCTTTGTAGGTTCCCAAAATTAATCCATAAAACTTTATAATTTAACGATATGACATTTTATTCAAAGAAAACAAAGTAGGATTTATACAAAGAAAAATGGAAGAAGATCGAGAAGGGCTTCAAATTTAGTCTCCTCGCACTGGTGTTCAAAAATAGAATCGTTGAGGCGTCCCTCCTGTTAAATTAGATTCCTCTCTTCTTTCCGACAGATGGCGCTATGGTTTAGGAGTGATGCCAACATTTTCCCCACCCCGTGACACACTACTTGATTCGGGCTCTATAGTTGTCTTACCACGTCTTATATTTACAAGCGCCAACTTTGACACAGGCCTGCGGTACTCTCCATGTCTTGTACTAACTATCGCTGAGCGTACCTGCCCATCCTTTCCAGGGAATACCGCCTTTACCACCCCTTTTGGTCAGGTGTTGAATGGAAGTGTTGAGTCGCACATTACCACTAGGTCCCTCAGGTTTCATCGAATCTACTGGAAGAACATTTTTTGTTCTTCTTACCAATTCTGGAAGGTAACCTTCGACTCATAGCTTCCAAAGCCTGCTCCGAAACATTTGAGAAGTGTCTGGAGTTGTCTGGAATACTGCCAATTGATTTTACTCCGTTGCTGCTCCCAATCAAAAAATAGTTTGGTGTTAGGACAGCAGAAGACCCAGGTTCAATAGGAATGTGAGTCAGTGGCCTGGAGTTCACTATGAATATTGCTTCTGCTATGCATGCCCTCAGCACACAGTCAGTGGTATTATATGTTGGGAGGGCCGGATAAGAGGCCATCTTGAAAGTTCTCACCATGCGTTCCCATGCACCGCCCATGTGAGGTGCTCCTGGGGGTTTGAAGATCCACTTAATGGCAGATTCCTCGAAATTCTTGGCAACGCCTTTAACGTTCATGCGTTTGAATTCTTCACACAACAATCTTTCGGTGGCAATAAAGTTGGTTCCTCTGTCAGTCTGTATCTCCCTAGGCTGACTACGTAGATTCATAAAAATTCGGAGGCACATCACGCAGCTATCAGTGTCCAGCGACATCCACGCAGCTATCAGTAGCAGCAACTTCCACATGTATGGAACGAGTCGTCAAACATGTGAAGAGTTTCATCCAACGTTTTTCTTTTGATCTTAGATGTCTATACCAGTATAGGTAAATGGCGGTTCGTACGCTGCTAATCTCACATAGGGTAGATCACACATCTTCGGCTCGACGATTTTTGGAGAACGTACTTGGCAAATGACACAGCTGTGCTTTATTTTGTTAAGCAAAGATCTGAGACCTGGAATGTCATATTGTTGTCTCACTTCATTGATGACCTTTTCATGAAAGGCGTGGTGATACTTCACGTGATATCACCGGACAACTAAAAGCGTGAAATGGCTGGATCTCGGGAGTATGACTGGTCTCCTAACAGATAATGGGACATACTCTACTTTATCTATCCGGCCTCCGACCCTCAGCTAACCATCTTAGTCTAAATATGGACTTCGATCACATAGGGGACTCTTCCTCAAAACTGAATTTATTTTGGCAGTTTCCCGAGTTCAATGCTGCAATTTCATCGACAAAAACACGTTGAACTATCCTGTGTAAACAGGCATCAGCTCGTTGAAATTGCATTACGGGATCAGGATATCAGAGACCGTATAAAACGGCAACGGTCTTCCCCAGCTTCTGTAAAGAGGAAAATCTTTCAAGTTTTATTGACAACTCACCTACCAAATGAAAATTGGAATACGCTCCAGAAGGATCTTCTTCAGCTTTCGACTCATGTTTATCTTGCGCAGGCCATTGACTTTCTACATCATAGAGGAAGCTTGGACCAATGTACCATCGGTCATCAATTTCCAGGTTCGGGATTTTTGCCCACTTGGTTGCGTCGTCCGCTACATTATCCCGAGATGGATTGGATTTGTTAAATCCTGAATTTCGGCAACCCGAAAGGTGACGAACTACTTTTTCTTTCGCAGATCAATCATTCGGATTCTATCCAGGCTCACTTTTGAATCGCTCCAGTAAATGCACTTTCGCACCCTGAATTCGTGATGTTTCTTGACTGTTTCGGCAAGTCTTGCTCCAAGAACAGCACTTTCCAATTCAAGGTCAGGAATTGAAGTTAATTTCAAAGGAGCTACGTGAGTCTTTACCGCCACGAGTGATTATCTCACAACGCCATCTCGCTCTATGCGAAAATAACAAACAGTTGCTTCAGCCATCTCTGAATCGTCGACAAAGGTGTGAAGCTGTACATCAGCATCAGAGTAATTGCTAATTCCGATTAGATGACAGCGCGGAATCTTTAATACTTCCAACTTAGGAAATAATTTAATGCACTGTTGAAAGGTAGTGTTCTGGTCTGCAGTGAGAGAATCATCCCAATCTATCTTTGACTTCCATACATTTTGCATTAATATTTTGAACCGCACTACGTAGTTAGCAATTAGTCCTAAGGGATCATAAATACTAATGAGCACTCGGAGTAGCTCGCGTTTTGTTGGGATCTTCTTGCCGCTAAGAATTTCTTTTCCACCCTTGTTGAGATTGAGCAGGAACATGAAGCAATCTGAAGCGGGACACCAAAAAGTCCCCAACACCTTCTCTGCAGACTCCTCCAGATGTAAATTTAACTTTTCAATGTACTCGCCACCGCCCAATACTCGTGATACCTTCAATTCATTTTAACTTCGGATCTCGAAGCCGCCACGCCTATGTATTTACTACTTTAACTTCTGTACCAATTCAGATTGCCTCTTCTTCGTGGTCAAAACTTTGTAGCCAATCATCCACGTAATGCAACAGGCGCAACAGGAAATTTATCCATGAACTCTTCTGCACTCGTATTTTTCGCTAGTTGTGCACAACTCGGAGCACACGTCGAGTTAAAAGACATTACTCGTATCACAAATTCTATTGGTTGAAAACCAATATCACCAAACCTCCACAAAAATGTTTGAGCATGTATGTCATTCTCTATGATCCACACCCTGTGGAACATCTCCTTTATATCCGCCACAACTGCTACCTTACGTTGCCTAAAACGGAACAAAATGCCAATGAGTGAAGTGGTTAAATCCGGACCGTTCAATAACAGAGAATTAAGGGAAATTCGATTTATCTCGCCTGCAAATCCCATATAGGCCGTACTTTTGGTATGGGAACATAGAAAACTTTATTTACCGGAAACTTTATCGTGAGGCGACGAATATAATCTTTTGTTTCGTATTATTTTACTAATTTATTGAGTGTTTCAATGTGTTCTGGTTTCCTTCGTAAACTCCGTTCGAGACTCTTAAGTCTCATAGTCGCAGCGTTTTTTCTTTCCGGGAAGAATACATGTCCCTTCTCCATAACAGACTAATTTCAAAACGGCTATCAGCTCTTCGTTTTAAGGTTTTCTCCACTATTGCGCGCCCTTGTATCTCCTTTTGATTCTACGTAGGTAATATTTGGTCGCACTACAATTCTGTCAGTTGTGTAAAACTTCTTCGCTGAACCAAATAGATCGTCATTCTTTTGACAGCACATATGACAATCGTGAATATTTACTTCGATTCGATTTTTGGGATATATTTCGCTCATAGCAAAAATTGTCCACATTAATCGGCATTTAACAGCAATCACATGGAATTCTTCATCTTCACGGGCCTTTGTGGGAACAGCGAGATGCCAGTTATCCAAACCAATTAACAAGCCAGGTTTAACCCTTTGATAGGACTGTATGCGATTGTGTGGGATACAGTACGTGCCTTCATCAATTTTAATTGCGATCCAATACGGACTCGTAAGATTATTTTCATCGATTGCTCCTCGACGCGCATCACCGAATTGTCGGTCCATCCGATCTGCAATGGACTCTTTTCATCGCGTAAGTTTAGTTCATCCGCAAGTTCTGGGACATCAATGTTGTGGACGAACCTTCATCCAAAAAGGCATATATTTCTTTTATGACAGCCCCAGATATAATACGAATAGGAATATACCTATAACGTGTATCTTATTCGCTGTTAATGTTCGTGAAGCTCTCTACGCTTACATCTGTATTTTTCGCTCGATTGACAGGTCTGTGCAGAGTTGGGTGGTGATAACCATTTGCATTGGTCAATTTGACATTACTTGAGGCGGAAATATTCGCCCTTGTGGCGATTAAAGGCAGCAGAAGCAGAGACGTGCTAATTTTATCATATCGAAATGTTCATGAATTTGTATACAGTGTAGTTAGATCATAAATAAAGGGTCCGCCATCTAACGTTTTTTTTTCAACTAGTGCTTATTTCGTGAATGGTAACACTTAGCTCATGTCTGATTTGACAGATAATTAGTTTTATCCTTCCGCTGAACGAATATGGTTGTGTATATGCTTGAACAACGCTTCGCTAAGTGGGCTTGCGATCGACTTGTCATGTTGAACGAATTTTTGTTCACAAAAATTGAAGAGGAGGATATTGGCAACATTTGGTTTCAACAGGACGGCGCTACGTGCCACACAGCCGAAGCTACACTCGATGTTTTGCGCCCTGTTTTTGAAGATCGCATTATCAGCCGCAGAGCTGATGTCGTTTGGCCACCTCGGAGCTGCGATTTGACACCGTTGGACTATTATTTGTGGGGTGCCGTAAAAGATAAGTGTTACACCGACAAGCCAGAGACAATTGACGCTTTAAAGGACAATATTCGTGAAGCCATTGGTGAAATACAGCTGCACACAATCGATAATGTGCTTAAAAATTGGACAGATGGTGTAGGCTAATGCATGGCCAGCCGAAGCAGCCATTTGAATGAAATTATTTTCCATTATTAACCGGAAGGATAAAACTAATTACCTGTCAAATCAGACATGAGCTAAGTATTACCATTCACGAAATAAGCACTAGTTGAAAAAAAAAAACGTTAAATGGCGGACCTTTTACTAGCGGCGTATTCGACAATCGAGTCCATCTTAGCTTCTCTGGACGCAGGGAGAGCCCTAACCTGCTCAATAAGGTCTTTGACGACTAGTTCTGGTCTGCCGAACAGCCATTTCAAGATGTTTAAAACCCTCAATGAATTTTCTGGCGCGATATTTTATGGCTCTCTGGAGTCTTTGCAAATTTTCGCCAGGTAGAAACGAACACATGAAACCCAGTCGCCAGGTTTCCCGTCAAAACATGGTAGGTCTTTTCCGACCGTGTGACGAATTCTAAAAATCAATCTAAAAAACCACTTGTTGACATTTGAACATGCTTACGGGTATGCCCGAAAGGTATGTCGAAATCAGGAATCTCAAAGTTGCTGCCAGCTTTTGCTCTGGTGTAATTACGGATCTCATAATGGTGTTTTGACATGGATATGTCTAACCGCTTGTCTTTCTGAAAAATGTGACCGTCAAAAAAGTTTCCCATTTTTGGCTTTCCTTCTACCGTTCCGTGATCGTACTCTGTGTGCATATTTGGTGTCGTTGTTGGCTCTGTGTGCTTCACAACGAATCAACTGTGCAAAGGAATGGAATATAGGAGAACAGTCTGTACATGGACACATGAATCGTGTGTAGACAGTTTCGAGAAAACCCGCGTAAATGTAACTACAATCAGTTCTAGTTGACAATTTATTAATGCACAGTTTAACTCCAACTTCTTTGTATTTATACATGTACATAACAAAGGAGTGTAGAGTTCAGGTCATTCACCTAACCAGATGATCGGCACTTTGCGGCAAATAAACCGTACTACAGTATGGTGTGCAGGAAATTTCTCACATAATATTTTTTTCTTCTACAGCTCGGCCATCCTGATCAAGTGAACGACCCGATCACTACACTGTATTAAGAAGGAATAGTTATAAATGTGTTTCATTTTCTTATTAAATTAACATTCATTCATTCATGTGATTTCGAAAAATTGAAAAATTTAATATATAATATAATATATTCAAGATATGAAAAAATTATGGTGATAATAAAAATATAAAAATAATATGGAGAGAAAACTAAATATGCAAATACAATTAAGGAAAAAGAGCCTGTATATTACAATGTTTTTGCTATTTTAAAAAATCATACTCCAGCGCTAGAATCAAGATCTCCCGAACATCCATCTGCAACGAGTTGGTCGTCATCTGATTTTGAATCGGTTATCTCCACCTTGTATGGCCTCATGTTATTTGGAGAGAACACTCCCTTATATGGCAATCGGGTTATCTGTAAGCCTTCTATGTCCGACACGAGATATCTATCATTAGGTAAAGTCTTTAGAATTTTATATGGACCACGAAACTTAGCCAAAAGTTTTTTATTGACACCCGGTGTCGTGACAGTATTCCTTATTATAACCATATCATCTTTATTGTACTTAATTGGTCTTTTATGACGATTGTCATAGTAGCATTTATTCTCCATCTGTGAATTCTCAATGTTCTGAAGCGCCCTTTTCCTAACATCTTCTATATTAGCTCGTTCTTCCCTAAACTTATCATCGAGGAATTCTTTCAAGCGTTCAGAAAATTCTCCTTTTTGTTCAACACCAAAAAGCAATACACTCGGTGTAAACCCCGTGCTCCTGTTCACTGTGTTGTTAAACGCAAACTCAATTTTTGCTAAGTGCCTATCCCAATTACTAGTTGTATTTGGACCACACTCTTTAGCAAGCATTGGAACAAGGATACGATTCATCCGTTCAACCTGTCCATTAGACTGTGGCGAGTGTGTCGCAACTTGTATGTGTTTGATGTTATTTTCTTCTATGAAGTCCAAAAATTCTTTTGATGTGAAACAAGTCCCACGATCAGAAATAATTCGCTTTGGTCTGGAGTAGTTCTCAAAGAATGATTTCAGACACTTAATCGCTTCTTTGCTCTGCGTTGTTCTTACGGGATAGAGCTTGATAAACTTTGTAAACGCATCAATTATCAAAAGAACATGTTTTCTATTTGTCTGCGAGTTCGGCAAAGGACCAAGGTGGTCAATATGCAAAGTGCAAAAGGGAATATTTCCTTTAGGAATCGAATGCAAAGTTGCTTCCACTTTACCAGAATGAGGCGAAAAATAAATACACTTTAAACACTTCTGGATGTAGTTCATAATTTTGTCCTTCATTCTAGGGAACCAATAACAACCAGATAAATGCTGATAGCATTTTTCTACACCGAGATGACACATTGCCTTATGATGGGTGCGAATCACTTGCTCTTCCATATGAGATGGGACGTAGAAAAGTATTTTGCCTTTGCATTTCCTATATATTAATCCATAAACCATCTCATATAAAGGACTTTCACTTTTTTCAAGGGCATTTACTATGGAAATTATATTTGAATCCTGTTTTTGCGCAGCGGCTAAGACAAATTCGAAAGATTCGTCATCGACGTGAAGGATATTAAATGACCTGCTCAATGCATCAACATGAAGCATTCGGTCGCCTTTCCTATGCTCGATAGTGAAGTCAAAACCTTGCAATTCTAAAACCCACCTGGAAATCCGAGGATTTAATGACTTTTTCTTTAACGTCAAAGTCAAGGCTTGACAGTCCGTTACGACTTTGAAAGGTATTCCAATTAAATAAATTCGAAATCTTCTAAGAGCATATATTATTGAGAGTGTCTCAAGCTAGTAGCTATGATACTTACTCTCTGATTCAGATGCTCGCTTGGAAAAATAAAAGATAGGATGAAACTTTCCATCCTCCTGCCTCTGCATTAGAGCAGCCCCGAAACCAATCGAACTTGCATCACAATGCAATTCTGTTGCACTATTCGGACTATATATGGCAAGAACAGGAGATGCGACAAGTTTATCCTTCAATGAATTGAAAGCTTCCATTTCATTTGAACCAAAGACGAAGGGTGTGTCTCTTTTCAGCAAGTCATAAAGTGGCTTAGCTATATAAGCGAAGTGCCTTATGAACTTGCGGAAGTAGGAACAAAGTCCTAAGAAGCTTTGTACGTTCTTAGTGCACGTTGGTATGGGAAAACTTTTAATTGACTCTAAGTTATTTTCATTTGGCCTAATACCATCTGCTGTGACTTTATAACCAAGATAAACTACTTCTGACCGCATGAACATACACTTATCCAACCTAAGTTGCAAATTATTATTAACTATCACCAGCATTACAGATTCCAAAATTTCTAAGTGTTCTTCAATGGTACTGGTCGCGATGAGAATATCATCTAAATAAGTGAAAATCTTTCCTTCTGTGATAAGATTTCTAAAAATGTATTTCATGAAACGTTCGAACACCGATGGAGCATTTTTCAAGCCAAATGGCATCCTCGTATATTCGTATTGCCCCATTGGTGTGATAAAAGAGGTATACTTAATAGAATCCTCTGAAAGTTTAACATGGTGAAACCCATTCTTCAAGTCCAGTAGACTGAAATATTTTTTATTTCTTAAACGATCGAGATGATCTTCAATAAGTGGCAAAGGATAGTTATCACGAAGTGTAATCTTGTTCAGCTCTCTAAAGTCAACACAAAGTCGAAGTTCTTTGTTCTTTTTGTGAACAAGTACTATTGGCGATGCGTATGGAGAGGAAGATTCACGAATAACGCCTTTAGCCATTAGATCATCAAGAATCTTTTGAAGCGAAAATTTGTGTGCATGAGGAAGCCTCCTAGGTGCACTGTAGAATGGCTTATCTTTTGAAAGCGAAATTTTCATTTCAAAATCTGATTTGTGCAGTACAAACATAACGCACGATTTACAATTTCCCTAACCCTACTTTTGATATCCTCACTTAGACTGGGATTAATATTCAAATCAGACTCACCCTGATCTGCGACGTCGATATTTAAAATTTCATTGATAACGTCAACGATGTTGTATTGACCACCTTGAGATGAACGTAGAGATGATGATTCAAAACCAGTGTTGCTTGCTGTTCCGATATCTTGATCGCAGCGGATGTGATCGCTTGTTTTTCCAAACACCAAGCCCGTTTTCCTTATGAAGTCTCTACCTAAAATTAATGGATATGTCATTGAGAAATTTTTAACAACAAGTAATTGCAAATTGATAACTAAACTTTCGAACTCAATACAGGTGTTGATACTTCCAATCGTTTCCAGTGGACTATTGTTGACTCCACAGTAATTATGTTTATGTTTCTCCAACGTTAAAAGCAGTTGTGATGGCAGGAATCGTTCTTGAAAAAAGCTGACGGGACTTCCAGAATCCAGAAGTGATAATAGCGCAATTGAAAATTCCATTTGATCGCTGGACCATTTGCAACGGATGTTGCGTTCAAAATCGTTATCAGCTGTTGTTGTTACTGTTGAAGTGTTGTTGGCTTGAGCTTCTTGATCTCGTTGCAACGCCATGACTGCATTTTTACTTTCGCATCTTGTAGAAACGTGGCCGGGTTGACCGCACTTGTAGCATGTCACATCCTTCCTCAGGAACTTCGTGTTGGTCGCTTGGTTAGACAATGGTAGGTTTTCGGCAGGTATTTTTGGTTTGCATTGTGGTCAGCGACGATTGTGAAAAGTAGATGGATTAGATTTTGTTGCTTGTTCGATGCCATTACGGTGGTTAGTTTTTAGTTTGGCATACGAGTATTTCCGAAGAGCTGATTTTAATTCGACAAGGTTTTCTGCACTATACAAAATACTTCTGTTGGTTTCAGAATCGGGGATACCTTTAATGATGAATTCTATTAAATCTTCTTCTTCAACTTTGCTGTGAGAAGCAATTTCCTGCATATGTAGGACATATTGTTGCAGGGATTCGTCACGGTGTTTTCTTCTTTCACGCAGTTCGTTGTACATGTCAGATCTTGTCACGACTTTCTGGAACTCACTTCTTAAGGCATTCTTTAATTGTGTCCAGGTGTGTATGTTCACTGTTCGAACGAATAGTTTAGCTGTACCTTTCAGAAGCCTCTTGGCATAAATGAATTTGTTGCGATCGTCTAAGCCTAAGACCTCCGAACACTCCTCAAACTGTTCGATCCAAAAGCGTACATTATAGTTGTCATCTCCGCTGAAAGGTGACACCGAGTCTTCCACATCTTTAAAGTTGCAAGTAGAAACTGGTCGAGAGTTAGATTCCGCTTCTTCTATGTGCATTTCGTTCAGCTGTTGTTTTAGCTTTCTTATCTCTTCTTTCTTCCTACAGATTCTTTGCAGCTTCAACAACTCCGCATCGATGGTCTCTTCGTCTTCACTGCTGGAAACAACGCTAGAAGCACGATCACATGGGGCGACTGAGTCGTCAATATTGTAAAATGTTTGTGTGGGTACAAATGATAGAACTTATTCTTTTCAATACAAATCCCTTTATTCAGTACAGTTACAATTCACTTTTTAATTTTTTCTCTCAGTACAATTCAATTTCTCAACCACTTATACTTTTCTTATCTTTTACTTAAACCACTTAATCACTTCTTCTAATTAACACTTCAAATTACACTTTGGAACTGATTTGCATACCTTTGGGATGCTGGTATTTATACTCGAATGACATACTTCGAGAACAATCCTCGCCATCCAGCGTCCCATACAATTTCCAGTTTGCTAGAAAATTCGATTCCACTCTCCAGTCGAGACTTTGCTAATCCAGTATCGAAATCTTCTAGTCTTCGAGTTTCGACATTTTCTGCTGGATGTCGCTGCTCACATTTAAGTGGTTATCACAATATTTAAATCTCTACTTGTTGATGGAAACTCCTGCATAAGCTTCGTGAAGTCTTCGCTTGTGTATTCCCGTACCGCTTCTTGCACTCGGATTTTCAATTCGGCCTTAGTGCCTGTTGTCTGACATTTTAAGTGTCTGAGAATAAACTTTAGTCTCGAAACTGTCGCAGACTCTAAGAAGTTCACCCATTCTTCAGACATTATGGACACTTTCACTATGCAAAATTATTATTTCCCGAACTATGAAAGAAACGCGATTTTAGGGCAAACGTACACTCGCACTGTATACTCGTTCCAACAAAACTAATTGACTTACTAACCGTTATCCCACTTCTGAGTTGTAGACAGTTTCGAGAAAATCCGCGTAAATGAAACTGCAATCAGTTCTAGTTGACAATTTATTAATGCACAGTGTAACTCCAACTTCTTTGTATTTATACATGTACATAACAAAGGAGTGTAGAGTTCAGGTCATTCACCTAACCAGATGATCGGCACTTTGCGGCAAATAAACCGTATTACAGTATGGTGTGCAAGAAATTTCTCACATAATATTTTTTTCTTCTACACGTGGTCGCTCTGTTTCTCGACGTTTTGAGTGTGTTACAAATATATGCACGTTTCATCCTTTGTGCATATTTGTTTTCTTTTTTTGGTATAGTGCTTAGCATTTGATTTTTGATTTTTTTTTTTTACAGGTAATACCTTAAGTATATATGTACATAATTTTTGAACTTGTGTTTCTTTTTTTACACCGGGGTAAAACTTGAAACCATCTCTTTTCTGCATAACCACCCTATATTCTATTTATTTTCACTCGTAAAACAATTAAGGTTTCTTCGTCGTATGCCTATAAGACATATCCATGTACCAATGTATCTGCATGTCGTGTAGATACTTTCAGCAGTTTACTGTTTTTTTTTTTTTCTTCAGCAGATCGTCTTTTATTAGTAAAAGTAGCTACTGAAAAGCTTCCTTATTCATCCTTAAATAACTGAAGAAAGATTTCTCGTCACCAATTTGCAGCTCTCTTGTAATAAAGGAAAATGAACCACGTTCATCCCTCACTTTTCTCCACGACTTCACCCAGAGTTTTTTTTTCTTTTTGCAACTCAAATGCATCTTTACACAAATTATATAAAATAATAGTCAACGAACACATCCTTAAATAAACGACAACCATCATGAAATAACATTTTTTACAACCCCTGTCAGCGATCCCTGGATTTCAGAATACCAAGTTCTATGTTCACTTTTATACTCACTTATTATTGCCATTTTTCGTTTTTGTTTGCCAGAGGATATTTTACTGAGCTGCGTACCCAGCTACCAGAGCTGTATACTTTGAAGTAACAGTAGGAGTCCAGTACCCAATACCCTGTACTTGTACTTGTACTTACAAATTTCAAGTACAATGTACTCCGTACTTGAAAATAAATAAGTACCAGTATTTACCTAAGTACTCTGTTCCAGGTACATTTACTAGGTACTTGAATACACCCCAGTACATTTGTAACTACTTTTCAAGTACTTACCTTTTACAAGTTTATACTCAATTTGTAATTTTTGAACCAACTTTTGCTAACAAATTACGGTTCCTAACGATGTTGTGGTTTTGCAAGAAAAACTAATTTATTGTTTTTTTTTATTTTTCGAAAGACTTAAGAAAATTAGAGTTAGCTTTCAATAAAACTAATTCCTCGAAATGCTGGTTAGACAGCGCGCTGCGTTTTGGAGTGTTAATTAGGCTAGCAAAGGAAACCAACCTTTCCACAGGGCCCGATGACGTCAAAGGAGTATTAAGTTTGATTGTTTTTTATATATCAGATATTTGTGCAATATTTTCATTCCGTTTCCTAAATGAGTATCAGTTATGTATAGTAAATATCCTTTTCCAATAAAAGCAGAATGAGAGTATTGACGAGGAACATAGGTATGAAGGGTTTGTATGTACTTGAAAATGTACTGGGGTGTATTCAAGTACCTAGTAAATGTACTTGGAATAGAGTACTTAGGCAAATACTGGCACTTATTTATTTTGAAGTAGGGAGTACATTGTACTTGAAATTTTTAAGTACAAGTACAATTACAGGCTACTTAGTACACTCACCGTACTGCAGTACAAATGTATTTCATTACTTTACAGATCTGCCAGCTACCAATAAAACACAGCTACAGTCGTCTGGGTTACACTCTAGACATATCCACGTGGGGTCTTCTGCGACACTATCTCCCCTGCGAGCGCAGATGTAGTGAATCCAACGCATGCACTTAATACATTCCACCATGTCATCTTCGGTCGCTTATTTGCCGCAAATCGGACACGAACCGTTAGTCTCGTCTACATGCGCAATTGGTGACGCCATGATTCTAGGAATTCGAACAGGATAAATTTGAAGAATGTTGAGAATGAGCAGTAACAACTTTCCGTATAATTCCCAATGAGACGTTTGTAGGTTCCCAAAATCAATCCATAAAACTTTATAACTTAATGATATGACAATTTAATTAATTTAATAAGAAAAATGGAAGAAGATCGAGAAGGGCTTCAAATTTCCTCGCTCTGGTGTTCAAAAATGCAATCGTTGAGACGTCCCTCTTGTCAAATTAGATTCCTCTCTTCTTTTTCGCCAGATGGCGTTATGGTTTAGAGGTGTTGCCAACTGTTAATAATCCTATTCTTTTGTCAGATCTTCTGGCCAAGTATAGTTTTGCGCCACCTATAGAATTCTAATCGGCATAGGTGCTTAGTGTATCAAGTATTAAACAAAAGGTTTTACTTTAGATCGGAGGTACTTACCGAAATATAGAAAATTGCCTTCTTAAGCTACTTTCCGTTCGACAGACGAATAATAAATAATTAAACTTATAACTCTTTCGCTTGAAAACTTTCAGTGATACAGGCTATTGAAAGTTGTGTTCGAGATTGATTGAAGTGCAGCGTAATGTCAGATATACAAGAGGTATAACACACATCGACTTCGAATGCGAAATTCCAAATAACTCGCAGTGGAAAAACTTAATGGGAACTTAGGAGGAAGATTAACTCAACAGAGGGAAGGAACATTTTCAGGCAATACTAAAATGTGTACTTGCTAATAACCATTTGTTCAATGAATCTAGGTACTAGACCTAGTAATACATATTAGACATCTTGGAAGATGATGATAATCGAAATTCTACAGATGGGCACTTTTATAGAACATTGAAATTGGAGAAAAACGTTTGTTCTTCTGCCGAAATGAATTTAATAGCAGAGAGAGTTTGTGATCGAATAAAAACAAGAACCATAAGTTCATCTTAGATTCGTAGGTTTTTGGATCGGATCAAATCAAAACTACAAATGAATATAATAAGTACCATTTTCAGCACGATGTTAAGCTGTCTGAGAATTTCGAGATCCAAGGTGTACTTTTTTAAGGTCGTATTCTGAGACCGCTTTCGTTTCTGATTGTTATCAGTAAAGTATTTTACGAAGCATTGAATGGATGTGGCCAAGGTTTTAATATATATTACATAAAAAGTATTATAGCAGGTAGCATTTGCCTTCTTTGTCACAAAATAACGGGTTTCCACCTTATGGTATAGTATTTGGAAGGTAAGGGAAAGAAAGTAAAGTTTCCAATTTTGACGCTCAACTATAGTAAACAATATCAGACATCAAATCCACATAAGCCGCAGAATCGTAAAAATGAAATGAAATTGAAAATTTCGAAAAGTATTTTTTTCAGTACAGGTGCAGAACTCGGAAATCAGTTCCATGAGAGTACTTAAGAATCTTAAGAATCTATAGGAACTAGGAATCTCACCGTATAAATGCGAGTAGTTATAATACCGGATATTCTCATATCGAGCCTTTACTCATTACTGAGAATTGCTTTCTGCGCTTATGATTCTATTAACACGACTACTGTCTATGACTACTTAACGCTAAAAATACATTTTTTTAAATTCTTGCAGGTTTGTCCGGGATATACTCCAAAATGGCTGAAGGGGTTAATCTTTTACGTAATTGTTGTATGATAGGTGATATCTTGTTCCAACATAGAGTTTCACGTAAATATCTTAAAGGTCTCCGAAGTTAAGTACCAGAAGGTTGTTGAATTCGCTATGTTTACTTCTATTAACATCCATAATGGGTTATCTTTCTTCGAATTTAAGTATTTCATAACACTGTTTTTCTGGCAGCTATAAAAACTGTGCTTGCACTAAGTGTCAGATGATTGTTTGGACTTACCATTTATGATCAAGCAATGCGTATAAATTTTTAAAGAACGGAAAGAACAATCCTGCAATTAATGTGCACTGTAGTAATAACCGACCATAACACCCAATAATTCGTAACGTAGTAACTAAATTTAAAGAGTGTAAGTGTTTCTGAGAGCCAACATTTTCGCCACCTTTTGTGAAAGTCTGATCCAAGGGCCAGAGTTATCAATTCCTCAAAGTTAACTGCAAATCTCGTTTGGAATTTTGCATTTACATCCATACATGATACAGTAAATATTCAAGACTGAAGACGGTGGCTAGTATCATACGTAGGTTGGGTGCTAGAGCAAAAGAAGGTTAGTTTGGTACTGATTTTTAAGAGAAAATTTTCTTTAGTATGTAGGAAGTAAGAACCCTTAATTAATGCCGGAACGACAATAACCTACAAAACAAGTCACTGTTTTCCATCAATTATGGTTAACCGGCGCTTTCGTCCTTACATTTTAAAATACGATATAAATCAAACAGTAATAGTCAATGACACGAAATCGATGATTTCTGCGGGATACGTGGTTTCAAAAAGATGGCACTTCCTGCAACAAAGCATGTAAAACGACAGAAAATTTGCGTTATGACCGAATCTTTCAAGTTAATGCAATTGAAAAGGAAAAAAAACCTCATTCTGTAAGAAATTCATAGGAGGAAAATTTTACTGATATGGTATTTCATAGTCTAAATATAGCACAGAAATAAATGTTTAAAACTATTACTAAAAATATTGTTTTTATTTAAAAGCCTACAAATGTGCAATCGCTAATCCACAATAAACCTTATCATTTAAAACTATTTCATATAACAGAATTTCAATGTTATCCTCCAATAGACCTCAAGGCCAAACGCATCTTGTCAATCCAGATCTTGTTGAATGTTTCTGGCTGTATCCCACGAATAGCATGGACGATATTCGCCTTAGATATCTTCAGGGCACAAAAAAGATCTAATGGAGTTAAATCGCATCGCCAAGGCGGCTGAAAACACCATTCCCGAACTTAGCGCGCTACTCCCAGCAGTATTTTCAAAATAAAACAGGCCAATAGTATCACCACTCCAAAGTCGGCACCAAACTGTCACTCTCTGCTGATGCATTGGTTTCTCGACAATCATGTGCGGGTTTTCCGATCCCTAGATACGACAATTTTGTTTGTTAACATAGCCGCCGAGATGAAAATGCTCCTTGTCAGAAAACGTAATTTTTCGACCAAATACAACGTCCAATTCGATTTGTTGTAAGGCCTAAGCTCGGAAGCGATAACGAAGCGGATGGTCGTTTGCCTTCAATTGCTGAGTCAATTGGACTTTGCAAGGGAATAATCCGAGATCTTTGTGCAGAATTCTCATTAGGCTGGTGCGTGAAATGTTGAGTTGAGATCGATACGGAGTCGATGTTCCTGGATTGAGTCGAATACTCTCGGCCACAGCAGCCACATTCCCGTCGGTAAATACCTTACGACGACGAAGAACGTGAGTTATTTCTGCAATCTCATAAACTTGCATACAGCAGGCACGGTGGTTGCTTCTTTTCAATAAACGCACTGTTTGTGATTCAATTGGATAACTCTGAACGCAGTCTTGATATCTGTGTCCCTGAATACAGTCCAAAGTTAAAGCAGTGCCGCCAACATTGAAATCAACAATTTTGACATTTTCTCTGTTTTGAACTGAGACTTGCTCCGGACTTGCTTTTTAACTGTCGATAAGTTCGGAGCACTTTTTGAAATTAGTTGTTTTTTTTTGTAAGTGAATTATACTTTTAATACTCGTAAATACAGTTGAATATAAAATTATATAAACACTTCCGTTGTTCCTTTTGTAAATAATTCTTTCTGCGTGTATGAAACGTTCTCGTTCACGCACTGTTTGGGCAACACAGCACTCACTTTTCAAATAAGTTTACTATATTTCCCAACGTTGCTCAAGCATAAAGCGATTCATTTCATTCTGCAGAAATATGATGCTGACTCACAGTCAAAATTTCTAGCAGAAATGAGCTGATAGTGTCAAAATAACATATGAATCAAAGAGATACCCGTATTTGGACCACCAGTTGGCCAGAGAAATTATTTACCATCCTTGTGTCCTCGCCTTAAGGAATTCTCTTCATCCATTCCCAGCTGACACTGACATTTCCATTGTTTAAATTTTATGTTTTTATCTCAAGCACTTTAAACAAAATAAACATCTACTTAAAAACCAAAAAATATTTTCGAAAAAATGGTTGAAAAAGTCGGTGAAGATTACGCAAAATACTTTCAAAATTCCAATATTGAAAAAGAGGTACAAATTTTACAAATATTTATCTGTTCACATCTGACCGTCCTTCCACAGATTAACCCACTTTGCTTGAGCATTGAAGAGATGCTAGCTCGACTCGATGAATTTGAAACCCTTCTCACAAACGTAAGTCTAAAAATCCTTCAAAGAATCAACACTCTATACTTTGACTTCTGTTTAAGGTAAAAATTGAAGCAAATTCCATTATGGACAACAATGTAAATCCAATCCTGGACTTTAAAGAAGACTTCAATATACTTTGTGAAAGAATTGATAAATTAGAAGATTTCGTTGATGTTGTGAATGAGAATGTGAATAAAGTTGAGAAGTCCGTAGAAATAGCTGAAGAGGAGCTCGGTGTAACCGACTTTAGTTTGAAAGGCCTTCTGTTTAAACCCCTGTTCGCTAGATCAAAGCAGATAGATGGTGAAAGCAGAACTAACTTGAAGGATGGAGTTTTTCAAGAAGTTTCGGTTTTTAGAACATCCGATCACTTTCCAGTTGATGAGGAAAGAAAGTAGGTTTTATTTTATTTTGGGTCGTAGATAGACAACGCAATTGTTAACCAAACTATAAGTCATGTTCTAGATTTTGTATTTTATCATGTTTTCTCGAATAAACTATTTAACGTTCAGAGATATGTAACTTCGCTAGTTAACTTTTGAAAATTGTCCATAATGTAATGTGTTGAAGTACATTTTAAGTTACATACATATATATCCAATGTATCTGCATTATTACTGAGCCGTTTTTGGAGTTGGCTGAATTTGCGGTGCTATCACTATGGCTACATCAATTGTGTTAGTTTCATCGTGGTTGCCACCGGATGCTGGTTTCATCAAATCGCGTTTGCTGGACACATTTATATGCCCGATTGTTGGGCAGGAAAAAATAGCAACACTAAAATGTCCCTTCAGAAATGGCTAAATTTAAGAAAGGGATAGTACGGTGGATGAACTCGTGTGACCGAATCAACAGCAACGTTAAGAGTCCGCGTGGCAGACTCCTTATATGAACTGCTTCAACGTATTTAGAGCTGGCGTCAGTTAAGATTTTTCAGAACTAGTCAATATGTTAAGGCCCAGGTACACTCCGAATTGTAGCGCCACCTAAATTTTTTTTTTATAATTAGAGCAGCTTTGGGGATTTGTATACCCTTAAAATGTTTATACACAGCGCGGGCGAAGGAAATTTAGGGAGGAAGAAAAGAGAGGTACCGATGTACTATATATTTTTCTTAAATGTTTGCAAGTTATAACGACCAGGAGCTCTGCAGGGCATTCCATAAGCGAGTTGTTCGGCTTAGGAACGAATCACGATATTTTAGTGGGCTTTAATGTATACTGATGAGCATTCACAGCGAAACGGGTGTTACGGTTGAAGGTTTGAATGGGCGGAATGCTACTGGCGATTACAGTGGAGCACTGGTGGTGGAAATAGTAATAAAACAAAGTGAGACAGGAGACATTACGTCGGTATTCGAGGGTGTCAATTGACTCACTAATATTAGTATCACTACGCAGAGAGGTTTTAGGAGCACCTGACCAGATGTGGGCATTGTACTCCAATTTTAGGCGGGTGAATGCATTATATATTGAGTCCAGATTTCTTACATCGCTTGAGGAAACCTAAACTTTTCGCAGCATAGAGCAGGGACGAGAGTTCGGGAACGAATATGAAAAGCAGAGAATTCTGTCATCAGCAAAGGATTATATTGGATTAGAAGTAGCATACAAGAGATCATTAATGAAAAGTAAAAAGTGTGTCAGAGACAGAACGGAGCCCAGGGGCACACCAGCATTTATTTTGTGAATATCAGACTTGAAATCATCCAAGATAACTTGAATTGAACGTTCCAAAAGGTAATATCAAATCCATTGAAGAAGAGAGTCATCGATCCCAAAAGCACGCATTTTCGACAAAAGAGCCAGATGCCAAACTCTGTCAAATGCCTTAGAAATATCAAGTGGAACTATCTAGCTTTCGCCAGATTGATGTACGGTTTGGTTCTAGTTTTAGGTGAGACATGCATTCAAATCACCAGTGAACCTGTTGCTTCGAAAACCATACTGCCGATCATTGAGAAGTTTTCGTGTTTCGAAATATTTCATGAGCTGACGGTGTATCAGCGTTTTCATGACCTTGGAGAGAAAGGACGTAAGTTCAATGGGTCTGTATTAAGAGAGAGATGAAGATTCGCCTTTTTTCGGGACGGGCTGGAGAAATGCTGTTTTCCATCTGTTCGGAAAGAGTCTTAAAGAGTAGGATTGATGAAAAAGCTTACGCAGTGGTTTTGCCAGCGAGGAAGAACACATCTTCAGAAGAAGGGGAGATATACCATCTGGACCAGCGGATTTATGTATATTGAGATCTTTAAGTACTCTACTTAAAGATCTACTACACGAGTGCGAAAGTAGATTCGTCCCATTGAAGATTCGACGCACTCAAGTGTAGGCGGAGACAAAGCACAATTTGGAAGTGTTGAGCTGGCCGCAAAGTGTGCAGCAAGCAGATTGGCCTTATCCAAAGAGCTGACAGCTGGAATGTCATTGTAAATGAGCGTTGGGATGGAGGATGAGGCGGAATTTCTAATGTTTTTGACGAACCCCCAACAATTTTTACTACCTTTGGGACACCGTAGTATTTTTTGCCTCAGTTTTTACTCGCTTAAGAAAGGCGTTGCAGTCATTCCTGACTTGTTTGAACTTTTTTCGGTTTTCCCCTGTCGGGTTGGTCTTATAGGACCGAAAAAACATTTCTCTAACCCTGACAGTCTCTTTGCAGCTCTAGGCGTCTTTTCCTTTGGTCTGACACTCATCGGGTGAGGGATGATGCATCTCATTCGAAAGAGAATAGTGCTTGTGATCATATCAGCAGCGGCATCCACGTCGTTATTGAGGAAACATAACGACCAGTTAGTATTCCTAAAGAAGCTGTTAAGTCCGCTCCAATTTGCTTTTTCGTATTGCTATTGCTATTTCTTTTAGGAATCTTTTCTGTAACTATCTAGGTGTACGAGAAATTAGCTGATATGACACAATGGTCCGACGAGCCGAGAGAGGAACGCAGATCAAAAGTGTACATATTTATCAGGGTGAGAAGTTAAAAATAAGTCCAGGGTGTTTGTGGTATGACTATCAGCGTCTGGTATTCGTGTAGGCTCATTTACAAGCTGGTTCAAAATGTCGAAGCCACCCAGAATTGTCTATATTGAAATCGCCGTAAGCACCATTTCAGCGTGAGGATACAAGGATATAATTCTTTGTATGGAGTCAGACAGAGCATCGGATTGGAACATGGATTACGTTGTGGTGGAGTTTGGTAAGCTACATCACTACGCACGTAAACGGCGAGAGCGCAGTGGGAAAGAACAATGACATTAGTTCGTAGCCAGGTAGCTTCAGATCAGAGTGATCTGAGAGGTGGTATCTACCTGTGTTTCACTAAGTGCCAAAACTGTTGGTTGTACTTACAGACGTAAACGTACGCAGAAAAGTGATTACTTTTTATCCCGCGTATATTGGCTACGTTCACCCTGAATTTCCTAGTCATAATCTACAACAAACACAAATACCGACGATGCTAAGCAAGGTTGCGAAGTGAGAATTTTGACGTTGGTTTTCCGAATCAAATTGATGTAGGTGTTATGCCCTTACAACGATATGAAATGTTGCACCAACAAATTCACACTCACAACACATCCATCGATTGTTACATATACCCAGTCACTGCCCGTGCCGTATGATAAATACAGTAACGGCAGTGACCGTGTGCAGGCAACAGTACATCGACCAGGAGCGGGAGAGGTGGGATACCCGCACTGTGTGACATTTTTTGTTTTCTTTCTCCCATGCACTGCACTATTTATTTATTTTTTGTCACAAGCGTACAGCACAGCACACCTGCATTTACGAGTGCACTGGCCAAGGTGTGATCGACACGGTAAAGTAAGTGTATGTGTTGCGTTGTTTGTTCAAGCTCTAACGGGCCAATGGCAGCTCTCATATCCCTGAAGAGGGTCACTGGCTTCGGAGTTAGTTAGTTAAATGCCTTTTTTATTTCATAAAAATAATAAGTTTACAAAATTGTCGTCTCATAGTTTGGCTTTAAGGCCGTCTACCTGTTCGACATTTAAAAATATAAACTTAGACCTATTTTTTATGTTTAAAACATTAAAATACTTAGTTAACTACTTACTTAGACGAATCAATAGTCCGCGGTGGACCAGGGTCGTTGCCAGCTGTGTATTCTTGTGCGGTGAGGTCTCCTTCCCCTTCCACTTGTGTGCGCCACTTAAGTCGATGTCATCCTCTACGGCGTTGTTCTTCTTGGTTAGAGTCGAGAACTTTCCGGGGTATTCAAGCTTTTCCGCTTTTTTTCAGCATCGTAGTACAGCCTGTACAGTTCGTGTTGAATCGTTTCCTACATTCTCCATTGAAGAACTTTTCCTTCGAAGCGGCCGAGAGCATTTGCATCCACTTTCGTCAGTGTTTAAGTTTTTGCGCCGTTAAGCAGGACTGGGATGATCAATGTCTTGTGAAATTTTTTTTTACTACCGGAGGAAGGACTTTATTACTCAATTTCCTTCTAAGCCCAAAGAAGCAGTGATTATCAAGAGTGATTTATCGACTGAGATGACGGCCCCTACTACCTTAAAGTTGTAGCTACCTATTGTTTTGTTTTGTACGAATCGTCGATGTTGTGTGTCCCTCTTTGTTGCTGGATTGACTGCTAAGACCATGTTTGCTAATTCTACTTTAATAGTCGCCAACGTTCTATTGAGAGCTTGCTGGGTTCTTCCCCTTTTGTCAATGTCATCTCTGTTTGCGAGTACCTGAATAAACAAAAGAAAAATGCTGGCTCTGGAGTAAATTTCGCAAAATTTTTTCAAGAACTATGTATGTTCAAACAAATCACATGTCAACGCTTCGACTTGACGCATGCTTTTTTGTCATTGAAGGTCTCGACTTTGACGGAGCAGCGTTTATTCTCCATCATTATTTTGCATTGCCGAGTGAGCTTGACAAGGATACCTAAACCAAACATGGCTCTGTATTGTTTATTGCTATAGATGTTTTCATTGCGGCTTTGAAATCGATGAAGAGGTGGTGAGTATGGATTTAGAACTCTTGGGTTTTTGTAAGATCTGCCATAATGTGAAAATTTGATCTCTGGTGACCATTCGTGGCCTAAAACCTGACTGATAGGGGCCGGACAAACAATGCTGTTGTTTCATTCATCGGGCATACTTTGGTCAACCCAGATTTTTTAGATAAGTTGATTTAGGAGTTAGGTAGCAATATGCAGTATATATATAAAAGTATGTTTACTACCTTACCACTGCATCATCAAAGAAATGTTAATTATTTTCTAGACTAGACCAAACCTATTCAGATAAAAGGAAATTATCTCTTCTAGAGCAAGAACTTTCCATATTGCGACAGAGACAGAAATCCAGTACGGACTACTACGATTCAGTAGAAAAGCAACTGACACTTCTAACAAATTAAGCTGTTATGCAATATGGAGGGGAAGAAGAAGCTTTAAAACTTTTTAATGAAAAGTACAGGAATGATAAACCGTCCTCTTAATGATATTGTAAAATGTTTGTGTGGGTACAAATAATAGAACTCATTCTTTTCAATACAAATCCCTTTATTCAGTACAGTTACAATTCACTATTTAATTGTTTCTCTCAGTACAATCCAATTTCTCAACCACTTATACTTTTCTTATCTTTTACTTAAACCACTTAATCACTTCTCTTAATTAACACTTCAAATTTCACTTTAGAACTGATTTGCATACCTTTGGGATGCTGGTATTTATACTCGAATGACATACTTCGAGAACAATCCTCGCCATCCAGCGTCCCATACAATTTCCAATTTCCTAGAAATTTCGATTCCACTCTCCAGTCAAGACTTTGTTATTCCAGTATCGAAATCTTCTGGTCTTCGAGTATCGACATTTTCTGCTAGATGTCGCTGCTCACATTTAAGTGGTTATCACATTGCTCCCTCCCTACAGTTGTTCGTCCCGAACAACTTCGTCATTCAGCATCCCGTTGAAATGACACATTCTATCCAAATGGACCACTTTCAATTTTCCTCGATCCCCACGCTGGATCCGGTAGACAACGTCATTATCACCTTGTATGGACCTTCCCAGTCCTGTTGCAATTTTGGTGATTTGCCTTTCTTACGCTGAGGATTATACAGCCAAACCAGATCTCCTTCGTTGAAACCGGAAGATTTCGCCTTGATATCGTACCTAGTTTTCATGCGGCTGCTTGCTAGCTTCATCTTTTCTCTGGTGTCTTCATGCAATTTACGAATCCTGCTGCGTAAGTCATTCACGTAGTCGTTCACCTCTTTGGGCTCTGTCGGTGGGGATCCGAATTTTGCTTCACTTGGCAACCGAATTGTTTGACCAAATAAGATCTCGGATGGTGTGTGCTCTGTTGAGCTATGGACTGCGTTTCGGTTGGCCATTAAGAAGAGGGGTATGTGTCGATCCCAATCCCGCTGGAAGTTGCTGACAACCTTAGATAGATTCTCATTCAAGGTCCGATTGAATCGCTCGACCATTCCATCAGATTGAGGGTGTAGTGGCGTTGTCCTTGTCTTTCTTATTCTCAAATATTGGCATATTTCCTGGAAGACTTTTGATTCAAAGTTTCGCCCTTGATTAGAGTGCAGCTCCATTGGGACCCCAAATCTGCTCACCCAGTTGTTGACTATCTGTTCGGCTACGGTCTTAGCCTCTTGATTTGGGATGGCAAACACTTCCGGCCACTTACTGAAGTAATCCATGACTACGAGAGTATATCGGTTTCCATTAAAGGTTGCGGGAAACGGCCCAGCGATGTCGATGGCTATTCGTTCGAAAGGTGCTCCGACATTGTATTGTTGCATTTGTCCATGTGGCTTTACTTTTGGACCCTTGGTAGCCGCACATCTTATGCACTTTTTGCACCAATTCTCGACATCTTGTTTAGCGCTTAGCCAATAGAAACGTTCCCTTACCTTTTCCAACGTCTTGTTTATTCCCAAATGGCCTCCTGAGATTCCGTCATGTATTTCATGGGGCACTTGGTTGACTCTGGACCGTGGCACAATTAGCTGCATACGAGATGTTGTCCCATCTGCACTTTCCCATTTTCTCTTCCGCAATCCATCTTGCACAGTATGCCTTCAGAGTTTGGCTCCGATCTGATATCTGCTGCCAGCTTGGTCTTTCCTCGTGTTCTTTCCACGCCAATATTGGTTCGATATCATTGTCTGCCCGTTGGGAGGAACGGATTTCGTCTATACTCCAACCCTCTATTGGCTCAGTCCTGATCATTTGGATAGTTGCCTGTTCTTTTGCTTCTTTACGATTGCAGTGTTCGCATTTTACTCGGCACGGTCGACGAGAGAGAGCATCAGAATTTGAATGGAGTGTTCCCTTGCGGTGTTGCACTTCAAAGTCGTAGCCCTGCAACTGCTCGATCCATCTTGCAACTTGGCCTTCAGGGTTCTTAAATTGGAGTAGCCATTTCAGAGCTGCGTGGTCTGTCCGGAGAATGAACTTTTGTCCATAGAGGTACTTATGGAAATGCTTCGTTGCCAGAATTAAAGCCAGAAGCTCGCGCCGGGTTACACAGTAGTTCCGTTCAGGTCTGGAGAGTACTTTGCTGTAATATGCGACCACTTTCTCTTGACCGTCATGAACTTGAGAGATCACAGCTCCGACCCCAACATTGCTAGCGTCTGCGTCCACGATGAACATTTTTCCGGGCGTGGGGTAACCCAAGATGGGGGCATTGCACAGCTGTCGCTTCAGTTCTTGAAATGCTTTTTCGCATTCTCCAGACCACCTGAACTGTCGGCATTTTTCCGTAAGTTGATGCAGGCTCTTTGCAATGCCAGCAAAATCCTTTACGAACCTTCTGTAATACGTGGCGAGTCCCAAGAAGCTTCTCAGTTGGTGTTTATCTTTTGGAGAAGGCCAACTTTTCACGGCTTCGATTTTGTCAGGATCCGTTCTTACACCTTCCGCTGATATAATGTGACCCAGATATTTTACTTCCGGACGAAACAAGGCACACTTTTCTGAGTTGAGCTTTAAATGAGCACTTCGTAGCCTCTCAAACACTTCTTTTAGATTTTCGCGGTGCTCCTCGTACGTCTTACCTATGACGATAACGTCGTCCAAATATACTAGACAGGTTTTCCAGGTGAGTCCTTGCAATGTTCGTTCCATTAGTCGCTCGAAGGTGGCCGGAGCGTTGCACAGTCAAAACGGCATCACTGCAAACTGCCAAAGACCGCTTCCTGTAGTGAAGGCAGTTTTCTCACGGTCCGTACGATTTATCTCTACCTGCCAGTAACCGCTCTTCAAGTCAAGTGTTGAAAACCATTTCGCTCCAGAAAGCATATCCAAAGTGTCATCGATTCTCGGAAGTGGGTAGCTGTCCTTTTTAGTGACATCATTGAGACGTCGGTAGTCTACACAAAATCTCGTGCTGCCATCTTTCTTCTTCACCAGGACCACTGGAGATGCCCACGGACTTTGCGATTCTTCAATCACTCCCTTAGCTTTCATCTTCGACATCATTTCGGCAACTTCTGTTTGCTTTGCCAATGGAAGACGCCTTGCAAGTTGACGGATTGGTCGAGCGTCTCCGGTGTCAATGTGGTGTTGAACAATATGCGTACGTCCATATTCTCCGTCTTGTGTAGCAAATATATCAGCGTACTCACCGATTAGTTTTTCTGCCAGGATTCGCTGATCTTCGTCCAGATTACAGAGGCTGAGAATTTTGTTCTTGATTTTTATGCTCTGAACTGTTGTGACCGGTTTTGCACCCTTTTTTTCCGTTGTGGTCGATATAGCCTCAACAGGTACGCATTTTCCCACTATCTCCCCCTTTTTCACCTTTACACTGAATGTCTTTGGATTTAGAATCCTTACAGGGACCATGTTGTTCTTTGGCTCCACTAAGGTCTTTCCCACCATGAAGTCTCTTTTCTTTTCTGGCTCCATCAAATAGAATCGGTGGCTACCAGGACCACCTTCCACTTTTGCCCACAAAATTGCTTCTGACGAAGGCTCTAGACTCTGATTGCTGCAGATGACGACATTTAAGACTGAGGTATTGGCGTTTCCGTATATCATTGGTATCTCCATGTTTCCGTATTTCAGGGTTTGTGCCCCCAAGTCGACTACAAGTCCATGTTCTCTCATGAAGTCTGTACCAATGATGCACTCGTCACATATGTCAGCTACCAGAAACGCGTGAGTGAATGTTATTCCGGCCAATTGGATTTTTATGCGAACTTCACCATATACCTTAATCGTTGCTCCTGTAGCTGTTCGCAAGCTGCAACTGCTAGTGTTATGCAGCCAAGACTTATGCACAAGATTCCTCCTGATGATTGAGGCCGTGGCACCGGTGTCTACTGTTGCCATCCATTTTTCTTTTCCACTGACTACTTCTACTAGAAGGCTTTCGTTGCATCGTTTTGCCAGCGAGACTTGGATGATGGTCCTGGGGCCGTCGACTTCTGCTACCAACTTCTGCCCCGCGAAGTTGGTGCTTAAGCATATCCCGACTGATGGCTTCGGGAAGGTTGACCGGCTTCTTGATAGCTGTTTCTGCTGGTTTCTTCCTCTATTGGCTTGCCACCACAGTGAGGGCAGTCTTTTCGTTGCACCGGTTCTTTACACTGCCTTTGAAGGTGTCCTATTTGATTGCAATTCCAGCAGCGCATTATCCGTCTATCCCGTCGAGTATCTCGTTCCTCGGCACTAATTCTTGTGCAGGAGCATTCGATAGATGTTAATTCCCTGACGAAATGTGTTCCCCTGGAAGCCTGATTGGCTGCTTCCATCGCCAGAGCGAAGGCAAGTGCTTCAGCAAGGGTTCTTTTCCCGGCCATCCTTACTGCTGACTGTAGCTTCGAATCTGCAATTCCCCTGATAAATGCATCTTTTGCCATTTCGTCGATAATTTCGTGGCCTGCGGTGGGGTATGACAGATGTGCAAGTCTACTCACGTCTGCTTGGAGCTGCTGCAGTGTTTCTCCTCTTTGCTGCGTTCGGTTTTGCAATTGGACCTTGTAGACCTCCTACATGTGGCTATCCCCAAACCGTTTCTCTATAGCCTGTACTAAAGTCACATAATCTTTATGCTTTTCGATGTCTACTGTTTGCAACAATTCTGCTGCAGGACCGTGCAAGGCCATTGTTAGGGCAAAGCACTTTTCCTCATTGTCCCAGTCGTTTGCACAGGCAGCCATTTCAAACTGCTTCTTATAAGTAGACCATGAGGTCTGGCCATCGAATGAGGGAGGCTTCAAATCTTTTCTCCTTGGACCGCTTAAAGAACATTCTCGCAGTTTCTGTTTTCGCACTGTGTCGAGCTCTTTTGCCAGTTGCTGAACTTTGCTGTCCATTTCTTCGAATTTTTCGCCAACATTCTTCTCTATTGTATCAAATTTGTCATCAACGTTCTTCTCTATTCTATCAAATTTGTCATCAACGTTCTTCTCTATTCTTTCAAATTTGTTATCGATTTCTTCGAATTTTTGCTGGAGAGTGTTATTTTGTTCTTCCAGTTTTTGTTCTAGACTATTCTTTTGTTCGTCGAATTTTTGTTCAGTGCTGCTCTTCTGCTCGTCTAGATTTTTCTTTTGTTCATCCAACTTTTGTACGAGACTATTCTTTTGTTCATCCAGCTTTTGCTCGAGACTATTCTTTTGTTCATCCATTTTCTGTTGAAGACCGTCTAAATTTTTCTTCTGTTCGTCCATTTTTTGTTCGAGACTGTTCTTCTGTTCGTCCATTTTTAACAAGAGGAGTTGCATCATCGCAGACATGTCACTGCCGGTACTTGTCTGTTCATCCTCGTCAACATCAAAGGAATATGCATCAGGATCATGTCCCTCATTGTTCAAAGCCTCCTGAAGTCGGAGCACCAGGTCACTTTTTCCTCCACTGGCGCTGAGGCTTCTCTTGTTCAACTCGGATTTGAGTTGGACGAGGGTCAACTGCAATAGTTTTCGACCCATTCTAGCTTTTTCAAATAGTCAGAAAACACTTTTTTTTTTTTTTACACACAATAAGTCCTATCCCACTTCTGACACAAATGTAAAATGTTTGTGTGGGTACAAATAATAGAACTTATTCTTTTCAATACAAATCCCTTTATTCAGTACAGTTACAATTCACTATTTAATTCTTTCTCTCAGTACAATCCAATTTCTCAACCACTTATACTTTTCTTATCTTTTACTTAAACCACTTAATCACTTCTCCTAATTAACACTTCAAATTACACTTTAGAACTGATTTGCATACCTTTGGGATGCTGGTATTTATACTCGAATGACATACTTCGAGAACAATCCTCGCCATCCAGCGTCCCATACAATTTCCAATTTCCTAGAAAATTCGATTCCACTCTCCAGTCAAGACTTTGTTATTCCAGTATCGAAATCTTCTGGTCTTCGAGTATCGTCATTTTCTGCTAGATGTCGCTGCTCACATTTAAGTGGTTATCACAATATTCTATTTTAAAGTCGTTCATCAAATTTATGAACCGCTTTTGCTCTAGCACAAGAATTGGAAATGAACTAACAACTATAGACATTTGCTAACGCATTTGCAAACAGAAACAGGGGTTCCTACCGAATTCCTCAACCCCAATACCGCACGGTACAGAATCGCGAAGGACATAAGTCTCGTCACAACCACAAGCACAACCAGAACCTATGGATGTTGATCTCAGCTTTTCTAGGCAAAGCAATGTGCATGATAATAGGCAGCATATGCCTTTAATTAATTTCAATCAGTCTAACAATTACCCAGTTAAATATGACAGCTCAATGTGCATTGAAGCAATGCGCATTGGTTCAATACGCTCATATAGATACCACTTCAAACAGCATTGAAATATTTAACACGCATTCGTTGATTCCTGTTTATAAAACGCATTGAAAATTTGTAGCCACTTTGAAATATCAAAGTGCCTGTTAACATTGGCGCGGGCAGGAAGATTGTCCGAAAGAGAGGGAACGCTTTTTATTGAAGTGGGAAGAAGAAGGGTTACTTCCACCGAGAATCCATTTCTAAAGTGGATTCTCGGGTGCAACACATCGTTTTTTTCCATATCGTTCTATTTCTGACATATTTTTTCATTTTAGTTTTGATCGTTGATGAGAAAGGAAGTGTGAAGAATAGGAAAAAAGGTATGTTTCAGGCCAACTACTCAAATTTAAAAATTAAAAATGCTCCGATTCAAGTGTTCCACTTGTCAAAAAGTCTTTTAACCCCATGACAATGTGAACACGACGTTCATGGTGAGGACTTTCATCCCGTCGCCAATGTAAACAGGCACAAATAAACACTTTCAAATCGCATTGAAACATTTTACTCTCTCGCGCTTCATCATTCTTTCATCACCGGGCGAGTAATTAGTTGTGTATTTAAAACGAAATATTTGGAAAGACAAAGAAATAAAAATAATGTATCAGTATTAGGGTCAAGTGTCAGTTCAATCAGCTGTTTGTTAAACTCTAATTTTCTATTATGTGCTTGGCCACACAAGCATGGGATTGAAAGGCATGCCATTGAACGAAGTGGCTACACACAAAAAACAGGACTCATTGGAATGAAAGAATTTTTGACAGATAGAGGAACAGTGAAATCTGAAATGAACCATTTGATCATTTGTTTTGTAAAGATTAGGTCAATTCGGAAGATTTTGGTTTGCAGTAAAGGGTTTTCCATTAGGGACTTGACAACTTTGAATTTAATTTGTGAACGCACTCTTTCACTAATCATCAAACTGTCATTGCCAATTTATTCAGTAAACTCAACATTTTCATCATGGTAAAGTACACGAACGAGCAACGTCTGCAAATTATAAAAATTTTCTACCGAAATTTTCGGTCGTAATTCTCGCCCTAGTAGACAGGTAATAACAAGTTTAGTGCAAAAATTTGAGTCTACATATTCGTTGTGATGTCAGTGAGACAACGGGTTAGTCGAAGTGTCGAAAATATCGCTGCCGTTCAGGCGTCCGTAGCAAACGATCCAAATCAGTCAATTCCACCGCGTTCTCAAGAATTGGGCATCGCTCAGACCACATTATGGCGTATTTTGCGTAAGGATCTTGGTTTACACCCATACAAGATCAAGCTGACTCAAGAATTGAAGCCGATGGACCATTTAAAGCGACGTACGTTCTCCGATTGGGTTCTGGAGAAGATGCGCCAAGATAATGAATTTCATCGCAAAATCATCTTCAGTGACGAAGCTCATTTTTGGCTCAATGGGTTCGTCAATAAGCAAAATATGTGTTATTGGTCGGGTGAAAATCCACATGTGCTTCATGAATCACCACTTCATCCACAAAAAATAACTGTTTGGTGCGGTTTGCATGCCGGCGGCGTTATTGGGCCATATTTTTTCGTCGACGATAACGATCGTCACGTTACTGTGAATGGTCAGCGTTATCGCGCCATGATCACCTATTATTTTTGGCCCAAATTGGAAGATATGGACTTGGATGACATGTGGTCTCAACAGGCTGATGCCACACAGCACACGCTATAATCGATTTATTGAAGAGTAAGTATGGTGAGCGTGTTATCTCAAGAAATGGGCCAGACGATTGGCCACCTCGTTCGTGTGATTTAACGCGGCTTGACTATTTTCTGTGGGGCTACGTTAAGTCGTTGGTTTATGCCAACACGCCGACGACGTTGGAAGAGCTCAGAGCCAACGAATCAACCGCTGAAAACGTGCCCGCGGTGGCTATATGAACGAAGTCGCGTTCCATTCATAAATGTTTTGATTGTACTTCAAGCCGATAATAAAGTTTTTGAAATATCTCAAACGGTTTGCGTTTTATTTAAAAAAAAAAGCTGTCAAGTCCGTATTGGAAAACCCTATATTTGTGAAATACAAAATGAGCGTAACAAGGAATACTGTTTGCAACCAAACATCGCAACACTTGCAAAATGAAAATTTACGTCAAAGACGATAGATTTGGAAACGAAACATTCATGTCCAGGTAGAAAGTCATATTTAAAGATGATTTTCGGTGGATTTTTGATGCAATCAACCTTTCTCGCCCGACATGACTTTCAATCCCACGCTTGTGTGGCCAGGCACTAAGACGAGAATTGCTCAGGTTAAAATCAAAAAGGGGGAGGTTTGAGCTGAGCTCACGGAACATGCGGGAGATTGGTTCGTTAGAGCCATAAGAGGTGCGGTGTGTTGGAATATAAAAGAGACGAGGACAACTTAAATTACGAGGGTTAGTGTTGAAGGAAATAGAATTGTAAAGGGAAGTGCAGTCCACAGAACCAGAGAGCAGTCGATGAATGAAAAGAATGTCACCTACCAGAAGTGGCTAAAAACGGGGTTGAGAAGGCTGACCTAAAGCGAACGCTATAATAACAGTTTTCCAGATAAGAAAATGGAGTCAAAACCGAGGGAAGACAATTTGAAAAGGATCCGTTAATGTGATATTTTATCGAAGATCTTCGCGAAGTTTGTAGCAATAACATCGATTTCGTTGAGCTGAAAGCGCAAAGGATACAAATTCAACGAAGTTTGTAGTAGTTGATCTACATTTTAGAAATCCATGCTGGCTGGGTGACATAAGTGTGACTTGCACTGAAAGCTTAGAACTTCATATAAAAAAACTTTCGAACATTTTAGGTATGTGCGAAAGTTTAGAAATGGGAAGGTGGTTGGTCACTTCATTATTTTGTGAACCGTGGTTATGAAAGAGGTCTTCCAAACTTGGGGGAAATCCCCTTGTGTGAGAGACAGATGAAATAGGGAGGAAAGTGGGTGCGAAAGATTGGAGGCACATTTTTTGAGAAATATTGCTGGGAGCCCATCTGGCCTGCGTAAAAATTCATCATTGAGATTTTGTAACTTTTCTTTGATAAGAGTGGGATAACGCAAGTATTTCAGTGACACATAAAATGCTTCTTACAATGATTGACGGAAAGGTCTGCAATGCAATAACTGAGACCTCTTCAACTAAAAGGTATTATCTTTGTGGTCTAACATCAAAAGATTTCAACAAACTAGATTTTGTATTGAGCAAGCAAGTTCAAGACAAGTCAATACTGAGGTTTGGGTTATCCTCATTGCAAGCGTGGAATAGAATTTTTTGAATGTTTACTCGTGGTGAGGAAATAAAAAAAAAGTCGAATAAAACAAAAAAAATATTCAAGCAGCGTTCAGAAGCTAAATAGTACTGTTAGTTGACAAACCAAAACAAGATTATAGTAGTCGGAACTATAGCAACACCGCCCACCGTGAATCTGTAACTTCTTCGGAAATAACCAACATACAATAGATGGAAATATCATATGCCGATTTCGGGTGATTTTGTACTGTATTGATACCGCAAATATGTTTGTGCAACTGTACCCATGGTATAATATGGTATGCCCACAAATGTACATACAATTTTAATCCAGAGCCCTGAAATTATATCTGAAGCTATTCTTCCGATTGAACAGCTCGGCGAGGAAGCTCAAGAATCACGATACAAAGACATAGAGCATTTTCAAGAAAATTTATCAAGGAAATTTTCGATGCAGCAAAATATGTCTCACAACCTTTTGGTTTCTTCTGACCCATTTATAAGTGGTTTGAGAAAACTAAACCCTAAAACAAAAAATGCGTTTCCCTCTTCACCAAGCAGACCTGGTTCCAATTTCACAAGTTGATGTACATACGGTTGTGGCGAACTAATTAAGAACGATCGTAAGTACTGGCAATACCATCGCTCCAATAATAAGATGGCAACCAGAATTCAAAGTACCGCTATTTATTCACTCATATCTCTTTTCATGTTAAACTGTAACTATTGATGTTATTACACATTATTTAACAGTTTAAATAGGTTTTTAAGCATATTGGTCCATTATTCATTTGGCGATATAATTAAGAACGTTTCATTAAAACAGGTTTGTTTGTAGAATTTCGCTGTACACGGAAAAAGTTTTTGGTAAATATACTAATACATTTAAAATTAAAAGGATATTATTAGTTTTTGTTGAGTTTAAAGGGTTGGGTTTTTAGCGTGATATGGGGAAACACAGCAGGCATGAGGGAAGCCATAATAAAACTTCGCAATGTTGAGAGATTGTCCTATAATGATTACACAACCTTACACTATGGGCTATGTAATGTTTTAAAATTTTTATCTGTTTTGATTTGTGCTCATATTCGCCTTCGCTCAGTTAGCTTACAGGAATTGAAAATTGCCTATACATAGACTGCTTTTACACGTCGCAATTATGTAATGCGCATATTCTAGTTATTTTCTTTTGATCTGTCATTCAGTGTGATGAGTGCAATTTTACACGAAAGCCTTTCCCCCATCTTTGGATTTTCATGTTATTTGACAGCTCTCTTTCATTTCAACTTAGGCGCTCAGTCTTTCATAATTTAAAATGAGCCCCCTTGTTATTTCTGTGATTCATTTAAGTTCATCCGCCAAGAAAAAGAAATGTCAAAAAGATGCAATGAAAATCCTACCCACATGCAGTGGGAATTTGGTTAATTGGGTATATTTTGTTTCTTTATCCCTCTCTTTTGCAACTCGGGCGACAGCATTTGTAGAAACAATTGACGAATCTATATCTATCGAAATGGTTGAGATTCGGTTAAATAGACTTGAGACCACATGGTCTAAATTTTCATCTCTTAGAGCTTCTTGAAATTTCGGAAGACAAAGAAGTTGATGATCTCGAAACTCAATTGACAAAAATATTTTGTGACAAATGCCCAACTCATTAAGACTATTCGCGACAGAGAAGAATCTTCTTCGAAACCTTTGGAAGTTTCCGATAATTTTTCAGCTATAGATCGTTTAGCTGAGCAGCAGTCAGATTTTCTCGAAAAACTTAATTCTTTTACATCATCGTCTAACGTTGCCAACACTTCTAAGCTTCCGACTATCGTGGTGCCGCCATTCAGTGGAAGTTACAAAGATTGTGTTACCGTCGTTTAGTCCTCCGCGGTATCAGGAACAAAGGTTGCCGACTGCTCGATGGAGTAGTAGTCGTGGGTATTTTTGATAAGGGCGCCATTTCATCTTTGGCGCTCAGTCTTTCATAATTTAAAATGAGCCCGCTTGTTATTTCTTTGATTCATTTAAGTTCTTCCGCCAAGAAAAAGAAATGTCAAAAAGATGCAATGAAAATCCTACCCACATGCGGTGGGAATTTGGTTAATTGGGTATATTTTGTTTCATTATCCCTCTCTTTTGCACTCATTTGAATCTTTCGAAACTTGCGACGTGTAAAAGCGAACTACTTGCAATGAATTTTTGTAAGAGTGCAGTTCACCCAGCAATACCCAACAACGAAACCGAAACAGTGTATTTACGCACAACCATACATAGATAGATGTGTCTATCCGCGCAGTCTGCATTTACATTGCAGCCAATTCTATTCGCGCCCTCGCCTTGTAGAAATCCCTCTTTTGTTTGCTAGTTTCGGTTTCGGTGGTAGCTGCTGTTGCGTGAACTTCTCGTTCACTTTAATTTGGACCATCACGAAGCACTCTTGGACACGTAACACATTGCATTTAAACACAACATATTTTTTATTTTATATACCTACATACATATATTGTTAAATTAACCCACCTATTTAAAAAATAAATAAATTTACTGAATTTATTAAACTAAAGTCCCAAACAATCGTAAAAAAGCTTAATTGCTCGAAAACAATGATTTTTAATGCCATAAAATATGTTCAGAAACGTCAAACCATCGAAAGCGTAGAAAGACTTTAAGGAACTCACAAAACGAAAGAAGTCAAAATAGGCTGATAGTTCGCACCGCAAAAAAAATCCGTTTTTGAGCTCGAACGGTATTCGGAAAGAAGTTTTCGGCGGGGACCCAAATGCACTTCCTGCACACTCCATTTGAGAGCGATTGAATGAGAGTCAGCTTTTTGGGAGATCAGCAAGAAAAAAACCATTGCTTTCGTTGAAAAACCGAACGGCCAGGTTAGCTTTTGCAAAGGAACACAAAGATGGAAAAAAATACTCTGGAGTGATAAGGGTTGTATGTCTTTTAAAGGAACCGGGCCGTTACACAGCGTGGAAGGTATAATGAACGCTCGAAGCTACATAGGATTACTTCAAAATGTAATGCTGCCCTATAAAGATGCGGAATTGCCAGTAACTTGGAAATTTATGCAGGATAACAACCCGAAACATACTGCGAGGTCAACAAAAGCATGGTATCAGAATAATTCTGTGGATGTCATCGATTGGCCGTTAAGTAGTCCAGACCTAGATCCAATCAAAAACCTTTGGTACGAGTTTAAAAAAAAAGTTGAAAAGCATAAAATTAGCAATACAAATGAATTGTATGCAATCGCAAGGACAGCTTGAAATGCAATAACACCGAAAAAATGTCAGGACCTAATTTTCTCAATTCCAAGGCGATGTAGGGCTATAATTGCAAACAAAGGATTCCCGACAAAATATTGAGGAAAAACCGTAAAATACAATGAAAAGTTTGCATATTTTCTCATCATTCTTAATTCGATCGCCAGCTAATTTCTTGCTACCAAAACATTTTGAATTAAATTTTATGTTTCTCTTATCTTTTTGCTACTCTTAGTACTATTGTCACTTTTAAACTGATACATAGTATAAAAAAAAATTAAAACCCCATATCACCAAAAATTGTCAAGAAACATGATTCCAGTGAATCGTTCTTAATTAGTTCCCCACAACTGTATAATACATACACATATTTATTTGAAATTAATTAACTAAAATCAATTAAATTAAAATTAATTAAATAAAAAAAAAATATTTTTTCTATCGCCTATTTTGGCGATAGAATTAACAGAGAACTACCAATGAAAAATGACTTCAGTCGAAAAAAAACTGGCACATTTAGCCCAGCTAGATGCAATAATTTCGCGAGCATGGTATGTGGAACAATTTCGCACAAAAATATAAGAGTAGTGGTAGTCCATATACGAGTAAGAATGAAGAATTTCCGCGCAGTACTATTCCCTTGGCCGTAAAAAGGGAGCGTGTAGCCGAACTGGTTAATACAGATAATGATGGAAAAACATAGGGAAGATTCGAATGATCTGTATATCTTCTTCATCAACTTGGAAAAGGCGTTGAACAGATTTCACAGAGATCTTATTTGGACGGCCCTGGGATCTTAACATGTACCCGAAATGTAATATATACGCGATATTCATGAAGATGTTTTATTTGGAGACCAGGCAACTCGTGAATTTATCAAGCTTACATAGATAAGGACTCTACATCCATTTAAAAAATAATAATCCTTTATTTTCCCTGAATTATCCTCCAATCGTTTCCGAATTTTATGAATCTGTCACAACTTCGATGCTAACACTGTAAGACTAAGATTCTCAACAATATTGACTAGGAACCTTGTGGCATCCCTATAAATTTGTAATAGATATATATACGCTGTATACTTCAGCGGACATTATAGCCGTTAAAAATTAACGAAACGTAAGCTAAAAAGGGGTTAATTTCATTGACCAATAGAAATTGTAGCCTTTTTGATAAATCCCAAAATTATTGACTAATTGAATACATGAATACACTAGAACTGAGAGCATTTTCGTCAGCGTCCACGCTCCTGCGCTGTAAATCCGGATTGGGATGATCATCGTCTTGTAGAAATTCTTTTTGATTGGAGTGGCGATTTGCAAGAGTGATTCTTCTCATGATTTCCGCGCTGGTGTCGTTGTCGAAGTTCATAGCGGAGCCGAGGTAGATATTGTAAAATGTTTGTGTGGGTGCAAATAATAGAACTTATTATTTTCAATACAAATCCCTTTATTCAGTACAGTTACAATTCACTATTAAATTCTTTCTCTCAGTACAATTCAATTTCTCAACCACTTATACTTTTCTTATCTTTTACTTAAACCACTTAATCACTTCTCTTAATTAACACTTCAAATTACACTTTAGAACTGATTTGCATACCTTTGGGATGCTGGTATTTATACTCGAATGACATACTTCGAGAACAATCCTCGCCATCCAGCGTCCCATACAATTTTCAATTTGCTAGAAAATTCGATTCCACTCTCCAGTCGAGACTTTGTTATTCCAGTATCGAAATCTTCTGGTCTTCGAGTATCAACATTTTCTGCTAGATGTCGCTGCTCACATTTAAGTGGTTATCACATTGCTCCCTCCCTACAGTTGTTCGTCCCGAACAACTTCGTCATTCAGCATCCCGTTGAAATGACACATTCTATCCAAATGGACCACTTTCAATTTTCCTCGATCCCCACGCTGGATCCGGTAGACAACGTCATTAATGCGGGTTATCACCTTGTATGGACCTTCCCAGTCCTGTTGCAATTTTGGTGACTTGCCTTTCTTACGCTGACGATTATACAGCCAAACCAGATCTCCTTCGTTGAAACCGGAAGATTTCGCCTTGATATCGTACCCAGTTTTCATGCGGCTGCTTGCTAGCTTCATCTTTTCTTTGGTGTCTTCATGCAATTTACGAATCCTGCTGCGTAAGTCATTCACGTACTCGTTCACCTCTTTGGGCTCCGTCGGTGGGGATCCGAATTTTGCTTCACTTGGCAACCGAATTGTTTGACCAAATAAGATCTCGGATGGTGTGTGCCCTGTTGAACTATGGACCGCGTTTCGGTAGGCCATTAAGAAGAGGGGTATGTGTCGATCCCAATCCCACTGGCAGTTGCTGACAACCTTAGATAGATGCTCATTCAAGGTCCGGTTGAATCGCTCGACCATTCCATCAGATTGAGGGTGTAGTGGCGTTGTCCTTGTCTTTCTTATTCCCAAATATTGGCATATTTCCTGGAAGACTTTTGATTCAAAGTTTCGCCCTTGATCAGAGTGCAGCTCCATTGGGACCCCAAATCTGCTCACCCAGTTGTTGACTATCTGTTCGGCTACGGTCTTAGCCTCTTGATTTGGGATGGCAAATACTTCCGGCCACTTACTGAAGTAATCCATGACTACGAGAGTATATCGGTTTCCATTAAAGGTTTCAGGAAACGGCCCAGCGATGTCGATGGCTATTCGTTCGAAAGGTGCTCCGACATTGTATTGTTGCATTTGTCCATGTGGCTTTACTTTTGGACCCTTGGTAGCCGCACATCTTATGCACTTTTTGCACCAATTCTCGACATCTTGTTTAGCGCTTAGCCAATAGAAACGTTCCCTTACCTTTTCCAACGTCTTGTTTATTCCCAACTGGCCTCCTGAGATTCCGTCATGTATTTCATGGAGCACTTGGTTGACTCTGGACCGTGGCACAATTAGCTGCATACGAGATGTTGTCCCATCTGCACTTTCCCATTTCCTCTTCAACAATCCATCTTGCACAAAAAGCGAGTCCCACTGTGCCCAGTATGCCTTCAGAGTTTGGCTCCGATCTGATATCTGCTGCCAGCTTGGTCTTTCCTCGTGTTCCTTCCAGGCCAATATTGGTTCGATGTCATTGTCTGCCTGTTGGGAGGAACGGATTTCGTCTATACTCCAACCCTCTATTGGCTCAGTCCTGATCATTTGGATAGTTGCCTGTTCTTTTGCTTCTTTACGATTGCAGTGTTCGCATTTTACTCGGCACGGTCGACGAGAGAGAGCATCAGCATTTGAGTGGAGTGTTCCCTTGCGGTGTTGCACTTCAAAGTCGTAGCCCTGCAACTGCTCGATCCATCTTGCAACTTGGCCTTCAGGGTTCTTAAATTGGAGTAGCCATTTCAGAGCTGCGTGGTCTGTCCGGAGAATGAACTTTTGTCCATAGAGGTACTTATGGAAATGCTTCGTTGCCAGAATTAAAGCCAGAAGCTCGCGCCGGGTTACACAGTAGTTCCGTTCAGGTCTGGAGAGTACTTTGCTGTAATATGCGACCACTTTCTCTTGACCGTCATGAACTTGAGAGATCACAGCTCCGACCCCAACATTGCTAGCGTCTGCGTCCACGATGAACATTTTTCCGGGCGTGGGGTAACCCAAGATGGGGGCATTGCACAGCTGTCGCTTCAGTTCTTGAAATGCTTTTTCGCATTCTCCAGACCACCTGAACTGTCGGCATTTTTCCGTAAGTTGATGCAGGCTCTTTGCAATGCCAGCAAAATCCTTTACGAACCTTCTGTAATACGTGGCGAGTCCCAAGAAGCTTCTCAGTTGGTGTTTATCTTTTGGAGAAGGCCAACTTTTCACGGCTTCGATTTTGTCAGGATCCGTTCTTACACCTTCCGCTGATATAATGTGACCCAGATATTTTACTTCCGGACGAAACAAGGCACACTTTTCTGAGTTGAGCTTTAAATGAGCACTTCGTAGCCTCTCAAACACTTCTTTTAGATTTTCGCGGTGCTCCTCGTACGTCTTACCTATGACGATAACGTCGTCCAAATATACTAGACAGGTTTTCCAGGTGAGTCCTTGCAATGTTCGTTCCATTAGTCGCTCGAAGGTGGCCGGAGCGTTGCACAGTCAAAACGGCATCACTGCAAACTGCCAAAGACCGCTTCCTGTAGTGAAGGCAGTTTTCTCACGGTCCGTACGATTTATCTCTACCTGCCAGTAACCGCTCTTCAAGTCAAGTGTTGAAAACCATTTCGCTCCAGAAAGCATATCCAAAGTGTCATCGATTCTCGGAAGTGGGTAGCTGTCCTTTTTAGTGACATCATTGAGACGTCGGTAGTCTACACAAAATCTCGTGCTGCCATCTTTCTTCTTCACCAGGACCACTGGAGATGCCCACGGACTTTGCGATTCTTCAATCACTCCCTTAGCTTTCATCTTCGACATCATTTCGGCAACTTCTGTTTGCTTTGCCAATGGAAGACGCCTTGCAAGTTGACGGATTGGTCGAGCGTCTCCGGTGTCAATGTGGTGTTGAACAATATGCGTACGTCCATATTCTCCGTCTTGTGTAGCAAATATATCAGCGTACTCACCGATTAGTTTTTCTGCCAGGATTCGCTGATCTTCGTCCAGATTACAGAGGCTGAGAATTTTGTTCTTGATTTTTATGCTCTGAACTGTTGTGACCGGTTTTGCACCCTTTTTTTCCGTTGTGGTCGATATAGCCTCAACAGGTACGCATTTTCCCACTATCTCCCCCTTTTTCACCTTTACACTGAATGTCTTTGGATTTAGAATCCTTACAGGGACCATGTTGTTCTTTGGCTCCACTAAGGTCTTTCCCACCATGAAGTCTCTTTTCTTTTCTGGCTCCATCAAATAGAATCGGTGGCTACCAGGACCACCTTCCACTTTTGCCCACAAAATTGCTTCTGACGAAGGCTCTAGACTCTGATTGCTGCAGATGACGACATTTGAGACTGAGGTATTGGCGTTTCCGTATATCATTGGTATCTCCATGTTTCCGTATTTCAGGGTTTGTGCCCCCAAGTCGACTACAAGTCCATGTTCTCTCATGAAGTCTGTACCAATGATGCACTCGTCACATATGTCAGCTACCAGAAACGCGTGAGTGAATGTTATTCCGGCCAATTGGATTTTTATGCGAACTTCACCATATACCTTAATCGTTGCTCCTGTAGCTGTTCGCAAGCTGCAACTGCTAGTGTTATGCAGCCAAGACTTATGCACAAGATTCCTCCTGATGATTGAGGCCGTGGCACCGGTGTCTACTGTTGCCATCCATTTTTCTTTTCCACTGACTACTTCTACTAGAAGGCTTTCGTTGCATCGTTTTGCCAGCGAGACTTGGATGATGGTCCTGGGGCCGTCGACTTCTGCTACCAACTTCTGCCCCGCGAAGTTGGTGCTTAAGCATATCCCGACTGATGGCTTCGGGAAGGTTGACCGGCTTCTTGATAGCTGTTTCTGCTGGTTTCTTCCTCTATTGGCTTGCCACCACAGTGAGGGCAGTCTTTTCGTTGCACCGGTTCTTTACACTGCCTTTGAAGGTGTCCTATTTGATTGCAATTCCAGCAGCGCATTATCCGTCTATCCCGTCGAGTATCTCGTTCCTCGGCACTAATTCTTGTGCAGGAGCATTCGATAGATGTTAATTCCCTGACGAAATGTGTTCCCCTGGAAGCCTGATTGGCTGCTTCCATCGCCAGAGCGAAGGCAAGTGCTTCAGCAAGGGTTCTTTTCCCGGCCATCCTTACTGCTGACTGTAGCTTCGAATCTGCAATTCCCCTGATAAATGCATCTTTTGCCATTTCGTCGATAATTTCGTGGCCTGCGGTGGGGTATGACAGATGTGCAAGTCTACTCACGTCTGCTTGGAGCTGCTGCAGTGTTTCTCCTCTTTGCTGCGTTCGGTTTTGCAATTGGACCTTGTAGACCTCCTACATGTGGCTATCCCCAAACCGTTTCTCTATAGCCTGTACTAAAGTCACATAATCTTTATGCTTTTCGATGTCTACTGTTTGCAACAATTCTGCTGCAGGACCGTGCAAGGCCATTGTTAGGGCAAAGCACTTTTCCTCATTGTCCCAGTCGTTTGCACAGGCAGCCATTTCAAACTGCTTCTTATAAGTAGACCATGAGGTCTGGCCATCGAATGAGGGAGGCTTCAAATCTTTTCTCCTTGGACCGCTTAAAGAACATTCTCGCAGTTTCTGTTTTCGCACTGTGTCGAGCTCTTTTGCCAGTTGCTGAACTTTGCTGTCCATTTCTTCGAATTTTTCGCCAACATTCTTCTCTATTGTATCAAATTTGTCATCAACGTTCTTCTCTATTCTATCAAATTTGTCATCAACGTTCTTCTCTATTCTTTCAAATTTGTTATCGATTTCTTCGAATTTTTGCTGGAGAGTGTTATTTTGTTCTTCCAGTTTTTGTTCTAGACTATTCTTTTGTTCGTCGAATTTTTGTTCAGTGCTGCTCTTCTGCTCGTCTAGATTTTTCTTTTGTTCATCCAACTTTTGTACGAGACTATTCTTTTGTTCATCCAGCTTTTGCTCGAGACTATTCTTTTGTTCATCCATTTTCTGTTGAAGACCGTCCAAATTTTTCTTCTGTTCGTCCATTTTTTGTTCGAGACTGTTGT
This sequence comes from Volucella bombylans, assembly GCA_949129095.1. Classification (NCBI taxonomy): domain Eukaryota; kingdom Metazoa; phylum Arthropoda; class Insecta; order Diptera; family Syrphidae; genus Volucella; species Volucella bombylans. Next base: position 132,518,727 of record OX422142.1, on the reverse strand, counting down.
TCTGTTCGTCCATTTTTAACAAGAGGAGTTGCATCATCGCAGACATGTCACTGCCGGTACTTGTCTGTTCATCCTCGTCAACATCAAAGGAATATGTATCAGGATCATGTCCCTCATTGTTCAAAGCCTCCTGAAGTCGGAGCACCAGGTCACTTTTTCCTCCACTGGCGCTGAGGCTTCTCTTGTTCAACTCGGATTTGAGTTGGACGAGGGTCAACTGCAATAGTTTTCGACCCATTCTAGCTTTTTCAAATAGTCAGAAAACACTTTTTTTTTTTTTTTTTACACACAATAAGTCCTATCCCACTTCTGACACCAATGTAAAATGTTTGTGTGGGTACAAATAATAGAACTTATTCTTTTCAATACAAATCCCTTTATTCAGTACAGTTACAATTCACTATTTAATTCTTTCTCTCAGTACAATTCAATTTCTCAACCACTTATACTTTTCTTATCTTTTACTTAAACCACTTAATCACTTCTCCTAATTAACACTTCAAATTACACTTTAGAACTCACTTGCATACCTTTGGGATGCTGGTATTTATACTCGAATGACATACTTCGAGAACAATCCTCGCCATCCAGCGTCCCATACAATTTCCAATTTGCTAGAAAATTCGATTCCACTCTCCAGTCGAGACTTTGTTATTCCAGTATCGAAATCTTCTGGTCTTCGAGTATCAACATTTTCTGCTAGATGTCGCTGCTCACATTTAAGTGGTTATCACAATATGTAAAGGCTTTTACTACCTAAAGTTGTAGCTGCAATAGCGAGGTTTTGTGTGAAACATCGATATCCCTCTTTGTTGGCAGCATATACTTTTTTTTCTTCATTGACAACCAAACCCATTGTTGGCGCTTCTATTTCAATAGGCGCCAACATTGTCAATGTTGTCTGCATGTGTGAGTAACTGAACTGGAGTTGACTTGTGAGTTTCGCATAATTGCTTCAAGAACGACAGTTAAAAAATCACATGACCACGTATCGCCTTGATTAAGTCCTTTTCTGAAATTGAACGTCTTAGTTATTTCATTACGGAATTTGATGAAGCAGCGTGCGTTGTACATCGTGATCCTGTGTAGTCGAATGAGCTTGGCATGGATGCCAAAACTTAACATAGCTCTGTATAGTTCATCGCTATAAATGTTGTCATATTTAGCTTTGAAATCGATGAAGAGGTGTTGCGTATCAATTTGGAACTCCTGGGTTTTTTCCAAAGCCTATCGTAATGTGGAAATTTGATCTATTGTGGACTTTCCTCGTTTAAAACCACACTGATAGAGGCCGTCAAAACTGATAGAATTTTAAATGCGATATTGTGCCTGTTTACATTGGCGACGGGATGAAAGTCCTCACCTTGAACGTCGTGTTCAAATTTTCATGGGGTTGAAAGACTTTTTGACAAGTGGAACACTTGAATCGGAGCATTTTTAATTTTTACATTTGAGGAGTTGGCCTGAACCATACCTTTTTTCGTATTCTTCCAACTTCCTTTCTCATCAACGGTCAAAACTAAAATGAAAAAATATGTCAGAAATGGAACGATATGGAAAAAAACGACGTGCTTCACCCGAAAATCCACTTTAGAGTGAAAGTAACCCTTCTTCTTCCCACTTCAATAAAAAGCGTTGCCTCTCTTTCGGACAATCTTCCTTTGGTCGTGTGGAAATGAAATGTTGTCTACCTTCGTCTAGGTTGAATGGTTCATTCTGTCTGAGGATGGGACGTTATTCGTCATCGCCGTTTAACAGTCTGAAAAAATGATATTTCTAGATTCTCAGAACCGACTATGGTTCTACTTTGCGCTTTCCTTCTCCATCCTTTCATATTTCTGTTCGGGTTTTACAACTTTGCCATGTTCGTTTTGTAAAATGTCCGAACTTTATTCTTCCGATAGTACTTCTCTAATGCCTCAATCGAGCGCTTTTCGTGCTCTTTCTTTTTTCTACTGAGGAGCTTATGTTCCTCCTTTCTCTTTTCCTCATAGAACTCGTGAGTTCCACTCGTTCTTTTCTGCAGGGGCGCTCTGTGCATCCGTTTGCCTATCTGCATTCGTCATCGAATCAGGCGTTACTTTTTGAGCCCACCGATGCTGGCGGCGAGAGGTTAAGGAATACTTGATCGGAAAAGACTATGACAGCCTTTCGTCATTGAACTTCCTCACAATGGATCGGTTGCAATGGACGTATCCTCATCCATCAAGGTAATGGCCCAAGTTGATGTTAGCTGCTCGGAACGTTCGGGCATCTAAAACACTTTTACGTCATATTTAGGGCATTGCTTGAGGATTTATCGAGAAGACCGTAGAAGCAGTCTTTGGTAAGGTCGTCCTTCTCCTCTGTCAGGGCATGCGCGTTTATGAGGTTTGTGTTTGAATTCACCCTTTATGCGGATTATACCCGAAACTCAAGACTTGTTCCCTAAGTCTTTCTCTTATGGCTAATCCACATACGTTTAAACGCTGCGTCTGCTCACCTTGTCGGGCCGGTTGCCTTCAATAATCTCCACAGTAGAAATCACAGTTTTTCACTGTTTTTTTGTTCGGTCCATCCCATTGCTCTTCTTACTCCAGTAATCCTCTAATGTTAAATGAAATACAGAATGTAGATGATTAGATTAGGAAAAAGAGAAAGAAGGAAATAGAGCGTATAACTTTTGAATTAGAACTTGAAGACTGCCAAGCGCAATACAGTTATTTAAAAATCATAATCAAAATAAATAAACTACTATTTGTGCAACAGTCTGGGGTGGACCAAGGCGTAATCTCTGTCTCTATCCGGCGGAAAAACTTAACCAGTGCGCTATGCAACCATACAATATAAATCAATAGATATCTGTCCTTGGCTGAAACGAATGGATCATGTATTATGCCGAGTGGATACACCTTTCGACTTTGAATAAAATTGTTACCACCTGTGAGATTGATGAGGACTATTGACTATTTTATTTCTTGGAACACTCAAATGCGAAACATCAGCAAACTCTTGGCGTCAATAAAGAGGCGATCCAAAATAGAGAAACCTGTAAGCACGATATACTAGTAAGATTACATGAATCTAGAGCCTGAAGCCAGCCCCCAATTGCTTGGCTTTCTCGGGAATATTTAGATAAGAAATAGGCAAATCACTAATTTTAGGATAAATATTATATATTTGTTTATTTCTGCATTCATTTGTATTTTTCTTTTTTTTTGCTTTAATCATTAAACTTTATTATTTACACAATAAAATTAAAATCCTCCATTTAAAATGTTGGATCATCTACATTTATTTTTTTTAATTTATATTTTTTTCCAAAAATTTAATAATAATTTAATTAAACTTTTGAACTTAACATATATATTTTTTTTTTGTTGAATCTAGTATTCGTTTTAATTGTTTTGTTGTTTTTTTTTCTCGTTTCTTGTATATTATAGTTTTTTAATTCTTTAAATTATTTTAGAATGAAACCACTACTAAATATTTAATTTATTTTACATCAATTTAATTTTTAATAGAGTTTTCTATTTAATTTACTTATGTTTTTTTTTCAATTTTACATAACTTTACTGTGTTTTTGTTTTTCTTAGTTTTTATCCCAGATTTTTAGTATTTCTTCGCTTTCGTTTTTTCTTTAATTACTTCTTAATTTTGCATTATTTATCTACGAAGCTAGTATAGAAAAAATGGATCTATTAAAGTAAAAGTGATTTTTGTTCTTTATAAATTTTTCTCTAATTATATATTTTTTTATGTTTATTTGGATTTTATGTATTTTTTTAGGAATTGCTATGCGGTTTTATTTTTTTAAAGCAACATTTATTTAATGCGTGTTTATGTTACTAATACTAGCTTTTATAATTTATTTTCTTTTACAGTTTATTTTACTCAAATTTGTAAATTTATTTTAAAAAAGTTTGAGTGAAAAAAAATTTAAATGTTTGTGTGATGGTGTAAAAATTTTAAAATTGGTCCGTTTTTCTTTTTTCAATATAAAGAAAATTTAAAAAAAAATTACCCATATGTATATGAACGGTTTAAGGTATAAGAAAACTAATTAAATTAAATGAAATACATAAATACTTATATTTTTAAGAAAATAGAGGTTAATGAGCAAAAACGCATTGACATTTAGAATTGACGCAATTTTTAAAATAATAATAAAATAAAACTTAAATTGTAAAAAATTAAAACAAATTAATACTTAAAATTGTTTTGGTATGACCGGCTCCCACCTCCTGGGAATACTATCTGGTTAGTTCTTTAAAAAATTTAAATGGCAGAATTTAAAAGGGCACCTTCTCATTTTAAGGAACCTATCGCTAATGTTAAAAGGATTTAAATCTTTGGAAACAGTTGCCAAATAAGTTCTAAACGATTTGTGACACATTGCGGTAAGTTATCCGAACTTGAAAACAAAATTTTGTCAGAGGCATGAAAAAAATAAATGTTCACATTCTTCGAATTCTATCTAATATAAAAGTGACCACGAACTGCTAGAAGGTGTTGAGTTAATCTATAATTACGCAGTTAACTTAGAGTACAAAAATCAGGAATTACTCCGGTCAATTGCCGTCTTGTTCTTTGCCCAAGGAGGACAAAGTGGGATCTAGGCCGACCGAGCTGATTTCGTATTATCGGGTCATTCGTGCTCAAATGCATGGAGGAACATGAACTTTTACCTACCTTGAGGACAGCGCAGATTAATAATGAAAAAAAATCAATAAAGAACTATACAGCTGCATCCATATAGACAAGAAAATGAGGCTGCAGGTGCACCCTGTATTGGTTAGGATATGTAGAACACATGGGTGTGGACGCTTCCGCCCAGAAACCCTTAATTCCAACACAGAGGGACGACGAAACACAAGACCTAAGCTTAGATGGTGTTCACAGTTGGAAGAAAAATTTAACCGACTTGGTGTGCGAAACTAAAGACAGCTAGCTTCAAATAGAACTAGCTGGAGAAGTTGGTTGATTGAAATCCCGCTCCACCTAAAACTGTAGCGTTTATAATTTTTGGCAATTTTTATCGGCAAAAGCTTTACAGCTATTACCTACTTTTCACATTTTCAATTGCACTTAAGGAACGATTGAAAATTAGCGCAAAGGACACCAGTCCATACAACGTGGTGTGATGTAATGTGATCACAAGAAAAACTCGGAGCCTTAAGTTTTTTAAAAAAAGTATGTGACAGCATTCGCATATTTGAGAAAAAAAAAGAGCGGTCTGGGTGTATTTGCTAAGAGAAACAGGTGGATTCACGGTCGGGAAACCGCACTTAGATGTCTTAAACAGAACATCGAAATATGTATACCTGTGTGACAATTAATAGCAGTACTGCAGGACAAGCTCAAAATCTTTACTGACAGCTCTATTAGGATGTTTGCAACTGTTCTCATTAGATCCTACACGAACTTTATGTTGTTATGTATTTACGTTTAAGTACTTTTATTAATTTGATGACGCAGCTATTCTTTCTTACTTAGGTGGCGCTGCAGTTCGGGGTGAACTTGGGCCTCAACTAACAAGCCTATTCAGTTAACCCAATTCTTAGCTAACTGCCTCCAGTTGCGCACTCCAAGTCGACTGAGGTCCCCTTCTACTTGTGTGCGCCACCTAAGTTAAGGCCTTTCTCTACTGCGTTGTCCCCCTTCGTTAGATTAGAAGACTCAGCGGGTCGGAGCATTGATGTCCGTTCGCTCTACATGTCCGAGCCATCTCAGGCGACTGATGCGCAGTTTTTTGACTAAGTCGATGGCCGCTGTACGCAGTTATTTAGCTATGTAAATGGGTCGGGGCAACCATTGTTGGCAAGGAAAAATTTTAAAAAAATGTTTCAAAAAGGCAAAATGTTAAAATTATACAAGTTGCACAAAGAATATTATCCGCTTAGGAAAAACAGATCGTTTTCGACATCTGCAGAGCAAAACAAGAACTTAACATTTGACCAGACACCTCAACAACAAGGAAAGTCTAAGGAGGAAAGTGTCAATATTGCAATCAGAATACAGTTTGCAAAGGAATGTTTACATTTCCTTATACAATACGTGAGTAGCGTAAAATCGTATGGTACGATGAGTCGAATGTACGAGTATGTATGTACTTCATTTTAGCTCAACTGGACGTAGAGATGAAGAGATCGATAAACGCCTAATACAATTCTCGATTCGCGATAATTACAGCTAAGCATGGAGGAGAAAACATAAATGTTTAGGGTTTGTTTTTTTTTTTTACCAAGGTGTAGGCCGTGCTACTGGATAAAGGACACGATGAGTGTGAAGCTGTATGTCAATATTATGAAGATCGTCGTGCTTCCTTGTGTCATTTGAGATATGTCGTTGAAGTGGACCTATCCAGAAACCAACGACCCCAATCATATCACCGCATAGCCTTGTTCTCGAGCATGATGTTTTTAAAGCAAACTCAAGAGATGTATGTATATACATGTATTACTATTAGTTGTATTAGTATGTACAATGTATTAAACATATAAGGTATTTCCAATACTTTTTTGCCGAAAACTTCGATTCTAAACATAAATAAAGGGTGTCTTTAAACAGCTGTGAACTTTGTTTTTTAAATAGTAACGATAGGAATTGAGTTTGTATTAAAAATCTTCATTTATTATGAAGAATGAATACGACTGTTTTTAACGAACCGTGACTTATCGATCCAATTCTGGGCACTCTTTCAAACATTTTAGCCCCCAACAACGAGCTGAATATAAGATATGAATAGTTCGTGGCTTATCAGTATACACCAAAGACTTAACATAACCCAGCAAGAGCTAATCGAGTTTTTTAAAATTGCAATATGCCCATTGTCAATTCAATGGCGAGATCAGTTGTGAACGAATAACAGGTTGGTGTATGGGTGTTGCTATTTATTTTGCACATATGTTTAGAGCATACAAACAGATTTTCGCATTGCATTCGTTTGCATTGATTACAAATTGAAAAGAGTTCGGGTGAGTTCATAAACGTCAGCGTTTATACCTTAGTACAACCACAGATCGTCCCTCGTGTGTTTTTGAACGAAAATCTCAGATTTTGCTGTGTCCAAAAGAAAAACGTTATTTATTTTTTTTTACATATTATTTCAATAGTTCTTACATCTCTCCTCTTCAAAATACACTAAATTGTTTCGTACTAAAATCTTTTAACTTTTTCTGAAGCTACAATAGAAATGCCTAATTAATTTGGGCAAGTATGACGATATGTTGACGTTTATGAACATACTACAGTTTAATTAAGTTAGTTCTGTAGAAAATCTGCATTATTAAATGCAGTTCTTTGTTAGTATGACGTTTTTGAAAACACCCGTCTCTGGCACGAGCCTCAGCGACCGCTTCACGATATGGACCGACTTGGTGTATGAATCATGGCGAATGCGAAATTGCTAACAAAATAACAATATGGGGACAGTTGTATAGGTGTCATTCTTAAGTCCGTGATCGCAGACAAAAAAAGGTAAAATAATAAAAAAAAAAAACAAAACAAACCAAACTTAAGGAACCAAAACAAACCAAACAACTGAAGATAAAAAATAATAATAATTAGTTTCTCTTTTAAATTATAAATATTTTCGTTTATTTGCTTGAATTAGTTGTTGTTTTTAATTATATATATATAAATTTTGTTTTTTTTCCTGTTTTGTGTTATATTATACGTAAACGATATACAGAACAAAAAAAAAAAAACACAAAAGAAAAAACTATATAAAATCATAATAAAAAAAATATAATTAAACAATAATAAAATGGATAACATTTAGATGTTGATGTTATTGTTTTCTTTTTTATTTGTTTGTTTCTAGGAATTAAAAATATTATATATAGTTTTCTTTTTCAGCTCCTCTAGTATTAGAAATTATTCTAAATGTATAATTAAGTTTAATTGTTGTTTTCTTCTTTTCTTTTTTATTTAATCCTGATTTTACTTACTAAGGGATACTTTTATATTTTAATGTGTTTATACTTATTGATTTTTTGTTCCTTTCATTAATGTACAATTTATTATTTTAATATCTTTTGATCTTACAATTAAAAATTAAAATAATAAACGAAAAAAAATAGTTATATTTATTTATGCTTGTTGGTTTTTTTTTAATTAATTTTACATCTTACATGTTAATAGGTTTCAATTTGTTGTTTTTTTTTTGTCAAATACATTTAAAAATACGCAACAATATATAAACTAATTTCTAATAAAAAAAATGTTGTTTAATACTTTGTACAATATTCCGTTTGTGTTTTTTTTTTTCTAAATATTTTTTTTTAATAAAATATTTAGGGTTTTTCTTTTCGTTCGCTTTTTTTTCAAAAATATAATATAAGAATATTTTCTATTTAAATGTAAAAAAAAGGAAAACAAAAATATATGTAAATACTTTTTCATGCATTGATTTTAATTTTCGTTTTATTTAAATTTAAGTTTAGGACAAACAACATTTGTTTAACTGTTTCTATTTCAAAAAAAAAAAAAAATTTTCTTTTATTTAATAAAATGGTAACAAAAATATGTTTTAATGTACACATAATCGTATGTAGTTTTGTTCAGATTGCGGTAGAATTTCGTTTCTTAATTTCTTTATCGTTTCTTTTGTTTTTGCTTTTATTTGTTTAAATAATTATTTGCATGATTAAAATTGCAATTTAGGAACAGTCTTATGTAAAATGTAAAATATTGTTGTTTTCTTTTGTTTGTAAAAAATAAAACAGAACAAATATTTGTTATATTGTTGAGTGAATACTTTTACGTTGTTGTGCTTTAAGAATTGATTCTCTTCGCTTTTAGTTTTTCTTCAAGGAATTCGTCGTTTAAATAACCCAGCTAATAACAGTAGTAATACAAAATAATTTACAAATTACTCTCAAAATTCATAATAATGCCACAGTTTACATAAAAAATAGTTTTTTTTTTCTTTTTTTTTATCCTCTAAAAATTAGAATTGATTTTTACATCACAATTTTTGGGATGCTGTTCCTGTTTGAATACGAAACTCAAACAGAAAAGCATTTAAAATTCAGTTTTTTTTTTCCAAAGCAAATCTGTTTAAATTATTTTTTTTTTGTTTTTGAAAACTTTTACTTAATAATACTATTTACACAAAAAAAAGTTTCCTTCTTTATGTACAGGGGCATTGTTAATTACCATTTGTTTTTTTTTTCTCTATTTTTTTTTTTTCATTTTATTGTTGGTTGTTTAAGTTAAACATTTGATGGAGGTGTGGGGACCTTAATCAAATAAAGATGCCAGTATATCATCTTGATTGGGATTGTTGCTAGAACCACTAGATGGCGGGGTATTGAGTTCCGGTTGTGGATCAAGATACGATAGAATTTCCATTGGATCGACAACACTGTCGGAAAGGAGCTGCAAATAAATGAAACAAGAAGGTAAATTGTGAATTTACTGTAGCACGAAGCAAACAATAGTATAAAAGAAAAGTGACTTTAAGAAAGAAAATTATGGCAATTAGCTAGTAGAACTAAAAGCAGAGAAACATCTCCCGAATTGTCTATTATAACTGAGATTCATTTAGTTAATTATTATATCCCTTAATTGTACAATAATAGTTTTATGTATTGATTCATATTTAGTTGTAGTATTCACGCATTTCAAGGAACTGGCTTCATAAAAAAATTGTTCTTTTGTTGTAAGTCATATTAAGCGGATTAGGTAATTGGCATCTGACATTCCTTTTCAACAGTTTTGTAAAACGGAATAGTTTGTAACTTACGTATGAAACAGTAAATGAAGCAAAGTACGAAAGCCAGTATGGGGGTAATAAAAAAACACTTTCCTAGCGATTCTGAAAAAATTCTTAAAAGTGATCACCGATTTGAAAACGACACAATTGCAATCGACTTGCTTAGAATCCTGACTTATTTACTTACTTGTACGCCTCAACCAATAAGCCTCTCCATGTAGCGCGGTCTTTGGCCAACTGACTTCAATTATTAAAATGGTTGAGGCACCTTCCAATTGAGTACGCAATCTGAGGCGAAGTCTTCCTGTACTACGTCCAATAATCTTCAGGCCGACGAATTATAATTCATTTGCTCTACATCATCTAGCTAGACGACTGATGGGCATTTTTTCTGATCGGGTCTATATCGCCGAATAGTTTGTTTAATTTCTTTAGTTAAAGCCGCCAACGCAAGCGACACCAAAAATTATAACCATGAATAGACCCTTATACAGGGTCTTCTTAGTGTGTCTTAGTAAAATCTAATTACTCATTTCCTTTCTTAGGCCGAATAATCAGTGACTAACGAGTGTAACTCTTCGTTTGATTTCTGAGTAATAACAGAGTCCAGAAAGCCAAAACATCTAACAACCTTGAAGTTATTGATGTTTACTGTGACGTTCTGTCTGATTCGTCAATTTTGTGCGTCTCTTCTTGTTGCCAGCATACACATATAGAGTTAAACATATTTTTGTTGCAATACTTTCAAATGCACCAAAGACAGCTACATGTGTTGTCACAAACAGTGTTGATACAAACAGTAGCACCGGCTTTTGGGAAATTGTGTCTCTGGCTTCAGTTTCCGAGTTTCAAACAATCTTCTAAGCCTTGCCTAAGCCAAACATTTCAATGAAATTGCTTCCAACCTTTACGGAGCAACTTCACCGTCATTCACACTCTTTGAAGAGTTTGACAGGAATGCTAAAACTAGCCATGGTTCTGTATAGCTCGTCTTTATAGATGATATCGTATGCGGCTTTAAGGTGATGAGTATCAATCTGCACTTCTTGGATTTACTCCATGATCTGCCGAGTAAATTTTCTGTGAAATATAAATTTATCCGGCTTTAAATTATATTGACAGGAGTCAAACAGATTTTATTAGACTCATGTCTGTATAGTAAGTGGAGTTTTGAGTGTCTCCCTTCATGTGGACCAGACGGACGAGAGTGAGGCAATAATCCTCGGAGCAAATTTGCGAAATAAGATATTGTATAGTATGTTCTCTACCAAGTTACTTCAAATTGCTCGGCAGGTAGCCCATCCGTTCCGGCAGCCTTGTTTGACTTAAGTTTGAATATCGGTATCCTTAGTACACTGTCGGTGGATGAACTAAAGTCTTTGCTTTCATCATCCATATCGAACGGTTTGTACAACCTTTTAACAGTTTGCAAAAATGTTTTTTTTTTATATTCTCAGTCCGACGGTGACACTAATTTTCTAAATTATATTTCCCTCTTCATATCCTATTGGTATAACAGTAGAGTTTTACGTGGCCAGATAGATAACCCCATGCACAACTGCCAACCTGGAGGGCCAGGCTCTTTCGGAGACTTTTCAGTCCGTCGTCCTTCTTCTGAAGTTCAGCCATTTCTGGGAGATCAATTTAAATATCCATTTTGCAAAATCGCCTTCTTGCCAAATTGTGATTTCAATCAATAGATAGTTTGAGTATCCGATTGGCATAAAGTGCTCCCTATTAAAACCACATCTCCTCGGGATCCATATTTTGAAAGATATTTTCGTAAACGTAATGCAAGCTCCGGCCTCATTTTTAAGAAGAAAAAAATGTAAATAAATAAACAAACAAGGGTCGTACTCAATGGCTGTTGTCCAATAGCATATACGTGAACGTTAATTTATCGATAACTAGTTTGAAGAATAATCTGAAGAATAAGCAACGTAATATAGATAATCTTTGGAATACCGCTTAACTAGACACGTGTGTATGCCATCGGTACCAGAAAACTTGAGTGACCTTTTTATAAATGCTACAGTTCTGCGTTTCCCCCACGCGAATGGTGACTTGCAAAAAATTGTTCTTTCTGGACAAATTAATTCAAAGAAGTTGACAAGGACACCATCAGGCTAGGCTAGTTCAGTGTTAACGAACGTGTGAAATACTACCCCATGTGATCTCAACATCTTCGGATCGTTTAATAGTCTGCTTCGGTGAAAACCTCATTATTGTTATTCATTTGAATCTACATAAAGTCATAGAGCCACAAAGGGTTGGATCTTCAAATCAAACTTGATGTCAATTACATATGGTACATCATAATGACGCGGTGGTGTGTTTGGCACTGTATTTAATATAATATAATTTTTCAATGCAGTTCTTTAATACATTTTAAATAAAATAGCAAAATAAGAAATTTTCTACTTACATTCAAATCATTAGCCGTTTCATTATCGATAACCGAAGTGGGATCGAAACTGCTCAACTCCGCATTCAAATCACTATCATTCAAGTTGACCATATCGCTTTGTGAGTTTATCAGTGAATTGATTATTTGTTGCTGCTGCTGATGATGTGAGTTATCATTGTTATTGGACATCTTAGTTGGTGTACCCGGTTGTGGTGAGTTATGACAACTGCCACTACTATTCTGACTGTTGTTATTACTTCCACTGTTGTTGTTTGAATTGTTATTTGAATTGCTTCCATTGCTGTTATTGCTGCTATTCGAGGGCTCATTATGAGCAGAACTGACACTTGGAGGTCCACCGGGTGTTAATGGATGACCGGTAACTGAACCTCCGCCAGGAGTGTGTGGTGTATGTGGTGTGTGAGGCATCTAAACGGGAGATGAAAACATTTGTTTTTTCTCTCTTTAAGCACGAAGTCAGTGAGATTGGAGACTTTAACTTACCTGATCACTTAAAGATTTCTCCATAGCATTTAATTGATCAAGTGAATTAACTGATTCACTTAAATGTGCCAACGAATCACTGCCAGATGTATCATTCTGTCCATTACCACCATTTGCACTGCCATTATTTCCATTCCCGCTGTACGCATCATAGGAATTCCTGCTGGCATTACAACTAAGCGTAAGAATTTGAAATAGATCAAATATATCACATGACTACCGGAAGTTGAAAAACTCACCTTTGTCCCATCATGTTGCCATTAGCTATTGAATTCATGTCATGACCCATGTACGGGCTCATCGCTTGCGAATTATCCCAAGTGGGTAACGTTGTTGAACCTGGTGACATCACCTTCGATAAATCATCGATGGGCTCTTGTTTTATATTCGGCGTTGAACTATTCGATTGATTCGATGTTAGAGTTGATGATGCTGTTGGATTTCCAGCACCATGCATACCGCCACCGTTATTACCTTGTGGTACAATTTTCCAATTGGCTGACGAATCGATGATAACCTCATCGACATCGACATTGTTAAGCGTGTTTAGTATTGCCCACATGTACTGATCAATTTCAAGGGTCTCCGTTAGAGCTGATTTGCTAAAATTGAGGAGAAGACAGTCTGTTAAAGATCTACCTAAAAAAAATTAGTTAGTTTGTTGAAGCTTACTTGCACTCAGGACAACGCCAACTACCACGTTCGCAATTTAGCAGTAAATAACCTTCCAAGTCAAAGCATTGAATGTGTTTGCATTCAAGCCCTCGTGCCGGTAGTCGTATTCGACTCTTCATGATCGGACACTTAAGGGATATTTTCACAAATGGCTGTTGATGATCATTACCACCATTTGGATTGGTGGCATCCCCTGTTGAGGCTGGTGGTGTTGAAACAGACATACCCATGGCAAAGTTGCCCTTAATTTTGGCAACACTGCGTTCACGTGGTAACAGATTACGGCGTAGCAATCCTTGCAGTACCTGCCTTACCGACGGTCGATGGACTAGTTGCAGGACAAACAAATGTGACTGTCGAATGAAAATGACATGAGGTAAATATTGAATAGTTGGACGTGTTTATTTAAAACTTACACAACAGCAAGAACTGGCCGTCAGCTGAAGGGTATTCCTACCAGGCTGGCAAACTTGCTTAAGATACAATGGCCTTAGCGCTTGGCTAGTTTTTTCTGATCGTTCAATGACCAAGGGGGTTGCATTCGCCGACACCGTTACCGTATGTGGCCAATTCGTATTCATTTGCCGGTCATCTTGATGGAAGCACTTTAGCTGCAGTTCCAAATCGGATCTAAATAAATACGAGTACAAGAAAATATATTATACGCTCTGAACTAAGAGACACTCTAAAAAGAAAACAAACCTGTTTATGAGCGTATTGTAAACGTTTTGCTTCAGATGAAAGACGTGATTGCTGACCGAAAGATTATGCAATAGCCGGAATGGTGGAAGAATAATTCCATCTCGTACCGGGAAAGTTAATCGCATTTCTTCATCTACAACGAGAAAAAATTAAACAATTTAGTTCTGGGAAAATGGGGCAAACAGACAAGGGCAGACAGACTTACTGTGATCAATTTGTGTCTTGACTTCAGGATTTGGACTAACATAGGGAACTGAGCAGGCGGGTGTTAGAGGAGGCGTTGGATTTCCAGGAACCGGACTGTGCTGATAGTTCATATTCCGCACATCTTGTTGGAAACTATACAAAATTAAGAAACATTTAAGAAAAGTTCAAGTGAGTCTATATTGGTTGTTTTTTAAACTTACCCTTGCGCATTTTGATGATAAGCATTTGGTGTTCCTGTACCAGCACCCGGACCTGCGGGGCCTCCATTACCACCACCTATACCGCCCATAGGTCCCATACCACCGGCGGGATTACCTCCACCACCACCATAATATTGTTGTGCATGTGGACCCATTGGTGCACCACCGCCATAACCACCAGGACCCGCTCTCTGTTGGGGCATCATACCTGCTGCTCCTCCACCAGGACCCATCATGCCACCAGGTCCTCGACCGTACGGATTCATTGGACCACCTGTCCGACCGTAACCGGTTTGCATAGGAACTGGTACACCATTTGCTTGATGTGCAGTATGATGCGCATGCTGATGATGCGGACCATATTGCATTTGGCCAGCTGCAGCAGCTGCTGCTGCTGCCGCTGCTGCATGATGCTGAGGAACATTTTGAGGATTTTGCTGATGATTCATAGGATACATAGCCACTCGCTTTTGCGCCGCATGCATTTGTGGATTAGGATAGGGTGCCATTCTTCTTGGTGGATATCCACCATTCGCCATGCCTTGCATTTTGGCCATGGGATTCATTGCGTTCATTTGATGACTCATTTGGCTGGCATCGTTCATAACACCTCCAGCACTCATACCACCAGCGCCGCTGCTTCGCATCGGTCCCATACCCATGCTCATGCTCTGTATTTGATTCATCGGCGACATCTAAAGAAAAATTATAAACAATAAAAAATACATAAAAAAAATTATAAAAACAAACATTAACTAACACGCACACATCTACATGGATCAGTGATCATTAATATGAGTATACATGCATATATAGGTATAAACAAACAGATCGCTCAAGGTTCTTTTTATAGCCGACGTTATAATTAATAACAATTAAATGAGCAGTTAAATCGAAGAATAAAATTGATTTGCATGGCTTTTTCTGTGAGAGGTTTCCAATGATAATAGTATAATTGCAATATCGATTTTTTTTTTTCGTGTGTGCCGTTGTTTGTGGTTGTGATATTGTATTTGCTGCACCTCACAATAATAAAACAAAAATATGGTGTTGTCATCTATTCGAATCAGAGAGAATTTACCGCGCACCAATGTCAGGCACAATTGATCTCATTAAATTAATTATTAGCTTGGCAAATTGACAGAGCATTAGAATCTATAAAATGTCAAGATTTCCTTTTGACACATCATGACAGCATTTCAAACTGAAGTCAAATGGAGGGTAAACTGTTGTGATGCCGGAACGTGATATATGCAATTTGTTTTCGATGAGCAATACATGTATTGTATGACAAAGAAAAAAAAAAAAGAAACAAGAACGAGACGAATTAGTCCATTATACGCCAAAAACAGGTGATATATTCGAACTCGAAGAATTAAATTCGATCTCAGGACATCGTATTTCATGCACATGACAGTTGAATTCGAAATCGCTCGAAGCAATCTAAAATGTCTCTGTTCTTAACACAAAATTGTAGTCAGATCATGATTACCGAAATCTTGAAATTTACGAGTGTTTCAACATTTTATTTGAAAATTGTGTTCTCCCATAAATGGCAGTTAACTACGAAAAATTCGAAAACTGTTTAAAAACTTCAATTGTGTTTGCGCATATTATCATGCAAATCGATATCTGTGAGACATCTGAGAAGCAAATGATTTCCCGTGTTATTTTTGTGACGTTCTACATATTTGGCCGCTGAAGTCTCTACGCCGATATCGCTGAAACACAGTTACACGTCCATTTATGAAAGAGAATGGGACTGGTGTTGTATAAACTCTTATGTTTGTATGCATTTCCTGTCCTTCTATTCATCTGCATTTTTTAGCAACGGATATTACAATTCATGTTTCCCCTTCTTTGCTTCAATGCAATTACAATCGCTCGATGTAAAACGTTGCACAACGGCAGTTATAAAACAACCAAAAGATGGAAAAGGATTTTTACAACAAGCAAAACTTGAATAAGAAAAAAGGAGCTAACAATGAAAAAACCAACCGAAAAGCCAGTACTCACATGATGATGCCTGGATGGGTTATACGACATCCCATTCATATGTCCCATTGAATTCATTTGCATCGCTCCGCTGCCATTGCTACCACCAATTTGCATTCCATTTGCTACACCACCACCACCACCAGCGCTCATCATTCCAGCACTGGCTCCATTCGCTGTCATTCCTGTCATGGCACCCATCGCTCCGCCATTACCATGCATTTGTCCACCATTCATTCCAACACTTCCAACTCCATTGCCGCCTCCATTGCCACCTCCAGTGCCGCCGTTCATATACTGATGAGGATGATGTGATTGTCCACCACCACCTCCACCAATACCCATCATGCCGGCGCCATTGCCACCCGAATGCATACCATTGTGCATGCCCATCTGTAAATATGGGAGGAAAAAGACAAAAAGGATTTTTTTTTAGTCAATTTTTGTTGTTGTCCCTGAGGAGAGTTTCAGCTAACAATGATTAACGGTTAGGGTAACACTTACCTGCCCATAGCCACCCATAGTGTCCATTGCTTGCTGTGAGGCAGTGGTGGCGGCTACCATATTATCGTAGCTACCAACAGATGTCGCAGATGTTGAGCCCGGTGCTCCTGCTCCAGATTGTTGTTGTTGTTGTTGTTGTTGTTGCTGTTGTTGATGTTGTTGTTGTTGCTGTTGTTGTTCTATTTGCTGCTGTTGTTGTTGTTGCTGCTGCTGTTGTTGTTGTTGCTGCTGCTGATGTTGGATACTGTTGCTGGTTGAGTTTGAGGAATTATTACTACTACTGGTGTTACTGGCTCCTCCACCTCCTCCTCCGTTAGAATTATTCGAATTGGATGTTGTTGAATATGGATACTCAGAATTTGGTCCAAAGGTATTCTTTAAAGTGCTTAAACTATCGCCCGTAACACAGCCTGGATAGTTACCACCGAAAATACCATTTGGAGGGTTGACCGATGGATTATAAGCTCCAGGGTGAAAGCTTGCACCAATAAGAAACTGCTGCTGAGAATGATGTTGTTGATGATGCTGTTGTTGTTGCTGATGCTGCTGTTGTTGAAAATGATGTTGTTGCTGATAGAATTGTTGCTGTTGCAAGAATTGTTGCTGTTGCTGCTGTTGATGTAGTGACGCTTGTTGTTGTTGATGATGTTGCTGTTGTTGATGAAGATGATGCTGTTCACTTGCGGTATATGCTGCCCCGGGTGGTGATATTTGGCCCCCTAAGGCTGGAGCCCTTGAGGAGCCCCCCTGGGCATTCATTTCTTCATCTTTTCTATTAAAAAAAAAGAAAAGAAAATTAATTAATTACTTTGTTTACCACATATTTGGTGAAGAGAAAAGGCAAGACAATTAAATGGGTGTGAACACAAAAAAAAACGTCTTCATAATGATGATTTACATTTTGAACACCAGATTAGAATGAGTTCCATTTCAAGTCGTAATTTTCTAGTCCCCGTAATTTGCCTAAGTCTCCAAAGAAAAAAAAAAAAGAGGAAGAGAAGCGGGCGACCGAGGATAAAAGAACATTTGAACTCAACAAGGCTCGAGCAGAAACCTGTAAGAATGGTTAGGGAAACTAAGTAATAGACTCACAACCGGTCTTCAAGATATGGAAAAAAAAACACTCAAACTGTCATTCATTTTGCGTGATGAAAGCTAAAATTTCCGCTCACTCAACCAAAATGAAGAGTAGAGTATACACCAACCCACTTGTAAGATTTGATCGAAGGAAAACATGCCTGATGAAGGCAGCCCCAACATCGCTTACACGATACATACGACAGCTGCACATAAGATTGTGTCTGCCTGAAATCGTTTGGTTTTCTAGTTTTTGGCCAGGAATATAAATCTACATAATAGTCAGAATAGTAGAATGACGAGAACTGATTGCTGCGCGGCCCGAGGAGGAAAAACTTGGCTTCTGTGGGGTGGCCAAGTTAAAGGGGAGTGTTCAACTGGCTAAAGACCGCATCAACTGGAAAGGTAACTAAGTATTCACAAAATTTTTGAGAATCGGTCATAAACAATATTTGTTGCGTGAAATATTTGTAAGTGTGAAGTGCAAAAATTCTTTGAAAACAATCAAGTGAATATTTATTTCATCATACTCTGAATTAAGCCATCGATTGACGATTACTTAAACGTTCGTTCTTCCTTTTTTTCCTTCTTAGATATTAACTGAATTGTTTGCTGAAAATCGCTCGACACGCATGCCAAACTCCTAAATAGCCACAAAAACAGAAGCCATTTAGAGCGGCGTTAATACAACATGAATTTCAGAGCTTAGGCAATTTTGCTTGTTGACACTTTTCGACTTTACATGTGTCTACTGAGTCGTTAGACATTTGAAGCGTTATTTTTGACATACGGGTGTATCATCTAAGCAAAGACCATCAAAGCATGGTGTAACTCTGAAACTATTCCCAAGCTGCTTGATGATTTTGAACACCTAAGAAACCAAGTCTTTCTTTTAGTTAAGTTCAATGAATTTGATATCTTCTTAAATTTCCATTTCCTATTCATATTTAATTCCTCTACACGCAATCTCAAACTCCAACTCAAACTTTTAAATTGTTTTCCCAACTATGTACGTCAGCCATGTTCTCATTAAAAACCTTCAAAGTTAACAAAACTTATCACATGCAATGCCTTCTAGGGCCCATCAACTTAATTGTCTTGTTAATATTCCTAAGCCCTCAACAAAAAGATAAATTTATCATAAGTAAAACGTTTTTACGAATATGGGATGGAGTTCCAAAAACAAAACTCATACACATGCCAATTTCATAGAGAAAGAAAAAAAAAAAAACAGGGAAAAAACTTTCTTCACCTGCTCTCAATTCCTGGCATGTGCCCCAATCCACATTCCTAACCATTTTTCCAACACACTTTGCTACACCATTTTGAGTTATATTTTTACACTCTTTCTTCCGTACCTTAACGCAGCTGAAAATGTCCTACAAACAAACAAAGACTCAACAGGAACACAAAATTAAACAACAACAACACAAAATCACTTTTATAAAATTTTTCATAGGTATAGTCAGTTTAGTAGTAGGACGAACCTAACCCCTAACTTAAAAAAAACCTACGCTCGAACCTTTTTTCTAAGGATCGTCATCCATCTGTCGCATGTTGTTTTGTTGTGCTCTCCTTTTTTTTCTATTCTTATTATCATGTTTCTAATTCCAAAAAAGTCATTTTCCCATTTCCTTTATACCTTAGTTTATATTAATATCCAAGCGACACATAAAATCGGTGAAAATTTTAATTCACTCACAACACACCAAAGCGGCGTCGTCATATTATTACGGCACACCCACATCATTTCGTCCTAGAAAAGGCAAACACAAACACACACTCAATTACGCCCTAGAATATCTTTCACGTAAACGACTTAATTTACATAAAAGCTCTCTACTTCGTCTTCCATGAAGAACCTCCCTCATCATTTACCAACTTCACTAGGCCTCTATTTGTATCTAGAACTATTTATTTAATTGGTTATTGCGGCACGATTGTGGTTAATGGGTAATTTTTAACGTTTTCATAGTTCCTATTCATATTTCTGACAAGTCAATGTCGTTTTTTTGACACACAGGTGTCTTGATGATTTGCGTGTCACCATTTAATTTAGCCAAAAAGTCGATTAGTTTCGGTTTTTCTTGTTTTATTTCCCTCTCTTAACTCATTCTGATTTTTATTAGATGTCAAATAAATTATATGGTTACTCTTAAATTTGCTAAAAATTATGTCAAATTATGACAGCTACCGTTAAGTAAAGAGCTAATTCATACAAGTTGAACATTAAACAAACAAACCGTTAGTGTCGTAAATTATCTTCAAATGATTTTTTAAAATTTATGCGATTACTAACAAAATGAATGTCACTCGCGTGTTATCTGTAAAAAGCCAACAAACAAAAAACTTAACACAACTGTAAAGAATACTTTGTATGACAACCCTGTGTAAATGTTCAAATTGATGTGCGGTACGGATATATCGTTACATGACGTTTGTCATTAGGGTTGCCAAGTTATCTCATTTTACCAGTTTCTATTGATAATATTGATTTTGAAATAAATCATTAGAAAAAAGATTGAAATCTGAAATGTGTGTTATGTCTTTTTGTAGGAGATGCTTTATCTATTCTTTATCTACTTAAAAGACAAAAAAAAAAACTATTTGAAACAGAAACCAACCGATAAAGACAATTATTTAATCAAAAAGGTCCACTTTCAAAACAGTTCTTGTAACTGGAATAAGTTACTTTTGATTTGGATTTTGAAAATATGATAAGCTAGACATATTATGTATTGTAGTGAAATATGTAGTTACTGGATTCTTCTTTTAACCCCGAACTAATTATCTATATAGATTTGTTGTTTCTACTTTATTTTGTTGCTCCACATTCGATAAACAATATTGTTGTTGTAGTTAAGTTGATATCACGGTATTTTGTACTGAACTCTATACCTACTGTTATCATTGGTTCTTATTATTTTTTTTTTTTTGGATAGAAAATATACGTGTTCAGGGTTATATCTAAGAAGGTATCTATATCGCAATGTGAACAGAGAAATGAAAAAAAAAAGAAGTAATGTAACAAAATGAAAGATAATATTTACTGATAAGATTATAATTTGTACGATTTTTCAGGCTATTAATTTTGATTTAACCCAAGTGCGTTTAATTGAATATTAATTATTATTCATTTTTAAATTGAGTGTTTTACTCGAAATCCATGACAAGGACTGATTAATGATTGCTTAATTGGCTTATGTAACCGATTACAGCGATTTATAACATTGACTCTTTATCAGGAAATTCCGAACACATGCGGTTCTGCTTTTGTAATCCAGGAGTGATGAACTCAAGGGCTTTGTCGAATTAGAATGTAATGATCAGGATGAAGAAATTGTCAAAAAAGAGTGAACCTACGTCGATCCGTTTGTAAGCACATATTCTTTTAATAAAACGACGTCCTTTCGATCTTTCCGATTTTCTCGGATCTACTTCAATCAATACTTAAGTTGTACTGAAGAGGTAATCTTTCTCTTTCTCAACTAAGGAGCCTCTTCTGCTAACTTGATTATACCCAAGTTGGTTAGTGCAAGTTGTTTAAGTTCTAGGTTCTTATAAGCATAAGTACCCTACTTTCTATGCGGATTAAAACTGCAACAGCGATTCAGCAATTCTGTGATACAGATTCCATGAATTCGATGATTGATAAGTTCAGGCATCATCGTCAATATATGTACCTTTTTCATTATTCATTAGTGGATCCTGACTCCAAATAAACACCATTTCCCAACCATTTTCTTGTGTTGGCTTATTTAGAGTCTTGTTGCTCAAATCATTGATGCTTTGGACACCAATAACACACAAATTGCAAGAAGATAACTATCCGTCTGCTGATAGAATACAACACGACCGGACATAAGCAGAAGTAGAAACAATTTCAACTCCTTAGGCAGTTGGTGCTAGAAAGAGATGAGGAACTGATTTTTTTTCTCTATAGAAATAACTGAAAGTTGCCCCCATTCTTGACGTTTCAAAAACTATTGTACTATTGTTAAATTTTTCAAACATGGTCGTTAATGTTCCATCAAACCCAAACAGCCATAATATCGCTAAAATCAGCAGAAGAACGGATATGATTACTGCTGCTGGTGCGTATAGAACTAGGTTTCCTTTACGTTCAATGTGATTTATGACATGTATACACGTCTTGCTGAAAAAAGAAGATTTTTAAATGACGTGTATGAACGTCATGCACCACCGAGAGAGCCGACGAAGACGTGTATACGCGTTACGTGCGCGAATGTCCATTTCTATTATAATTCCATCTTCTTTTGGCCTCTAATACGAACAGATTGGGTAGATGTTCACCGCTTTCGAGAAGGTCATACTATGCCCACTCTCAGGCATGTGTACCACAATAGCGCTTCTATCGATCGGAGACATTATTGCTTTCTGGGCGACCTTAATTCCGTCGGTTATACTGCAGTAGTAAAGACTGTTTAGTAACCAAGTGGGTTTCAGATGGATCTGTTTCCTTTGCATGGAATATTTTCGATCCGTGTGAAACATTTCTATCATGTACATTTCATCTATGATATCCGAGCTCTGATTGTTGATAAAATACGAAGACACTCTCGCTAATTCAGAACTGACTCTAATCAGAATCTGAGCCCGGAATGGAAGGTAATAAAATATTCGCAGATGACTTCCAAATCAGTCAAGGATGTGACGCTAAAGTGTTCATGAACCTACGATGTTACACTTCGTTAGATAAACATGGGTCTTCTAAAAGAGAATTACATACGCGGCGAAACTCAATCATCTTACCACTTCTAAGCGTTCACGTTCGAGGTGCAAGCTTTCACCGATCGCAGTCAGAAGAATAAATTCACTGACTCTTATTTGGGTAGGTGTCATGTAACTTTGTTTAGACTTGTTAGAAAGTTTTTTTAATACCTAACAATAAAAATACTTTTACAGGTTTAAAGGACTTTGGTTTACATTTTTTTTTTTCTTCATGCATTTCAGCTTACCAACTGTCAGATGCCGCTAACATAGGTCGAAGATGGTACACGACATTTGATTTTGAAACGACTTCTAATTTTGTAACTAATTGAAGTCGAAACAAAGTTACATGAACCCACTTCTGAGCTTTAGTTCTTAATGGGTTTGCAGTAAATGAGCCGCTGAACTTGGTCCCAGTATTAGGTCGTAGATACTAGGCACTAATGTTGCAAGATTTTAAATTACTCTTCCTTCTGCGAAAGACACACAGGTAATACAGGGAACTCGGCATGTATGAGGGCTACGTCTCAAAAGAAAAAATAATCACATTCTGCGTCGCTTCTGAACATTGAAACAGTCGTCGCATCAGATATGAATCTTAGAGCGTGTCGGTTTTGATGGTTCTTGAAATTTTTCGAATATGTCGAGCAAAATCAGACTCTATAGCGCTTGCAAAGCAAATTGCTCTGAAATTATACAAGTGCCACACATACATATACATATATGTTGTCTGTAACTTTCCTACGCTTAAAGCAAGCAATGATTAAATTTGACGTGATCAGCAGGTGTCTGCGGATCTATCTACAGTGCCTTATATCTTCTCGTGAAGAGAACAAGATCCATTTTTGCTACATTTTTCAGGGCTGTTGAAAGGAAATTTTCAAATTGCCAATGAAAAAGGATAGGTTATCTACAATACATAAGGCCACAACTTATTCTTCCATTCGTCAAGGGAGCCTGAGTAATTTAACTTTCAAATTGCCAATGACAAATGCTGTGTTATCTACATAAGGCCAGAACTTATACTTCTATTTGTTAAGGGAGCCTTCACCGCGGCTTATCCTTAGTTTAAACCACTCAGTTTAATACATCTGTGATGTACAGATGTATTGTATTGTAGTCATACCCTGGTATTTAAATTATTGTGTGGATCTAACATGTTCAGAAAGGTTTTTAAAGTCATTACTTACTTCTTTGTATAAAGTATTCATTAACTTACAATAGGGTTTCGGAAATCATTTTATATTTTACGCTAGTCAGTAAAGTAAACCTAATTGACAGTATTCGTGTCTTGAAATTGATGAACATTGAACGTCACTTTAGTGCTCCTATAACAACCCTGTGCAAATAAAATGCAACCGTAGGTGTCAACCTTAATCCTGAACTCTAAATCTGTCTCTTTTGTCATTCATTTTCGAAAACAAGTCTGTTTACAACTTAAATAATTGAACAAATTCTATTTCGATTTATTTATATAAAAAACACATGAAAGTTTAAAAAAAAAAATGAACATAAGCATAAAGATGTGCATATGCATGTGCATTACTCACCAATCAACCCACAGGAGAATACAAGTCAATAAATAAATCACCATAACCCTTTTGTCAACCCCCCTATTAAACCGCAATCGTTCTCTAATGAACAGGACGTAATAATAATAATAATATTCGCATGACGTCATAGAAAATATTTTATTTTTTTTTTTAAAGGGTTCATCACGCGTTCAATAGCAAATCAGGGTTGGCATTCGCCGTGTACAATCTAAAACCATTTCTCATCAAATCAACCATTCGCCAGAGACAGTTCAGCCTACGCATCAATTGTAGGTAGTAGATTTACACATACTCGTACAGCGACGAGATAAGAATTGGTGAGTTAACGCATCACCATTGTATACGTATGTATATGTAAATACTTTGTACCAGAAAATTGATTTAAAATCTATCTAACCAGAGATAGAATAGAATAGAAACCTTGAACCATAGGCAGAACGGAAGCAAGAAGGAGAAGATTAGTTACACACCTCTTCCTTCATTCGGACCAGGGTTGATCGGGGACATACTTACATAGTAGTTGTCGTCGGAGATGTAAATGTCGATGTCGCTGTAGGTTTTGATGTCGTTTGTACGTGAAAACCTTACACGTTTATTCGCACAAGCAAAAACAACAACCAACCCTCGATAGTACCCCTAATACAAAATCTACGAATGTTCGGACGGGTTCTCATGTCTACACCAAAAACCCACAATAACGTGAAGGTTATGTTTACACCCATACTCTCGGTATATGAACACGGGGGTAGTTAAATACGAGTACTCATACCAGCCATATCTCGTACTTACTCGTATAAATTTCGTACCGAAATGACTGTACAACAACGACGATGACGTTATGAAATCATATTTAAGAAAAAATAAAAATCTGTATAAATGGCATCTACTCGTAAATGTTCCCGTTCCAGTGAATACATCAACCCTTAGATATGTGATTACATACATACATGTATATAAAATATTGTAAAATAAAATGCATATGATACGAGTCGGATTTGAATATCAAGTGCGTTTACGCCTGCAATATTTAACGCTCGACTGTTGGTGAAATGTTTTATGAGCAATACGCTCGCCCCAATAGCTCATACATACTCGTCGTCGTATTCATTCGTACTTACCACCAGAGGGGAAATTGTGTTTCTTTTCAAATTCAAGTGCTCAACTATGCAACCGCTACTGCTACCGCTACTGTTGATGCAGCATATTGACCACCATCGAACTGATATTTGAGTTGGATGGGCAATTCAATAAAACATCAAACAAACAAAAAATGAAAAGAATTATTTTTTTTTTCTTTTTTTTTTTATTCAAAAACTTTGTACAACAACAGCAGATGATGATGTTGATGATGGCGGCTGCAATGTTCGTACAGTGGCAAAGCGATAGATTGATTGCACAGTACCAAACGTACGAGAATGACTTTCAATTAAGAAAATACCAAAAAGAAAACGCGAACTACTATATACAATATAATGATACATATATACGATCGGCCAAAGAGAAAGGAGAGAAAACATGTTCACACATTTTATATTAAAAGTTAGATCGCTGGTAATGATGGTACCTACGTATGTGCATACCAATAGTGGGGTGTACAAGTTTTTTAACTCTACCTCTACTCTGCTCTCCACCATTCGTACTCGGTATCTATAAAATACCACACCAATGCATTATCCAACGATGCGTGTAAATTAAACGCTTCTATAAGCCGGTTTCAATGGTAATTGCTAGCGTAAGTGTGGTCAATTAATCGATGAGTAGTACAAGTACTCTCCGTAATATTTGTGGTTTAAATTGGTAATGCTTTAGATTTTCTTTTTTGTTTCATTCGATTCGGAATCTCTAATTCGAATTTAACACGAATTATAATTTCAAATTATTTATTAAAGTAAGGGAATGAAAATAATGATAAAACTTTGCTGCGTATGCACCTTAAGTTTTAAATTTGTAAAACAAACGCGGAGTAGAGATATGTGTACTGACCCTGAAGTTCACTTGACATAAATTACATATGTATTTATATGTACTCGGGTTTGCTTAACGTCAACAGGGATGGTAATGAGGATTTTTTTTGTTTTGCATCATATTTTCGACGTAACATACATCCATATAAAAAAAAATATTATAATAATAATTATAAATTAAATGCGAAGATAAATTAATGCTCGAATACATTTTTAAGTTGTCTCTTCGACCATTTCAAACCATATTTATCCTTCAGGTGATTTTTTTTTTCAGGCGAATGGAACCCGTTTTCCAACCGGATTCATAACCTTTTGATATGCCAAAATTAAAATTATAAAGTACATTGAAGTTTCAACACCTCGCAGGACCTTAGTCCTCGCAAACCTCACCATGATTCAGAGAACGGTTACATCGATATTTTAGGACCAAAAAGAAGAGGCAGTCTATAGGGGACTGAATAAATCAAATTCAGATACGTGGAGGACTATAGGACTAAACAAACCACAAACATGAAAGAACTTGCTGTTTTCAGCGATGGTTCCAAAATAAAATTTGGCATGGAAACCTATAATATAACCGCTCCTTCAGAATAAAGTACGGATGCAGTATCTTTCAACACGAAATAACTGTCATCACCCAGGCCGCATGAATTTTTATCAAAAAATGGTACTGGAAGATGGATTTGTTCTAGTAAAACTTAGTCGTTCGGACAGACGACGCCCTGGCATGTACCACAAAGGCTTCTGAAGAGACTGCAGAGACGAGGAAAAGATTGAGTGTGTTCGTCAAGTCATGAAGCATTGTCTGGGTAAATTTAAGCTGCAGTGTCTCGTCATCGATTCCCAGGAACACTCTTACCATCACCCTCTGCTCGTGACAAGGCACCCGCCGGCTTACCCACATACATCTATAAATGTAACAGGTACTCTGTCAGAAATATAATGTAAATTGTTCTCTCTGTTTTAGTCAGCACTGGTCTTGATTTTGAAATTGTATTACTTTCGTAATAGCCCACATTGCTCTGACAAAACCAAGCAAACTTAACTCGATGATAAGAAAATCTCAAAACAAGTGTAACATCAAGTCTATACAGATCCACACACACACTCCAACACTACAAATATGCATGTAGGTATACTATGTAGTCATTTAGACTTTCGATGGTTTGCCATCGAAAAGGCGATGATAACAGAAATAGTTTTTTTTTATGTTTTTTGTGTTACACTAAGTTTTGAAACTAGCCTTCTGGGGTAGTACACAAGGACCTAACCACTGCGTTAAAATGTAGCATTCACAAGAACGCCGAAAATCCATAGATTAAGATAGAAATTTCACAGGGTAAGGGTGTTATTGTTACACTATTATTGTGGGATGGAGGGCTCACAAATTGTTTTGAATATTCAAATATGTAATATCTGATAAATTCGGCAATGTTCGAGTTATTTAAAAGGTTTCATTAAATCCTGTTTTAAGAAATCACCACGCAATTGACTTTTTGGCTAGAAATTGATAATTTATAGATAGTGTCTGTTCAGTTCGATTGATAGATTTTTAGCTCGAATCTAGTAAATTTGCCAAAGCAATCAATATCAACAAGGTTTTAGCCTTTTATGGACAACACAAAATATGGAATAAAAAAAAATCGTTTTCAGATTCTGATTTCTTGCACCCTTTAATTTTTCTTTCTTCGTACAACTCTCTTAACGATTTGAAAGGTTTCATTTTTATGTACGACATAAAAAAAAAACTAAATTTTTTTATTATAAAGGTATACCTAAGTTGTACCTCCAAACTCACTGTATCTACATACCCATATACAAAGTATAAAAACGACTTCCTTTAACATTTTTTCCCGCCATAAATCTCTCACTGCATTCATTCAATTTCACCCTCGATCAGGAGAAATAAAAAAAAAAACTGTATTTACACATACTCATGCAGCCAATATAGCAACTGTAAACCAGTAAACAAGAACAACAAATACTTAATAAAAAAAAAACTGCAACAACCCTCCATCATTCAAAACTTACATACCACTGTAAATGCAAAATACGGGGAAAGTATCATCGGAGGCGCAGGTATCCCGCTGTGATTTGATGTTATAAAAAAATGTTTCGTTTTGTATTCGACAAACAAAAATGAAGAAATTATACATTTACTGTACTGTACAGAGGGACTTACAAAACGGAAGGACAGCCAACAAAAATGAACCAAATATGACGACGAACCGACCAACGACGACAACGTCTATACTTCGGAAAAAAATCCTTGCCAATCCATTTTCGTCTCGTTGTCCGTCATTGAAACCTTTGCATAGTGAAAACTTAAAAAAAAAAAAGAAACCAATCCCCGATTGAGTGAGAAAAAAGACACCGATAAAGTGAAATACAAAGAAAGAAAGAACAAAATGCAGTTGATAGAGAAAGAATTCAAATAGTAAGGGACGATATACGAGTAGAGCAAATGAATTTTTTCTTTCAACTTTGGTACAGTCTCTGTACGAGCTCTGTCTGAGTTTGACAGCTAACGGTAATAAAAATCGATCTTCATCACTAGACAAATGAGTAAAACTACTCGTATCTTCTTAAATAATAATAACATAAAAAAATACACTCAAACTGTTAAAATCAAAAGGGTCAGCATTTTGATTTATTGATTCTTTTCCACCCTCTACCCATGCAGCTTCTAGTAAACTTATGCCGTTTTCCATTGGTTTCTCTTTTCGCCCCAGATTCCAATGCAACACTAAAAAATTCTTCTGATTTTGTTGTCAACAAACAATTTTTGTATTGGTTAAATGCCCAATTTTTATTTCGCAATTTCTCTTCCATCTTTTTATATTTTTTATATTTGTTTGTGATTCAATTTGAACATTCAAATAAAAATATGATTTGATACACAATATTGTTTGATGTTTAACTTTAATGTGCTAGTAACTAGGTACATCCTGACATAAAATCCAGAAACAGAATTTAGCTTCTGTCGTCTGATGGATAACGCCATTAATCTCATTAAACATTACATATATGTATCTGACATTAATGCAAGACACATAAGTCACTAGATTCAACTGAAATTTGACTTATTTACCCTATTTTTCCACCGTGATCATTTGCATTTATCTACTATTAAGTCATTTGCAAGAATCCTTCTCTTTCTAACCAGTTTAAACGACGTCCTCCCACACTTAGTGGAGCATATCCTCGTCACCGGAAACTCTCTCTGGGGCGTGTACTATGTCGATTGAAAATTTTGACACTTTTAACATACTACTGACGTTTTAAACACCAAGCGTCCAACTGTCGTCAAATCACTTATTAACATTCCAAGCACTCACTATTCTTTTTCAATTTGAATAAGTACCAGTAAATCCTCCTCAACTGCAAACAAAAGACTTCATCTATCGTTGATGTAACATATAATATAATCTCGCTTTAATCTCTCACATCTGTGTGGGTGTCCTGGAACATGTACACTTCAGTCGAAAGTCGGAATCCATTTTTAGATAATTTTAAACGTAAAACGAAGGGAGAATTTCACAAGTAAGTCTCTATATGGTATGATAAAAGCGAAGGAATAAAAAAAAAGGAATCAAAATAAATTTTCATTTGTGGCAATTTGCAAATCCATGGGAGATGATTCCTTTGGGTCATAAAATTCCCTCTGCTTATATATTCTATATTTTTTTTTTATTTGACAGATACATATTTGAATTCGTGTATCTATTACTTATACGTTTTTCTCCCACTTTTAAATCTTATTTTCGTAGAAACAGTACGATTCATTAAAAACTCATTGTGGCTGGGGTGTTAGGTTATTGGAAAGTAGCTAGCGGTTATTGGAAATGCCAGTTGTCACTTAATTTATGTATGAAATTTAGCAATGACATTTGAACAGCAGGGATGATATGAGGTTGAGTTTGTGTTAATTAAATTAAAATTACAAAATTTTTCTTCTGAAATAGAGGTACACAATATTTTACATATGTATATACATACTCGTATATAGGTATGTATGTATTATACAAAAGCAAAGATACAATTATAATGTCTCAAACATTAGATACTCGTATCACCAACTTGCATTCTTTAGTCTCCTCCATTCATATCTTATCAATTGCCTCAAAAGCAAAGTTGAAGTATCTATTCGTACTCGTAGTACAAGTGTTGATTTTCATTTTGATTTTCACCACACATCAATCAACTACCCCTTTATGAGGTATCTAATACAATAATAATCGGTTCCACCGTGTTGATTTGTTGAAGTGGTAATTGGGTTCTTATAACTCGATTAATTTAATCAAACTCAATATTTTTTTATATATTTTTTTTCATTGATACTATATGATTCTGCATTACCATTGAAATTGTTGTTATTGTTTTATGAATGCAAACAGGATTCCGTGAGTGTTTTGTGTCTCTTATGACGTGAACAGGTTTATGAGCATTTCTTTCTTTTCCGATTATCAGCAAGTGATAAGCTAAAATCAAGTGATATACGAGAATTTTAAGGTGATGGTGTGTAAGGTGAATTCCTTAGGGAACGGGGGTGACATAACACAGACAAGATTTATTTTCTGATTTTTTAGAGTACGAGCAGTATGTACATTTATAAAGACATTTAGCTGTCATAGATAAATTTATTTTCTTCAAATGGTTGGCCAGTGATCAGATAGAGCAAATTGTATGGCACTTGGGGAATAGATACATACATACATAGAAAATAAATTATTTAAGAGAAGAAAATTAAGTATGATGGAACATATTTAATTAAATAATTTGAATGTGTTGCTATCTAATCAAGATGATATAACGCAAGACGACAGTGGACAAGGGACAGAGAACAGGTGACCGAGAACAGAGAGAACTTGTCGACGGTACAACGTAGGTGAAATTGGGTTTTCCCTTCATTCTCTTGTGATATTGACATTTGTTTCCTTGTTCTTTTTTTTTTTGTTTTTTATTTTTTTTTATACACTCACTTTTGGCTGAAGTTCCAATGTACACGGAATGTTCTATTTATTTTTTGTTGCAACTATAATATTTATTGTATGATTATATGACATTTCTCTCTATTCGAATAAAGAAATCGGTGGGAATAGCGTTGATACATTTACAATAGATACATACATATTTGCAAAAATACCAACAAGTAATAACTGGTTTTAGAAAATTTTGTTATCAAATTAAAATTTCATATAAAGCAATTTTATGAGGGAGACTTGATCAGCACATTCCTGTTTAGAGTAAGTGATAAGGAAACATTTTTGCGATAGATATTTTTTGTGATTTTTGTTAGTCGATTGTCTTTTGGACTTCGTCCACTTGAGTATTTATAAGCACATATACATACTTAATTTAATTTTTTAATCGTTTGAAATTGTCATATGATAGTATTTACCTGCGTCGAAAAAAAACAATTTTAATTACTATTACGAATATCAGAAATCGATATGTCGGTGGAATGTCGATTGCAGTCGCAAGTTGTAGTGTTTTGTGTTTACTATAAAGGATTTTCTGAATCAAACAGATTTTCATCCCAATTATTGCTATCGTACATAAGACCGACAAATAGACTTGGCAGAGCTGTTTATCCCAGACACTTGACTGATATTTTCAAGAATAACATGTATAGGTCTTAATGTTGGGTCCCATTTGGGATTATATTCTTTTCTCGTTGGCGTAATTATGCACACTATCTACACCAAGCCGATCAGAATATCTTTTCTATTTAAATAAGTTTTACTTCAAGATAGATTATGTTTAGTTGCTAGTCTAGTGACTTTTTTCACGATTATTGGACAGGAATACAAAATGTTGTTTGGAACTGAGGTCGGATCGGATTCCAAACCTTGATACCTCGAAATTGAGTATCTTTAGTGGTAGAAAAGGTAGTGCCTAAGTAATACAGCAGAACTGTCAAATGAGTAACAGACTAATGAAATGTTTCACACGTACAAATACATCTACTGCTTCTATTTGTTCACCTCTTTGTCGTTCTACTTGTCGGATTAACTAAGATTGCAGGTTTCAAAAGTATTCCCCAGACCAATTTATTTTGATCCACATCGCCAAACAAATGCTCTTAAGTTGTTTGGTGTTTACAATACAATTATTTTTTCCTTCGACATCTGTTTTGAACTCCGGCTCATCAATTGCTAGTATTTCGCGATATGTGTGTATTTCAGTGTGTGATATCCCAATGCATTGTTCATAATAGTTTACGACTAAGTCGAAGTATTCAGATTTTTCGCACTTCAGAATGCACCCCTGTCCTGTTGTTAAATGTCATTTGAAGAGCTACATATGATATGGCGAAGTTGAGAGAAGTAGTCTTTTCGGTATCAGTACAAAATTGTTATATTCTTCCAATAGAAAAATCTTGTACGGCATCAACACTATGTATTCCAATTTCGAATCTCTCTGGTTAAAAAGCGGTTTGGCGTCATAGTTCTTATTCCAAATCACTTCTACATCTTCGGCATTTTTTGAGACGTACATTAGCTTTGCTATATAATATAATATGTATGCAGGACGAGACCTTTTTTAAGACCGATGAAGATGATAAGAATATCCTTCACTGTAATCGTCGGTAAGTTCTGCATCGCATCGTAAATCGGCATTCCCCAAAACTGTGTTAACTTAGCTGCAATTTAATTATATAGCCTTTCCGCTTATTCTATTTCTGATAAATTTTCTCTGACTGGTGATTGTTACAATTTCTCGTGTCGTTTTTGCCTTGGCCAGAAAGTCACGCGGTTTATTTAATGCCTTCAAACTCAAATGTTCATAAGCATGGAATAAACTTTAAAACTCGAAATAGCCAACTTAGCGATCCACACAGGGGAAACAAATGAAGTCCGATAGCATAAAGCTCAAGATTTCTGGCATCGCAAGTTTGATAAACGTTTCAGAGAGCAGTTGTTTTCGCTGCTTTCCTTTTTTTTTAAAGAACTTAACACACAAGATTGTATAACTACTCTTAAAATGGCGGAGCACGTGTTATGTTTTTCGATTGATAGATAGGATAGAGAAAGAGAAAGAGAAAGATGTTTGGGCTCAGTTGTTATTTCGCTCCATGGGTGGCATCCAACATTTAATGGGGAGATTAAATTATTAGTGTAAATTGACACGTTATTGTATTTTAGGCAAACATCCATCTCACGAGATTTTAGTTGCCTGAAAAAAAGAATGTCTTTCGATTTGGAAGCCAATATAAATACTACCACTTGAGCCACAGACACCTGCAGCGTCTGTTGTGCAACGTGTGCCCGAGCGTTTTTATATAGAAGAATTAGACCTTTCCTGTTGTCGTACACGTCACAAATCAAGTAGCATTGTGTCTATTTTAAAGGCGACTTTTCCGGCTGTTGGTCACAGAACATTCGCCATTATCTCGCTTTTGATATAAGACAATACTTTGCCTTTTAATCTCAATATAACCACCAACATCAGTTGGTGCAGAGAATCCATTTCCATTGCACGTCACAATTTAAACGGGAAATGGTTTAATTCTGTGTCTGTGTCTTGTGTCGAAAATTTCTTCAAAAATCATTCCACTTATGGGGATGTGGCAACAAAGGTGATCAGAAGATTCCCTTAGACCAAAACCAATGTAAGCTCTCCAACCACTGTGGGTGGATATGCTTTAACAAACACCTTTAAGGATGGCCACAGGTCGTTCACGCCAACGTAATTACAAGCACAACCCATCCACTTAGAACAGAAATTGTGAACTATTTTCACGAAGAAAGCTCTGCTGGCGCTAGTTGGGAAATCCAACGGTTGTTGCTTTGCCAACTTCTATCATGAAATAGGTTAAATGACCCACTCAAACTAACAGCAATTAGTTGATGGGTCGTTTCCAAATCTACAAAACTATTGTTTTCTAGTTGATAACTCTATTTCTACTCCTACCCTCAGAAGCTAAATATATTTATGACTCCTGTGGCTTTCAGGATCCAACAAGTCATATCAACACCAGTTGCTTTAACCCTCGCAAGTTCAGACTCTCTGCAATTTCATGGAAAACAGCTTTAAGCAAACGCCTTTACTCGTACTTGCTTAGAATTGATAATGCTGCAGAATCCGTATCTCCTACTTATTTCATCGAGTTCCAGTCAACATTCGAATTTTATTGTGCGCATTACTATGTCAAAATAAACGACGAAAATCGTTCCGTATGTTCTCATTCGAAGCAATACTTTTCAGTCATACTGTAGGGATGATCACATTTGACAACTCATTCCAAACAGGTGTCACTGACAACAGAGATGTTATGTGCAAGTTTTTTTGTTATAAAATCATTTTGTTCAAATGATACAAGTATAAGATGTCATTTTACTTACTCTCTGTCAAATAACATGCATAAGTGCACGAGACCTAAGTTTGTCAACACAAAACATAATAATAACAAATGGTTAAGCAAGCACGAAAAGAAAGCAAGTCACAGATATGTTACACACATTAAGTTCACACAGCAATTCAGATACGTGACACGCAATCAATTTGAATCTTTGTTGTTTCTGATTTTGTTTTTTTTTTTTTCGGAAAACAATATTAACCTAAAGTCTCCATGTAAAATTTTCATGGTAAATCAACGAAAACAATGTCAAATCTCAATTATGAATTTCAATCGAATGGGAATTTTATAAGCCCTTGGTAGTTGTAGAAGGGTGTCTGTCATATAAAGCGACATTTCTGGTTGATTATTTTTCTTTCCCTTTTTTTATTTCTTCTCTCTCTCTGTCTATAACTTAAAGTGAAAAAAAAGGAAAATCTTATTTAGTTACGTCAATTTGGTAAAACTTTTAAGGGTGGCATGTGGTACAAAATCAATTCACCACACTACTACTACGCTAATATACGAGTATTTGACATCTATTTACTTTATATTTCGTTTTATTATTATTATCATTATTCGTTTTCCGATTGTTTTCGTTAGGGGTTACAGGATTTTCGAATTTTATTTTGTCTCACGCGCTATTTCGACAGCCAAACTTATAACGGTAGTAAGTCAAATATTTCATACATCACTTTCATGGGGGTGAAAAAGAAGAAAGAAAATTTCGCATCGCTTCGAGGTGTAGTGTGTGATGGGAACGCACATTTAACTATGTAGTTTGCTCACCCTGTAGTAGCGCGTTTATGTTGTTATATTAATTTTAACATTTTACCCCGCGAATTTAAGGGTGGGTTTTCATTTTTCGCTTTTCGGTTTTAATGACAGATGATTACTAATGGATGATGATGGGGTGAGTCGAAAAGTGACAGTAGTAGGGTGTTGTTACTGGGTGTGTACGAATACGATTACGACCGAACCCGAATATATGCGTACTAGAGTGTGTGAAAATGTAATTTCAATAATTTAATTTTCCGTTAACAGCATACCTACAACATTTGATGATATGTGTACATATTTGGTTAATGTGTACGAGCTTGAAATGACGCTCTTTTTGAAAAATTTTGAATGTGTAAATGTAATTAACATTTATTGAAGCAAACCGAAGGAGAGAAGGAATAGGTATGTGTGACATTTGTTGTATGTGATGTTATATTTGGTATAAATTAAGATTAAATTATTGTTAGGGTGGTTTTATGTTTGTTTTTGTTTCTTTTTTTTATAGATTGGATATTTAATTAAACTCAAAATGGCGGGAGATACAAATTGAATATTTTTTTTAATTATAGGTATTTGTGGGCAGTTTTTTATTTTGCGTTACAAGGGGGAAGAGTATAGAAATTGAATCAGAGTCAGTCATTGTCAGTTGTCATTTTGTTAGAGTAAAAACTTCCTTTATAACAGTTCAGGTGTTAACAATTCTTTAAAATGTAATAGTCGAATACATTATCATGCTTTGACAGAAATTCAAATGAAAATTAGCAATTCGTTGGTTGGGTTTAGCATTTTTACAATTTAAATATCAAAAATTGAATGGGTAAACTAGCAATCGGACGTGCCCAAACCTTTTGTTAAAGGCAACGTCTTATCAAAAAGTTCGAACTATTTTTCAAATTTTAAGTGGGATGACATGAGTTGACGTAAGACAAGTCCTTTATTTTTGGAAATTACTGCAATTTCTCTTGAGATAGATGTAAAAGAGAACGTGTTGATGATTTGTTTTCGTTTCTGTGAAATCCTTTGAGGGAATCTGTCAAACGAAGCTTCGGAAATTTTCTAAATTCCTAAACAAACTCAACTCGGGTTTTGTTTTAAATTAAATTCACTGAAATACACTACATAGTAGCATAAAAATTTGTATACTCGTGATTGCATCTAAAAAGAGAAACACGTGCACAATTGGGTTTTCCCATAGCCATACACTTCATTTTGAAACACCTGTTTCTGACATCTACCTGTTATTTGTGGCCTTTTTGGTTGATGAAAATATAGCCAAATGGACAACTTCACCTGAAATACTCTGCATGACATGGTGATTCTTTAATTTGCTAATTTTCTACTTCTATATCACTGCATGTTCTCAGTTGTCAGCTACTACTATTTTCGTTCAGAAAATCCACAACAAAGGAGTCCTAAAGAAAAGAAATGTTTTCTTACAAGCCGTCTCATTATGTGCAATCAAATGTTGAGGTAGGCATTCGTATACATATTTATGCTCACATAAAGGATAAGGATGTCCTTTTTTTTCTTATATTTTTATTTAGGTTATATTGTGAAATATGTATTCCCTTTTTTCAAAAGGAATGCCTTTCAAATGTCTGTACTCTGTATTCTCGTATTTAGATAAAAGACTTGTGCCGCAATTGAGTAAAAAAAAAGTGGAAAATTTTCTAAAAACATTTTTTTCTTTTTTACAAAAACAATTCTAGGAATCTGTTCCATTTATCGGAATTTGTAAAAGGATACTGGTCGAGAAAATTCTTGCAAGTACAGTCATTTACAGCCATTGCTGCCTACATCGTTATTTATGAATGAAATTGTTATATTCGAACTGTCAATTCAATAAATCAGATTCGCACTTTCAAAACAGGAACTGTCGCGGCTTTACGAACACCTACATACAAATGTGCCATTTTAAAATATCGACACACTTTGAGCATATTTTACCAGCAACAAAAAGAATATGACGGAATAGAAATACAGAAAATAAACAATTAAAACGCGGTTTGACGTCTATTCTTTTGAAGTGTTTATTTGCATTGTAATGACCACTTGAAAATGTCACAATGTTTTTAGTTTTGTTGCATCATTGGAGTTAACCACAGGAAAACCTCAAACATACGTAATGTATGAATATGTCACATTGAAGAATGGAAGGCTATAGGCTGTCAATTGATTCGGAAATAGCAAAATATTGTAGTAGATTTTCTTCAAGTTGACTTTGCTATTGTTGTGATAATGATTGTTTTTGCATGTTTATACATTTTGCATTCAGACAAAAATACTTTTTGACATTCAGAGTCAACATCTTGACTTAAAAATCCAATAAATCTAACCGGTTTTATTTCACGAACTCTCTTTGCACAATTTGAAGAGGAGTACTCGTAAGTACGTACATTTACTTTTTTTATGACAGATTTCATCAATTTTACTGAAATGTAAATAATTAGCCCAAAAGAGCAATGAACGCATGACATTCCGACATTGTTAAATGCGCATAAGTACTTTCAGAGCGATAAGCTTATGTTAATGTTTGTGGTATCAATTGCGTTAATGACGTATTTTTAGAATAACAATTTTTCGAATGTGAAAATGTGTATTTCTGTTGCATTAATAACGGTTGATGTCATATTCCATATGTTGCTCCAGAGCCTGATAAGTCCATCAGTTTATTAGATTTTCGCAAAGGAACGGGAAACTCTGTAGTTTTTGTGTATGATTCAACAGGGAATATGCATGATTAGTGTGGGGAAGATGTGTCTACAATATTGTAGATGCAATGAAGTACTCGTATTATAAATCGGTGAATACACGTGCGATTGTCGTAGAAATCCGAAGAGGAAGCCTAGTTTTGGCGAAAATACAATAGATTGCTGAGACGCTATGTATTTACATCCACATCCAAGTGATTAATGTTACAATCGTTTGCCAAAGAGATATGCTTGTCTGAAACCACATATCAAAACTTACACGTTAAGTGTGTTCTGCGATCTATTTATAACCTTGCAGATATAGGGACAAGTCAGTGAATATGTTGTACGTCTAATTGCAACTTTTGAACAAAATGATCTAACATACATATCTTTAACCAGCCTGTAATTATCGCAAAATCGAGTGCTCTTATTTATTTACTTCTTCGAACTAAAGGATTCATTTTGCGATCTTTTGGTAATGTTGGAATGTTGTGACGCATGTGCTTAAGACATATCAGTAGAAAAGGCCATCTACAAGTCTGGGATCATAATGCTGGATCAAATGGCTGGCTCCTTTAGAGGCTGACCTTGAGACGGTAGTAAAAGATAAAAAAGAAATTAAGTTGCAAATAATCATTACAAGCATTTAGTTCAGATACTCGGAATTTTTAACCTCGCTTTAATTTTCTATATTTTTCCTTAAAGCCTGATACAATTTGAGACAGAAAACTTGACTTTATTGAAGGATAAAAAAAAGACAATACTGAACGGTATGTGAAGGAGTTAAGAAATCGCATAGTTTTTAACTTGATCAACGTTTATTGAGTTTACGTAAGTGCTGTGAGAGACAGAAGAGATAAAGCCATTATTCCTAAGGAAAACGATCTTCTGTTGTTGAAGAATTAAAATATTGCTGCCACGTGTAGTAACGTTACACAGAAATGTGTAAGGAACGTTCAGAAGAGAACGATTGTAATATGTATGATGTTAATATGATTAAGTAAGAAGCGACTAATATCCTGACAGATGCCTTATAATATGCACAAGGAGGTTGTGTTATCACCTATTATGTGAAATTTAACCGTGGAAACTTCCTGGAAAATCTGAAGGATTCTTCAAATTGAGAGTATTATATGGGCGTCATGGGAAGTATCGCAAAGAGAGTGTTTGAGTATTGCACTTCGAAAGAAATGACGACAAAGGATTTTAATTTGCGACTTACGATGATTTTTGAAATGAAAATCAGAGTGACGATAAGAGTGTTAAAATATGGAGCAGAATTAAATTTTAGACGCAATTATTGAGAGGAATAGTTAATTTTTTGGAAGAAAGTGGGTGGGAAATTTAACCAGAAGTTTTATCTTTAAATTTTCGGAAGTGACTAACTACGAAAAAAATTAGTTTATTGTAAGATAAGACTGCGCAATGTTTTTATATGTGTCTCTTGAAGACAGCGGAAACTAAACCAATTTGCTATTGCACATGCATGTCAAATGCCAGTGGTGTAAAACTATCTCGAACAGAGGAGATATGGAATACAAGATTAAGGAGGTTGATGTGCGCATGGACAGCATAAAGAATTACCGAAAGAGTAACTTTTTTAGTGTGTATCGCTTTCACATATGTAGAAGTTTGGGAAAATGGCAATGACAACGCAGGAAGTTTTTCAGAGCACTGGCTTGAAAAAAAAACTTTACTGAATGGCGAAGCTTAGACCTCTGGAGTGATTATCAAATACATCCACAAACTTAATCGATCAATTAAAATAATAAATGGATTACAATAGAAGTCGCCAAGCTGGGAGTTTCTTGATCCAGATGGATCAAGGACGAGGAATGTACACTGGTCATAGAAACTCAAAGAAGGTGGCTCAAGCTGGCAAACGATTTCTGTAATCCATGACTGAGTATGACATATTTTGCGCCCAAGAAGTATCCAGAAATTTTGGTACAATCAGAATTAATATGTAAGTATTAAGTTGAGATCATTTATTCAATATTGGGGTCAGAATTGACAGTGGAAAATTCAAAGGAGTAGATTTCAATTTTCCGTGATAGATGGAAAAAAGGCGATCCAAGGAGGTTCTTGTTTTAAATATAGAAGTATTCATTTAATAATTTTTCAATGGATGTCAGATCTGTGTTCGTCATTACTTGCTTTATTATAGAAATAGATCAAAACTGGCCGGAAAGTCGACCGTAGAATTTGCTTTGACAGAATGTGGTTTCCCTGGACACTAGCCTGCCTTCGACAAAAGAGAAGTGTCACTATTTTGAACATTGGTTGTTTAATGCTAAATAGGAAATCACTGTCCAGCCAATAATTTATTTTACAATAAGATCATCGATAAAGTGGCACCGGATTAGATTACGGTCGCCTAAGGTAATAGGAGACTATCCCAGATCTTTAGTTTATCAGAGTGACAATTATTCGTACAGAGGCGAATGATGACGACATCACAACAGTCCATATATCGGAAGATCTGGTTGACAACAGACCTTAAGCTGGTTGAAAAAACTAAGAGTACTCTGTTTTGTTATACATGCTAGTTTTGAATATTTGGCAACAATCATTGAATCAGCCAAGATATCTGTAAAATACTTTTTATGTAAAATTAGTAAACGAATTACACTTTGGTTTTGAATGTCCGAAGGACGCAACGTAACGCAACATTTGTTACAACCTGGAAGTACTAGAATTTAAATAAGAATGTTTGTTCTAGAGCATATGAGATGTCAAAATTATTTAAGTATGTATTGTAACCTCATTACCTGAATTCTTTTCAGATTGTTAATAGGTATGTTATTCGGTTATGTTTTGAATTGTATTGTATTGTTAAAACTGTAACCATGGGGCAGCAAATGTGATTTTTTTAATGATTTTTTTTTAATGAATATCATAAAAGTGTCTTCAATTACCTTAAAGCCGAAGTTGTACTAGAACTAATTAAATTACAACAATAATCTCCCCATTGTTCAATGAAAAGTTGTTAAAAAAAAAGCAAAAAATTGACAAGTCAAAAATTGTCAATTCAGGAGATTTTTGATGAATTAATCATTTTGGCAAGTGAATAAGAGCAGGTACCTACTTGAATATCGCATTGAACTTTGATCTGATTCGATAAATTCTACTGCTTTCTGGTAGATTCTAAGAAATTTGATTACTTTCTGGTAGCCTCTAGAAAATATCAAAAGTGAAAAGAAAGCGTTTGAATTAAACTATTTGTCAAAATGCATGGTGACTTTTGAAAATTCACAACGCATTGAAACAGAAAATGTAAAGATTTGCTTGTCACTGGAATATTTTGTCAATGAATAACACAAGACCACATGAATATTTTCAAAAGATTTCTAAGGGTCTAGGTATACACATTTTGAAAATTTAAATAAGAATTAGAAAAGCGGGAGATCTTTTTAAAATTTTAAAACAATTGTCACTTTATTCGATATTTTTTATTTGCATTAAAAATAAACTAAAGACTACCAACACTTCCACCATAATCTCGATAGTATTTACACAATTTTTTCTTTATTTTTTATCTTTTCAAACTTAGACAAGTTAAAAAAAAAATTTGACGAATAGTTGATGAATCTCATGAACACACAAATGAAGCAAAAAACAAAAATTAAAATACTTTAAGGTCACATTTTGTAAACACTATTGTCTACATTAGAGAGATAGTATCTCAACCTTTTATTGAAATATTTGCCGCATTGGAAAAATTTAAATAAAAAAAAATCACAACGCTAAGCACAAACACTAAACAAATAAAATTAAATATATATATATTTTTTTACAAAAGAATAACAAAACAATTTTTAACACTGACATCAATTCAAAAAATAAGATTAAAAACAAAAAATTAAATTTTCTATTAAAAAAAGAAGAGCATATATCTATTTAAAACTTGAATTTGGATTATTTTGAAAGAAATATTTTACCTAAAATGTGCCAAATTCTATTGCTCGCGTTTTAACAACTATTTTATTTTTTAGAAAAATTTCTCAAAAATTATTTTTGTTTTGTGAAATCCAGGAGTTGATTGGAAAGTAGAAGAATTACTTAACAAACTTTTCACTGGAGACGAACGAGGGCACTGGTAATTTTTCAGATTTTCTTCTTTATTATTTTTTTTTTAACTTTTCACTATTTTATTTTTTTTTTAATTTTGTCACTGTTAACTTTTGTTTTGTTTTTTTTTTTTTAATTGTAACAAACTTACTTCTTTAGACTTCGCTTCGATTGTTGTTTCGAAAACATGGGAATTTTGTCAACTAAAATTTGCATTATTTGTTATAATCCACAGTTTAAAAAAATTGTTTTGATTTCGTGTATCTTTTTTTTCTCTCTGTTTGTTTGATTAATTTTTTGTCATTTGTTTTTAATCCATTTTGTTAAATTTTTTGAGTGAAAGATTGAAGTAACTAGATCCGAAAATTTTAAATGTAAAATCAGTTTAGGATTTGAATTAAGCTATCTGCTAACTGGAGACAAGAGACATTTAATTTGTTTAATCCAATTAAGTTCAGCTTCTGGTAATCCTTTGACAATTTGTTTTTGTTTTATGACGTTTCCGGATGAAGTTTTGGTTTTCTTTTTAACGTCACACACAATTTGGGTTTCTTGTTTTGTTGTATCACTTTGAGATCTTTGTTTTGAATTTTCTTTAGATTTCTTGAAAATTCTTCTTTAATGTTTTTTTTTAATTCTTCACTAATTTTCTAAAAATACGTTGACATATCACATTTGTTAATATTTTTTACCTTAACCAACTGTTACACTTTTTGAATTTGAGCACTGTCAAAAATTCGGTATTTCTTGTTGATTTTTGAAAATCACTTGTCAGATTTTATTTTTTATAAAATTCAAGCACACGATTTCTAACTTAAGACGTTTTTTTTTTTTTTTTTTTCTAAATTTAAAGGAAACAGAAAGTAAGAACTTGTTGAAAATTTTTACTTTATCCAAACCAAAAAATTATTTTCATTATTTTTTTAGCATTGATGTGATGATGTGTTTTGATTTTATTGTGATAATAATTTTTTTCGTTTTCCGTCAAGTTAGTAGTTGAGAATAATAGTACACAAAAAAAATTAAAAATACCGTAAAAAAGGTAAAACAACAAAATTTTTGTAAACGTGAAGTAGAAGAAGAAACAAAACCGGATTTTCCGCGTCTCGCGTTCTCTCTAAAACAATTTCCCGACGACCACTAACCGTACACGTAGCGTGAAAGAAACATGACGACATTTGACAGCAGCCAAAAAGGAACTACTGCCTGGCTGTGTGCTACCTTCGATCCGAGACCATCATTTGTCAACCGTCAATGGTTCCCATCGGGCAATAATTACACATATGGCATATTACACACCAGAGCACTACTAGATGGAAGCGAGTGTACAAAGTCGACGGCGATTATACACAGAGAAAAACCACCGAATGAGAATGGAATGGTATAGATGAAGAGAAAGAGAGATAGAGCAACCGAACGAGTGGAAGAGGAAAGCTGAAAAACTCGCGCAAGATACACAGTTATAGAGATGTCGACGTCGTACGATTGTACATTGGGAATCTGACAGATAGAAAAAAACTTCTCACATAAACTCGTGGTTGTGTTGGTGAATTTGATGAAAAAAAGAAGAAAACACTTTACTCCTGTCAAAGAGGAATTTTTTGATAAAAGAGTGTAGGA
Organism: Volucella bombylans; assembly: GCA_949129095.1. Classification (NCBI taxonomy): domain Eukaryota; kingdom Metazoa; phylum Arthropoda; class Insecta; order Diptera; family Syrphidae; genus Volucella; species Volucella bombylans. The sequence continues at coordinate 132,475,003 of OX422142.1, read as the reverse complement.
AGAGGTGATGTTTGATTGGGTTAGTTTTGTTTCAACCAATACTATCAAAGATGACTCTCTTTTGGATGGGATTTTAAGAGAGTTTGGAAATGAGGCCAAAACAAAATGACACAATACGAACATAGACACAACTGCCCACAATGTTGCCAGTGTCACTTAGAATGCGTTGTTAAGTAAGAACAGGGAGCAAGGTACCAGATAGAGAAAAAACGAAGTGGTGCACAATGATTCTATAAAGACAAATTTTCAATCAATGAGCTTATATCTGTTTATAGTTTGAACAAAGTACGGGCTTTAAAGGAACAAAAGCACCTGTAACTGAGATTTTCAACTACAGTTCTATGGTACCTACCAACTATTGTATTGCCTACGTCGACAACATCAGGCTCAGCCCTTCTCTTAAAGGCAGAAAATATCAACTATATTTATGGTTTGTTGTTTTTCATATATATAGTAACTCAGTGTTTCCTTGAACTCATTCATACAAAATTGCAGATTAATTGTCAGCTGGTCTTTCTTTCCACAATGATCAGAATTCTGTTTGAATTAGCGTTAATAGTTGTCTTACCAGACAAAATATAGCCATAAAACATTGCGGTAAGAAATATTCCATTGGTGGAATCGTCAATAACATGGAGCACGTACTGATTAAGATAAATATGGGCCCAATATAATGGGAAAACGCGATTTTAGAGGTGCATACCAACTCCAATCAAAGCCTGAATTTTCAATTGAAAGACTACATAAGCTCCAGTATAAAACAGCATTCCACAAATGTTAACGGACAGAGGACGCATTGCTGATTATGAAAGTGAAAGAAGTCACTGCATATTGCAAAAACCTACGTAGCGTCCAAACTCAATAGAATAGAGAATAAGTTAGGACCCCACTGTGATTTTAAAGAGGATCTTGTAAAGGATCCGTAGGGTTCTGCAATCAAATAAAGACAAAATGAAACACAGACATTCCACAATGCTACTAGGCAATCATTGTTAGAGCAAAACGTTATTATTGCACCGAAGTACACTTTAAAGCAAATCCGACCGTTGATCTTGATTTTGCCAATCCTACTCTAAAACTTAGAGTGTTAAATAAAATGAGGGATTCTGTGGTTATTTGTAAGAAAAAAAGGTCTTTCACTATTAGGGCGACTGGTGGAGAAATGACAATAAGGAACTTCATGAGCTGTGATCTAAAAAGCCAAAGTACGAAGACTATATTGGGTATGATCTTATCGATTGAAAGATTGACAAAATTCTTTCAAATCGAAACTTAAAGCAATTCAGAATACGAAGCTACGAGTACATTAGGTAGCATCTTATTGATCGAAAGATTGACTACGTTTTAGCTAAAAGAGTCATGTAACATCAGCAGTTTACAATTATAATTTTTGTATTTTTTTTTTATTTTTGGTTGCAATTTACTAGAGATAAGGGCTTTGCACTGAAAACTGCCAGCAGAAAAAAAAATGAATTCGAGCAACGGAGGTTTAGAACCGGAAAATGCAATTTGACGAAAATTTGAAACTGAAAATATATGTGAATAGGGAGAACAAGAAAAACACTTTGAACACTCAACACTGAGTGATCGGGGATGTCACAAATGTGTCACCTGTACTCGTGGCATTAACTTATAACAAGTAGTCAAATGTCCACATTTGCAGTATTTGATTTATGAGATTTCATTTGTCTCACCTAATTTTACGCTACACTTGTTTCTTATTTTACACGGTGCTAGAATCTGAGGTCGTTCCTCTATTTCTAAGGCTGTTGCTATCTCTCTCCACTCTCGGAATTCTACATATGGACATTGTTTGAGATTTTTTGTCTACTACTAGCGTTACGTATGCTATGTCTATTCCTGATATGAAACACAGTGGGCATTTATGTTGAATTTATCGATAATACGAGTATGCAAATACGCCGATGGTGTTGCTTTAATTGCTGACGCACAAAAGGAATGCATAGATTGTCGATATCTGTTAGATGGCTAGGCCAGCGTAAGGTGGACAGCCTCTGTCAGCGTGGCACCGATTAGTATGTTTCAGCTCCGCTTTTCTTTCCAAACTTAAAAGATTGTAAGTTACCATTTTAGCATATTGTCTATTACAAATACATACATGTATGGGTTACAACCTTTACACTCGACAATGTCTTCCATAATCATAGAAAATCGTACTTCTATCTCTTCAGAACGATAATGTTCGTATTTTTTAGACCGTGGGGGCACTAAGTTTATCAAATTGTTTGCGGATGGTGTTAGTTAGTGAATATATTCATCGCATATGTCCTAGTTATTTGCAGAAAGGCTTTTGGGAGCAAAGAATGAAATTTCCTCCGGCGAACTCTTTTCCGTTTAAGATTTGCTATTTTTTCAACGATTGTATGTATCTGACGAGCAAAACTCGATCCTTCCTGACCTTCCATAGCAAAGGATCTTTGTCATATTTCATTCTCGAGTCAAGGTTCTCCATTTCAGAGCAAATAGGTAACTTACGTTTAAGTTTTGTTTGTCGAACTTTGTCTATTCTATGGCGTTTGAGTATAATCGAGAGGCGCCGAATCAGAGCCGTAGGTGCCTTCTATATGTAAAGACATCCTTTCTCTTATTTAACGAACGGACGACATATTGGTGTTCGACATCCTATAATCAGGACTAGAGTACAAAAACTGATGTAAATCCACTTCAAATGTAGCAAAATGGCAACGCCGTGATAAACCCGACTGTACAGCGTACAATGAAGAACGAATAGGGTTCAAAATCGAGAAAAAAAAGGAACCCAGAGATGTAGGGAAAACACAAAAGATACAACTACAGATATAGTATCTTATACCTGAATCGCATATTTGAGGTTGTTTTACTTTATTTCTCCTTCTTCTTTTTTTATATTCGTTCATAATTTTTTTTCTGCTATACCTTTTTCGTTTCGTTTCGTTATTTTTTTTTTGTATTTTTGTTGCTTCCTTCTACTTTGGGTAGACTCTGTACGGTTCGGGTCGGTGTTCGTTCGGTATATCGTATCGATAAAGGCCAAACCGACGCACACAGTGACAATTGTTTCGTTGTCATGTGTATGGCGAGAGATAGGCGACGTATCTACTAGTATTTAGATAGATACATTTAATTTCATATTTGTATCTATTTTTATGTATGTAGAATAAAAAAGATACGAAGTAATGAAAACATAAACATTTCAAATGAATGAAGGTTTTATTCGTTTCGATTTTGAATTGAAGTTGAGTAAATTTTTTATTTTTGGCTTCCAAAAATTGTTTGGAGTTTTGATTTTTAGTAACGAGAGCACCCAGTAAAATGTCATATGTGCACTAACGTGACATTGACGTTTTTTGTTTTTTTTTTTAATATTTGGAAACCTCATCCAGATGCAGTTTCAATTGGAGACAGTTACTGTCGGATCGGTACTGAATGCCTGTACCATTTGACATTACATCGTAGGGTATCCCCCAAAAAGTAAATTTGACAGATAGGAGTAGAAGAAAAAAACTGACAGAATTTTCTTTCCCCTACTTCCCCTATTCCATGAGTTTTTTCTAGTATTTAGCAGCAGAAATGCGGAGGGCAATGGAAATCTCAAAAACTGTGGTGAATGGGTTTGTTCTTTTTCTTCATTGACGTCGACGACAATGATGATGATGATGATGATGTTGGATTTCATGGTAGTATTGGTGGTGATGGTAAATGGTGGTGAAATGAAATGCACAAGAATGGTGTGACGAAGAAGACTGCGCGACGATGATAAAGTTGATGGAGACGGTGACGACGACGACGACGATGGCAATGTTGCTGGTGGTGGTGGTGGTGGCGACGACGACAACGCGCGGTATGACCCTTCGGGTTATTAATAGCCCTTCAATTCTTATCCTGTTCTGTTCGTTTTGTTGTTTGGCTGTTGTGTTGTTGGCTTGTGTTGTGTGTATATTTTGGTGTAAAATGTTCGTTCTGCCGTCATCGTTGTGTCGTTTTGTGGTGCATTTTTGTTTGTTCGTTAGTTAATCATATCGTTTGTGTATTTGAAAATGTGTTCCGGTGTATGCTGTATGTTGTGTGCCTTTTGAGTTGAATTTGGCTTTTGCTTTTGCTATGGCTTTGGCTGCGGCTGGTTGTTCATTCTCATTGCTGCTGCTGACTGTTTATTCGATGTTTGCTGTTGCGCGTTGCTTATAGTTTTGTTTCTGTTTTATTATTATTATTTTTTTGTTTTTTCTTTTTGGGTGGAAAGAGTGGAAGATTGCACTTTCAAGTGAGGGGTTCATGTTATGATCGTTTTGTGTTTGTTGAATACCAATTGAGTGTTGCCAGATTTGTTGGAGAAGAGTTTTTTTTGTTTTGTATTGTTGAAACGAACACTACTTACACACATGACCGAAGAGAGGCGGAAAAGTGCGCGAGAGAAATGGAGGAATTAGCTTTTGTTACGGTTTTTCATTTTCAGTTTTTTTGTTTTTGTATTTTTGAAAAGGCACCTTTTGAATGGTTTTGATATGGGCTTGTTGTGTTTGTGTGTGTTTGTTTGTTTTTTTTTTAAATATTTTTTGTTTCTTTTTCCGAGTTGATTTTATAGGAAGAGGAAGTAAAGTGGTTGAATAGTTTATTGTGATAGATTTGAATGATATTCATTTATGGCGTTTATTAGTATTGTTGGTGTTGCCAGTTGGAAATGAAATTGGGAGTTCATTGTAATGTTTGATTAATGGAAGGGGGTAAGTTTTGTAATTTGTGACGGTAATGCGATAATCCCTTAAATAACATAATGATTTGTGACGCTAGATTTTACAAAGTGAGCAATGAAAATCTGATAATGACGTTTGGATTTTGTAATTGATTCGAGGATTTGTTTAACAAAAAGGTCACGGGGGATTACGATGAAAAAGATTACGATTTGTAAAAGAGCAACAGATATGTATGTAGCTTTTGGGATGGAATGAAGTCGTGAAAAAGACACTTAGAGTGTCAACCGCTAACCTACTTATCATCTAAAATAAAATTTGATCGATGACCATGCTATTCTTGTAATCTTGGTAATAAAATCGATCGCTTGTACCGAATGTCGAGCGCCACCTCTCCCGGAAGGTCATAATCGAGTACGTGACAAGCTTTTGAAAATACAGTCAAAATCGGTTATAACGAAATATCGGTTATTGCGAACTAATCTTGAAGTCCCCACCGAGGTTCATACAATTACAAATACAATTATACTAACCGAATATCGCTTTTAACGATATCACCTATAACGAATTACCGCTAATAACGAACAGTTTTAAATGGAAAATTTACAAATCTATCGCTTATAACGAATATTAGAAGAAAAATTAAGTAGCCATTGGAAATTTCGTGCATATCAAATGATAAATTCTGGGGATTACCCTTTTGCTGTTTTTTTTTTCGCATTTCGCATTCTGTTTGAGAGGAACTGGAATAGTAATTTTTTATAGCAAGAAAGGTTAAAAGTGCTGTTTTTGTTTTTGAAAATGAGTTCAAAACCTTGAGGTTTTACATAGAAGAAAAATCTGCAATAATTTCAAGGCTCGATGCTGGTGATTCCAGAAAAGCTGAGTTTTCTGTATCGTCTTCAACAATCTCTACCGTTTTCAAAGGCCGAGATAAAATTAAGAACAATTTTAGAGAATCCAACTTGAAAATGCTGCTTTGCTCAGCTACTTCAAAGCCCAAAGAAACTTGAATACTCCATTAAGCGGACCAATTCTACAAACTAAGGCAGAAGACTTTGCAAAAGTGTTGGGAAAATATGACTTCACCTGCTCAACAGCTTGGATTGGACGATTTCGGTAAAGACATTCACCGCTTACCATATGCTGTCTATTCTGAGACGTATTCTGCCAATTATTGACCAGTTTGAGTTCAGGAGTATGCATTCAACTATTGATCAGTTTCATAGAATCACCGACGTAATTGAGAAAGCTTTGGAAGAAAAAAAAAGATTTCTTCAAGTGTATTTCTTGATGTCTAACGAGCCTTTCTTACGGTATGGCATGAAGGCTTGAAGTTCAAATTACGGCATTTCTTGTCTCTGAGCTTTTTTAGTATGCTGACAAAGTATCTCGAATATAGAATTTTCCGTGTCAGACTCGGAAACGAAGTATCGCAATTCAGAGAGATTTAAGCAGGCCTACCGCAGGGAAGGTCGAAGGTCTCGGTCCACTTCCGTATCACCTATATACCCGAGCTATACCCCAAACACAGAAAAATGTATTGGTTAATTGGTAAATATCTCAAGCTTAGTATCGAAAACAAGCTGCTATTATATAAGCAACTGCTAAAACCGTAGTGGACCTATGGTATACAACTTTGGGGTTGTACCTAGTAATAAAACGAGTGCTAACATTTTACAAACTTTTGAAAATACAATGCTAAGGGTAATTTCCCATGCACCGTGATACAAGAAATGACTACTTACACAGATATCTCGGAATTCCTACTAGACGACACAAACGAGAAAACAGAAAATCTGACTAAACGGACATACCTATTAACAATACAGTCCTACAAACTTTGAACGAAAGAAACCTACACTACCAAAAGAAACTTAGTTGCGATAACATAAATATTAAAAAAAAAACACACACACAGTATCCTGACCTTAATATTTACAAAGGAAAAGGCGGTTAGCTCATTATAAAATAGTCAATCAAATTTAGAATGTTGTGATCGTCGCAAGGCATTGCTTCAGTATTATAGATTTCCTTCTGATGGATCTCAGACATCACAACGACGGAGAGATACTCTGCGGAAACTTGACGTTTTTAATTAGCCAGGGACTCTGTCGATCGCGTATGCTTTCACCTCTCGTCAAGGGCTTTACGACGTATTCAAAGCACTGTACATCAATAGCATCGATGCCAACAAGCCGTCAAAAATGCTGCAAATGATATTTGGACCTTTACGCAACCGCACCCAGGAAATATAAAGTTCGATGAAGAGTGCAGGCACCAGTACTTACAATTCGATGCATAGAAGGACGAGAGTAGAAAGAAGTACGAGCATGAGAAGCTAGCGATGGAGGGAATGTAGAGTTATTTCTCCAGAACGAACGGACAACATGACTCAACCCGAGATGAGCAAAAAACTTTAATCGATGTTGAGAATATGGAAAAACCACTTCTCTAGACTATTAAATGACGGGTACAACCTACGGGGATTTCCGTCTATCCGACCAAAATAAGAAAGCAGTATTTAAACTTATATATAACAAGGCTGCTGGATCGAGGGGCCTACCTGCCGAACTATTTAAGGCAGCAGGAGATTGCTTGAGAATATACAGCAGTACATTTCGAAGATTTGATCAGAAGAAAGTATGCTTAATGAATGAAATCTCAGTATTGTGTGACCGATGCAGGAGAAAGGAGATCTTCTACATATGATGGCATTTATAGAAATGAGCTACACAGAGCCATGTTTAGTTCTGGCATCGTTACCAAGCTCATCAAATTATGTAGTATGGCATTGGGAAATGTTCACTGGTTCGTAAAGTTCGGAAAGTATTTCGCCGAGATCTTTGCTGTCAAAGAAGTGTTAAGAGAAGTTGATACGCCGTTTCTTTTCGCTAACTAAACCAAGAAAGTTTAATGATTGCTGTTCTGTCTTAATTCGACAAGGAAAAATTCGGTCTGTTTGGAGACGAAAATTCAACAATGAACTGTACAGAATTGTACAGAGGTATCTATCTAGCCAAGAGACTGTGAAGAAGATGCCTTTAAATTCGATGAAGAGCGTCAACACGACGGTGGAATACCCGCTGACATCAATCAATTTGAAGTACGAAAAAGATATGCAGGTTAGGTTAGGTAAGAGTGGCTGTTGGAAATACCAACCCACTTAGGCCTATTGGCCCATTGTGATGCCACGTGGATCTATGATCTTCTTACTACTGGAACCAGTTTGAGCTTATAATAAAGCGTAGGAGACTGTTAACGTATATTTTTTCTAGATCGTTTAGGTCGTTGTAGAAGAAAGCTCCTAGATGAAGCTTCCTTCTCTGAGAGAGAGCTGGGCATGTGCAGAGTAGTTGGGGGATTGTCTCCTCCTCTTCCTCGTCCATGCAGCTTCTACAGAAATCGTCAGTAAAAGTGCAAAGCCTTCTTCCGTGCTTGCCTATAAGGCAGTGTCCGGTAATGACACCTATTATGGCGCTGAGATGTTTCCTATCTAAAAGGATCAGACACTTAGATCGACTCAGATCCAGCCTTGGCCAGATCTGTTTGTCCAGCAGTCCACCTAAGGTTTGTTCTTTTATTGGCATCTAGCTTTAGTGTTAGTTTGCACGTAGCGATTGGTATACCTATACTACCTTTGTCCGGTAGGATAGGTAGAGTGGTTCCAATTTTGACGAGTTCATCGGTTCTGCAGTTCCCTGGAATGTCTCTGTGGCCCGGCACCCAACAAAGGTGAATGTTGAACTGCTCTGCCATCTCCATGAGAGATGAACGGCATTCAAGGGCGGTTTTAGAATATAATGAGACCGAGTCCAGGGACTTGATGGCGGCCTGACTATCCGAAAATATGCGGATATCCTTTGTAGATATCACGTTTTTCTTCAGCCAGGACAGAGCTTCTTTAATCGCCAAAATTTCCGCCTGGAACACGCTACAGTGGTTTGGAAGGCGGAAAGAGAGGCTTAGATTTAGCTTATCTGAGAAAACACTGCCACCAACTCCCCTATCGGTTTTAGATCCATCTGTGTAGAGATGGATTGACTTGTCCTCCATGAAAGCATCCTCCTCCCAGAATGATCTAGAGGGGAAGCTTACATGGAAGTTTTTGTCAAACCAAAGTTCAGGTATGGTGTAATCGGTGTTCTCTGTGAGGATTCCTAATGTATTAAGAATATTGGCGTGGCCAGATGAATTATTTGTCCACTGTTTAGTCGCTTTAAGGCGAATAGCTGCAGTCGCAGCTACTTGCTTGATAAAAATGTCGAGGGGTGTCAAGTGAAGCAGAATATCTAATGCCGCAGAGGGGGTAGACCGCAAGGCTCCGCTTGTGCATAGACATGCTGTTCTTTGGACTCTGCTTAGTTTAATAGGCCGTCCACCAGACAACCACCCCGTAAGTAAGTATCGGTCTTATGACCGAGATGTATAGCCAGTGGGTTATGCGAGGTTGAAAGCCGCATTTGTTCCCAATGGCTTTTTTGCAAGAGAATAAAGCTATTGTAGCTTTATTGACTCTTTCTTGAATGTTAGGTTTCCAGTTTAGTTTCCTATCAAAAATGAGACCCAGATATTTTGCTGTATCGGAGAAAACTAAACTGGTACCGTTTATTGAAGGAGGGTCTATGATTGGAATTTTATATTTCCTAGAAAAGAGGACAAGATCAGTTTTATGGGGGTTTATTCCCAATCCACAGCGACTGCCCAGCGGGTTAATCTGTTTAGAGTTACTTGGAGGAGTTCTTTAATGGTATTTAGATGTTTTCCTGAGACGGCTATGGCAACGTCATCCGCATAGGCAATCACTCTGCTACCACCCTCTTCCAGGTATATCAGTAGTTCGTTAACTACTAAGTTCCAGAGAAGGGGAGAGAGGACACCGCCTTGCGGCGTACCGCTACTGACATATCTTTTAGCAGAAGTCTCACCCAGTTTGGAGTTGATTATACTGCTGTTTAGCATTAGACTAATCAGCTCCCCAAGTGAACCTGCAGAGTTGACAGCGCAGTCGTGATTGCGGATGTGTTGACGTTGTTAAAGGCGCCCTCTATGTCTAGGAAAGCAACCATTGTGTACTCCTTATATTGTAGTGATCGTTCGATGTGGCTAGTCAGAGAGTGCAAAGCCGTTTCCACCGACTTTCCTTTACAGTAGACATGTTGAGCCGTAGACAGAAGTCTTGGATCAACTTTAGCTCGAATATGGATATCAATCAGTCGTTCTAAAGTTTTCAGAAGGAATGATGATAGACTTATAGGTCTGAGGTCCTTTGGGACTACATGAGAACATTTTCCAGCTTTGGGAATGAATACTACATTGACTTCTCTCCATAACAGTGGAATGTGGATAAGTTCTACACATCTCCTCATAATATTTTCCAACACTGGTAGAATAATATCTGAGGATCTCTGTAGCTCGGCAGGTATAATACTGTCCGGACCAGCAGACTTGTATGGTTTGAAACTATGCAGCGCCCAGAGCAGTTTATCTCTCGTAATCAGACCATGAATTTTGGTCACGGTTGCAGTAGGTCTGTTTGGGCTGCTACTGGCCGCGAGTTGGGAGCTACGTGGAAAGTGGGTGTCCAGAAGCAGGTTGAGTGATTCATCACTTGAGGTTGTCCAAGAGCCATCGGTTTTTTTCAAACAGCTGGGCATCATAGGATTTGTGGAGAGGATTTTTCTTAGCCGCGATGCCTCAGAGGTTTCTGTAATTTTGTCGCAGAATGACCTCCAGGATTGTCGCTTTGTCTTCCTCAGTTCTTTTTTGTATAATTTGAGGGATTCTTTATATGAGTCCCAGTCGGTCACTTTTCTTGTGCTTTTTGCTGCGTTGAACAGTTTTCTGCAGGCGTTTCTGAGCAGTCCCAGTGCCGATGTCCACCAATGTGGCTTTTTATTGCCTCTTGGTTGAATAAGAGGGCAGGAAGCGGCCATAGCCTTATTGAGAGTCAGAGTAAATTCCCTGACTTTCATGTCGAGCTCATTGGTGTCACGCGGGGGACTTGATAGTTCAGAGGATATCGTTTTCGACAGTATTCCTCTGTATTTTGTCCAATCAGTTTTCCGGTAGTTCCGGAAAGCTGGTTGGCGGGGGGGAGCATCACTCAGACTGAATTGGATGTATCTATGGTCTGAAAAGGAGTGTTCAGACGATACCATTCAGTTTGTTAGCCTTTAGGTGATGCTGTCGGAGACAAGAGTAATGTCTAACACTTCTTGTCGGTTTTTTGTTATAAAAGTGGGCTCATTGCCAATATTGCAAATTAAGAGGCTAGTACTTAAAATATAGTCTAAAAGTGACTCACCTCTATCATTGATGTCGGTACTGCCCCATACCGTATGATGTGCGTTAGCGTCGCATCCGATTATGAGGCCAGATTTTTGCCTTCCCGCTTCCAGTACCACCCTTTCTAGGTTATCACCAGGGAGAGGGCCCACTTGCTCGTGGCCAAGGTAAGCCGATGCCAGCCAGTAAGAGCCTTTGGCAATCTCTAGTCTGGCAACGGTTAGGTCGGGGTCACTGAGGTTCGGAAGTAGAAATACATTAAGGCTACGTTTCACTAATATACAAGTTCTAATCTTACCTTTGTCTCTTGTATAGAGCGGAGCGTATGTGGGTGTCCCAAGTCCACGAACCACGCCTTCTGCAATCCATGGTTCCTGGATTAGGATTATGTCTTCTGCGTTTTTGGAAAAACGCAGAATGAGTGCGGCCGAAGCCTTTTTTGAGTGGTGGAGATTAATCTGGAGAAACCGTATCATTGCTACAGTCTTCCAGAGTTGCCTCCACCACGGTGTTGTTGAGGTCCTCCGATTCTGAAGATGTGCCCAAGAGCTCATCTTCTATCTCTGATCTTGTAGAACCTCTAATTGCTTCGTCATCGGTTTCCATTTCCGACAGTGTGTCAGAAGAGGAGACCGACGGCTTGGAGTCGTCGCTATCCAATTCTGGAAAGGATATCGACGCTCCAAGATCCAAGGTTGTGATGTCAGGTGTTAAAGGAGGAGGAGGTTGCTTATCAGCATCCAGCTCATCCTTTTTGTATACCACTCAACCTTGCTCTTTATTTCCGCACTTCTCTCAACCTCCGGAATGGATCCGAAGGTTTTGATGATGCGTGAAGCATTTCGGCGTCTTATGTAGAGCGCCTTAGATGGAGCTTGCCGATGCGGCTGAGCTCCAGATTCCTCCTTGGAGGGAGGAGTTTTGGTAGCAGCAACAAGTCCGTGGCCTGCCACAAACTTGCTGCTGCCGCGGGCGGGGGAAGTGATAGGACCATGGCTTGCCACAGTCTTAACACTCCCTGAAGGAGTTTTGGTAGCAGCGACAAGTCCGTGGCCTGCCACAAACTTGCTCTGCTAGGGGTGGAGGAAGTGATAGGACCATGGCTTGCCACAGTCCTAACACTTCCTGAATTCTTATTTTTTGGCTCGTTCCGTTTGCCTTTAGAGGATGGCGCACCATGGCCTGCCACAGTTTTGCCTCCTCTCGGCAATGTAGGAGCCTTGCCGGTAGTCGGTGTAGTCACCGTTCCACCGCCCGGTATTGAAGGAGTACCGGCCTCGGTTTTTGTTTTTTGGTTATTTTCCATTAATGGTCCCACGAGTAGCGGAGAAAGGGGTGTCCATCTGTACAGAGATCCGCTGTATACAGATAAGTCTAGCTAATCCGGAGGTCGCCAGGTATCCGGATACTCCGTTCGCGACTGAGCTATTTTTGGAGATACTGGGCCCTCAGCCAGGTTGATCTTCAGCATGGGTCGTATAACACCTTGATCCAGCCCAGCGGAATGATGGAGTGCTTTGGGAGTTGGGGAGGGGGGGGAAGCATCCTTGGGTTTCAGGACTCGTCTGGAGAATTTCTTCTCGAGATTCATTGACCCTAGTCAGCCTCTACAACTCGACAAGTTCGATGCTCGCGGTAGAAGAGAAAAAAGATATGTAACTAAAGAAACTTCAGTGTAGCAGGTGTGTGAAGCCGTCCAAGTAAGTAGGTAAATGATATTCTCGATGACTAAAGATCATCCCACAAAATATTAATCCTACGGGAACATAGAAACAAAATGAAGTGCAACAACTATACTCAAATTACCCGAACTCGAAATAAATCGTTGCATTTCATTCAAGATGCGGATAAGTGTTCCCACACCAACTTCTTGCCAGGTGGGCCCAACAAAATGCCTTGACTTAAATTTTTTTGGACTTCTCGTCGATCTGCCGGGAAGAAAGTAATGATCAGCACGACCTGCCTATTAGAGTGTTGTATATAGGCTTGAAAAGATCACACTATTTGTTTAAAAGAATCTTATCTGTAATGTTTAGCACCGGAAAGCCTCAATAAGATAAGGCATATGCACGCCCTTTTTTGTAGATGGGTTGTATAAACTACCCATACGTTGAGCCTGTTTACGTTGGCGTGGACAGGAAGATCGTCCGAAAGAGAGGGATTTAGGTGGGAAGATGAAGGGATACTTGCCCGAGAATCCGTTTTTTCCCATATCATTCCATTTCTGACTGTTTTTTTTTTTTTTTTGTTTCATTTTAGTTTTGATCGTTGATGTGCAAGGAAGAGTAAAGAAGAGGAACAAATATATGTTCCAGGCCAACTGCTCACATTTAAAAATTAAAAATGGCCCGATTCAAGTATTTCACTAGCCAAAAGGTCTTTCATCTCCATGAAAATGTGAACACGACGTTCAGGGACAGGACTTTCATGCCAATGTGAACAGGCACTTTATCGACGATTTTGTGCCTGCCTCCCAACAAAAGATGTCCATCATGTGTAAAGAGCTCGGTTGGATGCCATCGCAGCTTTATTATACTTTATCTTTTGGAAATCTGAGCCTATTTCGTCTGCACAGGGAGATTGTTCTGCATTAACAAAATGTAATGCCAGGTAATGTCAGCAGGCTAATCGAAACTTCGGCGAGAAAGTTTCTTTGTTATCGCTCTTCCTAAAAACAAAAATGATGACAACTAAGAGTAACAGAAAAGCTATCAAAAATAAGACGGATATCCCTCAAAGAGTTTTAAAATCGATATCCTTGAAGTACCTCTCCCAGACCCATACCTGCCTTACTAAGTACTCCGAAGAACAGTGTGTATCGCCTGCTGACAAGTATGGTCATAAAAATTTATTAAAGAAGCTAATCAGCTTATGACTGCTCTAATCAAGTTATGAAAAACACCACCGACAGTGTGCGTTGATGTTAATTGAAATAAGAAAAAAAACATGCTATCAATAATAGAACTACCATGGTGACATTCATTGAAAAACATTCCGAAACGATTTACGAGCATGTGTTTGCGTATTTGTAGCTGTATGTTGTGTAGGCATCCTGCTTTTGTTTTATGTAACAAACAGCGGGAGTTAGAAAACCCCACTGACAGACCATTACTAATGTGGTTGCATAGCTGTCTCAATATTGATTTCAATATGTTTGTACAACAAAGTGTCATGCCTGTCAAGTATCTTAAATGTCACTTGGACAATATACTAGTTGTATCGTTGTATGTAGTCGTACATATAGTGGCGGTTTAATATTCAACTCATGATGCTATGCATAAGTAATGTTTCATAATCCATTACCCCCGCTGTGCTTGCTTATCCAAAACCAATATTATGGCCTCACGTTAAAAAAAAAAAAAAAACTCAGCTGTAACCCACCATGCATACAGCGTCGACATATCCTTTACTTACAGGATACTGCGCTTCTGATATTGATATTGATGTGAATACATTTTAAAAGTCCCTTTATATATTTCAATTTTACAATAACTTATCCCCCTATTAGAAAAATATGTTTGCGTTCAGAGAAAATATTGGTAAGCACTAAGCCACTTCATCATCATCGTCGTTGCCGCCATTGTTGTTGTCGTGTTTCTTTTATTCTAAACGGAAGTTCAACGCGACACAATACACACTACTCGCCTAGCCTTTCATCTATAAGTAGTTGGAATATAATTCATCCTTCCTAAGGTCATTTGCTACGGATATACATAGTGTATACATGTATACATACATATGATTAGGGGTGATAAAACATCCCTCCATTGATATACTCGCCATATGTATGTATCCGTCCGGCCGATTCTTACGAGAGACGAGTGAGTGTATTCGGAAATTCGTATCGTATCCTTGAAAATTTCCCGTTTTATTTCCGATGAAATGGAATTGAATCACACGACATTGTCGCATGTATTTGCTCATTTACTCTGAAATATGCTCTATCTATTAGTTGGAATATATGTGTATGAGAGTTCTTCCCTCCTGGTTCCTTTGCGGATCTTAGTTTCCCAACTTCCGATTTCCAATGGCGAGGTCTACATGTTCGCCGCCTGACCCGCTTATAGGATTGCTTTAATCAAAGTATTCTGACTATGAGCATGTTACGCAGGTCTTTGTTTCAAAAAAATACATATATATCCAAGTTTGAGTAGGACATTCTGTTTACAAGGCATTCATGAACAGTCTGTTCCGAGACTCATGCGTTAAAATCGCCACTTTGCTTGTCCCTCTGTGGCGAGGTCTTCCCTGAGTTGGTGCATTTGGGTTTCAAAAAACTCTTAGACGCTGTACCTGACGGCTGGTAGCAAATTGGAAGTTGTTGTTGTTGGAACGGATGCATACGGTAGTCGAGCGCCATCTAGGATGATGTTTCTAAGAAATTCTAAGAAGTTGGTACGAGGCAGATAATACAGAACTGATCGTTTGGTAGGTCTTGTGAAAATATTTTCCTATGACAAGGAATTTGTGCTGCAGCAATCAACATACATAACTGCATCCCGTTATTAGGGACCGGGATCGTTCAACAGGTATTTATCCGTAATATAAATACATAACTCCTGGCATGGACAGGCCTATCTTCTTTTTGAAGTCATAGCTTATCATCCCGAAATCCCTAAAAGGCATTGACTAGGAGAGAGCTCTAAGATGGCTGTAGAAACGGCCTTTTTTGTCTTCCAACCGATTTTCTGTGAAAGCATATTATTGGTAGATGGTGATATTTCTTACTCTATCCTGAGATGTACGAGTAGTCATCAATTTTTGGCTGCCAAACGTCTTAGCCTTAAATCGGATTCTCGAGTGATTCAGTTTGATTTTCCAGAGTAGAGTTGGTCAATGATTTTCTACGTCACGATAAGTTGCTGTATTTCCACTTAGCTCGTCTTTGTAACCTGGAATCTCTCTATTTGCCAGAGAAATAAGGCAACTCAGAGCCTACACCCACCTGACAAAACTCAAACCGGGTCCTCTTGGTTGGAATCGAAAACTTTCCGGGCTGGGACGCTGGTGTCCATGCGCTCAAGATTACCTTGAGGCCGGGATCGTTATACAGCCTGTACAATTCGCTGCTTCTGCTTCAATAGTCACAAAAGCCTGGTTGACAGCTCGATGTGTTCTCCCCATTACGTCAATATCATCTGCATATGCGGCAAACTGAACAGACTTGACAGGTGGTGCCTCTGGAGTTGACTTGTGAGTCTCGCGCAATTTTTTCAAAAACGATATTGAAAAAATCACATGACAGCACATTGTTTAAGACCTTTCAGACGTTAAAGGTTTCAATTATGTCATACCGTCATCGTCATCCTGCGTAGTCGAATGTGCTTGGAAGGCATGCCAAAACTAGATATGGTTCTGTATAGTTCATCTCTATAGATGCTGTCATATGCGGCTAGAGGTAATGTGTATTGATTTGGAATTCCTGGGTTTTTTTCAAGGTCTGCCGTAATGTGAAAATTTGATCTATAAAGTGGACTTTACCAGCCTAAAACCACATTGATAGGAGCCGGTCGGACTGTTTACGAAGGGTCTTAAACATTCACATAATACGACAGACGGGACTTTGTATGCGATGTTGAGGAGACTTGTTCCCCTGTAATAGGCGTTGTTCTTGGTATCTTCATTTTTTAAGATCGGACAAACAATGCTGAGGTTCCATTCCTCGGGCATACATAATTTCGTCGAGCCAGACTTTGGAGATGAGTTGATGTATGATTCGTATCCAATCATCACCCGCTGCTTTGAAGGCATGTTGCTTTTTACGAGTAAGTAGTGCAATATTTTCTAGTAAGGCACCAGTTGATGAGTCCAGAACGACCAGAACGAATATCTGCATTGCGGATTTTCCAAACCCTGATATACTGTATAATAAGAAGGTGTCATAATTATGAATGTCAGCGAGTGTAACAAAATGTGATTTTATAAGAAGTAGACGCATTCTCGGAAGTCTCCACATTAGGAAATCCATAGTGGAGAAATGGCTGAATTCCTCAGCCATTAGGGAACAATAAAAAATAGTAGAGACTCAAGTTCCAGCCAATGTTCAAAGAAGAGACCGAAAGAAAAATAATAGGAACACTCCTTGTAGAGACATCTGCAAATTCTGGGCCTTACTAGCGAGAGCTGGTGAGCGGTCTACAGAATTATAATAAGACCTGTTCTGTTCTCATGGAGATACTCGTACCATTTGTTCGGCGAAAATATGAAGTCGACTTTTCTGTACTTAATGAGTTTGGCCATTTTTGTACATGGAAGCTCCAAAAGCAGTCAAGGATGTAGAGGCGATGTCTTGCGGGAATACGACAAACTTAGACTTTAACCTTCATATGTTTTCTGGCAACCCGTGATATTCACAATCCTAATGATGAAGTATAATATCACCGTTTTTTTCGACAATTTTCGACATTATATGCAGTTCGTAAACGGCTTTGCTGAACCCATCCAAAACTTCAGTCTCAACAATTCCGGCGGTGTGTACGTAGAGTGAGTGGATCCAAGACCGATTATAAAAAAAACTTGTTGCATATGAAAAAAATAAAATAAAGTGAGTTCGTATCACTCTTTACCGTCTGCGAACAGGGGAGAGTGAGACACTTTTGTTTTGCCCACCCGAAATCTGGTGACGTCAAAAAAATTAAACCTTTCTCCTTTTCAGTTTGGCCGAGATTTGAACCT
Organism: Volucella bombylans; assembly: GCA_949129095.1. Classification (NCBI taxonomy): domain Eukaryota; kingdom Metazoa; phylum Arthropoda; class Insecta; order Diptera; family Syrphidae; genus Volucella; species Volucella bombylans. Next base: position 132,457,352 of record OX422142.1, on the reverse strand, counting down.
AGGCCTTCTAGTTGACGACCTTAACCACTGCGATGCGCTACCAGCTCACATTGCGCATCCTTTTATACATGACACCAATACTAACCCTATACTCGTAAGTAAGGGGGTAAATGAACAACTGGGCATCGAGCCTTCAAAAAAGAACGCAACAAACCCAAAATCAATTGACACGTGCAACCCATAACCGGCGAATATCTCACTCGAAATCGAAACACAAGCAAAGCCAGCGCGTTAATACATCAAATGTGTTAGTGTGAAATGTACCCTAAAACTCGATGTTTATGCTGTTGTTAAGCCTTTGCTACATACGAGTATATTGCATCCCTTTGTAGCCTTAGAAAATCGTAAATTTCCATCCACGGAAAATAAAATAAATAAACGATGACGAAGAGAATATTGAAATTTGTCGTCGTCCCTTAGAATAACCGTTAGTCCTGCTTGGAAATAACCAATCCAATCCAATCCAATCCCATCCAAAACCCAAAACCCAAAACGCCTTGACAACCCTTTTATTCGCCTTTTTTTCGGTGTATTCTTGCTTTTTATGAGCCCTATTCGAGTATCCTTATTCGGTTTTCGGCTTCTTTGGGTTGCATTTTCGCTGGTATATCTGTATCTACCGCAGCACTACTGTAAATTTGTCGATATGTATTAATATTCACGGATTATTCGCAAATCCTTTTCGCGCAACCCCTGCAAACTTTGGACTGAATGAGTGAGTCCTTAAACTCAAAGCCAGCATCCAATGGCGAGGGTTAATTTGAATGATTGGTAAGGATGTGAAAGATGTGAAGGATGCGAATGATGAAAGAGGACGATGAGTTGAACGAGTGTGTATGGATACGACAATATGGGGGAACAGAGTGTATCCGTTCCGTATACTGTGAGTAATTGCATTGCATGAATGGGACCAGAAGAAAAGGACACATTTTATTCCAGGGACTAAACTATATGATGATGATGTTTTTATCCCTTCGAATTTATTAGCGAATTGTGTTTTCTTTTTTCCTTTTTAGCGTTCTCTCACACTCCCGTAGTGTGTTGTCTGTGTAAGTGAGGGTCCTTTGTTGCTGGTTTTTTTTTTTTGATTCCTTCATCTTTTCATCCATTGTGGATCGTTTAAGGGTCATATTGACGGAGAGAGATGGTTAGTATTCTTTTTTTTTGTGTCGGAGATTTCTCATTTACGAGGTACGAGGACAAAAGGTATCAACCCCCGATCTTGGACCATTTGGTTACTAATTTTTTTTCTTCTCTTTTTCTTTTTTTATTTTGTCTGAAGAGGGCATGGTTGCTGGGATTTCTTATTATCATACATATTTGCTGAAGAAGTGACATTATGTCGGGTAGGGATATATTTTACATTGCACCTTATGGAATGACGGGTATAAAACCGGAGAAATTGATTTTGTTTATTCACTTTCACCACGTTTTAGAGGGGGTATAACGCTAAAGAAGATGTGACGAACTTCGGTATCTGCATTTAGTATTCCATAAAGAAGAGAACAGTAGCTAAATCCGGCAGATAGGTACATATGTATGTACTTGGATATAACATTCGATTGTCAAACTCAATTTTTATTCAACGGATTGATATAAAAAGACATGTCTGTTACTTTTCAAGAGTTCTGTTTTAAAAATACAATTTTTTTTTTAGAATGGAAAGATACATACGTTTTCACTTTTTTCTAAACAAACAGACAAACCGAAAGGAAAACATTTAAGCTTCAAGAGGTAGCTAAACCTATAACCGTAAGTGCTGCTTAAGAGACAAAGATTACGGCTGTAAATCCGTCAGTCAACGCGTGTTCAACGTCTTATCTGGATAACTTTGACTTATTCAGAGCTCCGGCATAAGGACTTCTAAGAGAAAGCAGGGCTTAGAAAATAGATAACGGCGGTGATCGAACCGCCAACCAAGTCGACCATTTGCTAATAGATGCGAGCAGAATGTATGCTTCTAGCATTCTGATTATGTGAACTTTCAAAGCGGCAACCCTCTACTTTGACCATTATCTTGTCCAAACTACATTCAGAACTCGACAGCTCAAAGAAATGAACTTGCGAATGGCCCAAAAAAGGGAACCTAACCTATACTACAAAAAGCAGTGACGGACCCTTCCCTGTGCACTTACTCATTGTATTGATGCCAGCCGCCGATGGATGTAAGTCCTACATAACCAAACAGCTAAATGAATTTACCTTAGGTTACCAGCCACCCACGAACAGATACCGCTGGTATGATTATATCTGCAGATACAAAATGCACACCTTAAGGCGATGCAGAGCAAGACAAGAGCAGGACGCAGAGAGTATCGGTGCAGCAGGAGAATAACGAAGAAAAACTCAAGTAACTCGAACAGCCTAACGATAGGAACGACACCCGACAGTTCTATAGGAAGGCCATGAATCAAATTACTGATAGAGTATGCATAAACGAAGGTACGTCTGTTGGCTGTTGGCATATTCTTGTTATTGTAAATGCCCCATATTACCCGTAGATTTTGTCCAAGGTAATAATGTGGCCTATTTATTGTAATGCCGAGATAGAAAGTGAACACAAATGGCATCGTGGCGAATATTTACCAGAGGAATTCGCTGCTTCTTCGGCTTGGAAAAATAAATGCTTTCAAAGCTCCTAACTCGAAGACAAATGACACGGTGTACGAAGCACAGTTCTACTATACGGCGCTGAGTACCGGGAATCATAACCGTTTCAAGGACCAGGCAGTCGCGGTTGTCATATAAAAAGCACGGTCTGGGAACAGCATGTGCAGGATCGAAAAGGACGAAACGATGTTGAATTTTACACGGGTTGGGTAGGTAACTGCGTAAGTTTCCAAACATTTTTTGAGAGAAAAGTCAGCCAACACTGCTTTTTTTCACTAAACGGATGGCATTTAGTTCATGCCGAAAATTACATGTTAACAGATCGAAAAACCGTCAACGGATTGAGAAGTACTCGTTGTATGGTTTCTAACGAAGTTTCATTATCATAGATAAGTGAGCAGCCCTGGTACACCCCTAACTACCTCTCACTTGTAGACATCTGTCGTAACGTTTTATCAGATTCGTCGATGTTGTGCGTCTATGAGATTACTCCTGACTTTTAAGGAGCATCTATCATCAGCATCTATCGTCATTCTGCAAAATCTTAAAATCGGTCTTGAAATCGATAAGAGGTAATGAGTATTGATCTAGACTTGGGTATTCTCTAGGATCTGTCCTAGTGTGAATATTTCAACAATATTCCAGGATGACAAATGGTTTCAGGCGTTCACACAATATGGTAGACAAAATCTTGTACGCAATGTTAAGAAGACTGATGCCTCTACAGTTCGCTGAGTTTAGAAGATCGGGACAATGACGTTGAGGTTCAATTTGTCATTCATGGTTTTCCTCCAACCACATTTTGGAAATGGGTTAGTGTCTGCTCTCTTTCAAGTCGAGATATTATATCCTTACTTCATTTTGGTTGAATGTACCAACGCTTTGATCTTCATCGTCTATAAATAATGGCTTATTCTGACAATGAAATTTGGATCATCCCCACCGTTTAAAAGTCTGCAAAATAAGTTATCCCATATCCTCAGTACAAATTATGTGATGAGCAGGTTCATCTCTACAGGTCTGTTTTCGGGTTTTTTTTTATAGCTTTTGGCAAAACTTCCAGGTGGCGCAAAGTTAATCATCCAACCGCTTAATGCGCCTCGTCGCTCATGATGATTTTCGACACAAAATCGTTCTCTTCGTTGTTGAGATTGAGGATGGCTTTACAGTAATTGACACGCGACTGACGGTCAGGAGGCATTAACTGATGCACTGTTTGCACTTTGTACGGAAACATGTGTAAGTCTTTTACTTAAATTCTCTGTTGGAATTGCATGGTCTCCTGTGGTTCCACTTTGTTAAAGTCGAGTAGCTAAGCGCCGGAATGTTTGCCTAGTTGGCGCAACACGATTACAACACGAGTGCTGACGTAAACGTCTTATTTCCATTCTTTACCTCGAGAAACTAGAAAGAAACTAACTAATCAAGAATCGTTAGATTGTTGTAATATTCCACTATAATGGATCTCTTTTCAAAGGTAAATCATTTTCGGGTTTCACACAGAAATCTATACAGACGCACGTGTCGATCTTTTAATGCACCGGCATCATCCCGAAAGGCACTTTATACAATAGAATATTTCAAATATTTTTTATAATGTGCTAGAATTTGCTTGCGCTTAGCTTCTGTTGGTCCTTATACAGAAAATACTTATTTGGCAGCTCACTCCGGCCTAGGCGATTCACAGGCGGTAAAGTTCTTCCACTTATCATTAGCTTTTATTTGTATTCTCTGCTTCATTTGCTGTCTCATACTGCAAGTCGGAGACATGGTACTTTAGTGCACCGGCTCTAAGTCACTCACAGATCCCTCCCAAGCTAGCTCGTCTGCATATTCATCGTCTACCACTCATTTTTGTACAGATCTATCAGGCTTTTTAATAATGCTGAGCGCAAAGACTTTTAATTTCTTCACCACTATTGTCCAAAAGTTTCAATTGCGGATAATGATGGCCTTTATATAGGCTAAGTTAAGTATCAATAAATACGATTAGGTCCTCAGGTGATATTGCTCTTATTGTAGCCAGTTTTGAAGCCTCTGACATATATCTAATATCTTGGCTTGGAAATCATTCCTCTGATCGGGATTCAGTTTATAGGGATCTCAGCGCCAGTCCCTATCTCTATCTTTGATCTATTCGTGAAGACGGATATCGAGTCATCTTCCACTTAATTCCTGTTGAGAGTTTTTGTACAATAATCGAGTACTAAAGGGATTATAAACACCATTAGAATGTTTGCACATTGGACAAATGGAAAGAAAGCGATATACCGATGTATGTTGGTCTTAAATGTTTGGAGGTTTTAATAGCTAATGAGAGGGCATTTCATACGTAAGATGTACGGCTTAGGAAAGAATCAAGATATTTCAGAGTGTAACCGAAGGTTGTAGCGACACCGAATACGTTGTAATTGTTAATATCGAATTTTAATGGGCTAAATATACGCTTTCATTCCAGTTCTACTGCCGAAGAGCAGGGATGCGAGTTCGGGAGCGAATAGGAAAAGCCGCCAGTACTGTCGTCAGAGTAGAAGTAGAAGTGACACACAAGAGATTATAAATGGAGGTCAAAGATAGTGTCGGAGACAGAACGCAGTCCTGGGGCACACAATCATTTATATTGTGGATCTAAGGCTTGAGATTGTCCAAGACAGCTTGAATTGAATCATTACATTGAAGAAGAGATTCATCGATACTAAATGTAAGCATTTTCGACAAAAAAACCGGATGCCAAACTCTGTCAAATAGAGATGACACGAAAAGTGGACCTGTTCCTACGTAAACTGCGGTACCGCTTACTAAGAAGCTTCTCTGTCTCAAAAATTAGTTGGGCTGACGATATCTATGGATGGAAGTGCAATGAGTCTGCAGGAGCGGAGAGAAGAAGATTCTCCTTTTTGGGGACGGACCGGACAAATGATTCCTTCCATCTTCCCCTAAAGAGTAGGACTGTTGGTTTTGTCAGCATGCAAACCACCTCTGCAAAAGAAGAAGAGTTATACGAGTACCATTTGCACCAGCGAACCTTTCTACTGCATGAGTGGATTCTTTCCATGGAATGTATGGAGATGGAGCTAACAGCTGAAATGCTATTGTAAATGAGCGTTCGAATGGAGAATGAGGCTTTTGATGAACGACCAACATTTTATCTATAGAATTCTTTGCGTATTGGTCTCATTTGATAAAATTGGGGCGTATTCTTTCAGATGTAATTTCTATCCATTAAGCTAACTCGAAGCACTTTTAGCTATAGATCTTTGCACGTAGATATCTCAGGGCAATAGAACATTGCCATTGACATTATTCTCATGATACTAGATACGCAAATGCATATCACCCTCTGCACTTTTTCATTAATTTAGCCGACCAAAGCACTAACATAAGCTGTCTATAATATATAGAATAATTTTAGAATTCGGTCCCCGGCTTCTCCCGCATATATATACATAGGTGGCACTCTCTTTATAAAAAAGATGCCAATTCACAGCACGGTCAGGATAGTACAATCTCTCCTTATCACTCAGATCACATGGACCAAATGAATCTTTTCTCTGAAATCCCCGAGCTTGACATGCGCGGTAAGCGACCGCTTACCTAAGACTCTGTGCTTCGGCAGAAGGTTCCACATGGTGATGCCAAGCTGAGAGGCATGGAACTACAAAAACCCCACCCCAAACTTCAAACCAAAAGGTGTGCTCAAATCTCATCCTCGATAAGGGAATGAAGGGTGTCCCCATCCATATACTAACGGACATTCAATCAGCCAATAAAGCATTAGGCTCTAACCACATTAACTTCAATACACTACAAGATCTCTCCCATAAGATCAAAGTAAAACTTTAGTGGGTGCCTGGTCAGATGGGTATTGTCTGAATTGAAATATCCGACGAACTGGATAGAAACGGTTCAGCTGAGCCGTTCTATAATAATTTGGACTTAAAAATTAAGCAATAAAGAGTTTGGAGAACAACAAATCAAAAGAATCCCTACAACCCAAACGGGATGATATCAGAAAACTGGTTGGACTTCTAACCGGACACTGCCACCTTCGTTATCACCTACACAAAATAGGTTTTATTCAGGAAACTGAATGTCGTGTTTTCATGGAAGACGAATACATGGCTCTAAATGCCTTAAGGAGACGACACACTTCCTCAGGGAAATTTTATTCCCTGGTTCCCGGTTACCAGGTTCCATCTGGAAGAAATTTTATGATCATTTACCCCCCAAAAGCTGTCCAATTAATTCTACTAGTTGGAACTATCATATTTTTCTAGAAACTTACATAACACCTTAGTGTTTTGTATTTGTCGTACTTAGTTGGCTAAATACTTTTTTAAAAGTTCAATTAACTACCATATCGAACAACAGCAAACAAAATGCATCCACTTGACTGGCGACAGGTGGTGCCTTATCGTTTTGTTGAAGTTTTTTATTTTATATTATTTATTAAATCCTCTCATGCGCACATGCAGGTTAATCACAAACAACAATCAAATTCCAATTGACTACCTGAAAACGATTCTCAAGTGCATGTCTGGCAATCGACATTATCAGCAGTTGCATTGCCTTACTATCACACCGCACTGCCCCACTCTGTACAGACTCTGTACTGTTGTCAACCTTGAAGGTAAGTAAAATGCGCCAGTCACACTTCCGCATATCCAATCCAAAGTAAATCAAATAAAGTGAAACCAAATGAAACGAAAAAAATGCAAAGTATCTTTCAATTTTTTATTATTAATAATTTTGTATTTTTTTTTTTTTGTAGTGTACCTACAACAAACGCAATCACAACAATCGCTGAGTAATGCATATTGCGAAGTTTGAGCGGGAAACGCGACGCAGCGACGACAGCGCTGTCAGTTTGCGCATATAAATGTCATCACATTGCGCGCCAATCAACTAGATAGCTAGCAGCTAGCAAATATTTTTGCACTCATTTAGAGCGACGACGGCTAATCGAATGCGAAGGGTGCTGAAGTTAGATCTGGTGTACGACTGACTCTATGTGGCTGTTAATGTGTCTCATTGTCAGTTTTGCATAGCAACACGGTAACACAAAAGTAAAATTGAAACCGAGGTTGAGCGCACATCAATCAGACAATCGATGAGACCAAGGATTAAAACGTCTACGAATGTCATTCCCTAGGAATGCGCGCATCAAACGAGAGTATGTCATCATCTTTATTAAAGTCGTGAAGTAGTGGAACAGATTTAACGCCCTCCCACTTAGCCAATCGACTGTGGTGGCTGCCGACAGGTCGGTGGTGGACTGGTGGTCTGGTGGCTGGCGGCTAGTGGCTCATGGTGGCGGAGATAATGGCGGCTCACAGTTTTAATCACAATTCAGTGTGTCATCTTCACTGGGGATTAAATGATAATTGAATCGCATAGCATACGAAAACGAGCACGAGTACTTGTATAGTGCCGAGCCGAATCATGGCTTGACAAAGGATTATTTACGGGCGGGTTACGTGGATTTACTCCGATATTAGCATTGATTTCACGCACGTTAAGGTAAACGGTCGGCGGTACGTCGCACGATGGAGTTTGTAGGGGGCGGATGCTGATAATGCGTTGTTACAACAGTAATTACTGATGCAGCAATGTGTAAATACTGTCGACATGCCAAGGCACTTATGCAAAGTGTGTAGTCTCGATTTGATGTGGAAAATGTTGGGTGTTTAAATGGTAGCAGATTTACAGATTATACTGCACAGGGTGGTTCAATTATACGAAAGAGTAAAGTCCTTAAATCGAATGAGTAGTGTCATTAGTCATTTAGTCAATTTCTTTACATTTCAAGCTTTACTCAGTGCATAAAGTGATATTTTGATTTGCTTTTGTATCTTTATATCTGACTTGATACGCGTATGTGGAGGAGAAATAAGACCCGAGTTTTGAAGTATGTGTGGAAATTAACAGCTCTGATGCTTATGTTGAAGGTCAATGACAACCTTCCTTTCAATTTTCCATTGGGTTATTTAAGTGAAAATGCTATATTAGGATCCGAGGTGTCTTATCTACTTCTCAAAAGCGTCTGGTCAATAACAAGTCCGACTTTGTCGGGTCTCACATAAGGCGGCTCTGGCCTCGCCATTTCGATTGCAAGGGTTAACACAATATTACTGAAATTGAGTAGCGTTAGACGCGGTTAATACTTAGATGGACGACGGCATTGGAAGCGTGTATTGGCATTAGCCACTTGAGAAATTTCAGCTAAAATAACCTGAAACTCATAATTATTCTACAATATACTTTACAAAGTTGAAATAACTTTCACCGAATGAAAGATCGATTGAGACAAGGCAAGGATTGTGGGGGTCGTGCCGCCGCCGGGATAAATGCTTGACCACGTGGAAATAATACTGTTGTTAAGCAACAAACATCCTCGGATATGGTAAGCGAATGAAGGACAATGACCTTTAGCTTTGATTAGGCTTTCAAAAGGCCAAATGCGGTCGAGCAATTGGTGGACACTCTAGACCGGCAGAAGGGTTATATTTTATTTATTTATTATTTCATCATTTATTACAATAAATTTCATAAAATCAACTTAAAAAGCTTGTAATTGATGTATGAAATGTTAAATTACGGGCAGTTGTCGTAAGGACTTATCTAGATTAATTAAATACTGTAGAACAACACAAATGTTGATGGGGACAGATTTACAATTTAGCATGAAAAAATATAACAAAATACGAATATCAAAAAGGAATCAAGAAATGGCAAAATTAAATAAAAAGAACTGATTTATAAGAAAAGTAGACTATCCAAAGTAAAACCGGGAGTAAAATTGTATTTGTGGATCGCTGGTGCTGTCACAAAGTTTCTACCATTCACTCGTAAACTGTAATTTTTATGAAATCTTGTATCGTAAAGTTTAGAATTTTGGAAATATTATTTTTAAAACTTTGTAGCAGTATAAGTGTCTTATGGGTAAAATTCCGATATCTCTGAAAAGTTCAAAGCGGAGTTCAAACATTTACTTTACACATTATTCTGATCGCATGTTTTTGTTTTATTAGTAGAGGGTTAATTGTGTTGTATTATGTGCCACCCCAGCAGGAGTTTTGATTTCAGTAAAACATTATATACTTACTTCAAGACAGGAAAACTGCAGTACTGGCCAAGATAGAAAACATGGTCGTCCTTCCAACTAAGTTTATGATCCAGTCTAATGCCAAAGTACGTAAATTGATCAACAAACTCTATTTGGAAGCAGGCTTCGTTTCAGCTTATATTGTTACGAAAGGTAATGAGATCAGCATCACATGACAAAGGAAATCGTAAACAATTGGGGAGTGATAATTTAAAGGAAAATCATCACAGATTGTACCTTTTATACTGAATATCATAAATTTCATCTTATTGCTGATCATCAATCTATGTGCCTTTAACTACCTTCGCAAGATATCTAAATCATTATTTACTTGACATGAAAGATTTAGATAACAATCATTCGAGTAAAAGAGAACCGCATCATCAGCAAAATCAGCGATTTTACATTTATAAGGCTGTACAAATAATGAATTTATATAAATTAAAAAATAATAAGATCCAGGACAGATAATTGCGGTACACCTGTATTAATCATCTTTGGAGAACTAAAAATATTTTTAATTTTAACCATTTGCTTACGATTTTTTTAAATAAGACGCAAAACAATCATGAATGTACCTTCTAAACCCTTAACTTCAACTGTCAACTTCAATTCAGTTGGGAAAAATTATGTCAACATTGGACCGAAAACATCGGATCCATCCAACATATCCTCAATTTCCTTAGTGAGGAAGCTGCATCCACTAGATCAACCACTATGCAGATATTGGAGGAATTAAAGCACATCTCTAGTAAGCCGGATGTACCTCCGTCTGCAGTAAGCCCGAGTAACAAATCCTTACACGACGTGCTATATACATCACCCTCAACCACTTCAGCCTCAACTCGTTCAATAGCCGCTACCACCGAAGCCCCCGTTCAACCCTCTACGATAAATGCAACTTCGATCACATATCCCGTCCCAAGACCATTGCCAATAATTAGGGCTTTTGGGACATCCTGGACTCTCCCTGAATGGACCAACAGAATTCAAAAATTAAATAAAATGAATTTTGAAGCCATCAAAAAACCGGAACTGTCTACTTTCTTCTTCCAAGCTGCCCCACGTCACGCAAGCCCGTCCTGGATCAAAGCCCTTTTTAGGGGGAAATTCGGTATACAAGTCATCAAATGTAAACAAATGTAAGTTGGCAAAGTCAAGAGCAAAAACGGCCAGTGTTTTGAAATACGTATACCCACTAAATACGATTGGATGTTCAAATCATCGGACGGCATACCAATAACGGAAAAGATGGTCATCACCCAACGGAAGGATATGGTAGATAATAAGTTTACTATTGAAAGAAAACATAGTCCAAACAATTCTGTCCTATCCTATCAACATCCCGACTCAAACTGGTCATTTAAGACCAATATCTTTCCAAGATTCTCCTAACTCCTTCCCCCTTTTGAACCATCTAAAAAGAACACCAGAGTCGCTACACCTCACCTCACCAAATCTTTAAAGCCGCTTCAAAACAGAGTTTCATTTAACCTAGCTCCTACGTCTTCTACCCAACTTCCAACTAACAATGCCCCATCCGACAAATATCCTAATTTTATTAGCTCCCATATACTAAACCCAACCACCTATTCCTCATCTTCATCTATCAATCCACCTGATCCAACCCCCCTCACTAGTCAAGATTTTAGTACCGTGGTGCTTGACCAACCTGTCCCTTCATCATCCGCTCGTGCCTCTGATTCTCACCCAAAATACCTTGACCCACTCCTTCCACCAACTGTCAAACTCACTAAAAAACTTTCTGATATGAATGATGACAGTCGTTATGTAGTATCTCGTTTGAGAGACCGCCGCATTTATGAAAATGTTCGGCTCTACCTTGCCTACTTACACGATAAACCCAACTCCGTTTGCATTGATTGCATAACCAAAACCAACATAATGGTTTCGATTCAACGAGAAGGTCTTCCTATTAAGCCAGCGGAATTAATGCAAATTTTCGTTCGCTACCATGACAGTTTCGACATCTCTTCCGACGAAGTTCATAATGATCTTTCTACGTTGTCTTCGCATGTCAGCTCCAAACGTCTTTCCCATTTGCAAAGAACTCGTTCAAATTTTAAAAACTATTACAGTTCCTAACAAACTGAAATCTGTATCCTCCAGTCCACAATGCCTGTCCATTTACTACCAAAATGTAAGAGGTTTGCGCTCTAAAATCTCCTCGGTATATCTCAATTCTCAAAAGTTTCCCGATGACCTAATTGCTCTTACTGAAACAAATCTAATTCCAGACATTAAAAACCATGAGCTGTTTCCTCCAAATTTCAACGTTTTTCGAAAAGATGGATTTGAAAGAGCTGATAATCCTTATGGCCGCGGTGTTTTACTAGCAATCCGGAACTGCTTTCACGCAACTCCCGTCGATATTCCCCACACTGAAAACTTTGAGTTAGTATGCGCCAACATTACGTTCCCCAAACAATATCTTTACGTACTTTGTTGCTACATTCACCCATCTCAACCCATTGAGTCTTATCAACCTGTAGTTCACGCAGTTGATTTTTTGACTGAGGATGCACAGCCTGAAGATTGCATTGTTCTAGTAGGAGATTTCAACCTCCCTCACCTTATATGGGAGCCTTCCGATGATTCGTCTCATTTTGTCTCTCGTAATTCGACATCTGAAATAGAAATATTGATGGTGGACTGCCTAACCAACTCAAGTCTGCATCAGATTAGTGGAATACCTAACACAATGAACAGACAACTCGACCTTGTCTTCACATCCGATTCAGATAACTGTGTCGTTTATAGGAGTGATCATCTTCTTTCTAAACTAGACCGCCTTCATCCCCCCTTGTCAATTATATATTCATATGAAAATGGCAACACATGTGTCGATTCGGAAAATTCATTCTCATTTGACTTCCGTAGAACCGACTTTAACAAACTTAAAAACCTCATCAGCAACATTAACTTTGACTTTATTGGTGAGACAACTAACATTGATCTTGCCCTATCAACGTTCTATTCGTTAATTTTCTCCTGCTTTGCCCAATCGGTTCCGTATACTTTCCGAAAGGACTACATATCTGCTCCTCCCTGGTACAACAATGAGTTGCGCTCTCTCCGTAATAACAGAAACAAGTTGTGGCACAAATTCTTAAGAACTCGATCTGATTCCGACTACATTAATTATCGATTGGTATATAATCGTTTTTTGAACTTTGTGAGTCTCTTCACCTTGAGTACCTCTACCGCATGCAATTTAGCTTAGTCTCGGACTTAGTCTGACTAGTCTTATGTCATCATATGATGACTAGTCTTAGTCATCTACTCTTAAATTTCTTAGTGAATCTTCTGCCGACCCAAAAACCATTGCAAATTTCTTTGCCTCTCATTTTAACAAATCCTTTTCTAAGAAAACAGCTGAACCCGATCCTAGGTACTTTAGCTATATGAGAAACTATCCTGAGACGTCAGCCATTTCACTAAATATAACAACAACTTTGGTATCTGAAAACATTACCCAACTTAAAGATGATTTCTCGTCCGGCCCTGATGGAATTCCGGCTATTGTAATAAAAGAGTGTGTTACCCATCTCGGTCCTCCTCTTGCTGCCCTATTTAACTTGTCTGTCTCAACAGGTACTTTCCCTTTCCTATGGAAGGAATCTTACATCACCCCTATTCATAAAAAAGGGAGTAAGGCCGAAGTCGATAATTATAGGCCCATAGCAAAACTCTCTTGCATACCCAAACTTTTTGAAAGCATAGTCTATCAACAACTGCTTCCGTACTGTAGGCCAACTATCTGCACAGATCAGCACGGCTTCATGAAAGGTAAATCAACGACCACTAACCTAACAGAGTTCGTCTCTAGGAGGATTCATGCTTTAGAAGACGGTGATGAAGTCGATTCAATTTCCACAGATTCCAGCAAGGCATCCGATAAAATTTCTCACCAACTTATCATCTTTAAACTAAAAAAACTTGGCTTTTCCCCTCATTTTGCGGCATGGACCAAATCCTATTTAGAAGACCGAGAATACAGGGTCATCTTCAGATCTTCAATATCCGAACCCATTAAAGCAACATCTGGTGTCCCTTAGGGTAGTCACCTTGGTCCAATCATCTTTATCCTCACAATTAATGATATAAATCTCATTTTAACGAACTCTAATCTTTCTATTTTCGCTGATGACATGAGAATTTCCAAAGTCATCTCATTGCCTTCTGACACCCATTGCCTGCAAGATGACTGGAATAAGTTTTCGGTATGGTGCAAGCAAAACTTTTTGGAGCTTAATGTCAGTAAATGCCAAGCGATAACCTGTTCCCGTAAACGTCTACCTCCCCCTCCAAGAAACTACTTCATCTGCGATGAGCCTATTCCTTCCACTACCCAAGTACGGGATCTAGGTATAATTTGTGATAGAGAATTGAATTTCGACTCACATATTGACAGCATTATAAATAAAACTAACTCTGCACTTGGCTTTTTCAAACGCTGGTCAAAACAATTTTCCAACCCTTACGTTGCAAAGTCCCTGTACATTACTTTTGTAAGGCCTCTTCTCGAATATTGCAGCCAAGTTTGGTCACCCTATAAACTAATCCACATTCAAAGAATAGAAGCAGTCCAACGCAGGTTTATCCGTTTTGCACTTCGTGGTCTACCTTGGGCCGATCCATATGGATTACCCCCCTATGAAAATAGGCTAAAACTAATTAGCATGCATACCCTAAAAAAACCTCGTGAAGTCGCTGATGTACTTTTTATCCACCAGTTACTGACTGGAAATATCGACTGCTCGACAATAACGCAAAATATTGCATTCACTCCCAATCCCCGTAATCTAAGATCTGTCCCACTCTTCCTGATCCGAACTCACCGCACCAACTACGGTCACTTTGAACCCATATCCAGAATGTTGCGCATAACGAACAACTACGCCGAAGTCTTTGACCTAAATAGCAGCAAATAAGAAATAAAAAAACCATTTCTCCTCGCCCCATTAGATTAAGTATATCTTTGTTAGTTTTTAAGTCTAGCTTTAAGTTTTGCTTGTTAATAAGCTTAATAAAGTTGTCCGGGGTAGACCCGGGCCAATCATAAACCCTAAATTTTGGCTTTGGCGATGCCTATGAACAACGCAGCTGGAACTGTTGAAGCATTTAAGCTCGAATACAATTTAGCAGTTAATGTCATTATAAGATAAGACTCGGGATTTAATACCTCTTTCAAACACCTTAGAAAAGACTGAAAAAAAGGGAAATCGGTCGATAATTGTCAAGTATCATAATATCGCTATTTTTACTAAGTGGTATTACAACTGCTGTTTTTAGAGACTCTGGAAATATTAATTTTTTTACACAAATATTAAAAATATAGGTTAGATTAGCGATGTGCTAATCCCTAGACCCGGGGGACTATTGGTCTATTGTCACTTCATGATACTGATATTATTTGTGTATTGATATTTTTATTGTTATTATTATTGTGGTGGGTTCTACCTAACTTGTGTTGGCTAAAATGGAGCTAGAGCTTTTGCTGACGCCCTCAAGTTCTCCAAAGAGTCTGTACCCCAGGTGTATGGCACGTCGTATTTGGAGGTTAGGGCAGTTGTACAACAAGTGCGTATTTCGTCTTTGTTCCTTCGACTCCTATTTTGTTTGCAATCCTGCTATACGGATGTCTTCTTTGTTGAGTGTTCTCTCGCTATCTAGGTTTGGCCAAAGGTAGGATGAGATGACACAGTCACTCGTGGAGCCATGATCATTCTATGGCTATAAGTTCCATTTTGCATGTCAAGAGTTCAATATGGAGAGGCTTAAATGAAGGCCAACTATGTGGGTGAAGTTTCTCTCATCTCTATGTTGACAAAAACCGAACGACATAAAACCCAGTTTTAGTATTCTGGATGTCCATACGATCGCAGGAGATAACCTGAACCCAGATCTATATGCTGTTGTGAGCTATAGCTTTTTCTGAGCAAGTCTCCTAAAATTCTAGGAAAAATTGTATACTTGTATGGAAGACGATACTGGTCGTTTAGATTTTAATATCCAAACTAAAGATTTAAAAAGGTGTTAGAGCAGCACATTTGCGAGCTTTTTACATCAGAAGTTAATTTAGTAAAGTAAAGAAGCATACAATGAAACATTGCTAAACGTAAGCTTGTCCGGTAAACTGCAGAGTCACCAGTCTCCTCGACGTTATATACAATGTCCAAACTATTTTATTGTATTATGTGAGTTTAATTTTTCGTTGATAACCTTCTTTAAAGGTTTAATGATAGTTGGCCAAAATCTAGGACGACGGCCAAAAATAGCTTTCCCGCGTCATTTAAACGCAGTCGACTGTGTCGAAAAACAATGAAGAGCGCTCGCTATTCGATAAGAATTACTCCCCTGCGATGCCTGGACTTTGGACTGTTTCTTTGGACTGAAAAGGTATTTTAAATAAAAAAATGAGTCTTCCTCATGTAATATAACAAAAGCTATATTGCCTAGACCCTTATGTTGTATGACACGGAAGTATAAACTTGGCTAGATTGTAGAACACGTTGAACGAATGAATGCTGTGAATGGCAGATCGTGCAATATCACGCTAAATTGATAGAACTATATATATAAGTGTATATTTTTTTTAAAATAGGCAAATAAAGACGGATTCACAACCCTGCCGAACGAAAAAAGGACAACGATTTTCGGATCGGCGCATCGGAATGTTCGGACCTTGAACAAGTCACGTGCAGAGCAATAACTAGTGGAGACCCTAAACTACTAAACTTCTACCGCAAGCATCGAACTTGTCGAGTTGTAAAGGCTGAGTAGGGTCAATGAATCTCGAGAAAAAAAAATCTCCAGACGAGTTCTGAAACCAAAGGATGCTCCCCCCCCCCCACCGCCAACTCCCAAAGCACTTCCTTCTTCCCCTGGGCTGGATCAAGGTGTCATACAACCCGTGCTGAAGATCAACCTGACTGAGGGCCCAGCATCTCCACTCCCGATTGGCTAGCCTTATCTGTATACAGCGCATCGATGTATAGATGGACACCCCTTCCTCCGCTACTCGTGGGACCATATATGGATAAAACATCTAAAAAAAAATCCGAGACCGGTACTCCTTTAATACCGGGCGGTAGAACGGTGACTACACCGACTACCGGCAAGGCTCCTGCATTGTCCAGAGGAGGTAAAACTGTGGCAGGCCATGCTGCACCATCCTCTAAAGGCAAACGCAACGAGCCTAAAAATAAAAATTCAGGGAGTGTTAAGACTGTGGCAAGCCATGGTCCTATCACTTCCTCCACCCCGTGGCCTGCCACAAACTTGCTGCTGCTACCAAAACTCCTCCCTCCAAGGAGGAATTTGGAGCTCAGCCGCATCGGCAAGCCCCATCTAAGGCGCTCTATCTAAGACGCGGAAATCCTTCACGCATTATCAAAACCTTCGGATCCATTCCGGAGGCTGAGAGAAGTGCGGATATAAAGAGCAAGGTTGAGTGGGCTAAAAACATCCTAAAAGACGGATTACCCACTGCTTCCACTGCTCCCAAAATGTTAAAAGACTCCTCGAAGCGCCAGAGATCGTTGGAGGAAACCGTGCCGATTTCCAAGAGGCCCGAAACACATAGTTCCAATACCCCTGGGCCATCCAACAGCACATCTCTGAGGTCTTGCAATGAAGTCCTAAAGGACGCATTGGTGATCGCGGTGATCGATAGGAACGATACCGGCGGTTCCATTACACCGGAACGGTGAAAGCTGGTCAAGCTGAAGCTTTCGAGCAACTTCTTGGCCATCATGCGGGAAAACCCCGGACCACCTGGCTGGCACCAAGGCCATGTCAAGCTCATCGCATGTTTCAACCAGAGATCTCTTGATCTCTTCACCAAGGCCATAGGTGGTTTAGGAGAGATTTGGCCAGGTGCAAAACTCGAGGTCGTTTCTAAGGAAGACATTCCTAGCAGACCTCGAACTCGTACCTGGATCCCAGCCGAACCCTCCTCTCCAGAAAGTAGTCTGGAAATCATCCGGCTCAATAATCCGACTCTTCCGACTCATGACTGGAAAGTCGCGAAACTGGAGGAACTAAGGGGCTCTTATAGATGCGCGTTAATCGTGATCAATAAGGAATCCCTTAATCCTCTGGCGCAGACGAAAGGCATGATTCGGTTTGGATTCGAGTCCATACGTTTAAGGGTATACAAAAAGGATGAGCTGGATCAGCATCCTCCTCCTCGGAGGAGGAAATATTATAAGGAGCTGTGTAGAACTTATCCACATTCCACTGTTATGGAGAGAAGTCAATGTAGTATTCATTCCCAAAGCCGGAAAATGTTCTCATGTTGTCCCAAAGGACCTCAGACCTATAAGTCTATCATCTTTCCTTCTGAAAACTCTAGAACGACTGATTGATATCCATATTCGAGCTAAAGTTGATCCAAGACTTCTGTTTACGGTTCAACATGCCTACTGTAAAGGAAAGTCGGTGGAAACGGCTTTGCACTCTCTGACTAGCCACATCGAACGTTCCCTACAATATAAGACGTACACTATGGTTGCTTTCCTTGACATAGAGGGCGCTTTTAACAACGTCAACACATCCGCAATCACGACTGCGGTGTCAAATCTGCAGATAGACGACCAGAGATTTCTTGATCTCTTCACCAAGGCCATAGGTGGTTTAGGAGAGATTTGGCCAGGTGCAAAACTCGAGGTCGTTTCTACGGAAGACATTTCTAGCAGACCTCGAACTCGTACCTGGATCCCAGCCGAACCCTCCTCTCCAGAAAGTAGTCTGGAAATCATCCGGCTCAATAACCCGACTCTTCCGACTCATGACTGGAAAGTCGCGAAACTGGAGGAACTAAGGGGCTCTTATAGATGCGTGTTAATCGTGATCAATAAGGAATCCCTTAATCCTCTGGCGCAGACGAAAGGCATGATCGGTTCGGATTCGAGTCCATACGTTTAAGGGTATACAAAAAGGATGAGGTCAGTCGCTTGAAATGTCTAGAAAATGAAATGATGTCCAGCACATGATATCCGTTAGAATTGTTTCCAAAGATTTTGTTAAATGAAACTTAATAAGAGCTTCTTCTAAACCCTGTACAACCATAAAGGCCATATTAGCATAATGAATACATCAATACTCGTTGGTGTCGCAGTATATGAATGTCGTACTTACTCGTATACTGTCGTAACAACATGAGCAACATTTCTGGTTGAATTCCTGGAGAAGTATGTAAATAGCCAACTTCACTCGAGGAGTGACCTTACTGTCCGTGTGTCTTCATGGCGTCCAAGAAGCCTGATGTTTCCTCCTCTTCTCATCAAAAAATATTTCCTGTCCATATGTACGCAAAGTCACAGAGGTCATTGTTGTTGTTGTTATTGTGATGTTGTTCGAGATGATTCCGATGCTGATTTTGATTTTGTTTCTATGCTTCTGTTTCACTGTTTCATGGCATTGCCATTCCGTAAGTAAATGAATTATTCACAATTATCTCCCGGTCGATATGAAAATAGTCCTCCATTGTTGTCATCTTGTTAGAGAGAGGGAGTGGGGAAACTTGTATATTGGGTGGTGTCTAGGTTCAAATATTCTAGTCAAGACGAACATGGTATAGGCTGTAGAAAATCGACCACTTAGGCATGCATGGAATATGCCTGGGTACGATGCAAAATTCGAAAGTGTTTTCGGGGCATACCCCATGATAATACACACAGAGCGTTGGTCGGTCGCCTGCAGCCAGGATAATTGTAATAAACATAACGTCATCATTTATGATGCTCTCGACCATGAAGACCTGTTCAGGGCGTGCGGTTGGGACAGATAGGCAAAGGAATTTTCGGAAATGTCATTTTGGATTCGATTCAAGATTTCGATTTATCTAGTGATGTCGATATATGTACTGTATACCGGGGGGGGGGGGGGGGGGGAGGTACGGTACAAATACGAGTATATTTGAGAAATATTCGTAAGCAGGGCTAACCTCACAGTTGGAATTGATTTTCTCTGGTTTTGAATTACGCTACTTTGTGAGCGATTAGCATGTTGAGGTTTTTGGGGTAGAGCATCATTGATTTCACAGTTGGGATGGCTGGGTGGGTTTTTGAGAGCGAGTGCTTCACAAATTTGCATTAAAATATTTGGTTTAGATTATTATTGTTGTGGAAGTGATTTTATGATTTCATGTACGGATTCTGTCTAATGAATTGGCAAATCGATTTGATTTTCCAAGAAGCAACTTGTGAAATTCTGTTTCATGTCACATTCAACTGAAGTTGAGAGGGTTCTTATTATACAATTGGGACAAACAGGTGTTGGCATTAATTTATGATCAGTGTCATAGGAGAAAGACCTATAAAGTCAGGTCAGTTGGATATGAATATTATGTTTTATGCATTGTTTTGAATTTATATAAAGCACCTTTGTCTGAAATACCTAATTTATTGAAAATCTGACTTATGCTGACTGTTTCAAGAAGCAGCAGTTCGCCTAGCAACGCAAAAGGAGACACAAAATATAGAATTAATACAAGTACGAGTATGAATTTACATATATGTAATGTATTAACAAAAAATTATAGTCGGCCGTTGAGAACAAGCATCTCCATCCAGCTCGATCCTTGGCCATCTGCCTCCAATTTAGCACTCTAATTTGGTTGAGGTCCCCTTCCACTTGCGTGCGCAGACTGAGTCGTAGTCTTCCTCTATTGCGCTGTTCATCAGGTGCGGATTCGAAGATTTTTCAGACCGGAGCATTGGTGCCCATTCACTCTACATGGTCCAGCTACTTCAGTCGTTGGACCTTCACTCTTCTGGCTAAGTCGATGTCGCTGTACAGCCCGTACAGTTCGTTGTTGTATCTCCTCTTCCTCTACTCACTCTATATGCAGGCAGGGACCTAAGAATTTTCCTCTCAAAACAGCCAAGAGCACCCTCATCCATTTTCAATAAAGTCCATGCTTCTGCACCATAGAGCAGGACTGGGATTATTAAGGTCTTATATAAGGTCACTTTTGTTGTTCGCGAGAGGACTTTGCTAGTCAATTGTCTTCTTAGCCCAAAGAAGTAGCGATTGACAAGAGTTATTCTTCGTTTGATCTCAGCGCTGGTGTCGTTATCTGAATTAAGCAGTCTAAGTAGATAAAGTCCCTAACTACCTTAAAGTTATATCTGTCGAGAGTGACGATCTGCCCGACAGGTCGGTATTGAGTGCCCTTTCTTGTTGACATCATATACTTGGTCTTGTCGTCATTGACAGCTAAACCCATCATCGACGCTTCCGCCTCAATACTTGCGAAAGGGCCGCTGACATCACGTTGTCACATTAAGTCAATATCATCGACGTATGGGAGTAATTGGACAGACTTCTGAAAGATTGTGCCTCTTGTGTTGACGCGTGAGTTTTCATATCACCATTCTTCAGAAACGGGCGAGTTTGGCTGGGATATTTCCTACTTGCCATTCACAATAGCCTTAACTCCTCTCATCGCTTTCTCTTTTTCTGTTAAACTTTAATTTGTTTCGATTAAAATAACACTCCCCAATAGGTCCCTGTACGTTATGTGTTGCTACATTTTCCCGAATCAACCCACCGAATCCTACATCCTTGCTATTAAAGCCATTGACCAACTTATTGATATAAGTGATTCCATCGACGATATCCATATCTTTGGTGACTTTAATCTGCCTCTACTGAAGTGAGTTCCATTGGATGGTCAATTCTTTTTTACCTCGTCAAACGCAAGTTCATCCATTATCCATTCATCCATCAACTCCCCAGTAATGTTTTCGTCCCTTAAAGCTATCAACTATCGATAACTTTCAACCCCTCTTCTTCTCCCTCAGTCCACTTCTTCCTAGTCCACTCCTTCCCCCACTCTATCATCTTTCAAATTCCATAAAGCAAAATTAATAACTTTCTCAGCAAATTTTCTTTTGATTTCACCAACCTATCCTGACCTGATGCTGTCTCCATTTCTTACAGTGAAATATTTAACTCTATTTCTCTTTACATCCCATTTTATCGCCATAAAACATCATCTACTCCCCCTTCCTGGTATAATAGAAGACTTCGCTCTTTAGGAAGCAATAGAAATAAAAAAAAAATTATGGGCGGTTTTTCTTCGCACCAATTCTTATTCTGACCAGAGTGGTCACTATCTTGGCACCTACCTTCAATTCACCCAGCTAAGTCTTTTTATTAATTCGTCAACTACAAAATAAATTCTGACGGTTAGCCCCCATCTCTCTCGTTCGATAATATATCATCTACGTACAACATACTATTGCCAACTATTTTGCAACCTTTTTTAAACAATCATTTGCAGACAACTTCTTCGTAAATATATATTTTGAGTACCTTCCCAATTTCTCCATTGGCCCCTCTCTCTCTCTCTCAATCTTTTGATCCTACCCTTATCCAAGAAAGGTTAAAAAATCTCAACGATGAAATTTTACCCGCAATATTTCTCAAAAAGTGTGCCCCCAATCTTTCGCACCCACTTTCCTCCTTATTTCATCTATCCCTCACACACGGGGAATTCGCCCAAGTTTGGAAGACCTCTTTTATAACTTCGGTATACAAAAAGGGATCAAAGAATGAAGTAACTAACTACCGTCCCATTTCTAGGCTTTCTCACATACCTAAAAGGTTCGAGAATATTTTATATGAAGTGTTAAGCTCAATTGATTATTTTGACCACATATTATTGTATCCACTTCTCATCATTTTAACTATAAATGATCTTCAGAGGATTATTAAACACTGCCCCCTCCAAAACTATTTCTTCATCCCAAGACCCTATTCCCATTTAAGAAGATCTCAATAAAAAATCGCTTAGAGCTATTACGAGGGGCGGTCAACATATTCTCGGTATCGGGGTGAAGCTGTGGTTGTATATATCAATTGACTTATTTATCAAGTAATACTATTATTTTAGTGCATTCATGTAAAATTTCATATAAATGTGATTACTAATTCGCGTTTTATCTCTAGTTAAACAAATCATAATGGCAACTGAGACGATGATGGTGAAAATTGAGCATCGCGCTGTAATTAAATTTCTCACTAAGCAAGGAAAAACTCAAAAAACTATTCATGAAGAGATGTTGGCTGTTTACCAGGGTCCCGCACCTTCATTATCAACTGTGCAAAAGTGGTCAAGTGAGTTCAAGAGAGGCAGAGAGAGCATTGAAGACGACCCCCGCTCCGGCGCCCCGGCTACTGCTTGTACGGGAGAAAGAATCAAAGAAGTCGAAAAACTTGTTCTTGAGGATGCCCGAATAAAGGTGAAAATGATGGCAGAGATCACCAAGCTTTCAATTGGTACCATTCACACCATTCTTCATGACCATCTTAACCTTTCAAAGGTCAGTGCAAGGTGGGTGCCACGAATGCTCACAGCGCCTCAGAAAAAAGTGAGAATCGCATGCTGTAGAGAGCTTTTGGAGATGTGTAGTTATGTTATGGATCGAATTGTTACTGGGGACGAAACATGGGTCCACCACTATGACCCTGAAAGCAAACAAGAGTCCATGCAGTGGCATAAAAAAGGAACAGACCCCCCGAAGAAGTTCAAAGTCACTCCGTCTGCGGGAAGCTCATGCCCACAGTTTTTTGGGACTCGAAGGGAATTTTGTTCATTGAGTACAAAAAAAAGGTGAAACCATCAACGCCACATCCTACGCTTCCACTTTGCATAATTTGCGGGAGGAAATTAAAAAGAAAAGACGGGGTAAACTCGCAGCGGGTGTGTTGCTTCTTCATGACAACGCTCCTGCTCACACGGCGCGAGTTTCCAAGGCTGCTGCGCGAGAAGATTGTGGTTTCGAAGAAATCCAACACCCACCCTATAGTCCAGACCTTACCCCTAGTGATTATTTCCTGTTTCCGGATTTGAAAAAATGTCTTCGTGGTAAAAGATTTTCGGATGATGAAGAACTCAAGTCGGCAATAAATGGGTATTTTGCAGAGAAAGAGGAAATTTATTTTTTTGAGGGTTTAAAAAAGCTTATCTCAAGATGTAACAAATGCATTGATGTTAGGGGAGATTATATTGAAAAATAAAAACAATTTAAATTGAATTCGCATTTTCCTTCATATCGATACCGAGAATATATTGAACGCCCCTCGTAAGCTCCAAATGTCAATCTATGACTTTGTCTCGTCATAAATCTATCTCCTCCTCGTCTTCGCGATCTTGGAATATTACATGATGAAGAGTTAAACCTCCGTTCGCATATTGATGAGATAATCCTTAAGCCAACTCATCACTTGGATTTATCAAACGATGGTCTAAAAAATTTTGCAACCGCTATGTGATAAGGTCACTTTACATTATCCTTGTCTGGTTCCTTCTCGAATTTGCTAGCCAAGTGTGGTCCCCCACTCATCGAGTTCATATATATCGAATCGAGAACATTTAACGGCATTTATCTCGATTTGGCCTTCGAGGACTACCTTGGGATGACCCATAACTCCCTGTCGAGACCGCCTCAAAATTCTTAAGCTGAATACCCTCGAAAAACGCAAAGACGTAGCTGACATTTTCTTCTTCTTGTGTATCGATTTAGAGCTCACGGGTTTTTTTCAAGATTTGCCGCAGTGTGCATATTTGGTCGAAGGAGGATTTCCTCACCATGAAGCAACACTGATATGGACCAAACAGTTGTCGTTGTTGACGAACGGATTCAGGTGTATGCTCCTTATCAAGTCATCGCCTTCCTCTTTGAAGAGCTCGGCAGTCAGACCGTTTGCTCTCGCAGCTTTGTTGGACTCAAGCACAGATATGGCTATCTCCACTTCATCCGTCTACATCGTCCAGGTTGAATGGTTTATTCTGCCTGATAGGGGTATTTGGTTTGTTATCGCCATTATGCAGTCTACAGAAATGCTCTTCCCAAATCCTCAGCATCGACTGTTCAATTGTTCGTCTCTACAGGATTCGGTATAGGGGTTGTGTCCTTGAATTGTTTATTTTTTACCTTTTGCTAAAACTTCCGAATCTCATTCCTATAGTAGTATCTCTCAATTTGCTTGACCGGGCGTTTCTCATGTTCATTATTTTTGTTCCTGAGAAGCCGGTTTTCGTCTCTCCTCTTCCGGATATCCGCAACCGTGCCTTGATTACAACAAGGCAATGGTTCGAGTCAATGACTTACTGCTCGTAAGTCTTGTCCAAGAGCTCGTAGAAGCCATCTTTGGTGTAGTCATCTTTTTCCTCTGTGGGGGCGTGTGCGCATATAAGTCTAATGAAAGCAAATTTAGCCTTAATACGGATTGTTACGATGCGCTCGCCAACATCTCTAAAACACAAGACTTCTTGCCTAAGTCTGTCTCTAACAACGAATCCCCATCCAAATAGACGCTGGTACTAATTTAACATACTTTCTTTAATTTTTCTCTTTGCCAGGTTCGTCTTTCATTCTTTGCATATTGCCCAAAACCGTTCCGGAAAACCATAATTTTGGATTTTTCGGTGTTCACTTATATTTTCCACAAACTGCGATATTGTTTTAGTTTGTTGATCATGTTTTGCATCATGGTTAGCGTTTGCGATAAAATGACCATGTCATCAGTGCACCACTGTGGAATAGTTTTTTTCTGAACCCGGCTTGAAAATATTGAGTTAGAGCACTGCGATTTCTTTTTTGAAGAGTGGGAAGATTACATTTCTCCTAAAGCTGGGAGGCACTTCTTCCACATCTAAAATGAAGTTGTATAGAACCGTAAGTTTCTCCATAAATTCGTTTGAGGCGTACTTGAAAAATTCGTAAAGTATGCGACCTGCTCCAGGGGCTTTATTTCAGTTGCATTGATGTGTAATTTTTCAAATTTCTTGTAATAGAATTTTGTGATGCAGTATCTTTATGACAAGACAGCGCATAATGCAGTTTATTCCTCACACAAGGCGTCTTAAGTACTTGCTTGGAATGTACAGCTATCAATGATGCTTCTACGAGTAGTTGTATATACATATGCCTCTCGAGAAAGTTTTTCCGTTGAGTGTTCTTGGTAATTTCCAGAAAGAACGGCTGTCCTTTATAAGGTCTGTCGTCAGTTGTTGAGAGTACCTTTTTTGTTTCTCCTTGCATATGCTTTTGCATGCTTTATTTGATTGTTGATACATAGTTTTTGCGGCGTTGTTATTTTTCTTATCAAACGTTAAAAGGCGAAAGCCTATGAAAGCAATCCCAATTGTATCCGATCCAAATTGCAAATTTAGAGGTGTAAGTCCCCTCATCATCACCAACAAAAACCCAACATGTTTGCTGAATTACGTGAGCACCTACATTTTTTTGTCAAAAACTTAACTTAACAAAAACATGAGTAAACGAACAAATATTTTAATAAAACAAATTATAGCTTTTAATTTTCAAAAAAATCATTCACATTCGTTTTCAACATTTAAAAGGCTTATTCGTTCTGTGCAAAAACTTTTTTGCAGCTCCTTCCTATACTTTGTCCTCCACGGGTCAAGAAATCCACCATCTCGCAAGAAATTCCTGGTTTGACGAAGAATGCTGGCAAGCATATGCATTTGAACGAGATGCCTTCAAAGTGGCGCTGCAACGAAGGACGAAAGCTGCTCGTGAATTGTAAGAGCAGAAGAGACAGGAAGAACATCGGCTCCTGGAGAAGAAGAAAAGTTTTACCAATACGTAAAAAGAACGTGCCAAGTCAAAAAGACCCATACAAGAAAACTGTAGAGATGAAGAAGGAAACCTTTTAGTGGAGCCACAATCGGTGCTGAGAATATGGAAAAACTTTTTCCGCAGACTGTATAACATCGAAGAAACCCAATATGCCGCCGTTAGGCAGAATAGATCATTTAGCTTAGACGATGATAGCCAAAACTTCCGTCCACCTGACCAAAACGAAGTAAGGATAGCAATATCTAAGCTGAAATTTCACAAATCAGCTGGACCTAACGGCTTACCGGTTGAAGTATTAAAAGCTGCTGGAAATGGCTTTATAGAGAGAATGCACCAACTCATTTCTCGGATCTGGTCAGAAGAGTGTATGCCTGATGAATGAAATCTCAGCGCCGTTTGCCCGATCCACAAGAAAGGATAATCCCTCAATTGCGCCAACTATAAAGTTAAAGTCTCCTCAACATCGGAAACAAGATCTTATCTGCCATATTGTGTGATCGTCTGAAACCATTCGCTAACAACCTGATTGATCCCTATCAGTACGGTTTCAGACCAGGAAGGTCAACAATCGGCTAAATCATCACCCTCCAACAAATCCTGGAAAAAACTTAAGAAGTCCACGTCGATATACATCATGTTTTCAACGATTTGAACGATTGAAAACGCTCGCTAATCCGTCAAGATCGGTAATGACTTAACCGAGACCTTTAATGTCAGAAAAGGTCTTAGACAAGGTCACTCGCTGTCATGTGTTCTTTAACAACATAGTTGAAACAACTGCGCGGAGCTCATAAGTGAACACTGAATGCACAGTTTTTCAAAAATCTGTGCAACTAGTAGCGTACGCCGATGATACGAGTATTAACATAATTGGGTGAACTTAGCGGGCTGTCACGGAGGCATTCGGGACACACAACATTGACGAATTGGACAGAACATCACAAACAACAGTTATAATTTCGATGTAGTAAAGGACTATGACTACCTTGGATAGATATGAATTCTGCCAACAACACCTCAGCAGAAATAAAGCGAAGAATTACTCTTGCCAATCGCTGGTTAATTGGGCCAAGAAGGCAATTGATTAGTAAGGCCCTATGCCGAAAAACTAAGGTGACTCCATATAAGACATTGATCATCCTAGTCCTACTTTATGGCGCAGAAGCATGGAACTTATCGAAAGCGGATGAAGATATCCTCAGTCGTTACGAGAGAAAAACCCCTCGAAAAATATTCGGTCTCTTTTGCTTTGAGGGGCTTTAGAGGAAAAGATTCAACGACGAACTATACGAGCTGTACAGCGGCATCGATCTAGTCAGAAAACTGCGCATCAGTCGCCCGAGATGGCTAGAACATGTGGAACGAATGGACATCAATTCCCCGGAGAGGCTTGTTAATTGAGACCTAGGTACACCCTGAGCTGTAGCGCTACCTAAGTAACTAAGTACGTATCAGGGCATATAACTGCTTTTTCTGCTGGAAGATCTGAAGCTTTTTTTCACCAAACTCTTCGAATTTAGACGCATTAATACCTGTTAATAACTTCTCCATTTACTCGGGTTATAGCTGACGTCATTTCTTGTTTTTCAAAGAGTCTTCGTGAAGTGTTTTCATCATTTGTATTACCATATCCCTTTTCTGGCATATCAACTTGCCAAAATTCCTCCTTTTTTTCAGGTTGCTTCTTGTCGATAGTCTCACCTTCTTGGCGCCTATAAGCTAGTTTTAAAGTAAACTTCATTCATCTTATTCTAGGGAAATTCCAAATTTATAATTTTGATTATTCGTGTAATTGTCTTCTTTTCGAAAGTTGTTTTGCGTCCTCTTGCAAATTTGGCACGTATTTTTTGCTTGTAATTTCATTAAACACTTTTAAATCCATTATTATCAGAAAGAATTCATACCGAATTCTCATATGTTTCTGTTCAGTAGTAGTAACTTCTGTAGGAATTAGGTTCTTGATTTGGTTTTTTATAGTAGTGATCGTTATTTGAATAAGATTCGAAGACTCTTTTAAGTATTCAAACAAGACCGGTCAGCAAAAATGAGCAGATAATGGCTTTGATAAATGCACCGTTTAGACGAAGGCATAGTTATAGCATAAACTGTCGCTGTTTTTGAAGCTCTCTCTATATTCCTATATAAAATCCAAAACAAAGAAATCAAAAAAAAAAAATATATCGGAACTTCGATTTATGCCACGACTTTTGGCATTTGGGGCCATAATGCGACGTCTGAATTTCTCTACTAAGCCGTCCTTCAAGCGATGAATTCGAAAACACCTCGAATTGGTGATCATCCGTTCTACATGTCCCAGCTATTGCAGTCCGCAGAGTTCGTCGCTGTGTCATCTTTCTTTTCCTCGACTACACAGATAAGACTAAGATGTATGTGAAATGTATGACTAAATAGTCGAGCTGAAGAAGTATGCTGGTTGAGACCCAGGTCCACATCGAACTATACCGCTATTTTAAGTTAAAGTAAAGCTTCTTACTCAATAACTGGGAAGTCTTATTAAATATCTTTTAAACTTGTATCCCCTTCCTTGCTCAGACATGAAGCCAGTGACCACGAGCTGGGATAAATCTGATCATGATGTATCGGCTTGTCAGCAGTGTCTACTCTT
Source organism: Volucella bombylans (assembly GCA_949129095.1). Lineage (NCBI taxonomy): Eukaryota > Metazoa > Arthropoda > Insecta > Diptera > Syrphidae > Volucella > Volucella bombylans. Next base: position 132,428,368 of record OX422142.1, on the reverse strand, counting down.
CAGTCGGAATTACCAGGTGAATTTGAAAATTCAAAAAGAAAAAACACAGTTGCCAATGACTAATAAGAAGTCACAGTTCGATGATAATGAAAATTTGTAAAATTTTTTTCAATCCTCTCCACTTCGGAAATTTTCACCAAGTTGACACATTATTATATTACGAGCAACTTTACAATCAATTCAGCAGGCAATACTTTTAGTCAATATCATAATTAACTTGAAAATATAATAATTCTGCTCTGCACTAATTAATTACAGAACGACAATATGTATTTTGCCGAGAAATACGAGTAGGAAGCACAGTTCGAAGCAAGTCCCGATCGACTTATGGTGCAGTGCCCTCTCATAAATTTAATTAAAATCAATTTGTGCACTAAAAACTGGAACGGGGCATAAGAAATGAAAAAATAAAACTAACACCCTAAAACTCTGGCTCATAATTAAGTGCTCTTCGTGCCGATCGGAAATTTACTGTCGATGGACAATGTAAGTTACGAGTAGTCCTACCCTCACAGCCGAGGGCTGTTACAGCCCTCTTCTGGTCCATTTGTCGATTTATGTGTTTACTTATCAAATTAATGGATCACAACTTGCATGCCCAGGGAGCTTGTTCGTATATTTTTTTAGTAGAAGGTCGATGTATTTTTTTTTTATTTGTTACAAACGTAATGAACAAACAAACACACACTGCAAGCAAAGCATATGAATCACACCCTATGTCGAAAATATTGATTGAATTAATTAGAGAAGAAGCGAATAATTCAGTAGTAGATCATTAGGTTTGGAACTTTTGAACTTTGAACTGTCAAAGTGGAATGTTTTTCCAGTTGAAATTTAAAAGTTGAACTTACCTTGTGAACAGCTGACTGAGCTGTTCAAGACATTTTTCAATTTTATGCTTCCGCACTAATGATCCGTATGGCACTTGCAACATTTCCTTTTCGTACTTTTGAAAATTAGAGACCGTTTTTGGCCGTGGATGTGATTTGACTTTTCCCATATTTTTCGTGTGTTTTTTTTTTTAGGTTATAGCACTGTCAAACTTTTGTCCGAATTTAAGTCTACAAATATTGATATTGATATATTTGAACGAAGTTAACACGACGAGAGTTCAAAAGGTACTGTTGCGAAACGGCAGTCTCCTGTCGGTCAACATAGGTAGGAAACAATATTTCTTAGGATATCAGCAATAGAGAATTATGATGCGTCATGTCATGCTTTATGGAGAATAAAAACAGAGATCTGCAGTGATGCTTAGCTACTTATCGACATGAGTTTTATGAGTTTTCCTAGAAATATGACGAAGTCCACGTTTTAATTAGACATTTGATTTGTGTCTTATGGGTTGTTTATCCGATCCGCATTGTGACTTATCTAGGTTGTGCCATATGGTAGGAAATTGTAAATAGGATTTCATGTCGTATCGAATACCAGAAAAGTTGTGGGTAAGGTTATGTCAGGTCAAGTAGAGGCTTGCACTTAGGCCAGAAAAGACTCTTTGTGACGTAACAGGAGCTTTATATTCTTACACCTAAAAAATTTAAAGAGTTCGGTGCTTTTACGAAAATCTTGGAGTTTCCTGACTATTATTTCCGACAGGTCTCCAAGATTATTAAAGAATAAACCTCCTAGATGAGTAGTTCTTCTGATGCAGATAGCGGGCAGCTGAAGGCAAATGAAGTGTCCTCTTTATCTATAAAACAAACCTACTATTTTCATTTAAATTTTAAAATTATTACGACATTTGAACAAGATTAAAATTAAAATCTCTTATAGTACTTCGATCTAATAAATCAGAAGTTAATTTCATTACAACATAAAATCTTAAAACTATATTACAAAATTTCTTATTTTATTTAGTGAGTTGGGGGATAGAGAGAGGCGAGAAGGACGAAAAAAGCATTAGAAACATTTCTTATATTTATTGGTAATGAGTTCCATAAAGAATTGCGAGGATGAGTTAATACATATATCGATAGCGGGTGGAAATAAGTGCAAATGTTCTGGTTGATCGTGAAAAGATTAGTCTGTCATATAAATACAAAATACATTACAATTTATAGCGTCAATATACCTTTTAAGGGAGATTCCAAGCAGATTATAAGAGTAGTGTAATATATGATCATATCTATTGTACGAATACCGTACACATATCGTGCCGCATCATTAAATGCCATCTCTAGCTTACATGGCGATAAAGAATCGATACTATTGCAAACAGTGTCAGCATACGTTATTAATGGTAGAATTAGACTTATGACCAGTTTTCTTCTAGTATCGATGGGAGTAAAACTTGCATTTTCCATAATTATCGGAGACATCCATCCACGACTGTCTAATTACATTATTTGTATGTTCATAACCCGACAAATTATGATTTATAAGGAAGCCAAGGTAAGTAACTATTTGTACAATTTTTTTTAGGTTATTTCAAAATAAATGTAAGCCAGGAAAATTGTTAATAGGTGGTAACTTACATATAGATGGCAAGTTATTAATGAACAACGTGAACAAAATAGGACCAAGTATTGATCCTTGCGGAACACCTTATTACGCTAGCAACGCCATAACTGTGGAATAGCTGTGTTTAGTCAGATCAGAGTAGACTGTGATAAGACGGGTGTTGGAGGACTCTAAAACTTTTGACAAGCACTGTAAAATGCTGATCAGTTTGTAATCTGCAGCAGTAATTGGAAAAGCTTTTTTAGCAATAACACGAGCGATCTTCCAGGATTTAAGAAAAGTTAAAGTTGTTATGCAGTGGTTTAATATCTGCGTCCACTGAGAAATAATGCATGGAAGAATCATCTTAACAAAATGCAACGGTATCCCATCTTCCCCAACAGAGCTTGATTTTATACTTGCGATACAGTTTAAAAGATTATTTTCATTCACTGCAACTATTTCTGAACATCTAAACAAGTATGAATGTGGATTTTCAGATAAATCAAAATCGGTTGTGCGAATATTTTTAGTGAACACAAGAAGAAGTATTCTTCTATTGGGTTGGCCTTCCAGGTAGGGATCGAAGACTTTTCAGGCCCGGATGTTAATATTCATTTCTTATATACTATATATCCTATCTATGTCAGACAACAGTTGCGATCTTTTCTGCCCATGTCAGTTAACGAAAACGGGACCAAAATCGTTCAGATGCCAACATAATTAGACATGGTTCTGTATAGCTCGCTCTGAAACTGATGACAAGTAGATTTGTGTTAAACTGGATTTATTGAGTTTTCTAAAGGCTCTGCAGTAGGGTGAATATTTGGTCTCTTGTGCGCTTACCCGGCCAAATAACAATACTGAATTCAAGTTTTCGTACGCGAGATTTAGAGGATGAATGCCACTGTAGATGACGCAGCCTAAATGATGATGAAGTTCCTTTCATCAGTTATGCTTGTTTCTGTCTAAATCGTGTCCCCCTGTTTAACAGTGTACAAAAGTGTTTTTTCCATTTCTTCACCACTGATTGTGACTATTCTAATAAATTTTCTTGCTTATCTCTACAGATTTCTGTTTTGGTCTTGTTGCATTGACACGTCTTATTACATTATGGTAAAATTTCCTGGAGTAGCACCTCTTCATTTTCTCAATAGCTCGAAGGCATTCGAACCGCTTCAATTGTTTTGCCTATTAGGATGCTACAACAACGGAGAAATGGTGTAAAGAGATTAAGCGTTGAAGGTCTGCATTTTCCATTAAATCAGTAGTTTCGTGAGTGTAGTCGCGTCAATCCCAGCACATTAGTTGTGGTATTTCTGACGGCTTGGTTGAGGTATACACGATTGCCAAAAGTTGTTGCAACTTGTTACGACTGAAACCTTTTAACTTTAAATCTCCTCACAGCATTTTTGGAGTATGAGATATCCGTAGACGTACTTTACGTTAACGACTCTATATTGGCTCTTGGAATGTTCGAATATCAATATCACTGGGGTAGTGCATGTCGACGATCACAAGACGATCAATTTGGTTGTTTTATGAGCAGGTAATCGCGCTGTTCCTTTGTGAATATTGAGGTGAGGAAAGCTTGTGCTTCATGCTTCATGCTTAGGGCATTGTTCGTAGGTTTTATCGAGGTGCCCGTAGAAACATTTTTAAGTAGCATCGACTATTTATTCGGTAAGGTTATTAGCGCATATAGGGTGCCGCTCACAACGAATCCGCATCTAAATAGACTCTGCATTTGCTCTCTGTAGCAGTCGGTGTAGTAATCTCCTCCTGTCCGGCACATCCCACCGCATTTCCTGGATGGCGGTGATATCTGCTTTATAGCAGTGTGGAGCCTCCGGTTATTGTTCAGCTGCACTTCTCCTGTTCAAGGTCGAAATATTTCATGCGCAGATCCAAACGATTAGTGAATATGTTCTTATTCGATGCTATTGATTGATTTAAAATAGTGGGGTTAATGAGACCGGCGAGATATCCACGCACAGAACCTCCAGCCTGGAAGGGCCGAGCTACATATTTCTGTAATCCCTGGAGTAAAAAGGGCCGGGTAATCAAGGGTTCATACGCCACGATCTCATTTCCAATACCGTGACTAAGTCCTGAAATATTCTTATTTACCTCAGCTTCAAATATGTTGAAGTATATCATATAAAAAGTCTTGTATTCTACCTGTTGACGGCATCTTCGATTCAGTCACGCGAATTCTTCCGCCGTATGTCTTCCTTCTAAGATTCAGTCATTTCTGAAAGGACATTATTCCTGTTTGAACATGAGTTTACATATAGTAGTATCCTTATATCTTGAGAGATTAAATGGATGTCCAGCGCTATGCTTTTGGTATGTTGTCAGCTTTATAGTTTCCTTGAACATAGCCATGTCCAGATACCCAGTAAATACAGATTTTGAGCTGTGTAAAATGTTAGAATGGCCTGTTAGAAGACTGATCCAGTTACAGGTAGCTTTAAGGCGAATGGCAGTGCAGTCAACCGTCAGTTTCCCAAAGACATTGAAGAACCCTTTAACAATTGGAACGTTTGGAATGTTTCTCTTTACATAGAAACTTGGAGTTAGTTCGGCTCTAATGAATCTAATAACCTGTATGATCTGCAACAAGAATATCAATGCAACACTAGGAAGCACCCCTGAAGCAGGTGTGATATGACCTTTTCTTTGGACCCTAGTTGTTAACGAAATTCTTCTGAACCTACAACGGGAGGGAATAAAAGCCACTGCGTACATGGCCGATATTGTTTTTATGGCCGTCATTAGGTTCCTTTTTACCATCAGTGCAATTCTGAATTGTAGTATATCTTGTGGGTTTTTTTCTTCTCATACTACAAAATAGTGTTAAATACAGCCAGTTGGTGGAAACCAACCCCGAAGGCCCACGGCTCACTCCTTTCAAATGAACTGGATTTATGCTCCAATACTGACTATGTGATACCCCATCATGACTTCAAAACACCATTGGCTTGTATTTTCCCCAGCAGCGAGGCATGGGACAGAAACCAAGTTGTAGAAGACTAAATATCCATTTCCACGGATGATCTAAAGATGGAGATAGGAACAGGCGCGTGTCGAGATTAAATTCAAGTTTGTGAAGAGCGTTTGTGTTCAGCATAAGCTGAGTCAATGGTCACAAATGAGTGCCAGGCAAGTTAAAGAACTGGCGGATCGAAGTATTAAATCTCCGCTGTCTACTCTAAAACTGCAAGTGGAGCAAATGATATAAATCAAAGCCAAGGAAATGTGGAATATGGCCGAAACTCAACGAATTCAGATCAAGTGAGTTGGCTGAGTCATAGGCCATCATTTTCTGGGTGTGCAAGCTTTATCGACGACGACGCTGCAGAGAGTTTGGGAACGTGATTGGTTTGTGCACGCTATGATCATAGGAGAAGGGTAAAACATCGCCTTCTTCGAAGGAAAAATTAAGAGCACAGTAGGTGTTCAGAATATAGAAAAACCACTTCTGGCGACCGCTATGAGGCACTCCAGGCAGAACAGCCATACAACTTGTGCGATGAAAGCCAAGATTTTCGTCTACCCGTCCAAAATGATATAACAATATTTAAACTGTAAAACAACAGGACTTTATTATAGACTGGATGGCCATAGGCTTCTTCTTGGATGCTCAGAGGAATGAGGTGAAAAAGTATGATGTATCTAATACAGCAGCGGGTGTATATCTTAAAGTACACCTGATACAAAGGCAGGCTGATCTTTGCTTTTTCCAGTTGATCTTGGACTGGCCTCCTTACCACTACACCACATATTAGTATAGTTCGAACGACTAGAGTCTTACACCAATAGGTAATGTGAGGTTAAAGTACACATATGTTCTCAACAGATTTTCTGCATGTGAATGGAGCCATCCAAGCTTTGATAGGTTAAGCTTAACAAGACTACCGACTGGATGGCTTACCTAAAGAGGGTAGGCACTGAGAGATCTCATATTAAGGAGAAAGATAACGACACGAAAGATAGCTTCTACGAGCTCTTGTGCAAGACCTACGATCACAGCCCTAGCTATGGCATTAAAATTGTCCTTGGAAATTTTAACGAAAATCTAGGAAGAGAGGCCATCTTTGGCAGTACTGTCTAAAGTACAGGCCAATTGACTTTGCGGCGGGGTGGAACATCGTCGTAACTAGTAAACGATTCCCACATCTCGATATTCAGGAGCGAGAACTCCCGATCAATCAACGGTCAACCAGATTGACCACATTGCGATCGACGCAATGTCCGAACGTTCCGAGGGACTACATCGACTCGAACTATTACCTTGTTGTAGACAAAGTACAGTTGCGGATATCCCGAATATAGCAAAGCCAATGATGTCGCTTGACGTCGGACGGCTGTAATCGGAAGAGATCGCGAAATCCCTTTCCAATTGAGTCTCCCTCTCTCTTAAGAGGACCCTCAATGAAGCATACAAAGCGGTGCTGCATAGTAGGACTAGAGCTGCTCAAGGGCTCTACGAACAGAAGAGGAGAGACGAATACCGGCTTTTCAGGAGGAAAAGGAAGGATTGGAAGAATTGGGAGATGCTACTCTAGGAATGAGATTCTGAAGTTTTTCCAAAGGTAACTAAAACATGCCACGGACACAACCTCCAATCCGAAGCCTATAGAGATAAACAAGGGAACATGGTAGTTGAGTAGCATTTCTGTAGACTGCATAACGGAAATGACCAGCTACTGCTATCAGGCAGAATGAACCTTTTAACCTAGGCGATGTAGAGCAACAATTTCATCCACCCGAACCGGATGAAATGTCTACATTTTAAAGCCATATCTAAGCTTAAGTTCAATATAGCTACAGGAGCAGACGACTTTACTGCCGAGCTTTTTAAAGCGACAGGCGATGTCTTGATCGAACGAAAGTATGTCCGATGAATGAAACCTCAGCATTGTTTGTCCGTTCCTGAAGAAAGGAGACCCTTTGAACTGCTCCAACTACCGAGGCATCAGTGTTCTTAGCATTGTCGTTAGTCAACTTACTGATTGTCCCAAGTCGGCATACGCCGATGATAATGACATAATCGGAAGAAAGCTGCGTGATGTTAGTGGACCTTTCGTGACTATTCAGGCGGAAGGGACGAAGATAGGGCTAACGGTCAATGAGGGCAAGACCAAGTACATGCTGTTAAGAAGAAAGGACGCCCAACACCGACTTCTCGGACAGATATAACTTTGAAGTAGTTAAGGATTTTGTTTATCTAGGCCCCGCTATTAATTCAGGCAACAATATCAGCGCTGAGGTCAAACGAAGAATAGCTCTTGCCAATAGCTTCTTCTTTGGGCTAATAAGGTAATTGACCAGCAAAGTCCTCTATCGAATAACAAAACTGACCTTATAAAGACCTTAATAATCTCAGTCAGAGGCGCAGAGGCATAAGAGACCTTATCAAAAATGGATGGGAATGCTATTGGCTGTTTTGAGGGGAAAATTGTTCGAGTGATTTTCTGTCCCGTCTGTATAGATGGTGAGTGGATCAGGAGATACAACGACGAATTGTGCGGGCTGTACAGCGACATCGACCTAACCAGAAGAGTGAGGGTCCAACGACTGAGGTGGTTGGGACATGTAGAGCGGGTGAACATCAATGCCTCGGTTCCAAAAATCTTCGAATCCGCCCCCGAGAAGACCGCGAATTAGGTGACGCGTGATGGACTGGGACTTCAACCAATTTAGCGAGCGAAACTGGCATTCCATAAGCGAGTTGTACGACCTAGGAAAGAGTCACGATATTTTAGAGTACGTCCGAAAGTGGGCTTGAGGGTATGCTTATGAACATTCTTAGCTAGACGGGCTATAATGGTTAAAAGTTTGAAGGCGCGGAATGCTACTGACAATTTCGGTGGAACAGTGCTGGTGAAAATAGGCGTAGCACAAGAGACGTTACGTCGATCTTCAAGCGTGTCAATTTACTGTGCACTATTGGCGTCACCTTTTGAAACTTATCTAGCAAGTGCAAAGAAGTCTTGTTGGCACTTGACCAGATGTGGGCATTGTACTCCAATTTTGGGCGGATGGATGTCTTACATCGTTTGGGGAAACATAGACAGTTCGCAGCATTTTTGAAGACACCGAATATATATTCGTTCCAAAGTAGGCTGTCATTGACACACACCGACGATGCGAGTGCTATTCATGGATAATTGCTGGGTGTTTCAATTTCGTTCGAGCAGGGACGTGAGTCCGGGAACGAATATAAAAAGCAGAAAGTATATAAAATGTCGTCAGCAAAGGAATATATTGAATTACAAGTAGTAGACAAGTAATCATTGATGAAAATTAAAAAATGTATTGGAGACAGAACAGAGCCCTGGGGCACACTAGCATTTATCTTATGAGTATCAGACTTGAAACCATCTAAGGTAACTTTCTAAGGTTCCGAAAGGTAATTTCCACTTGTAGACGCTGATGACATTGGCAGCATGCCAGAGTGCAGTAAATGGATACTGGGGCGTTGTTATATTTGTACATTGAAACAAAAGCGTCAGTAAAACGGGGCACACAATACCAAAGAATAGGTCAGAACTTCGCAATAGATATCTATATCTTGGAGGTAGTGAGGGATTTTGTAAGGCTTGTCTTGGCTTTCAACCAATCAGATATCAAACGAAGAGTTCCAGTTTTAGGCAGTTTATCCCTTGAACCAAGGGTTTCATTGAAGTTATCTTAGACATGGGAAATCTAACAGGATATGGGAAAACTTTGATGTTAAGCAACTTAGGACTTAAGGACAAATTAAAGTTTGGACAGAAACTGTAAGAATATCAGGTTGTGTAAGGAAAAGCATACTGGAACATGAGCAAACTCAGTACGTAGGGTACTAGAACTTTATCTGACTTTTAAAAAAAGGTCTAATTATCTAAGTCCCAACATTATCATTTCAAGGCCCAAGTGAATATTTCAAGACTGATTTACAAAGAGTTAACAGAAGAAAAACCCCAATGCAAGTTCCAAAAAATCTCTTCAAGCGCAAAATGTAGACCTCCGAAAAAATACACGCTTAATCCCAGTTATCCCGACTCTTCCCACACACCCCCCAAAACATAAGAAAAAAGTCAAAAACTACCCAAAAAAAAACAACAATAAATGAGAGCACATTCCATATAATTTTCCCACCTTAAATTCCAAGAGCACAGCACTTAAATAATAAATTCCCTAAAGTATCAGAGAACCGTCACCACCCACTGGCTGCTCTAAAATAACCCCAAACACCCTAGGAATCATTCCCAACCCCAGACTCGCGCACTTCCAAGCAGGCTCCTGTTTTTATTCCTTTGTATTACTAAATTGATATCAAAGCAGGAGAAGAAGGAACAAAAAAATGACCTCATTTCTGTTGGTTTTTTTCCTCGATTTATTTAATTTTTTCTTCCATTCTTTCTTTTTCTCGCTTTTCCCAACAATAAAATTCAGAAGAAATAGGAGGGAACAAATCCGCAAAGCATTACAAAAAAAAAAAAAAATTGATAAGAGAACGAAGAGCCAAAATAGGACGAAGCGCAATGAAACTTCAACGAACAGGAGCTTCTATCATACCCCGGAGCTGGTGGTACAATTTCCATCCAACAAGGACGACCCCAAAACCAGGACTGAACAGAGTAGCAGAGTTCTCTTTTCTGTACCTACTGCTGCTGCTGCCGCCGCCGATTCGATTTATCAAATTAATGAGCTTTTTATTTATTTGCTTTTACTTGAGGGTGACTGGGTGATTCTGAGTAGTTCTGGGTGGTTTTGGGTGGTTCTGAGAGCCTAGCGTTAGCATTTACTCGTAGCACTGTTGAGTATTCCTGGCAGCCTGTTGTATGCCCTTATTTTGAAGCACCGCGCGCTCAATTTTAATTCGTAGGGGTAGAGAAATAAAAACACTCAAATATACATATATATAAACAGACATGTACTCGTAACATAGACTTGTATACTGACAGAGAAAGACAGCGACATGGTGTTGCCCTTACGATTCCAAGTTAATCCTGACATTTGTCCTATTGCATATGGATGTACTGCTGTACAGTGAGTCAACGTTATGTACTTAAAGAAAATGCTATTGATACTCGTACCTTTCGTGAATGAAGGTGAACGTGGTGGAAATATACAGAGTGAGTAGGAGTATATTTAAATGGATTATATAGGTAGTTCGATCGAAATGAGATATTACAGCCTTTGTCCATAACCAGACGTCAGAGACTTCGACTTTTCTGTCATCCAAATGGGCAAACACCGAAGTCTACCTAGACATTTGGAGCTTTTGACACTTTTCACTAATATTTATTTCGTTTCGTTCGTTTACTTATTTCTCTTATCCTTTATTGCTAGAGCGTCTGTAATTTAGAATGTGCAACTCTATGGAATTTCGAATCAACCTGAGCAGACGTGCTACTTTGATTTTGATTATTTTGAGGATGGGTGTAGGATAGAAAAACACTGCCTATCTAAACTCAAATTTAACTTAACTGATCTTTTGTTTCGGACCCACAATTCTTGGTGAATCTAGGCCTCAACCAATAGCTCTCTGTCCATTAAATTCGATCTTGCGATATTAAGAAGCGGTCATCTTAATGCCTACTTAACTCTACAGCAAGCAACAGCAAGCGCTCTCGATTGCCATTTTACACAGACGGAGGAGTATGTTACGGATGTCAAAATTAGAAAAGGTTCTATATACTCGTACCTAGGTTCTATATTTATTAAGTCATATGCGGCCCTAAATCGATGAACTGAAATGGGGTAAGTGGTGGACTTACCAGGTCTACAATTATTCTGGTAAGGTCCTATTAAACTTATCGACCAATATTGGACCTTGCCCACAATACAAAGAAATTTGTTGCCGATGTTATTTCTTCCTAAGAACTATGTTAGTTAATGATGCTAAGATTCCATTCATTTTGCATATCTCCAAGTTAACATATTTTTTCAGTACACTCGTTATCAAATCGATAACGGATAGTGCCATCGAAACTTCTCGTGGATTTAGTTTTTGGCCATCTTCAACTACGATAAAGGGTTTACTCGGCCAGCCAGTTGAAAGTTTGTCACTATTGCTTTGAACTGCCTAGAAATTTTAAGCTCCTACTGCTGCTCTATTATTTTGTTCCCATCATTATCCCGGCAAGTTTGTGTTTGGGCTTTGTGTTCTTGGTATATTTATTCTGATCACCACTGGGGCATATTTCATGTGTTTTAAGCAAACACCTGCCGTATAGGCTTAAGTTCGCTGAATGCCCATACAATCATGGGGGCAAGAATACGCCTTGTCATCGCCCTGCCAGCTTTCTGAGATACCAAAGTCGAACTGTGTTGAGAGCACAGTTCCCCCTTGGTATGAGTCGATGCATATGCATAAACCTCTGGGTCCCAGTACCCAGTACTGTGCATTTAGTCATAACCAACTAGGACACCCTTCTTGCATTTTAGGTTTTACACCGCAGCCACCATGTGGCCCACCAGTGGGCTTACCTCTTCAAATCAGTCCCAGACCAAAGTCCGGGGTTCCTAACTCCCACGATACCGTGTTTGAAGTCCTAGTATGGAATGGACCGGTGCAGTGGTCCTGTCACTCAATAGGACCTCTGATTGGTAGCTTATAATTGGTCAAATCGTAGCAACATTCGGTAGAGTAATCTGAATACCATTACGATAAGACCAGTCATTTGCTCTACTCTCACTTTTTATTAGACAATTTTATTGATGGAAGAAGCATTGATAATTTGGCGATAAGCCGATGTTCTTTCCAGAGTAGAGTACGCGAGCAACTACCAAGCTATTTTTTCTGACAGAGAGAGAGGCTTACGAGTGCAGCCTTTCAACATAGAAGTTCTTTTCTTCATCGTTTTGGCATCTAGAATTTACACATTCATACCTTAGATGCATCAGGATAGTGGACCGAACCGCTTAGACTCCTGGAGACAAATAACAACTAAAACGCTGAAACTGAGTCTTGGGGCTCTCAATCTGTTTGTTGTTTGTCCTTGTCTTTTTGTGGATATTGTGTTGAGTGAAACGTGTTATTCTTGTCGTGACTTCGTCATTTCAGAGTTAATTAGCCTGAGTTCAATTCGAAGACGGTCACATAAAGGTTATATTTCTAATTATACCGCTTAAAATGCCTTCCATAACTCAGCCTTCATATCACAATAAGCTGGTAAAAGCAATCTTAATCAATGTCGTATTTGACTTCCGGCTTATATTGATCAATTAATCCTTTATGTAGATTTCCTTTGACAATAATTTTACTTGCTTCTTTTCTTTTTAGTATTTACTATAGCAAATGTCCTTCCCATTCCACAGTACTTATTGAAAGAGCAGTAGAAGCCTTTTCCTTTGATATGCAAGAATGCCTGCTGTTTCATATCATAGTCTATTTTATGTGGTTCGTCAGTTTTCCGCTGGCTTCATCGTTAACGCTGATTCCATCTACAGAACTCTTCTGCCGAATAGTCCATTTTGAGACTTAAAAAGCTGAAATGTGATTCTCAAGCGGACTTGTGATCGGTTCTGGTGGAGTGCATAGACCTTCTAAAAAGTTGAAAATGCATCGCTTAAACTTTACTCTGATTGTTGGAAAGCAATACCTACGTCTTTCGAAAATGCGACAGCAACAGTTGAGTAAGGCTATCGCTGGAAGCTTCCTGCCCTGTTGTAATTCCAATTCATTAGGCTATGCCATCAATCTTGTCAGGATCAAACTGACTGAAAATTTGCTGATCGTGGGATTATTATGTCACTATTCAGGCCCTTTTAGAGCAGGGCCCTTTATTTCGGGAAAAGATGACAGTAATGGTAGATAATGACAACCATATACGGGACAGTGAACGCTTCTACAATAAATAAAAGATAGACATGAAAAACGTAACGATATTCCGAGAATGACCAAGTATATGATACGCATACAATTTTGAATATAGCGACTCTGGTTACCTTGGGCGGTAACAAAGCTTTAGGATCTAGACTTCCATTCCCGTACTCGTAAAACTAAAATGACTATCAAAACTAACTGGGTCTGGCTGGTTTTAATTTATTAAAAAGTTTTCTTATAATATTAGGAGAAACATGACGATACACTCACACAGGAGACATGACATCAAATATTGCATGACATGATGCCCTACGCTAAGATGTCTTCAAAATAGCGCTTGCAACAAACTCCCCTCTGAAGAAAATGAGAAAATCTCTGATATTGGCTTCATTATAAGGCTGAACAACAAGATATCCTTTGCAATAACTGTTTTGCTTCTCTAAGGAATACTAGAAATGAATGTTAGGAGTTAATTGAAAGCATTTGTAGACAATATAAGTGATTCAAACGCACCAAAGTGAGTTGAGTCCACTTCCCACTTGCGCGAGCCCCCTGGGTCATCCTCTGCAGTGCAGTCTGTCTTGAGTGGATCCGAAGATTCTCCAATCCGATGCGTTGATGTCTTTGTTAAAATTAATAGCTGAAATTATTACTGCCAAATCCAACCGACTGCTTTTTGTATCGAAGGTCTCAGTGACGATTTTATCGATCTTTTGAGAAGCAGCATTCATTCTCTATCAATCAAACTACTAGTCTTTATGAGGTTCCGCTGAGCGATAGTTTGGCGAGCACGCCTTAACGTCTCAACTTCGTCCAATTTAGATGGACGAATCTATTGTTTATCGTATTCCAGATTGAATGGTTCATTCTGCCTCACAGCGAAGTTTTTATCATCGTTGCCGTTCCATAGTCTGCGTAAATAATCATTCCGCATCCCCAGCACCGAGTGTGATTCTTTTTTTATTCCATTCCCTTGTTCGTCTTTTCAGCTTAGGATTTTTACCTGATATATACTTTTACCCTTTGGTAACACTTTCGAGTCAAATTCTTACAAAAGCATCTCTATATTTCCTCACCGCTGTTACTTTTTGTTCCTTGTGAGAAGCTGTTGTTGATCCCTTCTCGTCAAGTCGTAGAACTGAAGAGAAGCTCAAGTCTATTCAGTGACTCTCTGTAGGCTTCTTGTTTTTCTGTATATGCTTGCTGGCATTCACCAAATGAGGGGTTTTGTTGTAATGGGCGTGTGATACCCATCACATCAAAGGTAGCATCTTTGATGTCTATTTCGCAGCGTTAGAATTAGTCTACGGAATTTAGATTATACTCGTATTAGTAAAATTGTTTTATCTAGCAGCTCGTACAAGTTACTTATGGTCCCGCCGTCGTTCACCTTTGTGTGGGCATGTGCACGTATTAGGTGGATGTTAGAATATGCAATCATACATATTGCCATGAGGCTTTCCTTCATAGTTTGAAAAATCAAGACGGTGACTTGATCCAATGACAAATCTGCTGCAATAGTATATTTCGCAATTTTTCATCCGCTATCATCTCTATTTCGACTACCACCAGTCTAAAAAACATTTTATTGTCCTCTGCTCAAAGTTCGTTGATGTATGTATTTAGCTCATATCTATAGGGTATCTGCCAAGGTGATTGTTGATGCAGCTGTTGATTTTGGGGCTCAATGATTCCTAGCAGGGCATTGTAGTGCTTCTATTTTCTTCACATCTATCAGCGCCTGCCACGATAGATAGGACATATTCACAAATAACTGAATTCCAACACGGACGGCTATAAAAATAGAGAATATAGAGCATGCAACTTGCATCTTCATAACACAACCCTCAAGTTGGCAATATTATACATATTTACAATGCATTCATATATTCTGTCAGTCACACTAAACACGATTGTGCCAACTTTAGTTCAGTCATAGAAGCAATGCTGTGATATTTGAAACGTGAAAATATACAAACCAGCCTCTAGGTACTTCACTGCCGTATTTTAGTTGACAGACTTATAGTTTCCGTTTTCAATTTAGTTGTTAGTTGTCAGTTTAAAACAACTTCAATCGTTGGTCCTTAACAATTTGGAAAAATATTATGTTACATCTGAATGATTGGATCTTAATCAATCACGATTGAAAATTTAGTTAACTAAAAAAATAGCTAACTAATCTTTTAACTGGGCTTACGAAAAAAAAAGGTTTTGCCCAAAAGCTTGTGACTAACTGTGCAAATTTTTATATTTACAAACATACGAGTACAGTCAATGTTAGCAGTTTACCATTCACCCTACAAAACCACCGCTCCCAACAGCAGAATAACAAAGGAACGATGGGAAAGAAAAAAGAAATTCAAATAGCAACAGCAAAAGCCAAAAGAAAAAAAAAGAAAAATGAACATAAATCCTTGCACATACAGTCATGAACAAAAGTAATATCAACTTCGAGAAGGGAGAAAGCAAAATATAAATAAAGTATTCGAAAACATAAAAGAAACACCACCATGAATACTTGCACCCCATCCACCCGCTCGTTTACCGCCCAATCGTTTCATAGCTAGATGCTACGAAAGAAGAATACACAAGTACACAGAAGGAAAAGTATACAACCAGAGCCATCACAGAAAACAAAGAAGGATACAACACACGGGACATCTCTTCAAAAAGGCAGGCAAAGAGCAAGAAACCAAAAAGAACATAAAAAAAAAATCACAAAAAACACACATAAACCGAAAAGCTCTAAAATAAACCGGAACAAAGAGTGAGTAGAAAAAAAATGTTCCACGAAGTAACAGAAGAAAAATAAAATGGATTCCTTCACTTAGCCAAACCACCGGGTGGTCTCACTTTAAGGATATTACGCCATTTAACCCCATATTTTGCTATATCGCCAGCAAACTCTGCCCATCTCTGGCCAACTCTATTTACCACATTGACCATTATGATGGAACTTTGTTATGCTGTTGTATCTCACCTCTACTATTGTTTAAGTCGACTTAAATCTAATCACAATAATTCACCCCATGAGTGAATCAATCCCCAGGCACATTCAGAGTGACAGGCACAGGTATAGACTTTAGAAAAAGGGGTAAACTGAGCCTAAGACGCTCCTGAATGATTCAAGTAAAATCAACACACTGGCCATAATTTCTGCCACTTATTTGTGGGGTTTGAAGACAACCACCGTTTCCATGTTACGTCCGTCGTATCGTTCTAGTCGTTCTAGTTGTTTTAGTCGTTTTAGTCATCCTATCGTTCTGATCGTACATGAACATGTCCCTGTCGTGTTTAGCAAGTGTCCGTACATGTGTGTGGATAACACATGGGTATTTCAACAAGCAAACAACGACACCACACCCTCCTCCAAACACTGACTCTTCAAAATATCAATAAAAATTGCGCGCTGAACTTTGGCTATGAATACATACGAATATATGAAACAAGGACTCATGTCCTTGTCAGCGGAATTGTTGGAGTCACTGGAAGAGCCTTTGGAGTTCTGTAGTCGTATCTACGAGTACGTACTCATTCATACATACAAACGTATCCCTGCAGACATTTATTGGCGACATACCAACCGTCCGACAGTAAATAACCGTCCGAGCGTCATATCAGACCTTTTTGGGTGAATTTTACACTTCCACCCTCAAGCATAGACAACGATGACGATAAGTACGACGAGACTGTGGACTAGGAAAGGGGCTGCTACGGAAAGCAGAACCAAGGGACTACCAACAACCATCCCGCAGGAATGTAAGGAGGAGGCGAATAACAAGTGTGTACAGTTTAACCACCGTCAAACCCCCTAACAGATTTGCTAAATCTCTCAAGCGAGTTGAACGTCGCTGCCTGTGGAGTGTGGAGTCGACTTACACTAGACTACGTATGATGATGGCTGACTGGTTTTTTTTTTTTTTTTTGTTGAAAGGGATCTAGTGAAGAAGCGATCCCGTGTCCGGCATTAAAGAGCGGACCAAGTGTTGAGTGAAGGATAATAGTACAAATGACTTCATACTAACGATTTGGAAGGCAAAACCAGAAATAAAAACAAAAATGACGTTCGTACGTAGTATTCGTAATAAAGAACGAAATGGTAGAATAAAATGAACAACAGCTCTTAAGTCAGACCGTTATCTGCAAAAGATTAGGGTTGCCAACGAATTTTTCATTTTATAATCCGTTAGATGGTAACCAACTGTAGATGATAAAAGACAAAGTTACTGTGGGCGATATGACCCTTCTGTTTGCGATATGCTTTACTCCTTTTCGAGGTCATAATTTGTAGGAAAAACCTTATAAATACAGGCTTATGAGTGAGGTTTGAGAGATAAAAGGTGGCACTTTGCTCTATGCTTTTAGGACAATGAAAATGTGGTGACAATGTCCTTAACAGGATGCTGACAAATAGGGTTATATTCGCTGTAACAATCACGATAGGCTACGAGTATATGGCATTCTCTATGCACCGTTCGTATGCTGCAGGTTGGTGAAGTTCTTAATTTGTTAAGTGTCTTGAAGAATGCCACATTAATTGAGTTTACCATTGTACATACAAATCATGGAATTCCTTGCATATCTAAAACATTCCTATTGATATGAAAGACTGTAGTCAGTAAAATTTATTCTAGAGGCTTTTGTCACTGATAGCGGCTTATAAAGGATTCTTCAAGGAGTTCAGTACTACGAAGACTTCAAAGGGATTCCATGATGGTTGTGCTGGCACAGGTATCCCCTTTGCGAACCCACCACGACATGAAGGTAGAACTTACCCCCGACCATTACCGCAAATGCGAAATTGTTCTCACACGAGCGAAGACCCGAATTCTCCAACATAAGCCAAACATAATTCTCGACCGATGAAACCGATCAAGGAGCTTTCAGGACATATTGGGCGAAGTTTAAAAAGATTGTTGAGAGCTCGACATCAACCCGAAAAGCTTAACACGTAAGAATGCCCTATTAAGTGATTTTGATTAATCGGGTAGCATAATATACAGTGTATTCCAGAAAAACGTGCGTTAAATTACTTCTTTTACTGTAGTCACACACACATGTTTGTAGCCAAATTACTTTCTGGATTTAATTGCCGGTAGCGCATTGTTTTTATTTTCTCAGTATATTTGCATATTTGGGCGGAATAACATCACTACAAAATGAGTGCGGCTTTTTGAAAGCGTTTCGAAAATGTTTTCTTAATAACTCACCCAGAATGGAAAGCAAATGAGTATTAAGTCGAAAACAAAATATTTAAAAACATCAGAGGCATTCATGAGAAAGCGGATAAAGAGATATAAGAAATGCGGTAATGTCGATAATGGGTGAGGTAGAGGGACCAAAGCAAGCACATCCAGGAACGACAATAAAGTAGTTTGTGAATTGTTTCGGAAAACCCCCACAATTAGTCTGAGGAACGTAAAAAAAAAAAAATTATCCGGAAAAGGAATTACAGTGTCCATGACGCCTATATCGATCATCAAAGACAGGAGTACCAAACCTAAACCGCAACTGGCCCAAAAACATCTCGGAAAGCGGATAAGTTGGGCAACGTTTTAGACCGGGATTGGAGCAGCATCATATTTACAAATGAGCCATCATTTTTTGTTTCTAATTATTGGAAGAAAGCCAGCACAAAAAAAGATGAAAAGATCCAGCAAAAGTTCATGTTTATGGATGCTTCTAAGCCAAAGGAGATTCGGAAAGTTAATAATATTCACACAAAATTGGTCGTCCTAAAATCCTGATGCGAATCCAATCTTTCGATTGTCTTTAATGAAGCAGAGGCTTAAGGAGAAAAACTTTCGTGGGCCTTGAAGCAAATTTGGAGAGGTCTAAGTTTAGTGCATGCGTAAAAATTAAGTGAAAGTTGCAATAGACGATGCCAAGCAATTATAAATAATAGTGGTGACGGGACTCCTACCTAATAGTTCTTTTTGATATATAGTTTAATAAAAAAATATGATTTAATAAAATGTTAGTAATCTTCATTGGTTTTTTAGACGCACGTTGAACACGCTGTGCATTCATGTATGCGACATCAAATAACAGCATCAGATAGCACAATAAAAAATACGATAAACATAATGAGGCTTCTACATAAAAGGATCCACTTGACAATCAGGCTACTTTCAGATTATCGAAGAGCAAATCAAATCGTGTTTATAAATGAAAGATTTGTCTCAAGAAGGTTTGATGTGCTCGCTGTCAGTGGTGAAATATTTTTACGTCTCTATTTCATTAAGCAGTTTGAGCAATAGAAGACTGCGATCTTCACAATGTAAAATGGCTTACTGCATCTCTGACGCGCGTAACATCACCGAAAAATGGTGTAATTTGCGATAAATCATCTAAAAACTAGTCGGAGGCAATATTGGGCTACCGATAGTCATCGAAAAAAATCCTTAGTACCGAAAATGAACTCGAAAAGTCAACAATGGATAGAGAAGCGTCTGCTAACGAAAAAATAGAATAGAGCAATTTTACATTGACTCTCCAGATGTTCTATCTTTAGCATTGGCTGTGATACATACATACCACACATCACAGTTTAGGCATAGCCCAAGGCTTCACCATGCCTTCTGCTGTTTGAAGCGGTGCAGATGAGTAACTTCTTTCTGGCACTAGTCAGAATTAGAAATTAGAGAAATGCCTGAAAATGTTCAGATAGGTGAATTTTTGACAGTGTGCCCCGTACACTAATCCAAAGTTAGGAATTTGTAATCAAATTTGGGAGCCAGTGACGCTTCTACTGGACAAGAGATGAGCTAAAAATTGTTTTAGTCTCCAGACGCACCTATTCTTTACTCTTATTAAATTACGTTCGGGAGTTGAGTGCTCTACGGCGAGTTATTCATCGCTTGGCTCCATGGTGCCGATTTAAGGTTTTTGCAATTCAAAGTCACTACCTATGCTATGTCTGAAGTCCTTAAAGAAGTTTTGACTACCTTTTCCAGCTTTGTGAATGAAAATAGGACGGAAATCTAGTCAAACTTTTGAATCGTTGTAATGTAAATATACATATGTTTCCGCCGACTTTTGCAGCATGATCGATCGAACGATATCCATTCTTGCAGTCTTATAGGGTGAGAAAGGGTTTATTACTCATGCAATTTTGTTTAGGTCGACTAGTGGTTCCACCGCCTCTGGTGTTAGTCCAGGGGTTATCGCATCTTTTAATAGAACACATTGCGGTTGGGGTTTTAGGAAGGTATTTTCTTAGACGTGGAATGTTCTCTTTACATAATATTTACAATATCTTCTCCACAGTTTTATTTCTCCTATCTCTGCAAACTTATCCAGCATAAAACATTACTAATACCACTGCAGCTATGAAGACTTTATCTGTATGTTACTTTAGTGGGCAGTATGCTTCTTATTTACACACTTGTTCCAAATAGTATTCGTGGTTATTTGGATTTTGTTAATTTCTCCGTTAGGTGCCTGTTCATATCTAAATGGCTTGTGATGTATTCCTTAACAACTTCTATCGTTTCCATCATTTTAGTTCCATTTCTAATTTGGTTTCCTGGTTTCATCAAGCAAGCTTCGAAACGTTTTTGTTTTATTTAATAAATGAATCCTATATGCTCTTTAAAATAAAATCATCGCCAACCGATCATATTCAGCTCTGGAGCCTGCTTGGTAAGCATTAATCAGTCTGTTCACCTCGATCCAAGCCAATAATCGACGTTTCAATATTGCTGGCAGGATATTGTTAGCAGAATTTTTGATGGAAATGCTTCTATTGGAAATTGAATATTGTATGCAGTATCTTGTTAAACATAACACGAAGCTTCCTATGAGCTTCTTATCTTCTGTATTTAATTCAGATGGAACACCGTTCTGATAGTGCAGCCTTACCATCCTTAGGACCACTCGAAACTCTAATAACTTCCTCAACAGTGATTGGATCTATCTTCTAAGAAAAACAGTCACAGAGAGAGACGACAATTGCTGAAGGATATCGATGTCACCTACATATGCATTAGACCGTAAATGAATTAACAATGATAAAGTAAACTTCGTTAATTCTCAGGATAAATAACAGGGGACCGAGGTTTCAGAGGCTTTCTGTGGTACACCCTATTAGGTGGAAACAATTTAGCCTTAAACTAGTTTGATGCACTATCGGATTTTATATAAAGAGTTGTACCCCGGTATTCTCATATGGATTGTTGTTGCGGTCGACTTCTATCTACCTATAGAATATTCCGAACAGACAACATCCAAAAGAAGCCGTCTTATAAATTAACCTAAACGAAAACCCATTGTTGGCAATTATGCTTGACTTCCCTGATATCCTGATTAGCACACAGTTTACGGGCTCTAGGTTCGTCTGACCACTATGTCGTTGTTGCTGGTCGTTCGTTAAACACATTAGAATCTCTGCTTCATCCTCTATACCAACGTTCTTTTATAATGCACGAACCCATTTCCGTACTCGTATTGTAGCCAGAGTATACAAAGATCCTGATATGAACAAATCCACTGGTCCAGATGGTGTATTTCCCCTTCTTCTGAAGACGTATTCTTTCAGACTGATAAAAGCGTATGCAGTGACCACTTTTTAGCACTATTACCAAATAGATGCAAACCGCATTTGTCCAGGTCGTCCCTTTTTATTTCGCAATTTTCTAAGATCTTGGAAAAGCTATCGTCAGCTCATTTGATATTTCCAGATACGAAAACTTTTCAATGACCCAAGGTACAGGTTTCAAGTCTGAAATCCACAAAATAAATACTAGATATTCACCAAGGTTCGGTTCTGTGTCTGACACTCTTTTTAATATTCAATAATGATCTTTGGTCTGCTAGTTCTAACCCAGTATATTCATCTGTTGATGATAATACTCTCTGATTTTCACTTCGTTCCTGTTCTTCGGCCGTAGAACGGAAAGGTCAGGGTATGTTAAGCTCATTAATTTTCACTGTTAACAGCGTAATTATGTAAGAAATCACCAAATGAATAAAGTGAAATCGAACCAACCTCGTATTATAATCCATGAATGTCATTTGAATTGTCGAATCTAGAAGGTATTCCATTCTCCATATACTTATGTATGTTAATAACAACTTACGAGTACGTTAGAATAACCATATACTCGGTATCGCCAAAAATGCTTTGAAATATATAGAGTTCTTCGAGCGTTGTAAGAAAAACACTCTACTCTGCCTGAAAGCCCCGAGACTGACACTAATATTGTATCCATACGACGTTTAGCTAATACCGACATTTGAAAGATACGTGTGTCAGAATTTGATGACCATTTCGACCACCAGTCATTGAGGTATTGACGCTTTGGTGACACACCTTTTGATATTTTCAAAGTCATGGAAAAAAAACGCTGTTATTTGATGGGAAAAAAATACTGTTACAATTCAAGAATGTCTTTAAAAGTGTTATAAGCAATCTGCTCCGTCGAAAGCAACAATTTGTCACTAGTCTGGTGATTTCAAACGCGTTCGTACAGACACAAATGATGCTGAACGATCAGGGCACCCAAATGAGGCTGTTACACCGGAAAACGTAAAAAAAAAACACCACATCGTTTTGAAAAATCGTAAAGTGAAAATGCGTGAGATAGCTGACATCGTAAAGATATCAATAGACCGTGTACATCAGGTATGACAAACACGGTTGCGCCCCGCCGAGGCTTTTTAAAATATTTTTTTAAAAAAATGTTAATTAATTATTTTAAAGTAAATTTTATTTTTATTTATATGGAGTTTCGTTTTTCATTTTTTAATTTCAATAATTTTTAATTTAGTAATTGAAAATGAGACAAAATATAGGATTAAATTAAATCCATGTCATCCGACACACGACAAATGTTTGTACAAGTTGTCGCAAAGTGCAGTGTTTGCTCAATCGTTTGCGAATGATATTTTGAACTCTAAAATGGATTTTGGTTTGTTTTTTTTTTCATACTAATTTAAAAAGTTATTGAATAAAACTATAATCAAACTTCGTGAAGACAAATTGTCGGAATCGAAATAAATTCTTCAAAAACAATAAAATTCATTCACTAAATCTGTTATAGACAATGGTAGGTAGGTAAGAGTGGCTGTTGGAAACACCATTGTGATGCCACGTACTAATGCAACCAGTTTAAGTTTACGATGAAGCGTAGCAGACCAGACTGTTTACGTCGATATTCTGTAGATCGTTTAGGTCATTGTAGAAGAAAGCTCCTAAGTGAAGTTTTCTTCTATGTTAGAGAGCTGGATATGCACAGAGTAGGTGGAAGATTGTTTCCTCTTCCTCCTCGTCCATGCTTTGGCCAGACCTCTTTAGTCGCTAGACATGTTGGTCCGACAGTCCACTTAAGGTCTGTTCTTTTATTGGTATCCAGCTTTAATATTAGTTTGCACGTAGCGATTGGTATACCTATACTACCTTTGTGTGTGTGGTTCCAATTTTGGCGAGTTCATCGGGCCTGCAGTTCCCTGGAATGTCTCTGTGGCCCGGCACCCAGCAAAGGTGAAGGTTGAACTTCTCTGCCATCTACATAAGAGATGATCGACATTCAAGGGCGGTTTTAGAATTTATCTATTGAATTTACATATTGAATACCTATGAGACTGAGTCCAGGGATTTGATGGCGGCCTGACTATCCGAATAGATGCGGATATCCTTTGCACATATTACGTTTTTCTTCAGCCAGGACAGAGCTTCTCAAATTTCCGCCTGCAACACGCTACAGTGCTTTGGAAGACGGAAAGAGAGGCTTAGATTTAGCTTATCTCAGAAAACACCGCTACCAACCCGGCTATCGGTTTTAGATCCATCTATGTAGAAGTGGATTGACTTGTCCGCCATGAGAGCATATTCCTTCCAGAAGGATCTAGAGGGGAAGCTTACATGGAAGTCTTTGTCAAACCAAAGTTCAGGTATGGTGTAATCTATGATTCCTAATGTATTAAGTGTAGTCGCTTTAAGGCGAATAGCTGCAGTCACAGCTAATTGCCTGCTGAAAATATCGAGAGGTGGGTGTCAAGTAAAACAGAATGTCTAGTGCGGCAAAATGAGTAGACCGTAATGCTCCGCTTATGCATATTCATGCTGTTCTTTGGACTCTGCTTAGTTTGCTGCAGTTGACTGCATTGTCTAAGGCCGTCCACCAGACAACAATCCCATAGGTGTGTGTCGGTCTTATGACCGAGATGTATAGCCAGTGGATTATGCGAGGTTGCAGGTCCCATTTGTTCCCAATGTTTTTTTTTGCAGGAGAATAAAGCTACTGTAGCTTTCTGGACACTTTCTTGAATGTTAGATTTCCAGCTTAGTTTCCTGTCAAAAATGAGATCCACATATTTTGCTGTATCGGAAAGTACTAAACTGGTACTTGGGTCTATAATTGGAATTTTGTATTTCCTAAAAAAGAGAATAAGATCAGTTTCATGGGGGTTTACTCCCAATAAACAGCGATCTGACCAAGGGGTTAATCTATAGAGATTTACTTGAAAGAGTTCTTTAATCGTATTGAGATGCTTACCTGAGACGATTATAGCAACGTCATCCACATAGGCAATCACCCTGCTACCACCCGCTTCCAAGTATATGAACAGTTCATTAACCACTAAGTTCCAGAGAAGGGGAGAGAAGCCGGTGGCCTTGCGGCGTACCTCTGCTGGATACATCTTTTAGCAGAAGCCTCACTCAGTTTGGAGTCGATTATCCTGCTATTTAGCATAAGACTGATCAACTCCCCAAGTGACCAAGTGAGTCGTCTACCTGTTGACTGCGCAGTCGTGATTGCGGATGTGTTGAGATTGTTAAAGATATCCTCTGTGTCCAGAAAAGCAACCATTGTGTATTCTCTATATTGTAGGGATCATTCGATGTGGCTAGTCAGTGAATGCAGAGCCCTTTCCACCGACTTTACTTTACAGTAGGCATGTTGAACCATTGACAGAAGTCTTGGATCAATGTTAGCTCGTATATGGGTATCAATCAGCCGTTCTACAGTTTTCAGAAGAAAAGATGATAGAAATATAGGTCTGAGGTTCTTTGGGGCAACATGAGAGCATTTTTCGGCCGTGTAAATGAAAACTACATTGACTTCTCTTCATGACAGTGGAATATTGAATACAATACAGCTACTGTAAAAGTTAGTTGTATACTAGGTTATCCATTATGTCGTTCCGAAAGTACTTAAATTGAAATTTGGATCTTGCCGTTATGAATGGAATATAACATCATTTAAATGCCCTCCACGGGAGTTCTTATCAAAATCAAAACAAGGTACTTTCCGATGAGTTTTCGACACATATTGGTGAATAATTCGGCCATAACTTGACGAATATTTGTTTTAAAGGCATCAAGAGTTTGCGGATTGTGTACATAAGCACGATCTTTTGCGTAGCCCCACAAAAAGAAATCCAACGGTGCCAGTTCATATCATCAAAATTCTAAATAACTCGTCCAGGAAATTTTTCTTGCAACAAAGCCAAAACGGGTCGTGTTATGTAAGATGTGACACCGTCTTGTTGAAACTACATGTCTTTCACATCCATATCTTCAATTTGAGGGCAAACTATTTCGGTTAACATTTTGCTATAGCGATGAGAATTGCTTGTATACTGTTAGTCATACTTGTATATCTACAGCTGCGATGAAAGCGGTCGTTAGACGATTGGCGGAAACTTTTTGTACGCTGCCATTAATGGTAACATTGAAATATTTCTGATGACGCCGTTCCACTCTATATGGTCCATTTTACGGTGGTAGCTGCGTTGCAAATGGCCAGCAATTAACGATCGAATGCAGAATATTTGGCCGAGTCTCTGCGTTTACCGTCTCTTGCGAAATGGCGCCGATGGCAAAATCCGGTGCGTCCACGGCTATTGAAACCGCATCATCTTTTTCTAGATGAGCCAGTATAGTTGCCATTACAGATTGCAGCCTTGTGCTTGCGCCTTCGGCATCCGTTGTCCAAGTAAGTCGATGATTGTCGTTCTTCACATTGCCCTCAATTAAAACTTGCAGATGATCCTGAATATCGATAGCATTCGGGATAAATCTTCTGTAGAAGTTAATCATAGCCAGGAATCGTCGTAAGTCCTTGGCAATCGTGGGTTTCTTGTACTCCTGTATGGCGGCGACTTTGCTTGGAGGTGAGAACCAGGTGGCCGAGAAACTGTACTTCGGGTTTGCCAATCAACGCACTTGGACAGTTTGATAACCAGTCCGCTGTTTTGAGGTCGTTTAAAGATGATTCGCAGATGACGTTCCTGCTCGGCAAGTGCCAGTGTCAGACCCCGGAGTACCTCGTCGATCAGCCTCTGAAAAGTTTGCTCTGCATTCCGAATGGGACTGTAATCGCCGGTTTTGGTATGTCACTTGGCTCCATTAGTACTTGGTGATACGCCTTCTTTAAGACGATTGTGCTAAACAGCCTCCGTCCGTGGGCGATGTGGGTAACGTCGTGAATGTAAGGTACCGGATAGTTGTCCGGTATCGTCGTTGCGTTCAGACTCTTGTAGTCGCCGCATGGCCGTCAAGTCGAGTCCTTTTTAAGTACCATATGTAGGGGTGAGTCTCAGTTGCTTTAAGATGGTCTACAAATACCGAGTTCTATGAGCTCCTGGAATTCTCTCTTTGCCGCTGCAAGTTTTCGGGTGGAAGTGGCCGAGGCTTGTAACCAAATGGTTGTGGAGGCCTCGACTTTTTCTTTCCAACTGTTGGAAACACATAAATACTCGTATGTCATCCATTTGTGCAATCAGTTCTTTAAACACAGATTCATTTGCTGAACGAGCGTTGATGCTTGGGGATGAACAAGTAGCTGACACAGCGACTAAATTTGTCCTTTGAAATAGACCGTCAGATGTTTTTGCAAGTTTGACGAGGGACAATTTTGTTTGTTAACGTATCCATCGAGTGCAAAATGAGCCTCATAGCTTAAGAAAATGTTGTGTGAAAATTGGTTATCCAAACGCTGATGTTCAAGCACCCAATCGTCGTACATATGTTCTACGCATTCCATGGCCAGCTGGATTCAATTCTTGACTGAGTTGAACTTTATAAAGATGTAGGTGCAAATTCAAATGCAAAATACATCATAATGTGCCATAAATCACGCCCAAATACTGCGTTTGAAATCGATAGATTTGGATCGTCTTCAACATTTTCACTAACTGTAGCCATATTTTCTGTAGAGCGTGAATTTAGATGAAGGATAAGCCTTAAGATATCTGTCATAGTTATGTTGACCATAATTTTCTCGTAATGCGCAAAACGTACCTACCACAGAATCACTATTTTTGTCGTAGGTTTTCACAATTTTAACACGTTCAGCGATTGTTAAACGATCCATATTGTAAAATGGCAAACCTTAAACAAGAGTCTTAGATGACAGTTCGGTTTGACGTATGTGATTGAAACCGAGCTGTAAAATCCGGACAACGAATTGTATAGCCCTATATTATCACATTTAATTGCAAGCAGATCCAAATCAGTGGAGTTTATTAGTAAATGCTTATTGCAATTAAAGCGGCGGAAGTATTATGTGCTAGCACAAATAAAAAATTTAAAAGTATAGGTGTAAGCCGAGCTACTGTGGCTAGCAGAGTTGATGAAATAGCCAAAAATTTCAATAACTCAATAATATCAACATTCCAAGCTTACTCAATTGCAAGTGATGAAAGTACTTGTACAGATATTCGAAATATCATCTGGTCGTTTTTAATCTATGCATAATATAACCACTAGAGTTGGTTCGCCTTGCAATTGATGGTGCACCTACCATGACCGGTATTACTAAAGGAGTAGTTGTAAGAGTAAAAGATTGTTCTTTGCATTATCACTGTATTATTCCTCAGCAATTATTGTGCTGACTTTTAAATTTCGGACATGTTTTTGAAATAGTCACCAAAATTGTAAATTGTATTCCAGCACTTGGACTTAATCATGGTCAATTTGATTCATTTCTGGAAGATATAGAATCTGAATACACCGATCTACCATATTACGAGTATACGGAAGTTCGATGGCTTTCGAGTCATAAATAAAACGAGTCATAAAACGATTCTTCAAATTTCTGGACGAGATCATAATTTTCTTGGAAACAAAAAATGTTGAATGTGCTAAATATTCTCTTTGATACTCACGTTCTATTAAAAACTAGGGTATCTAGAAGAAAGTCAACATTATGGTTCATTCGGGAGATACGCGAACACATCGCGCAGCGCGATCAGGCCTATTGTCGCTGGAAGCGTTATCGGGTTGAAGAACTTTACAAAGCCTATAAAACCTTGCGCAATAATGTCGTAAGAGAGATTAGAGCTGTTAAGGTCCAGTTTTACTACAACCGCTTCCAAACAAATGCGGGAGGTCGTGTATTGTGGAAAAACCTACGGGATTTGGGCATAGGAAAGCAGCTGGATTCTGATTTTTCTTGTAACATAAACGTTAACGATCTAAACCGCAAATTTTTATCTCATCATCGGCCTGAAATTACGAGAGTGAATAACTCTTTCTATTGTGCTGCACCCTCAACAGATACGGGTCTTAGTTTTGTAAATGTTGACAGTCGAGATGTTCTTGAAAGCTTTATTTCTGTAAAATCCAATGCAGTGGGAATTGACGGAGTACATCCAGTGTTTATAAAAGCTATACTCCCATTGCTCTTGCCATACATAACGCATACGATGAACACGATATTGACAACTGGAGTTTTTCCCCAACGGTGGAAAATGGCAAAAATAATCCCAATCCCTAAAAACTCCATAGGGGATGAGCATAGATCAATTTCTATATTGCCATATCTCGCAAAAATCTGCGAACGTATAATGCAAAAACAACTGAGTGAACATTTAAGCCACAACAACTTGTTGACTTCTGTCCAATCTGGTTTTCGTGTTCAACATAGCACTACTGCTTTGCTTAAGGTCATAGATGATATAAGGTCAAATTTAGATGATGTTCATATTACATTCTTAGTCCTCTTAGATTTTTCGAAGGCTTTCGATACGGTCGTCCACACAGTCCTGTGCCATAAACTACAACACTACTTTAACGTCTTACAGGTAGCAATAAGATTGATATCTTCCTACCTCTCCGGGAGATCACAGGCGGTGGCCGTTGATAATAATTTATCGGAATTTCTTCCCCTGACGAGAGGTGTCCCTCAGGGGTCAATTCTGGGCCCTCTTCTGTTCATCCTGTATATCAATGAAATCTCTGGTGTCATTAAGCATTCGTCGATGCATATCTACGCTGACGACGTACAAGTTTATAAAGGTTGTGCCCTTGGCCTTATCGAAGACTGTGTCTGTAAAATAAATGAAGATCTCAAACTAATTTCAGATTGGTCAGTAACAAACGGTTTGACCCTGAATCCAGTTAAATGCAACTGTCTACTGATATCTAAGAAAACTTTAGATTTAACATATTTCCCACCCATTAAGGTAAATGATTTGTCAATAAATTTTGTGAATTTCTCAAAGAATTTAGGCGTGGTGTTCAACATAGTTGGTAGGACATATGGCGTTCTCCGTACTTTATGGACTGCACATCAATTTACTCCCTTGAACACACGCCTATTACTTGCAAAGTCATTGGCAATTCCAGTTCGCATTTATGGTTGTGAAATCTTTTATAATTCTGATGCTGCCAGCAAAAGAAAGTTACAGGTAGCATTTAATACCATCATTCGTTATATATATGGTCCGAGGAAGTATGATCACGTTACCCATTTGTCTAAAAATCTACTGAGCATGACTTTCGAAAACTACATCAAGTTTCGGACGCTGGTTCTTTTTTTCAATATTTTGAAAACACGTCAGCCATTGTATTTGTTTAATAAGCTCCGATTTCCAGTATCAAGCAGATCTTCTTGTTTAATTCTGCCGCGATTCTCTTGCCTAACATCTGAGTGACTCGCTCCCGCTTCAATTACAGGGAATAGACGGCGCACTACATTTCAAAAAACAGTTAACTATCTATTTATCAAATCTTAGCAGTTGAATTTTCTCTCTTTAAAAGCAAGCTTCTTCTTCTTTCTCTTCTCCTTTTCTTCCTCTTCTTTTCCTTAAATTTATATGTTCAATATTATTTAAGTTAAATTTATATTTATATTTTTATTTATTGTAACAATAATTTATAATATCACTTTGTAAAATATTTCTATATCATTATTTTTACCTTTATTATTTTAACTCTCATAGTACTTCCATTTTTGCTTTTTAACTTTGATATTGTGTACTATCTATGTAATTGTAAATTTCCCACAACTTTATAAGCTCTGAGCTTACTGTTTATTCAAATAATAATAATAAATAAATAAATAAATGTGCTAAATTAAAAGATAGACAATGGATAAAGGACATGGCTTTCTCAGATGATATTACAAGTCATCTTAATAAACTTAATCTTAAGTTTCAAAGCAAAAATCATGTTGATAATATTAATGCTTTCAAAGAAAAATTATTAATTTGCCGAAAATAAATAGAAAAAGAAAGCTTGTCTCACTTTGAAAGCTGTCAATATCTATTGCTTAAATCACCTAAATTAAAATTTAAACTGTTCACCAAATTAAATTATGAGAAATGGAATTCGATTGAAGATTTTCTGATTTTATAAGCTAAAATTTCAATTACAATGTCTTTTTGCAACACCTCTGACTATCGATATTGAAATTGTTGTTGAAAACTTACAAATGGAATTAATTGAAAGCCAATGTGATTCATTGCTGACGCAAAAAATGTATGGAAGTTGGAATTCCAGATTTTTATACATATTTATCTGTAGATCGGTTTATTAAAATGTTTCCGTTTGTTACGCGCATAGTAGCTATGTTCATTTATGCGGGCAACTAATTTCTTTAATGAAAAATACCAACAATTCAGAAAGGTCAAGATTAACCGATCAACATTTATTATCAATTTGAAAAATTGCTTCAGTTCAATACGAGTATATGTACATATTCAACGAAATTTTGATGACTTGTTTGCTGGAAAGCTTGACATCGCTTCTCATCTTCTAAAAAGTAATAAATATTAAACCGTGATATTGTTTATTTTTTATTGTAACTTTAGCCTAAGTTTAAAAAATAACATAAAATATAAAATATATATTGAGCTTGACACTGAGTCTAATAGACACATAATACATACTAATTATAATCATTCTAAAAATCGTATTTTATTAATTTTTTGAACATTGAAAATATGCGGCCCCCAACTTAAGACAAAATAGCTCGTGTGGACCGTAATATCATAATATGAGCTTGACATGCATGATGTGCATCATAGTTTGCACGAGTATTTGGGTATGTGAAAGCTCTGTTCGAAGTGGGTACTGTGTTTAGACAAAAACAACAACGTGTTGATGATTCAGAGCGCTGTTAGGAGAGCAATTTTTTTGTTTGCACGGGAAAGAGATATGTATGACTGTAAGGCGTATTTTGAAGGGTTGGACAAATCGTTCCATAAAAATAGGCATATAAATGTTAGAGCGGCGTTGGAATGATTTTATCACTCTAGAAGGAGACTACTCGTATGTTGATGTATAAAGTAGAATTTTGTAAAAAAAAATTGTGTTTTTTCGCTATGAATTGGAGTGCAATACCCACATCAGATTAGGTGCTCCTTAAATCTCTCTACACTTCTTTGATAGGAAACCATTCAACAAAATTCTAGGTGATGAAAATATTCCCCAGTCAATTGACGTCCTCTATCACCGTAATGTCCTTACGCTAAGTTTTTGTAAACAAATTTTTTCTTAGCCTTAAGTATAGAAAATAAGTATTTATAAATAAAATGTAAATGCAGTCGAAAGACATAGATATAAGTATTCAGATTAGCTTAGAGTGCCTGTGTGGGGCCAGTAAGTTAGTATAAGATTGTTAAGTAATTTTAAGCTAGCATTTAAGCATTTTTTGTTAGTACGTAAGAGTTAGTGATTAAGAAAATAAAATGCATTTAAAACTAAAACTAAACTCACCGTAATGGCTCATGCTTTACCGTTTTCTATCTTATTTATTTAACGGGTTCCTGACCCGTGAAGAGTTTCTGTATTTCTGTCTAAAATACTGCAACTTTCCACTGTATTCGATCACGGGCACGCTGTTTCCAGTTGTTCATCAGGGATAGAAACAGAGATTCGTTTTCCTTGTTCTCTTGAATCTGGAAGTGATTCGAAAATCTTCTTTGTAATTAACGTGTTTTGGCATTCTGGACTTCATCCACATATGGTTTTGATACGTACTATACAGTTCGAGATTGGATTTTATCCTTCGCATACGGGACTCAATATTTGACGAAGAATGTTTTTTTTTCGAAAGTGTTCAATATTTACTCGGCTTTCCTGCTTATTTTCCAGCATTCGGATACATTTGGCAGAACTGAGGGGTTTTGTTTAGCAGCGAGCGGTTTCATAGGGTCTTCGCCAAATCCCATACAATGGTGTCATTGATGCAGTTAAATTTTACTCCGAGATAGGTACACATTTTCGAAGTTACTTTTGTTAATAATAATGTTTTGCTGCAGGTGGTAGACAGATTACTTTAACTGTGGCAACTGGTAGCATTATGGTAAAGGTATCGTTTGGAAGAATTTGGGGGTTAAGATAGACTGTAGGGATTTTAGGTTGCAAGTCCCTTACTTAGTTTATTCTGAGGTTTTTCTGGCTCGAGCGCGGAATTGTTGAGAGGGTTAGGCACGATATGGGGAACCATGAGAGGACGCGAAGAGATGTTAGATGCGATTTAAATTTTGGCACAGAGGTTAGGGAAGGATTATGTACGTCGGAGCGAACGAAATTTCTGTAATTAGGTTATCAGAGGTGGTGTGGTTTTTTGTTGTGAAGGAACCAGGCGGAAGGCTAAAGAATACACGTTTGTGAGGTGGTTTGGATGAAGAAGGTGATGGTAGTTTATTTTGAGGAAATTTACAAGTCAGAATAAGGAACAACGACTTATGCTTAAGGTTTATGACTTCTTTTTATAATTAGCAAGTGCTTAAGGGAGTATGAAAATCCCTTAAACGTGAGATAATATTAGGGAGGATAGAAAAACAGATTCCGACGTACATTGGTTTTGAATATTTGCAGGTTATAACGACTAAGTAATAAAGGTCTCAGCAGGTCGTTTCAAAATTGAGTAAGGAGAGAATCATGATGTGCGCCTGAAGGTTAACTGATAATTGTGCAAGAAGGAGACGCTTTTATGGTTTTAAGTGGCGGTATGATAATTACGATTTTGTCGGAGCACCAGTAGTGGAAATAGCGATAGAACAGGGTAAGGCAAGCGACATATGGTCAGTCAGTGGTGGAGAATGTCAAGAGACTGGCCAACATTGCCGTCGCCTATGCGTTTTATTGCACGGTTTGGAAGTGCAGAGTGGTTTTAGTATCACCTGACCAGAATTGGCATTCTACTCCAATTTAGACGGAGTAATCGCAACATTTTTGGTGATATCTCATATGATACCGATAAGAAAGTAAGGATCTGTCTCTACTAATTTCCAGCCGCAGTACGTTGAGATTATGGTAGTAAGTTCTTGTCCTAATTTGAACTCACATAAGTGTCTTTAGCGTCTCTAATATGCAGTAGAAGGGATGATCGATTAATTAGTTTAAAGTGTTCTGTGACAGTGAAAAGCGTAATCCTGGATTTTGAATCAGGATAACCTTCACCTTGGCAATGTATAGGAAATTTGACCATATTAGAGACAGCTTTTGTCTCCTTTTGAAATGCGCGCACGGCAGCGTAAGTTATTGTTTAAGTAAATTATTAAAATCTGATGTAACATATGTACACACAAAAACCAACAACAATGTCAGGGTAGGTACAATCGAAATCACAGATCGTACCTTCTAAAGGGTTTCGAAAGGTACTTTGTAACCGTAATCCAGCAATAAATCTTCACTAATCGTCCCTGCTTATTAATAAACCAAAATCTGCATAACACAACATATTCCGATTCACCGACTGGCATCTTGACGCCGAGTACCATTTCTATTTCCATTTCCATTTCCATTTTCGATTTCCATCAGCCTTGGTATCCGTAGCAGTGTGGTTACGACTATATTGTATCTGTAAACGTTAACTTTAACGTAATTCTATTGAAAATTAACTTGATATAAAGTGTTATCCTTAACAAAGCTACACTCAGTCTTCTTAGCATCATCATAGCACTGAACTGTATAGCTTGGCTATTTACTTTTGTATCTGTTGTATGATTAGTCACCCTTTCTGTCAGTCCTCATCGAAATTTAAAGGCACCTTCTTACCACGTAGGACTCCCCCCCCACCAGTTTATCCATCCAGTTTACATACGCTTCTGCAAAACCTTAGAATCGAGTATACTCGTAGAATCAGCACAACTACTCGTACATACCACCATCGACTGACAGGATGAAAAGGTCGACAGTGTTGTCCTTTGTGTATATTCTCTTGTCCATAGAATCGTAGGTAGTATCCCTGTATTATTATGTGATCCGTAAACTCTTATTGTTTTAGCCTGTTGGTGGCGTTTATTTGCACCCGGCTCGTTTGGATTTAGGGATAGGTATTCGGAGAAATCAGGATTGGTGGCGTCCTTGTTGAAAATGAAAGTCAAGTTTGGCGCTCGGTGTTTGGGTAGTAAGAGAATTGTTTGAGGGGGGTGGTTTAGTGTTGAGGTCGCAACATGGTTGTGGTTTCATTAGTTTGGGCGAATCGGTTTTGCCTGGTCACACAGATAGACAGATGAGCAGTAGATTTAGAATCAAGCCAAAGAGTGTGGGTGTGGTGATTGTGGCAGTGTTGCCGAGGCTTTTGTCTTCGATGAAATTTAATTAAGTCACTTTTCGTTAATCGGAAACTAATGGGAGTGACATGGGAGTTTTTGTTGTGCTTATGAGTGTGGGGTTTGGATGTTTAGTTTTAAGTCGTTTGCATACATTAGGTGCAGGATTAAATGGATATTGTTTTCGGTGGTTGACACTGGTAATGGCCAAACGAAAGTACTTTGCTGTAGATAAGTGTTAACAGGTGTTTATTTTTTGTGTTGTTGTTGCAGTCTGTGTTTTTTTAAAGAAAACACTTCTGAATAGAGGAAGGTCTATAATTAATTGTTTGTTAAGCTTGAGATTTAGAATCGAGCGGATTTGATTAACAAAAAGAATAATTATCGTTTGCAGAATACGACAGATTAGAAAGGGGTGAGTGGAGATTTAAGGAACGTAGTTTGCCGTACGTTTGAAGGTATTTTGTTTAACGGCAAATTGCACCACAAGATCAGCAGATTCTTAATTGATAAGCAAGGAACAATCGGAATACTGCCCGATGGATTAGTTTGTGGCTCTTCGACGTTTAAGAGATTTTTGAATCAAAGAATAACATACATACGTCCAACATGTTATGCTAGTCACTACTTAATTTCTTGCTGCATCCTTAAGTTTAAGTTTG
The DNA here is from genome assembly GCA_949129095.1 of Volucella bombylans. Taxonomy (NCBI): domain Eukaryota; kingdom Metazoa; phylum Arthropoda; class Insecta; order Diptera; family Syrphidae; genus Volucella; species Volucella bombylans. The sequence goes on along the minus strand of OX422142.1, from coordinate 132,392,704 downwards.
TAAAAAGGCAAGCAATTCAGGAATAACGTAAAGAAATAAGTTGTAGCAAGCCGAGTTTGTATGAACACCAATTCAGCAGATGGAAGCAAAATTTGGAGTGATATAGCTCAGGAAGTTTAGAGCGTATATATCTTACGCATCATTGAATAAAGGCTGCCTACATTTTGAAGTATAGACACCTTGAACTGCTCCGAAAATGTTAATAACATGTGCTTGCTCTCTCCACCTGATGGTTCAAAAACGGTAAGTTGGGTCAAAAGGAATATGAATACACAAATATACTGAGAATTTCCAATTCAATGCTCAACTCGAGAAAGTTCTTAGGTTTCTGTATCATGAAGGCATGGCTTCATCTGACTATATCACCAACGTGTATGTGAGCTGTAGGTTCTGGCTCTGAAAATGTTTAAGCGTTATTAAGCATAAGACCAAAGGTGAAACTATTTGGTTTCACTGTCAGTAAAGCTGTATACTTTTTCCAATAAATGTCAGCAGGACATACTCGAAAATTAGGTCGAGACAGATGTCCAACGTTGACTTTAATTGGTTATAGTCACCTACAAATCTATTTTAAGTGAGTGTAGCCACCTAATAACCAATAGTTCGGCTGCTGGTGTAGAGGCGATATACGAATATTTCTCCTGTGTCCAATATGTTTAGGCCTAGTCATCATGAGCTCAAGAACATAAGCAGCAACCCTTAAGAAACAATGATCATTTCATCGACACGTTGGTTTCAGATTTAAACTTAAATGTAAGTCGATGCTGAAGGATATCTTTATAGTGAGGTTTTTTCAAGTATCGGGACCTAGTACGAGTACTAAATTCGCATTCGATGTGCAGGCATGTTGCTAAGCTGTTGGTGATCTAAACCCAGGAAATAAGGACCTAAGGAACAGTATGTTATAGACTGGCATTATTTTCAATCCCTAAATCATGCTTAGAATTAACCATTCTTGAAGCACAGGGGGCTTTTGACTCGCTCCATGGGAATCGACAACATCCGTGTGAGATTTCGTTCGTACGAGTATTGCATCAAAGTGCTTTATCTTTCTATCAAAGGAGTCCAGCTAGCGTTCCATCTCAGGAATAACGACTCGGTTTGAAAGATGCCCAGGTCTTACTAACAATAGGTCGGAACAACTCAAAAACAACATGGCCTTCGAAGCTGAAAATGAAAATGAATGCTTTGCACCTGCATGGACCAAACCATCAAACGAGTTAAGTAGCTTTAATGGACAGCTAGTTTGCATTAGACAATGCTTCTTGTTATTCAATCGTATTCCTCGGAGGCGATTCATCTTCTTTCACTTCACTCCATATGGGCAGTTTTTACCACGAGAATGCTAAGGATCTTAAGTGTGGAGTTCAGAAGGACCGTAATATTCCGGAATAGGACCAGACTTAATATTGCCAGCAAAGCATCAGTGAATATCAAATGCTAATGATATTATTTCAGTGCTTTAGGCTGCATCTAGCGGTGTTAAAGACCAACCAACTCGTATGCTGTTTTTGGGAATATTCTTTTGATCAAATATGTCCAAAAAGAAGGACGATGGAAAGGATTGGGATCGGCCTTTCCAGCAGAAACACTATGTATTCGGTTGAATATTAAATTATGAAATGTCGTTCACCGTAAGTAATTTTTGCTGTATGTACCATGGTTCAAAATGAGCCAACAACACTCTTCTGGCGGGTAATGACAAAAGGCATTCCACCGCTGTTCGGAGTCGACAAAGTCCCAACTCACTGTGCATAAAGTGACAAGAAGGACAACGCATTTAGTGGGAAAGAATAGGCCTTGGTTCACCCCGGACTGTGCAATAAGTAAATCATTTAAAGTGCTACTTACGATGTACCTAGTTGTTTAAATCAATCAACCTTCTGTTGGTTGAAATTTGAATCGGAAACGTGGTGTTCATATTTTCTTCCTAAGACAGAATTTGAAGGTGCCTATGTCTTATGAGAAGTCCATTGCACAAGATCTTTTGGAACTTGAAATGAACTCTGAGCTGAAGCCCTAATTGAGAGATCTTTGCATTACCCGCGCTAGGGAAATTGAATTTAACAACAAGAAAGCTGTTATGTCCCTATTCCAAAGCAAAGGGCTTTCCAAAAAATCCAAATCCGCTTGGTGCGTGAAATGGAAAAGAAATTATCCCGCAAGCATATTGTCTTCATTGGAGAACGTAAAATTTTACCCAAACCAACAAGGAAATCAAGAAATCCTTTAAACAGAAGAGACCGCGTTCCCGCACTTTGACATCGGTGCACGATGCAATTTTGGAGGATTTGGTATTTCCTGCCGAAATTGTGGGGCAAGCGAATCCGGGTTAAGCTAGATGGCATACAGCGGATTAAGGTGCATTTAGACAAGAATCAGCAAACTAAAATCAAACAAGAAATTGACAGGACGAGATGTCACCTTCGAGTTTCCAGACAACTACTTGTAAAAAGTTAAGCATGAGTTGCTAAGAAACATCTAATTCAAAAAAAATATTTGATGGAGATCCGATTTAGCTGACCTTGGTCTAGGTTCTTTCGACTTGGGAACCTGACGTAAGGCCATGACTTCAATTGCCTTGAAATGACTTCTGTCTCTCCCTTATACGATAGATTCGTGGACATTACGAGCTGGGGTAGTTGGGCTCATTCGCTCAATATGGCCGATGAATTCTAGCCCTTCTGCCGAATAGTTCATACAGTTCGATGCTAGACATTCTTCTCAGAATTCCATTTCCAAAAGCAATTACTTTTGCTCACTTTAGATAAGGTCTATGCGTCAGCGTCATACAGTAGGACTGAGACGATAAGGGTCTTATACAGTGATTTTAACGTTATTCTCCAGAGGGACTTATTTTCAGTTTCCTTACAGCAAATAGCAAGCCTGATCTCCCCCATTTGTCGTCTTTTTCCAACTCAAAGCTATTGTTTGCCATTGTGGTGTACGGCCCGAGCCTATGGGTTTCGGTTTTCTTTCTTCTCGGTAGAATATACTTTCTTTTATATTTATATCTGCTTTCATGGCTGCAAGCTCTTCAGTGACAGCTTGCTGGTTTCTTACCATTATGCCAGTGCCTTCAGCGTATGATATCAGTTGCAAAAGTTGGTATTAGCTTATGAGTTTCACTCGTAATACAACTTGGTTATGCTGTTTTGACATCAAAAGCCTCGGTGGCATTCTTTCATTCGATTATATCTTACAGATGAGAAGGTGTATGGTCCTTACCAAACTAATTTCTGCTGTTCTAAGTAATTCATTGGGTAGTTTGTA